>NW_026844366.1:30337973-30937973 GCF_025583915.1 Anolis sagrei ordinatus
GTTGGTGTGTCAGCTCAGGTCCTCCCTCTTTAAAGATTTCAGCAGGGATCCCGTCTGGTCCACTGGCTTTGTAATTTTTCTGTTGGCTGATGGCATTGCTGACTTCTTCCAAACTGGGCAGTGCTGCAAGCTCATCCCTGGTTTGTTGTTGTGGGATTTGTGAGAGGACCTCTTCGGCCACATTGGAGCTGCGGTTCAGGAGGCTTTGGTAGTGTTCTTTCCAACGTAGTGCAATTGAGTTTTGGTCCTTCAGGAGTTTGGATCCATCTGATGAGCGTAGAGGCTGTATGCCATGGTTTCTTGGTCCGTAGATGACCTTTGTGGCCTTGAAAAATCCCTGAGCATTATGGGTATCTGCCAGGTGTTGGATTTCTTCGGCCTTCTTTGTCCACCAGATGTTCTTGAGTTCTCTTGGACCTTTGGACCTCAGCTTTTGCACTGGCATAGATCTTTTTCTTAGCTGCACAGTTGATGTCTCTCTGCCATGCTTGGAAGGCTTTCCTTTTCTTGTCAATTAGCTGTTGGATCTCGATGTCATTTTCATCAAACCAGTCTTGATGTTTCTTGGCTTGGTATCCAATAGTTTCTTCGCAGGCTTGGATGATGGAGGTCTTCAGTTTGTTCCAATGTTCCTCAACATTTTCGGGGTGTACTGTGGGTAGATGGTCCTTGAGTGCTGTTTGGAGATGGGCTTGTCTGGAGGGCTTCTGAAGGGCTTGGGTGTTCATTTTGCGCCTTGTCTTCCTTCCTTGGAGTCTGCGCTTGGGAAGGATCTTGATAGCCATCGAGGATCGAATTAGCCTGTGGTCAGTCCAGCAGTCGTCAGCACCTGTCATGGCTCTTGTGAGGAGCACGTCACGGCGGTCTCTGGCACGTGTGATTACATAGTCTAAGAGGTGCCAATGCTTTGACCGGGGGTGCTTCCATGATGTCTTGAACTTGTTTTTCTGGCGGAAGAGCGTGTTGGTGATGACAAGGTTGTGCTCCGCACATTTGGTGAGAAGCAGGATGCCATTTGAGTTGCTGTTTCCAACCCCGTCTTTTCCTATGGTCCCTGGCCACAGGTCGAAGTCTCGGCCGACTCTTGCCGTGAAGTCCCCCAGGAGGATGATTTTGTCCTCCTTAGGTATCCCCGATAGGACGGTGTCCAGCTGACAGTAGTTTCTCCTTGATGTCTTCGTCAGCATCTAGTGTTGGTGCATAGGCACTTATGATCCTGGGAGTGCACGACTCCAGTTGTTGTGCCTACAGGTTCATTGGAACGCGCAAGCCCCCTCACCACGACAAGGTGACAGTCCATCGAGGGGGAATATACGTAGTATAAGTTGTAATGGAAAGTTTTAAAAAATGATAAGAAATATGCTTAAAGATGTTTTTAATTTTTTTATACTGTTAGATTGTATATAATATGACATACTCTTCTGTCTAAGATGTTGTAAAAAGAATGTATGCTTATACATTTTGTTTGATAAAATTATAAATAAAATTTTTAAAAGAGAGAGAGAGAAGGGCCTCTCCTGAGGATCTCGGGGCCCAGGCAGGCTTCTACAATGAAATGCAGTCAGCCAAATAGCCTGACCCTGAGCCGTATAGAGCTTTAAATGTCTTCACCAGCACTTCAAATTGCGCCCAGAAACTAGTCGAGCTGCTGCAACTGTGGGGGTGGAGGTTGTCCTCTCTATAGCCAGCCCTTTAGTAATCTGGCTGCATCTCTTTGGACCACTCTTCAAAGACAGCCTCATGTACAGCGTCTTGTCCTACCCATGCTGCTGGGTAGGACAAGACAGTAATCCAGCCTCTTAAGGAATGGGTGCAATTGGTGAACAAGTTTTAATTTGTAATGCCCTCTTGGCCACTGCATATACCTGGGCCTCCAGGACTATCCCCAAACTGCGGACCTTTTCTTCAGAGAGAGTGTAACTCCATTCAGCACAGGCTGATCCCAATTCCCTGATCTGCTTTCCAACTGACCAGGAACACCTCTGTGTTGTCTGTACTAAGCTTCAATTTGTTCATTCCCATCAAGACATTGGTTTAGGGTCAGGATAGCTCTCTTCAGTTTAGATGGGTGTCATCTGCATATAGGTGGCATCTCACTCCCAAATTCTGGATGACCACTTCCAGCAGTTTCATGTACATGTTAAAAAGCATTGGGGGCAGGGGAGGGGGCAGAACCCTGAGAAACCCCACAGGTCAATGGCCAGGAGTTTGAACAGGAGTCCCCCAGTACCACCTTCTTGGTATGGCTCTCCAGGAAGGAACAGAGCCACTGTAAATTGAAAAGAGCTGTTCTGACCAGTGCCTCCAAGTCTCATCCTAACGAGACAGCCTAGATGGATTCCATGGTCAATGGTATTGAAAACTGCAAAGAGGTCCAGGAGACCAACAGGAACACACTTCCCCTGTCCAGTTCCATACAGAGGTCATCCACCAAGAGGATCAAAGCTGTCTTTGTTCCATAGTCAGGCCTTAAACATCACCATCATTCCATCCTGCCCAGAAAACAAGGTCCAAAGTGTGCCCAGCAGCATGGGTAGGACAAGACACCAATTGGAATAGACCTATGGTTATCATGGAGGCCATGAAGTCCTGACTTACTCCTGACAGGGCACTCTCAGCCCTGTCCATATATTGAAGTCTCCCAGCACTAGTAGCCACTGAGACTCCAGTGGCAACCATAAGACCATCCTGGCTAGCTCAGGAAGGGAGACTGTTGAGCTACAGATTCCCCATTCTGTCCAGGCTACCCACCTTTAGGTATATACACTCAAATGCTGTTGCCTGTGGGATGGGGAACCTGATTGGGGATAAAATCATGATAGATCACTGCTCCTTCTCACCCACCAGGTATTAACGTCTGGTGTACAGAAAAACATGGCAAGTAGAGCTGAGAAAGATTACCCTACCCCCCCCCCCCCCCCCCCCCCCCAGTCTCATCCAGCCAGGTCTCCATGATACAGACCAGGTCAGCATGATCATCCAGAATCAAGTCCTGGGTGGCAGTTGCTTTTCCATTTACTGACCTGGCATTTTACAGCAGCATTATGCTGCCCATAATTCAAATGCCATGTTTTAAATTATGTATCCTCCTCAGAGAACTCTTTGTCAAACATAGAAACAAGAAATTTTATGTCTCATAGTTTGGCTTCAATGGGCAGAATCATGGAGTTCCATCCAGTGCATGCATGCTTGCTAAACAGACATTTTAAAACACACATAAGAATGTTTTATCAGCTCCATTACACTCAAAGGACATGTTTCTAAGAAACATGCTTAGCATCGTGCTAGAAGTATATTTGGAACTACAGCTCTTAGTGCCTGGAGAGCAAAAGGGATTGGATAAGACTTTTTAAACAAATGACGAGTTACCAATTCCCAGCTGGCATGAGTTCAGAAATGTTATTTACCAGGAAAGCAATGAGTGGATGTAACACAATACCTAAGAAAGTGGAAACAACTTCTGTTACTGTCAGCTCTGAAGGATATGGAGCATCTGCTGGATGAATATTTCTCTGAACTGCCAATAATTTTTGTCCAGTAAGTATCTTGGCATGGAGTAGTACAATGGTCAATTATTTTTAATTCCTCGGAGACCATTCAACTCAAATGCATAATAGTATTCCTCTTTGTTTCTTTCTCAGTTGCAACCTTTGTATGCTTGATCATAGAAACAGGGCTCCATAGTTAAAGCAATGTCCAGATATTCATGTAACCCTTTATTGTTTTCTGCTTTGCAGATGTTGATGAATGTGCATCTGAATCGCATCAGTGCAACCCCACCCAAATCTGTATCAACACAGAAGGAGGATATACTTGCTCTTGCACTGAAGGATACTGGCTTTTAGAAGGCCAGTGCTTAGGTATGATATTCTGTAGGGTGAAATAAATGTATTGTCTTTGAATTTTAATGATTTTTTTTACATAATGGGTTGGGGACATACCTTGATGTGGAACATTAAGTTTCCATGAGAGGACAATGAGTATGGGGTCAGTAAAATGGATGGAGTAGAAGAGCTCATTTGATTGATGCCGCAGTTAAGAAAAAGTCTCAGAATTAATAGGTTCAGTTCATTATCTCTCTTTATCACATATGGTATGGACAGCTTGCAAGTTACATGCAGCCATCAGAAATCTTCAAATCACCATCTGTCAGGGGTGATTTGAATGCAATATTCCTGCTTCTTGGCAGGGGGTTGGACTGGATGGCCCATGAGGTCTCTTCCAGCTCTTTGATTCTATGATTCTTTGATTCTTCAGCACACTCCGGGTTTAATAATATTAGAGGCAAAATGAGAGTATTGGTCTCCCAATAAACATTCTGCCTTTTTGAATTTCCAGGTGAAATAAGGGACAAGGCTCTTATTCCTTTAATGGATGTGTAGAAGAGGTATTTCAGCAGATATTATTTGCATGCACCTGATGAAATTTCCCCTTCTGTACAACTATTAAAAGTAAAAGGGTCTCATCTCTTATTTCGCCTGACAACCCTACTGCCTTACAGAATGAAATTTTCCTTCAGTCTCCAAATTTTAAGCATTGCAGTAACTTTGGTTGAGCATTTAGAAATGCGGTTTAAACATTAAAATAAAAGGGACAGATAAACTTAAGAAACCAATACAAACATAACAAAACATACCCTCAACTTATATATTACAATACAGTTTGTATGTCTTTAAAATGCCAGATCTTGTTGGCAGCCCTTTGTGTAGAAGTGTCAAACTGCATTTCCCTATATAGACCACTTTGCGCACTGTGGTTAGCAGAGGAGGCCCTGCTCTTGGTCCCACACCCATCTCAAGCATGGGACGAGAGGGGGGCCTTCTCCATGGTCATTCCTCGCCTCTGGAACTCCTTTCCCAAAGAAATAAAAATGGCCCCCACCTTCCTGTCCTTTAAAAACCTTTTGAAAATGCAGTTATGCACTTTAGCGTATGGAGATGAGGAGGACTAGCACATCTTAATTTCACTGGAGCACTGCCAAATTTAGTCGAATTTTATGGGCTACTACGGCACATTTTAAATTATTATTGATATGTTAAGCATTTGTTATGCATTTGAATTGTTTAACTTTTCGGGGCACATGTGTTTTTAGTGCAATTATGTTTCATTTAAATATTAGTATTGTTCATTATTGTTGTATTTCTATATCTACTTTCTTTTAGTAGTTACAAGTTTATTGATGCTGTCTTGTATTGCTTTGATTTGTGTGTTTTTGTTGATTACGGCATTGAATGTTTACCTTTTTCCGTGTAAACCACGATGATTCCCCTCCAGGAGAGAGGGTGGTCTATAAATAAAATTATTATTATTATTATTATTATTATTATTATTATTATTATTATTATTATTAAGTGTCTAGTCGGCCCTGCCTCCCTCTGTGTGAGCCAAAATATTCACATGTAGCATTATGCAACACTCAGGTTCTTCCCTTTGGCTGACCAACCAACTGAATGAAAACAAATTTCTATGTACATATGATAAGGTTGCAAAAGAATCTAGTTCATTTGCAAAATTCCGAGCAACTTTGATTGATGTGCACATGCAATTGTTGTGTCTTTTCCTTTTTTGAAAAACAGCTGGAGTAGACACAACTTTCCAATTTTGAAGCTAATTCTGCTGTGGTAAATGCTTTGCAAACATGATCACAATGTAATGCTTTCTGCTCTGCTTTCCTTCAATGTCCAACTGGAACTTCATTACTTACACACTATACTTAGACCAAGAAAGCATCAAATGAGATTCCCCTTCTCTAATTTCCAAATTCATACAGAATTGGTTGATTCCTAGTTAAATCTCACCTGAGTAGATGACAAGCAGCATCTTTCAATGCAGGGATGTAGGTGTCTCTAAATGCCAAAATGAAACAACATAGCTGCTAACTACATCTTCACAGAATGTGTTATTTGGCTGTTGGCACTAAAAGTAAATGCAGTCCTTGTTCAGTGAGTTTGTTGGAATACTACAGTAGGCCTTCTACTTTTGTGGAGGTTGAGCGTAAGACACTTCCACCTCCCTCTGAAAATGGAAAACTGTAATAAAAACACAGTTTTCCTGAGAGAGAGCACCTCTGAAGAGGATCAGAGGGCCAGGCTTTAGCACATCTGGTTAACCACCAGTAGCAACAATCACACCAATCAAAAGGTTGGCAGTTCAAAGCCCAGGTTGGGGTGAGCACCTGACATTCAGCCCAACTCACTGTCCACCTAAGCAGTTCGAAAACCGCTGTGAGCTGGGAGTAGAGAAATTAGGCACCGCTTAAGCAGGGAGGCATTTTACAGCACCATAAAAAAAAGGAAATACCAGAAAATGCCGGCGATCAAAAGAAGGAGGAAGTCTGTGATCAAGGGCTCTTTGTCATAGAAGGTGGAATGATAGCACCCCCTGTGGCCAGAATTGAGCACAACCTCCAGGATGCCAAAGTTGGGGAAAATGCTGACACATGCCTCTGTTGCCTGTCCTGTCTGTTTAACAGCATTGAATGTTTGCCATGTATGTGTTCTGCTCTGAGTCCCCTTCGGGGTGAGAAGGGTGGAATATAAATGCTGCAAACAAACAAACAAACAAACAAATAAATGTCAACTAGGGTATGGTCAACCTGGAGAACTTTGAGATTCCTAAAGTAACCGTATCAGTCAAAACCATGAATAATCAAATTTGCAAAAGTTAAATCTGCATATGTGGAAGGCTGATTACAAATTATTTTAGAAAATACTCCCTGTGAATAGATGTGTCTGTGAACATATTGATTATCACTTTTTCTGAATAATAAATAAAACTCTGACTCACTTATAATTCACATTTTTCCAGACATAGATGAATGTCGCTTTGGTTACTGTCACCAGTTGTGTGCCAATGTACCTGGGTCCTACTCCTGTACATGCAATCCGGGATTTATCTTGAATGAGGATGGAAGATCATGCCAAGGTATTAAGGACGTGACAAAGAAATAGTATGATCAAATCAAAGGCTTTTTGTTCCCTTAGTGGCCACTCCGATATCTATGGGAAGCATACTACCGGTAGTAGGACACAAATATTGTACCCTGTATTTATAGGCTTGTTCGTAAGTATCCCACACACATGCACACTGCATCTACCATATGTCTTCTACAATGTAGACAGAAATATGAAAATAATTTCTTCAGCTTTTGAGAAATTTCATTATCCTCCTTTGTGAATACAAAATACACATAGCCCTAATACATGTATCTGCTTCTGTGTTGTACTATAGACAAGTTATTAAGATTTTTTTGTTTGCAGGGGATGGGATTCCTTGTTCTGGTTCTTCAGCTGCAAAATTATCAAAACTTCCCTAAGGAGTGGGGGAATCTCTTCACAATGTAACCATTAAAGATTATCTTGAGGGTTAAGTCTACAAGGCGTAGCAGTCTCGGGATTTTATACATTGTCCTTTCTCCCCTCATTTCATCCTGCTGTTTTTGGCCAGGTTTCGTTATGATTAAAACAGTTGGTGTCTTGAAATTAGTAGATAAACAAGGAAGCACCTGCAGGAATCACTTCAATTATGTTTGCATTATTGGTCTGATCCCAAGCAGAGCGT
This sequence comes from Anolis sagrei ordinatus, assembly GCF_025583915.1. Taxonomy (NCBI): domain Eukaryota; kingdom Metazoa; phylum Chordata; class Lepidosauria; order Squamata; family Anolidae; genus Anolis; species Anolis sagrei. Next base: position 30,345,534 of record NW_026844366.1, read on the forward strand.
GCACAATCTTTTCAAGATGTTACCATGGTAAATGGAGCTCTTCCAGCCTTGAAGCTTTGTTTGCATATTAGAAGATTTTTTAGATGGTAGCTTATCTATAACTTCCTTAAGTGTACAATGCGCTCTGGCCTTATATACAGAGATATTTCGACACAGAAAAGTAGGATTAAATCCTATTTGCCATAAGGTATAAAAAGAATGCCTAAGGGAGCCAAATGCATATTATTTCCTGACACAGTAATCTCCTATGAAAATGCTTTTCAACATCAGCAAAAATCAGCTATAATTTCTCTATATCAGGCATGGGCAAACTTTGGCCCTTCAAGTGTTTTGGACTTCAAATATTTGAACATCACTACTTGCCTAAGAAAATCCTGTGAAATTTGTGGGGTTGCCATAAGTCAACAGGCGACAAGGGCACACATTCACATAAACACATAGTCGTTGGTGGTATAGTGATAATTCATTCTGATTTCAGATATTTTATACTATTTAAATAGGTGTTACCCTAAATTATGATGAAATGAAAATGTAATTAAATACTGTTTTGCCAGTGTTGTGGGTTAACTATTCTATATAGATAATGTTTTTCACAAAATGAACAAATTCCACTTTAAAATGGCTCGTTGTCTTTTAAATGTAAAGTGGAAAATGTAAGAATTCATATTCTAAGTATTGGTTTCTGACAGATGTGAATGAATGTACAGCTAACAACCCTTGCGTTCAAAACTGTGTGAACACATATGGCTCATTTCTTTGCCGCTGTGACCCTGGCTATGAATTGGAAGCTGATGGCATTAGTTGTACTGGTAAGTAAAAACTGTGGATCAAGATTGTCATGGGAGTAAAAGTGGAATCATAGCTCTAAGACAATGTTGTGTGATAGGGCCTGTGACCTGGTGCTCATCCCTTCTGCTAGTCTGCTGCCCTCTGGTGCATTGGTGAAGGACGTTGTTCTTTTAGTAGCACTGAAGCATTGAATCAGCTGCTCATTTGGACTGCATCACATAGCCAGGGGTTTTGTGCTTGCTTGATAGACCACAGCAAATGGAGAGCGCACAAATATATCCGTAGTAGTGGCCATAATGACAGCAGTCAGTGATGTCAAGCATATGGCTGCAATAAAGATTATGTGGCTATAGCTAGTGCTTTTATGTTTGTTTCAGTTTTAACACTTAACACATTGGGTTTAATTTGAAAATGATTAGTTAAGCCTGTTTGTGTTCTGGAAAGGTCCCTTGTGCCTAGTTAAATGAGAAAGTCTACTCAGGCTCTCAAAAAATAAATTTCCTTCATGAGAGGAAACACTGCCTAACAGTAAAAGGAACATATGGTATGTGGAAACAAGCTTCATTGGGGCAGGATAGCACCGCCTGGGTCATTTTAAAGAAGGAAGTCAACACCAAAGAGCCAGCATCTGAGAAGGTACAGCTGCCTTCTGTCTTGGTCTTAATCTCTTCACAGTAGCACTTTTTCCTGTAATGTCTCAAAAGTATATATATCTCATTCCAAACACTGAGTTTTGGCACGTCAACTGAGGATCAAACCATTGAGTTTTCTTAATTTGTCCCAAATCTTTACGAGCTATGTTTTTCTGTCTGACTTCATGTAATATTTGCAAGGAGTGCAGAAAGAATCATAGAATCATTGAGTTGGAAGAGACCTCATAGGCCATCCAGTCTAACCCCCTGCTAAGAGCTACACAATTATGTTCAAAGCACCCCCAACAGATGGACATCCAGCCTCTGTTTAAAAGCCTCCATAGAAGGAGCCTCCACCACTCTTCAGTGTAGAGAGTTCAACTGTTGAACAGCTCTCACAGTCAGAAAGTTCTTCCTAATGTTTAGGTGGAATCTACTTTCCTGTAGTTTGAAGCCATTTCTCCATGTCCTAGTCTCCAGGGCAGCAGAAAACAAGCTTGCTCTCTCCTCCCTATGACTTTCCCTCACATATTTATACATGGCCAACATGTCTCCTCTCAGCTTTCTCTTCTTCAGGCTAAACATGCCCAACTCTTTAAGCCTCTCCTCATAGGGCTTGTTCTCCAGACCCTTGATAATTTTAGTTGCCCTCCTCTGGACACATTCTCTCTTCAATTGCAGTGTCCAGAATTGGACACAGTATTTCAGATGTGGTCTAACCAAGGCAGAGTAGAGGGATAGCATGACTTCCCTGGATCTAGACACTATACTCCTATTTATGCAAACCAAAATCCCATTGGCTTTTTTAGCTGCAGCATCACACTATTGGCTCATGTTTACTGTCAACAAGGACTCCAAGATCTTTTTCACAGGTACTGCTGTCGAGTCAGGGGTCCCCCATTCCATATGTTTGCATTTCATTTTTTCTGCCTAAGTGGAATATTTTGCTTTCATCCCCATTGAACTTCATTTTGTTAGTTTTGGTCCATCTCTCTAATCTGTTAAGAAATGAGCAGTGCTAGGCGTTTAGCCCAAGTGTTGATATAATTGCTCTTGTTATGCTAAAAATTCATTTTTCAAAGACAAAAGTTTTGGTCACATGTTTACAATCTAATACACATACCCACTTCATCTACCTATCCCTTTTGTGTCAATCCAGTAAAAGAATAAGGATTTAATTAGTTGCACTCTTGGCTACAGTGCTTCCAGCATGGTATGCTGATAAAGGTTAGCTTATGTAGAAAGAATGAGTTCCCGTCTGCTTGTTTTTTAGTTACTAGAATAATCTTCAGCAAAGCAAGCTTAAGTCCAGGAGGCTGAGGGAAAAAGAAGGTGGCTTACTACCTTGGCTATCTCTACTTTCCCATTGTTTCCAAAAGAGACCAAGATATAAAGCAACTTGCCTTCTTCTCAGTTGGTTTTAGTGCTAGAATTACTACTATATATAAATAAAGTTTTATTATTATTATTATTCAGGGAAGATCTTGAGGAGCTAAGTTTTGCACATATTCTCAAATGTAAATGTGGCTTCAATCAAAATTTTGGGAAGATTGCTTCATCATCCTCATGTTGCGAAATACTTTATTTATTGCCCTAGCATGATCATGTCATTGGCCATATTTTACGCAATCCACTTCTAATATGAGGATAGGAGGGAGAATGTTTACTCTGGCACAAGAAGGTCCCTAAATTTCATTAAAGAAGTGGGTTCTTTGGGAAGATTGGCAAACACAAAAATATGAGTGATTTGTATGTGGGGTTGGAGGTATGAGCCAGGGCCTCAATATCCTGAAGGCATCAGATCCTGTCTGACCTTAGAATGGAAGCCGGATCAGAGCTGAATAATACTTGGATGGGAGACCACCAAAGAATAGCAATTGATGTCAGGCCTACTCATTTGCTGGGGTTAGTGCAGTGGTTCTCAACTTGTGGGTCCTTGGGTGTTTGGCCTACAACTCCCAGAAATCCCAGCCAGTTGAAGGCCAAAACATCTGGGGACCCACAGGTTGAGAACCACTGGGTTAGGGGCACAGAACCCACACAAAAATTGAAAAACCTTATTTTTTTTAAAAAAAAATGATTATTTTCTCTTGAGAGAACATTCTAAAAATTGCTAGGTTCTCCCGAACAACTCTGTGGTTAAGATGACTATAGAATAAATTGCTATTATCTCCTGTGTGACTCCATGGTCAACTTTCAGTTGAAGAATTGCACTGAAGGACCTAGACCAATGGCTCTAAACCTATAAGTCCCTAGATGTTTTGGCCTCAAACTCCCAGAAATCCTAACAGCTGGTAAATTGGCTGGGATTTCTGGGAGTTGTAGGCCAAAACACCTGGGGACCCACAGGTTGAGAACCACTGGCCTAGAGATGCCTACATTGTCTTTAACATTGATTCCCAAACTCTGGCCCTCTAGGTGTTTTGGACTCCAACTCCCAGATGTTCTGGTTGCAATGTCTTCTGGGATACTGGGAGCTGAAGCACTTTATGTGGGATTGCCTTTGAAGACTTCAACTAGTCTAATGTATGCCAGCCAGATTGCTCACCGGAGCAGGGTATAGGGAGTACACAACCCCCGTTACATCAGCTCCACTGGCTGCCAATTTGCTACCAAGCACAATTCAAAGTGCTGGCTTTAGCCTATAAAGCCCTAAACGGTTCCAGCCCAGTTTACCTGTCCGAACATATCTCCCTCTCTAAACCACCAAGGAGTTTAAGAACATCGGGGGAGGCCCTGCTCTTGGTCCCACCACCCTTTCAAGCACGATGGGAATGAGAGACAGGGTCTTCTCAGTGGTGGCTCCCCAGATGTGGAAATGATATCTCTCCCAAATGATATCAGATCTGCTCCCTCCCTCCTAGCCTTTCGTGGGGAAAAACCCTGAAAACTTGGTTTTGGGATCAAGTTTTTGAGCGAAGAAATGGCGATTGAATGAGAATGACCTATGCGATCAGCAATGGACTGATCCTGGATCATGATTTTAAACTGGCAGAATTTAAAAATTTTAAATGTATTTTTGAATGTTTATAATTGTTTATAATTGTTGTTTAATTATGATTGTTTAATCTGATGTTCGGCATCTAATGGTTGCCTATTTTAAAGCCGCCCCAAGGCCCCTCTCAGGGGTGAGAAGGACGGGGTACAAATGCTTGAAATAAATACATATAAAAATAAATAAATATACACAGAGGAGCAGTGTCTGGGAAACATTGGTCTATAATAATCAAAGAACTTGTCATGAATGAATAATTAACCTTTTTTTATTTTTAAATTTGCAGATATGGATGAATGCAGCTTTTCAGAATTTCTTTGTCAGCATGAATGTGTCAATCAGCCAGGCAGTTACTACTGCTTTTGTCCTGCTGGTTATGTTCTCCTTGATGACACCCGATGCCAGGGTAAGAACATTTAACCAGCTGTATTTTGAAAACAAACAAATAAACACAAGGTGGATTAGCCATTTTTCAAGAGAGAAAGTAATGACGAAATAATGGCACACTGTGTATTGTAAGAAATACATGTTTAGAGCTGTTGTGCAACTATGTGAGCGGTATCATTAAAAGTCACAGGCTTTCTGGCGTAAGGAACACTTCTGCAGTGCACTTAAAAGGTCACACAACAGGTCCCATGCCAATCCTTTTTTCTACTCCAACTGTGAAGTGGCAAACCTCCCAATTAACTTGATAGAAAGAGATGACTGTATTTAAACATGGTCTTGTTTACTACTGAGCTCTGGACAGCTGTGAAAGCATTAAAATACTTTAGCTAGAAACCATGGTTCAAGTCTAGGACACTATTCTTTGTGTATCTATGAGTATTTGCCTCTGGCATGTATAATTGAAAAGAGGTGTTGACTGACTTACTATTGGCAGAACCAAGCTGTTGCTCTTCTGCTTCCTTTTCAGTAGGTTTTCCTTCCCTTGTGCTCTGTATAGGATTTAAACTTGGTATAGGGCATGTTTATTTAAATATTTTTGTGGGTTTGTGTGCCAGAGGCTCCTGATTTTCCAAAGCCCCTTCCTGGCAAAACGTCAAGACCAGCATGTCATCTTCATTTCCTTGGGTATATCTTTGCTGTAGAATACAGCTTGTCGTCTTGTTAACTGCCAAAGCGCAAGGCTATAAAATCATGACAGTTGCAGTTTAACAAGGTCTTGAGTCTTCTCAGTCAAAGAGAGCTGGTGCTTCAGCAAACTACAAATCCCAGGAATTCATAGCATTGAGCCATGGCAATTAATAAGATGTCAAGCGGTATTAATTCTTCAATGCATATGCACCCAGAGTTTGCAAAGAAATGGACTCTGTGTAGATAAGTCACCTAGGCTGGCCCAAGCATGAGTTTGAAAAGTGACAAAATCAAATACTATGTAGGGAGCACTGGGACACTCCTAGTTGTTTGTCTTGAATTCCTTTGCTATTTTTCTCTGATGAAGGGGAGAGCTATGTAAGTCACTTATCATGTCAAGCTTAAACTAGTGTAGTAGAAAACACCACCCCGACAGCAGTAATAATATATGTTTCAGTGTCTGCTTCTCTCAGTTCTGCTCATGAACTTGAGGTGAGCCATGACCACACTCTTTTGTCTCAAGTGGTGACATTTCCTGTGTCAGCCTGGTACATTGGTATGATGGGTGATAGTATTTAAACAATCAGCACAAGCTTAATTCTGTAGGCAATAATTTATTTATTTAGTTATTTACAGTATTTATATTCCGCCCTTCTCACCCCACAGGGGACTCAGGGCGGATTACAGTGTACATATGCATGGCAAACATTCAATGCCATAGACACGCAACATATATAGACAGACACAGAGGCAATTTAACATTCCAACTTTTTTTAATGAGGGTATTCTGGCCACAGTGTTGCTTCACTGTCCATTTGTGACACTGATGAAGTGCTTCCTCGTGCTTTGCAGGCTTGCTGGAGATTTTTATGGCCTCATAAATTAGTTAAATTAGCCTCCCCACAAAAGCAGTACCTAAATTTCCTACTTGACAGATGCAACTGTCTTTCGGGTTGCAAAGGTCGACAGCAAGCTACACAAATTGGTCGGACAATCACTCTGACGCAGGCTGGCTTCGAACTCAGGACCTTTCGGTCAGTAGTGATCTTAATGCAGCTCATGCAAGGACATGTCAAAAATGGAGAAACGGGAATGTAATATTTGTGATGAAAATTACAGCCTTAATCATGTAAGTGGTTGCTGGAGTGTACATTCTGGACTGGCCTCTTTGTGAGTTGTGTGTACATTTATACAGTAGCATGGAATAAGTCTTATGAAAAGCTTGTTTCATATTATTGTATTAATGTATGCATACCACATAAAGCAGTGGTTCCCAACCTGTGGCCTGTGGACCACCAGTGGTCCGCAAGAACTAAAATATGGTATGTGGCCTCACCGTTACTACACTGTTGCAGTGAGAGTGACTGGTCTTGTGAAACCCTCTTATAGTGCCGAGGCTTATTAAATATGGTTTTCTGTGGGCGAGAAGATGGTGACTACTGGATGGTATAAACTCTGTATCAGAAACTAGAGCTGATGTGGTCTCTGAATCAGCACCCCAAATAACCAAACCGAATCTAAAGTTGACCAAAACTGATTTGTAACCCTTTTGGGTCTAATGTTGGAGAGTGGTCCCTGGTCAAAGTGGTTCCTAGTCCAAGTGGTCTCTGGTTAAAAAAAGGTTGGGAACCATTAATGTAAAGTTTCCCTGTCTTCCTTCTGTTTGGGTACATTCAAAGACAGACGTGGCAAAAACCAGACAAACATAAGGATTTCTATTTTTGGGGCAAATCTATACTAGCTTACCAAATAACAGAATTAAATGGCAGATGGCATGTATGATTGGATCTTTTGGCAGGATAAATGCTCATTTCTTCCCATCAGTCTTCACATTCATTTTTCACAAGTAATGGATAAACATAAAATAGAATTAGCTGGGGATTACCATGTTTTGGCCACAATGCTGCCTGATTGGAGCGTGCAAAAACTATGCATTGTTAGGTACTCGTCACTGTCCAAGCAACCCAGGTGCAGTTGCTGGAGGGTTTAATTTCCTTTTGGATGAGAGAGAGAGAGAGAGAGCGTGCACTTGGGAATTATGGCATTTTCATCAGTTTTCTTCCTTGCACAAATATAGATGTGGATCATGGCAAAGCAAGCAACCACACAATCAGATATTATTAACCATTAAGACAGTATTGGTTTCTCTCAAAAGCAAGCAACTTCCACCTGGAACTTGTAAGACTCTTTCTTCTGTTCACTTACTACATTTCCTTCCCTTTCTAAGTTCACTGTCTCTGTGAAAAATATTAGCCTTCTGCCACTGCCACATATTCTAGAAATCTTCTTGCCACCATCAGTCATTTTGGGCTATTCAGTCAGTTGCCATGGAAAATTAGCAAATAAATAATTACTCCCTTTCCTTTCAGTCTGCCAGGTCTTGGTACACTGTTGGCACCCTACAAGAAGATTGGGGAGAAATGTTGCATAATTTCTCATAACTGATTTTAATACATTTTTGGCAATCCTCATTCTAAAAATAGAAGCAATTGAATTTTATGCAACCAAAAGCTGTTTTATAGTCCTCTTTTCTATCATATCCTTCACACCATGATAATGTGTTTCTCTGCTGGTGGGACTGGATGATCCTATCAGGCTGTGCTGATGGTAGCACTGTTGCTGAAAGGGTCTCCTATGTCACACAAGTTTTTGAGGAACCAGACAAAAAGTAGCAAGACAGTTCCTGAGTAGCAGCACTAGCGGAGGGTATGTGTTACTGGTGGAGGATAGTTAATGCTGGTTCATACTCTGCAGAGGGAGGCACGCTAACTCCCCTTTGAATGTATGTTGCTATGAAAACCCTATGATGAGACAATCCAAAATGAAATAAAAGATAGTACCAGAAGATGAAACTGCCAGGACACAGAAGGTGTTCAATTAGTTGCTGGGATACAGCAAAAGACCAGAACAAATATGGATTTGGATAAACGATTATGGATATGAGATCATGACTCGGTATTTTAGATGGTTTTTAATTTGTTTGATTGATTGATATATATTTTAATTGCTTATATGTTTGGATTGTTTTATATTTTGATGAGATGTATTTTATTGTTTATCTGTGCAGCATTAAATTGCACAGTAAGCCGCCTCGAGTCCCTTCCGGGGTCAAGAAAGGCGGGGTAGAAATGAAGTAAATAAATAAATAAGTGGCCCTGTGACTAAGGATGCAACTGGACTTAAGCCAAAAGTACCTTTATCCCAGGAGCTACCATAGCAAACAGGAGGGTGATAAGACACTGTTCCCTGCAAACACAGAAGCAATTGCTACAAAAGGCAAAAAAATGTGAGATTTCCAGGTGCGGGAATATCACGGTTTTGAACCAAATATCCGCATTTTCGAATGTATGTATCCCCCTGCAATCGAAAATCACAGGGTTTTTTTATCTAGGTTTGTCCCCAGGTTTTAGATGTTTGTTCCTGATTGGTCGGTTCCTAAAAAGAAGGTGACAGTTAAGTAGAAGGCAAAAACTTTGTTTGTGTGCCAGAAACTTCATGAAACATGTGGAGGGCACAGTTTCTCTGGCCAAGACAAGGAATGGAACTTTTGCAATGATCCACATATCCGGACCTCTGTGCATCTGCATATCCACATCTCGAGGTTTTCTAAAAAACAATCCTGCCACACTAGCAACTTACACCAACTATGTTTGAATGTTAAAATACATGATTAAAAAACATTTTTCTATTTCAGATGTTAACGAATGTGAGGTTGGGAATCACACTTGCAACTTGCAGCAAACGTGCTTCAATATTCAAGGAGGATTCAAATGCCTAGACCCAGTAAGATGTGAAGAGCCTTATCTCTTGATCAGTGAAAAGTAAGTAATATTTTAGAACTGTGGTTCCCAGCCTTTGATCCTCCAGGTGTTTTGGACTTCAACTCCCAGACATCTCAGCCCGCTTACCTGCCATTTGGAAATTTGGATGCTGAAGTCCAAACATCTGGAGGACCAAAGGTTGGGAACCACTGTCTTAGAAGAATAGGGCATTTGCTTTTTTCATGTGGCATGTGCTTATTGCATACTTACTAAGTCATGTTTTATATAATTGTGATTTAAACATTTTTTTTCACAATACAGTAATCTCTTCATGTTTGCTGGAGTTAGAGATGCAGAGCCCACGCAAAAATGGAAACAGCACAACACCTTTCTGGCAATCTCTAGAGCAGTGATTCTCAACCTGTGGATTCCCAGATGTTTTGGCCTTCAAATCCCAGAAATCCTAACAGCTGGTAAACTGGCTGGGATTTCTTGGAGTTGCAGGCCAAATACCTGAGGACCCACAAGTTGCAAACCACTGATCTAGATCCTTCAGTGCAACTCTACAGCCAACTTCTGTCAGAGGCTGCCTAGAGAACTGAATTGTGCCTGGAAACAAATTGGCATTAAATATTAAACCATTAAACATCTTGATAAAATAGTAAATAGAGACATCACACTGGCAACAAAGATCCGCCTAGTCAAAGCCATGGTATTCCCTGTAGTAACCTATGGATGTGAGAGCTGGACCTTAGGGAAGGCTGAACGAAGGAAGATAGATGCTTTTGAACTGTGGTGTTGGAGGAAAGTTCTGAGAGTGCCTTGGACTGCGAGAAGATCCAACCAGTCCATCCTCCAGGAAATAAAGCCCGACTGCTCACTGGAGGGAAGGATACTAGAGACAAAGTTGAAGTACTTTGGCCACATCATGAGGAGACAGCAAAGCCTAGAGAAGACAATTATGCTGGGGAAAGGGGAAGGCAAAAGGAAGAGGGGCCGACCAAGGGCAAGATGGATGGATGGCATCCTTGAAGTGACTGGACTGACCTTGAAGGAGCTGGGGGTGGTGACGGCCGACAGGGAGCTCTGGCGTGGGCTGGTCCATGAGGTCACGAAGAGTCGGAGACGACTGAACGAATCAACAACAACAACAAACATTAGAAGGTTAAACAACATCAATTTGCTTTTATTTTCAAGTAATTTCCCAATTATTGTGACCCTAAGAAAATATTTGTTCAAAGGGAATTTGCCATTGCCTTCCTCTGAGGCTAAGAGAACTTCAATACTGACACTATAATTCAGCTTGGAACTAGTTTTGCTGCTTTGGTGATCCAATTGCCATTCCTGGAACTAACGTGAAGCGAAGAAGGTGATTACCACTTTGATGGCTGAAAGCGAGGAGGAACTGAGGAGCCTTCTAATCAAGGTGAAAGAAGAAAGTGCAAAAGCTGGGTTGCAGTTAAACATCAAAAAAACCAAGATTCTGGCAACCGGACTGATTGATAACTGGTAAATAGAGGGAGAAAACATGGAGGCAGTGACAGACTTCGTATTTCTAGGTGCAAAGATTACTGCAGACGCAGACTGCAGCTAGGAAATCAGAAGACACTTACTTCTTGGAAGGAGAGCAAAGACAAATCTCGATAAAATAGTGAAGAGTAGAGACATGACACTGGCAACAAAGATCAACATAGTCAAAGCAATGGTATTCCCCATAGTAACCTATGGATGTGAGAGCTGGACCATAAGAAAGGCTGAGCGAAGGAAGATAGACGCTTCTGAACTGTGATGCTGGAGGAAAATTCTGAGAATGCCTTGAACCATGAGAAGATCCAATCAGTTCATGGCTATTTTGCACCTCTCTAAAGTAATCTCCCAACAAGGTTTCTGTTTGAGGTGCCTACGAATGCTCACAGGAGGGAAGGATATTAGAGGCAAAGATGAAGTACTTTGCACACATCATAAGAAGAAAGGAAAGCTTAGAAAAGACAATTATGCTGGGGAAAATGGAAGGAAAAAAGGAAGACCAAAGGCAAAATGGATGGATGGTATCCTTGAAGTGACTGGCTTGACTCTGAAGGAGCTGGTGGAGGGGACGGCCGACAGGGAACTCTGGCATGAGGTCGGAAGTGACTGAACGAATAAACAACAACAACAACAATGAAGGTGATTGAACCTGGCTTCAACTCGCTTTGCAGTGTTTCATCCCCCCCATTTGCAGGGACATGTACATCAGTGCAACAGAGGCATAAGAGGCCAGTTGGCAATGGAGATAAAGAATTCTCCATCCCAGGGGATCAGTTAGCTCCCTGCTGCCCAGATGTGCCCTTGGGGCATTCTTGGCATCCCCTCAGAATTTTTAAAACTGCCCTTCAGCAGGGGAGGTGCCTGTCATGCATTCTGTGCAGCCAATCTCGCATAGGGACTGGGATATACTGGCATATGCTGCAGCACGTTCTTTGACAGAACTAGGATTTTCTTGGGACTTTTAAAATGTGTGATATAGCCTTAGATATGCACTGCAGCGTGCATTGATTATGTGCATTTTATCCCCACTTCAGCCTCAATTCAGCTTTGAACTGATCAGTGTAGATGAACTCTTATGGCAGTAGTTCACAGCCTGTGGGTCCCCAGGTGTTTTATCCTACAACTCCCAGAAATCCCAGCCAGTTTACCAGCTGTTAGGATTTTTGGGAGTTGAAGGCCAAACATCTGAGGACCCACAGATTGAGAACCACTGCCTTAGAGCATGTGACATGTTCAAGGTCAGCCAGTGGCTGAGTGGTATTTAAACCTGGTCTTCCAGAGTCTTATTCAAGCATTCAGACCATGACATTCCATTCCATATGAATATGAAATGTACTGTATTTCATCAATTCTAAGTTGTACTTTTCCCCCAAACAAACATCCTGAAAAACTAGCTGCAGCTTTGAATTGAGGGTGCTTTTTTATATATTATTCATAAATAACATTTGTGTGTGTGTTGCTGGCCCTGAAATGAGTGTGGATCTTAGAATCAACATAATACTAGAATATAAATTAGAGTACATATATAACATGAAAATCCTAAAAGAAAGCACTTTCTGCTCATTTCTATTAGCTATATTTGTTTATTTACACTATTTATACCCTGCCTTTCTCTACCCCAAAGGAGACTCAAGGCGGCTTATGACAGAGGCAATTATTCAATACCTTAAAACACATGTAATTCCAAAATATTACAGTTAAAAATTAATACATATTAGATATTTAAAAACATTACATTCCACATTAAAATCACACCATCCGTAGTCATAGTCCAAGCTGTTCCATAGTCATCAGACATACTCCAAATCTATTATTTAACTGAACTATTTTCCGAAAGCCTGATCCCACAACCAAGTTTTTTATTTTTCTTCATAAGGCTGGGAGGGACAGGGGCTGATCTACTATCACTGGGGAGGGAGTTCCACAGGTGAGGGGCCACCACTGAAAGGCCCTCTCTCTTATCCGCACCAGTCGCGCTTGCGAGGGGGGGTGGGTGGGACCAAGAGCAGGGCTTCCCCGATGATCTTAATCTCTCTATAGACATTCACAAGCTCTGGATATAAAAGTCATGGTCTGGAGATATTTGTAGAATGTCATGTTATGCTGCTCCAAACATTCTAGACTTTATCTAAAGGAAGAAATACCAGAAAAATTTTCCCTTTCAAACATATTGAAAGAGAAAACATCATTCCAATCATCAAGATCAAAAGGTTAGGCAGGTGAATGCGATAAATTTAAAAGACTTTTATTGTTTCCTTAAAAGTAATCTTAACCACAGAGAAGCCATATCCAAACTGATTTTAACCCGTGAAGGTTTACAATTGTTCAGTAGGAAAATTCATTTAGCTTTCTTGTGCAGCAGTAATCTGTCACAAACAAATCATCTGTATTTATGTGAATAGATTTTGTTAATGGCTAAGTATGTGAAGTCACTATAATAAATAAAATGCTTATTCATCATACAGCTAATATTTTCTTCCAAACAATGCATTGTAAGTCAAATTTAGGTATACCATAATACTGAGCAATCATCCTGTCAGCTGTGATGATGGGAGTAACAGTCTCACCCATCTGCTAGGGGAATGTTCATGTGTGGAATTGCAATTGAGGGTACTACAGAACTTTGTTGTTAATGATAAAAAATTAATTGTAATGAAAATGGTGATGATTTTGTTCTGCCAGTCACTGTATGTGCCCAGCTGAGAATCCTGGTTGTAGAGATCAGCCCTTCACCATCTTGTATAGAGACATGGATGTATCGGGACGAACAGTGCCTTCTGATATATTTCAAATGCAAGCCACTTCCCGCTACCCTGGTGCCTATTATATCTTTCAAATCAAATCAGGAAATGAAGGCAGAGAATTCTACATGCGGGTGAGTGTGATTTGGAATGGGATCTTGTATTTTATCCATTTATTTACTTATTCTAGGGCAGTCTTTCTTTTTAAATGCTGTATGAAACATTCAAATCAAGCAATAAGCAGTGTTGTGTTGCTTAGCTTCTCAGTAGCCAAAGAGTACAGTCTTCCCTCCACTTTCATGGGTCTCACATTCAAGGTTTTGATTATTTGTGAGTTTGAAATGCCACTTTCACTCCCTAAACTTGGAATTGCCATGTAAATACTAAACAGATCAAGAGTGGAGTGAGGAAGTTTTTGGGAGGTGGGCATGCTGCATGTTTAACCCGGTACCTTCCTTCCTTTGCCTGGCTGGAACACAGGTAAAGTGCATGCAAGTAAGAGGCTTCACTGGCTCTGTGGATTTGGTTCCTCTTCCTGTGTTCTGCAAGTATATGTTTCCCCAGGGTAAAGGAAAGGAGGTGCCAAAGGGGGATAGAAACACATGGCACACAGGAAGAGGAGGATAAGCAATTCTCATTGGTGTGAATGGGGCTGTTCCTTCCTTTTCTCCTGTTTGACACTTATTTCTGTCCTGACAAGTGTCTTATTTTGCCCAGGTGAAACAATAAGAGTAGATGCCAGTTTCACATGCCGTTTCACTTACCCTGTGGATTTGATTCATTTTCCTCTTACCATGTACTACAAATGTGTTTCCCCAAGGCAAAGGGAGGATAGTACTGGAGGGGGTGGGGGGGATACAGAAACATTTGACCTGAAATTTTGATAAAGCTTCAAGTGAAGTGAACGTCAATCACTAGCAAAAACTACCCATGAAAATTTGGATACTCTCAAATAGTTCTTAGCCAATCCCAAACATGTATATCAATGACTATGCCATGTGTGGTCTGACTTTAGCACAGCAGGTTAATCACCAACTGCAGCTGCAGTAAATCTTGCCAACTGAAAGGTTGACAGTTTGAGGGCAGGTCAGGGTGAGCTCCTGCCCTTCAGCCCAGCTCCTCTGCCCACTTAGGGGATCGAAAATAGCAGTGCGAGTAGATGAATAAGAACCACATGAAGCAGGGAGGTATTTTAGGAACAGCATTTTGGAGGAAAGTTTACAAACAAAGAAAGCTCTGGGGCAAGGAGTTGGAGCGACAGCACCACCCCTTGTAGCTGGAACCGAGCACAGCATCCAAAAGATGCCGAATGATGAGAAAATCCTAAATAATATACCTCTATCTGTTGTCTGTCTTGTCATTGTATAATCAGCATTGAATGTTTGCCATATATGTGTTCTGTGATCCGCCCTGAGTCCCCTTTGGGGTGAGAAGGGTGGAATATAAGTACTGCAAGTAAATAAATAAATAAATGTGTAAAGAAGCTCAATGCCTTCTTTTCTGTGTTTTCCATCTAGCAAACTGGGCCCATCAGTGCCACTCTTGTGATGACTCGCCCTCTGAAGGGCCCACGAGAGATTCAGTTGGACCTGGAGATGGTCACTGTTAACACTGTCATCAACTTCAGAGGAAGCTCTGTCATTCGGCTGAGGATATATGTTTCGCAGTATCCCTTCTAAATCTTACAGTTGGAAAGGAAATCATCCCTTTTCTGCCAGAACTTTCTTCTCAGGAGTTAGTGCATCAAATAACTCAACATGAAATCTATATTAAAAGTTGTCGCAATGGCTCATGTTACAGTGATGGGCCAGGCCTCCGCAAGGTTTGAAACCATCTGAGGTTTTAATTCTCAATGGATTTCTTAGGCAAGTTGTTTTGTTTTGTTTTTGTTGACCATGTGCTCTTAAGAAGCTTTTGTCTTGCTTTCCAAAATTTTTTAGAGTGTGATTATAAGCTTATGAAACTGTGAAGCTCTCCACCTTTATAACAGCAAAGCTGCTTTGCAAAAGCACCAGCAAAACCATGGAAAAAGCTTGCTTTGCCTGTCATTTTTCCTTCCTTAAAAAAGCAAACAAACCATCTGTGGAATTGAGAAAGCACCAGCCACTCTTTCAGAAATATCTATGGAAGTATCAGCTCTTATCATCGTATATATCTCAATCAGAAACTATCTCATATTGTCTCTGTTTTGTTTGCACATCTCCAAGGAAGTGTCCTTTCTTTCAGTTTAGGTTCTTTAATTTCTCCCAAACCATTGGCCACAAGTGATAGAACAAATATACACTTGAGAGTGTTTTGGCTTTGTGCTTCTTGAATAGCAGAATAATACTTGTACAGTAAGGACTTGTGTTTCTTTAAAATAATAGGTTTGCAATATGGCAAATATGTACAAATCTAATGGAAATAAGGAGTTTCTATGTGGATATATGCAGGTTTGAGCTTTGAGTAACCTCCAACATAAACAATTAAATGTGGTTTCATAATGTAGACTGTCTCAGCATATATGCTTTGTTGAACCAGCTCATGAAAGACTATTTATATAAGTCAAGTATAATGGAAATGACTGACAGGGAATTTTTCAATGACCAAGTTTGACACATTATATACAGTAGATTCTTCCCACATTTATGTCTTCTGAGATTTAAAAATATATTGTTTTACCATTAAAACCATGAGGAGTAGGCAACCTTGAGACCATGCTCTTCCCTTTGCCCTCTCCTACAGTGAGGAGACGTCAAGGATTCACGTCCTGGTGTAGATCTATGGTTTGTTAACACAACCAAGTTTCAAATCCTGGCTTGTTAGCAAACTGTAGTTTAAAGACTAATTTCACCAGCCCAGGAAACTGGTTAGTTTAGAAACAGTAGTAGCTTACTTGCAATGCTTCACCCTTTCCCATAAAACTCCTCTCTTTCACTACATTATATAATGGCACACAATCATAATACAGTTAAAGGGAACTTCTTAAACACAAATGGTTAGGTATAATTCTAGCTTTGTTCCCTGAAAAGGCCACCATCATTTCAAGAAAAATATTCCTATGAAAAGCGTGGAGGGGAGAATATCAATCCACCAGTGAATTTTCTATGAAAGTTCTGCTGAAAAAAGTGGAAATTGTACACTCTGAACCTGTCTCCCTCTCTGCTTCTCTCAACTTCTCTGGAAGCACCTGCACAGCTAAAGCCTGAAAAATGTAACAGTATCCAAAAGTCCCAGGCTCGGCCAGCTCCCCGGGCATAGCCCAATCAATCAGCTTTGTGCATCTTATTTTACAGTTGACACACACACACTGATTTCTTACATGCTCCAACAAAATATACCTAAATACAGTACTGATCTTGAGTGGTTCTCATTTCTGTAAGACCTTGTGAATAGAAATACTCAACTGATCGTCCTGTTTAGCCACAGTTATGAAAACTCTAAGATTTATTACCAGCTATTTACCTCTCTCATAATGCTTCAATTACTTAATTTGGAGAACATTCAGATAGCCTTCATCAGGGTACTTTATACAGACCAACACAATGAGCCACATAGATATATTTCATCTCAGAACTGTGAAGACTCAAAGTGTATCCTTAGTATGCTTGTCCAGTTGCAGTTTTAAAATAATCAGCCACCATTCAAATTCATAATCTGAAAACATATAGAGAAATAACAAGTTCACTCCCACTGAAATTCTGAAATGTCCAGAGATAATTTAAAACTTTAAAATACGAGACATCCTATAAAACAAAAACAATATTTGGTCTTTGTGTTATCGAAGGCTTTCATGGCCGGAATCACTGGGTTGCTGTGAGTTTTCTGGGCTGTATGGAACATGGCCATACAGACCAGGAAAGCTCACAGCAACCCAATATTTGGTCTTGCTGAAATGTGACATCTGTTAATTTTAATTGCTACACAGTAACTGTAAATTTTAAAATAATTATGTATCTATCAGCAAAATGTGAATGACTGGGCTTGTCTCCATGTAAGCTGCCCCAAGTCCCTTTGGGGATATGGTGTTGGGATACAAAAATATTATTATTCTCAATTTATACGAATCTATTTTTTAAAATAATTGAACTTTGTAATAACAAGGCTGACTCTGAGAGGTGGTGCTCATCTACATTTCTAAGCCGAAGAGCTGGCATTGTCTATAGACATCTCCTAGGTTATGTGGCCAGCATGATTGCATGGAATGTCGTTATCTTCCCGCTGGAGCGGTACATATTGATCTATTCTCATTTGCATGTTTTTGAACTGCTAGGTTGGCAGAAGCTGAGGCTAATGATGGGAGCTCACCGATTCGAACTGCCGACCTTTTGGTGAGCAAGTTCTGCAGGTCAGCGGTTTAATCCACTGTGCCACTGCGGCCCCAACTAGAAAGTTAGGCATGATTTTAAAAATATCTAGTCACTGTTTTTGTTGACGGCAATCAGCTCTGCTATAAGAAAACTAATTATAAAAACAATATGAAAATGTTAAACATTAAAATCAATGAGCTTAGAGGATATTTTTGCCAGATAAAAATCCATTAGTAGCCTGAGTATGCAATTCTTCAGTCTGGTTTTATTAAACCACTACGAGAGCTCTATAGGCAATATGATCAATTGCTCGCTGCATTAAGTAGTTTAGGATATGTATGTTTATTTCTGGACAAGAGACAACTAATAGTAAGACAAATACTGATGGATGCCCTCTGGTGTTCCAGGGCATTTTTGCAATCACCTCGAATTCTTGGCAGCAGAAAACTGTCCCCAAATTTTGGAATTTTGGTAGACTTTATGAAACTAATTATATATTTCCAAATAAGCCAACTACTCAGTAAAACCAACCTAACTGCTAGATCTCCAAGTACTTATATCAATGAACACAATATCTGTCTGTGAACAGATAAAATAGCAAATAGCCATCTTCAAGACATGCAGGATATACACCTGGAAGGAACGGTCATCTCTAACACACTAATAAGATGTCAAGAGACTCCTAATATATGTGTCCTCACATGTAGCACTTTATTGTCCCACAGGATCAAAATGATTCACTTAGATGGGAAAAATGTAAGGAGGCAAAGGGAAGATACTGGCATGGAGGGAAAAGTCCCAAGTGACCCCATCTATTGACATAAGTTCTGTTATATTACCAATTCTGTTATTACCAGAGCAGACTAGTCGCTTCCTCAGTGCAGCCACTTCCTTCTCTCAATGCTCACTCTTCACATTCCAGATTGTCATCTCTTCCCTAATTATTGTGCATCGCAAAAGCAATAGCGTAATTTATGCTAGGTGACTTCCTAGATGTTTCCTATTCTTTCATGCATAAATCCTTACTCATTTCTATATGGATCCAAACTTTTTAAAAAATTCTTATGTTATTTTTAAAGATTGTGAAGGAACACAGCATTGAATAAAATGTCCGTGTGGGACTTCTTTAAAGCTTTTGTACAAAAAAAAAATGTCAATTTCATTTCCAATAAAATTATAAGTGAGTTCTGTTGTCATGAACAATGTTTTTAATATGAAGCAGATCATAACAATGTGTTTAAAGACTCAGCTGTGTTAGTCTGGATCAGTATACAAATAGATCTTGCAGCACCTTTGAGACTAAATGAGACAAAAAAGTTGGTAGCCCAAGTTTTTGTAGAGTTGGGTCTACTTCAGATATTTATTTATCATGTCAGAAACAAGTTGAGAGTATAGTTAAAATGCATTTAAAAACACAAACAAAATTTAAAAAAACTTGGCATTATTCTAAATGTCCTTTGACCAGAAGTTAGCCACTTGGAGTGCCTCTGGTGTCACTTTGAGAATGACTTCCATTGTGCATGTGGCAGGGCTCAGGTTGCATTATAGTAGGTGGTCTCTGGTTTGCTTTTCTCTGCACTCGCATGTCATGGACTCCACGTTGTACCCCCATTTCTTAAGGTTAGCTCTGTATCTCATAGTGCCAGAGCGCAGCCTGTTCAGCGCCTTCCAGGTCACCCAATTCTCTGATTGCCCAGGAGGGAGTGTCTCATCTGGTCTCAGCCACTGATTAAGGTGCTGGATTTTAGCCTTTTGGATTTATGCTTGCTGAGGTGTTCCTCTGAGTATCTCTCTCTCTTGAGCCAACAATGTGATGTGGCGACAAAAAAAGCCAATGGGATTTTGGCCTGCATCAATAGGAGCATAGTGTCTAGATCTAGGGAAGTAATGCTACCCCTCTATTCTGCTTTGGTTAGACCACATCTAGAATATTTGGGCCACAATTCAAGAGAGATATTGACAAGCTGGAATGTGTCCAGAGGAGGGCGACTAAAATGATCAAGGGTCTGGAGAACAAGCCCTATGAGGAGCGGCTTAAGGAGCTGGGCATGTTTAGCCTGAAGAAGAGAAGGCTGAGAGGAGATATGATAGCCATGTATAAATATGTGAGAGGAAGCGACAGGGAGGAGGGAGCAAGCTTGTTTTCTGCTTCCTGGAGACTAGGACGCGGAACAATGGCTTCAAACTACAAGAGAGGAGATTCCATCTGAACATTAGGAAGAACTTCCTGACTGTGAGAGCCGTTCAGCAGTGGAACTCTCTGCCCCGGAGTGTGGTGGAGGCTCCTTCTTTGGAAGCTTTTAAACAGAGGCTGGATGGCCATCTGTCAGGGGTGATTTGAATGCAATATTCCTGCTTCTTGGCAGGGGGTTGGACTGGATGGCCCATGAGGTCTCTTCCAACTCTTTGATTCTATGATTCTATGATTCTTGAGTTAAGCCGTTGGCATACTTCAGATGATCCACCTGACATCCGCCAGGAAGTAGCAACCAATAGTGAAAGGACCAAGGCAGTGACATCTCCGGCCCACCCCCTGTTTGGGTATCAGCCAGCACGCCAATGACTTAAATCAAGAAATAGTTTTGTAAGATCTAAAAGACTCTCGCTGGAACATCTCAGCAAGCGAGAGTCCAAAAGTGGCAGGCTCAAACCCAGAACCTCAATCAATGGCTGATACCAAATGAGCGACTTTCTCCTGGGCACACAGAAAACTGGGCGATTTGGAAGGCGCTGAACAGACTGCGCTCTGACACCACGAGATGCAGAGCCAACCTTAAGAAATGGGGCCACAAAGTGGAATCCACGACATGCGAGTGTGGTGAAGAGCAAACCACAGACCACCTACTGCAATGCAACCTGAGTCCTACTACATGCACAATGGAGGACCTTCTTGCAGTCCAAGTGGCCAGCTACTGGTCAAAGGACATTTAATCAGCTACCAAGTTTGCAAACTTTGTGTTTTGTTTGTTTGTTTTTTAATTTAATACAACTGTTTGGTTCTCTTGGTTACTTCAACAAACAAATAGTGCAGTTTGACTGGATGGCCATCTGTCGGGTGATTTGAATGCAATATTCCTGCTTCTTGTCAGGGGGTTGGACTGGATGGCCCATGAGGTCTCTTCCAACTCTTTGATTCTATGATTCTATGACTCAAATATTTCAATCCAACTAAAATTAGGTGTGAGTGATTTTGCAGTTTTTCGAACATTTTATTATGAGTAATTTCCAATCATCACGCTGGGATTTGTTTTAGAATGCACCTAGGATTGCACTGTACTACATTTATATTTTTATACAAAGCACCCAATGAAACCAGTCAGAACTGCTTCTGAGTTAGCAGGATTGGACTACCTGTCCCTTTGAAAACAATTGAAACTTTAACATCTCAGCAAGTGAGAGTCCAAAAGTGGCAGTTTAAAACCCGGAAGCTCAAGCTATGGCTGATACCGAATAAGAGACTCCCTCCTGTGCAACTTGGAAGGTGCTGAACAGACTGCGCTCTGGTACCACCAGATACAGAGACAACCTTAAGAAATGAGGCCACAAAGTGGAGTTCACGACATGCGAATGTGGAGAAGTGCAAATCACTGACTACCTATTACAATGCAGCTTGAGCCCTGCCACATGCACAATGGAGGACCTTCTTATAGCAGCACCAGAGGCACTCCCAAGTGGCCAGCTACTGGTCAAAGGACATTTAGTATTATGCCAAGTTTTTAAACTTTGTGTTTTTAAAATACATTACAACTGTACCCTTGGTTCACTTCTGATACAATAAATGAATAACCAATTGTTATTCTCCATTCCTAGATGCTACATTTAGCTTATACTAGTACTAGTTCCAGTTTGTCCACATGACAGTCATAGCTGACATTGAATACCTTTGCAGCATAACCTTCTTGTAAAAAGGTTTATTAGAGTAAATTTGGAATGCACCAACTTTACTGCCATTTATATGCATTTAAAAAAACTAGTTCCACAACTACAGTTTTAAAGAGCCGTCTCCAGACATCTTGTATGGGTGACTGTGATAACATATGCCCTAGCAACTTTGAAGTCATTGGGATATGTTCAGTTTACAAGTTCTTCATAGTGCTGATAAGGATCTTTAGTGGTTTCAAATATATATGAATGTCTCTGCTACCACCCATGTTCAACAGCCTCTTCTGTACAACACAACAAACACATTAACTTTAAATCATATATTTGATGAAGGATTGTATTAAACCAAACAGGATATGTAGAACCAAGTGAGTTTCCCGTTATGTATTACTGCTCATTTATATCCCATCATAAAAAGTCAGTTTCAGAACTATAAATAGAAACCGGTTTCAAATAAGTTTGTTTTTCAACAGTGTAAATAATTAATCTGTATCCAATGTAATGATTAAGAGTTTGAGTTGTAATATAGGAAACCCACACCACCACCACCCGTCCCCATATTTCATATTAACACATAAATCTTGGCCCTTCCATTAACACACAAGAGCCTTTTCATATTACACAATTATAATTCCACTTTTATGGCCACAGAACCAGCCTATGGAATCCCAGGGAATGTACCATCATTCTTATCATCATGTATTTATGTATCACCATCTCTGTACATCAGTAGTTCCCAACTTGTGGTCCATGGACCACCAGTGGTCCACAAGAACTAAAATATGGTCCGCTACCTCACTGTTACTACACCATTGCAAGGAGTGACTGATCTTGCAAAACCCTCTTATGGTGCCAAGGCTTATTAAACATCCTACATATCCGTTATTTACATTATGATCCATAACAGTAGCAAAATTACATTATGATCCATAACAGTAGCAAAATTACAGCAATGAAAATAATGTTATGGTTGGGGGTCACCACAACATGAGGAACTGTATTAAAGGATCGCGACATTAGGAAGGTTGAGAACCACTGCCATAGAGAAACTGAGAGATGGGTCGTAAAGGGTCACTTAAGTCCTTAAAGGGAGTATGCAAGAAAATTCCTTCCCCAGTCTGATGGAGTTAATGTTTCAACGCCCACTGACATTTTGCATTGCGTCATGGGGCAGGCATGCATTGAAAATCAAGTTGGTGTCAGATAAAGTTACTCTTCTTCCCTGAATAAAAACTGGGCTCTTTTAAAGTTCAGGCGTGAAAATAGTTCTGACAGCTGAATGGACAGAAATACACCCTTTTAGGTATTGAAGTGTTTGTTCACTTAATGGCAAATAATGTTAATTTTCTACCCAGAGCACACTTAATAGCACCCTTCTATTAGATTTGGTAAACTAGCACTGTCCAGTTACAGTTGATCATTCAGCGTTGAAATTAATTTCAAAGTCTCCAGTCGCTTGGAGCACAAAAGCGACAGTGTTTGCAGTCCAGTCCTTACGCTAACATGTAAAAGATTAAAACATGGTTTGCTGCCCACGCATACATGATAATGCAGCTGCACTTGGAAAGGAGCTCCACCCTGCCACACGAGCAGGTTTTGGTATGTTCTAATGGTGCATAGAGCTTGTGCTTTTTAGTGACACGGGCAATCATACGTATGCAAATCCTAATGGATGTACTAGATAAAAATAAAATATAGCAATGTTATAGATTCTTAGAAAACATACCATGCATTCTTAGAAATGGAAAGGTTTGGAGGTGATATTTTAAGTAAAAATGGCGGTGTGCTAATTTGAGTCATACAAGTCTCTGTTGTGTTTTTTGGAAACAGGCAACCACTAGAGCAAATTACCCAGCCTTTGCTCTAGACTTTAGACTATAAAGCCTTCGCACCCTGTCACTACCACCACCCTCTTCTTGCTCCTTTGCCCTTTTTTCCATTCCACTTACAGTAGAGTTATTATGATTATTTGAAACACAACAAGATGAGTCCACAGCAGACAAGATCACTCTGCTGGTTGTTGTACTGGATCACACGTCGGACACTTCCCAAGTGTCTAGGACTGTGTGATGTATTGGTAAATAATGCATGCAGATCCCAGTAAGGTGGCCTTTTGCAGCTGGCAGATGGTAATTTTGTCAGCGCCAATTGCGTTTAAGTGCAGGCCAAGGTCTTTAGGCACTGCACCCAGTGTGCCGATCACCACTGGGACCACCTTTACTGGCTTGTGCCAGAGTCTTTGCAGTTCAATCTTTAAATCTTCATATCAGTCAGCGTTTCCAGTTGTTTCTCTTCGATCCTGCTATCATCTGGAATTGCAACATCAAGGATCCATACTTTGCTTTTTAACATGATTGTGAGGTCAGAAGTATTGTGCTCCAAAACTCTGTCAGTCTGAATTCGGAAGTCCCAGAGTAGTTTGATGTGAATCCTTTCCCCCAGAAAAACATAGTAGTTCTGGAAGTGTGGAGTATTGTTAAGATATTATATCAATCGACACAATTGTTGATAAAAAAAAAACTTCCCACCGATGTGGAAATCATATATAGGACAGATTGCAAACTCTTTAACCTCAGCATACTCAAAGCCAAAAGTAAGGTTACAACAACTTTTGTTCTAGAACTCCAATATGCTGATGATAATGTAGTCTGTGCACATTCAGAGAAAGACCTACAAGCCACTTTAAACAAATTTGCAGAAGCATATGAAAATCTTGGTCTCTCATTGAACATCGAGAAACCTCAAGTGCTCTACTGGCAGACACCAACCATTCCCTCTGCAATGCCAGCAATTTAAAGATGGTCTTAAAGTAAGCCCCCCAAAATGTAGAATAAAAAATAAGATCTGGGAAGACCTGGCCTTTGGGTCTCGTAACTGGAGGTCAGATATTACCAATAGTACTGTAGAATAGTGCTGTGGATTTTGAGGAAGAATTAATAGTGGGCAAAAAGGAGAAATGTGCCAAGAGAAAAGCGCATCAATCATACCCTTGTCTGTACTTCCTTCCATCTGGAAATATAAGTTCTTATTGTGAAAAACTGTGTGGATCCAGAATAGGTCCTCACAGTCACTTACAGACTCACAACCAAGACTCTACCCTTGGAAGTTATCACATATAGCAGTGGTTCCCAACCTTTTTTTTAACCAGGAACCACTTGATCAGGGATCACTTTGACCAGGGACCACTCTCCAACATTAGTACCAAAACAGTTATGAATCAGTTTTTGATCAACTTTAGATTCAGTTTGGTTATTTGGCATGCTGATTCAGAAAAGTACATTGGATAGACCACATCAGCTCTAGTTTCTGATACAGAACATATGCCATCCAGTAGTTGCCATCTGCTCGCCCACAGAAAACCATATTTAATAAGTCTCAGTACTATAAGAGGATTTAGCGAGACCAGCTGCTCTCATTGCAACGGTGTAGGCCATGAACCATATTTTAGTTGGGTTGTTGTAGGTTTTTCAGGTGTATGCAACGGACCATATTTTAGTTGGGTTGTTGTAGGTTTTTTGGGCTATATGACCATGTTCTAGAAGCATTCTCTCCTGACATTTTGCCTGCATCTGTGGCAAGCATCCTCAGAGGTTGTGAGACGTTAGGAGAGAATGCTTCTAGAACATGGCCATATAGCCCAAAAAACCTACAACAACCCAGTGATTCCAGCCATGAAAGCGTTCGACAATACATATTGTAGTTCTTGTGGACCACTGGTGGTCCAAGGACCACAGGTTGGGAGCCACTGACATATAGAGATGCAAATTGTTAGAAACCCCAGGCATTCACATTACCCATCCATGCCCTACAAAATTATAACTACAAAATTGCTAGAAATGTGTAAAGGCCCATTATTATTCTTTTTTTCCTCCCATCTCTACTTTTCTTTTCCTCTCATTTGCAGAAGTACTTCAGCATTCTATTTATCCTAGAAACTTACAGATTCCTATCGGACTGTTTTACGTTTGTGTGACGTTTCCTCATTAATTTGTGATATGCATCAGAAGAATTGTATAGACGGTAAATACCAACTTAAGTGTGCTTATTTGGTTTGGAAGCCAAACTATCTACAAAGCAATTGCGTGGCCAGTCTTGCTCCCAAACGGACAACCACTCAACCATTTAATTTTGGTATCAGAGGGAACAAATGTTGCTTATGCTCACTTGACGTTCTGTTCAGGATCTTAGCCAATTGTGCCTCCTCCACAATCTGATAAACTGGAAGGAGCGCAAACAGGGCCACTCGCTTATCCTTCAGTTTTTTATTTTTATTTTCTAAGGAAGCAATGCTGAATATTTGGGGGGGGGAGATGAATCTAACACTATCCTTAAGATTATATTCTAGTTTTAAAGTGCTGCTACATTCCTCAACACCTTGCTTTTTCTCTTTTTATACTGCCATACACTAACATTGAGAATAGATTACTGCAATGCGCTCTATGTGAGGTTGCCTTTGAAAACTGCTCGGAAGCTTCAAATAATCCAACAGGCCGCAGCCAGACTGCTCACCAGAGCGGCGTATAGGGAGCACACAACTCCCCAGTTAAGTCAGCTCTACTGGCTGCCAGTCAGCTTCTGAGAACAATTGAAAGTGCTGGCCTTAGCCTGTTGTTGTTGTTTATTCGTTCAGTCGTATCCGACTCTTCGTGACCTCATGGACCAGCCCACGCCAGAGCTCCCTGTCAGCTGTCACCACCCCCAGTTGCTTCAAGGTCAAGCCAGTCACTTCAAGGATGCCATCCATCCATCTTGCCCTTGGTCAGCTCCTCTTTCTTTTTCCTTCCATTTTCCCCAGCAAAATTATCATCTCTAAGCTTTCCTGTCTTCTCATTATGTGGCCAAAGTCGGGTTTTATTTCCTGAAGTATGGACTGTTTGGATCTTCTCGTGGTCCAAGGCACTCCCAGAACTTTCCTCCAACACCATGGTTCAAAAGCATTTATCTTCCTTCACTCAGTCTTCCCTATGGTCCAGCTCTCACATCTATAGGTTACTACGGTGAATACCATTGCTTTAACTATGCAGATCTTCGTTGCCTGTGTGATGTCTCTACTCTTCACTATTTTATTGAGTCTGCCACTGCCTCCACGTTTTCTCCCTCTATTTCCCAGTTGTCAATCATTCCTGTTGCCATAATCTTGTTTTTTAATGTTTAGCTGCAACCCAGCTTTTGCGCTTTCTTCTTTCACCTTGATTAGAAGGCTCCTCAGCTCCTTCTCACTTTTGGCCACCAAAGTGGTATCATCTGCATATCTAAGGTTGTTAATTTTTCTTCCAGCAATTTTTACCCCAGCCGTGCATTCATCAAGCCCCGCACATTACATGATGTGTACTGCATACAAATTGAATAGGTTGGGTGAGAATATACAACCCTGCCATACGCCTTTCCCAGTATTGAACCAGTCTGTTGTTCCATGGTCAGTTCTTACTGTTGGTACTTAGTCCTTATACAAATTCCTCAGGACAGAGAGAAGGTGAGCCTATAAAGTCCTAAACAATTCTGACCCAGCTTACTTGTCCGAAGGTATCTCACTCTATGACCCACCTCAAAGAGATTATGGAGGAGGCCCTGCTCTTGGTCCCTCGCCTAAGGAACTCCCTCCCCAGTGAAATTAGATCCGTCCCATCCCTCCTGACCTTTAGGAAAAACCTGAAAACATGGGTCTGGGATCAGGCTTTCAGCCAGTAACAGGAGTAGTGCAAGATGAGACTACGAATTAATATAATGATGACTTGGAACGGCCCTGGAATATGATTTGGACCATGTGATTTCAATTGATGTTTTAATGCTTGGTATCCATAGAGATACCAAGGTGCTTGTTTATAAAGTTATTGTCCTCCCAACCCTGCAATACACCTGCGAAGCATGGACTGTCTACAGACGTCACATGCAACTCCTGGAAAGATTCCATCAGCGTTGCCTCTGGAAAATCCTGCAAATTTCTTGGGAAGACAGGCAGACAAATGTCAGCGTGCTGGAAGAAGCAAAGACCATCAGTATTGAAGTGATGGTCCTCCACCATCAACTCCGCTGGGCCGGCCAGGTTGTCCAAATGCCCAATCACCGTCTCCCAAAGCAGTTACTCTACTCCAAACTCAAGAACGGAAATGGAATGTTGGAGGACAGGAAAAGAGATTTAAAGATGGGCTCAAAGCATATTTCTGGCATAGACACTGAGACCTGGGAAGCCCTGGCCCTTGACCGCTCCTGCTGGAGGTCAGTTGACCAGCAGTGCTGCAGAATTTGAAGAGGCATGAATGGAGGGCGAAAGAGAGAAACATGCCAAGAGGAAGGCGCATCAAGCCAACCCTGACCAGGACCGCCTTCCACCTGGAAACCGATGCCCTCACTGTGGGAGAACATGCAGGTCAAGAATAGGGCTCCACAGACACCTATATACCCACCATCAGGACAACGAAGTTGGAGGACAATCTTACTCAGACAATAAGGGATCACCTAAGTAAGTTTAATGCTATGTTTTAAATGAGTTTGGTTGTAATGTTTGCATTTATTTACCAATGTATTAATATATAGCATTGAATCATTGCCTTTGTAAGGCCGCTCTGAGTCCCCTTTGGGGTTGAGAAGGGCGGGATATAAATGTGGTAAATAAATAAATATTATTTATTTACAGTATTTATACCCTGCCCTTCTCAACCCCAAAGGGGACTCAGAGCGGCCTTACAAAGGCAACTATTTGATGCCATATATATAACGGACATAACAGACACTGCGGTGGTGCAGTGGGTTAAACCCTTTTGCAGGCAGGACTGAAGACCGACAGGTTGCAGGTTCAAATCCGGGGAGAGCGCGGATGAGCTCTCTCTGTGTCAGCTCCGACTCCACATGCAGGGACATGAGAGAAGCCTCCCACAAGGATGGTAAAAACATCAAAACATCCTGGTGTCCCCTGGGCAATGTCCTTGTAGACCAATTCTCTCACACCAGGAGCAACTTGCATTTTCTCAAGTTGTTCCTGACATGAAAAAAACAGATATAAAATAAACATATATATTAAAACATGCATTTAAAAACATATTAAGATTGAAACACATTATTAAAACCACGCAATTCAAGATCATAATCAAAAAGCCATTCGAATTGTCATTGTCATTGCACATTTTTTCATCATCACTTATTGCATTGCAGAATTGGACAAAGGTTTGGTCCCCAAGCCATGTTTTTACATGCTTTCTGAAGGTCATGAGGGAGAGAGTGGACCTGACTTCGCTGATTCCCATAGCCGAAGGGCCACCACTGAGAAGGCCCTGTCTCTCGTGCTCACCAGTCACACCTACTAAGTGAGTGGGACTGAGAGCAGAGCATCCACAGGTGATCTTAAGCTCTGTGTTGGTTGATAGAGGGAGATACATTCAGACAGGTAAGCTGGGCCAGAACTGTTTAGGGTTTTATAGGCTTAAGCCAGGACTTTGAATTGTGCTCAGTAGCAGACGGGCAGCCAGCCAACATGGTGTTCTCTTTGAAAATTAATTCTTGCTTCTCTTTACGAAGCATGCTCAGTGGGCCCTTGTTACCTTCCCGTCAAGGCAGTACCTATTAACCTACTCACATTTGCATGTTTTCTATCAGTGGGAGCTCACTCCACTCCCCGGATTTGAACCATCAACCTTTTGGTCAGCAAGTTCAGCAGCTCAATGGTTTAACCCACTGCGCCACCAAGGGGCCTGTAACCCTTTACTATACAAACTTTGAAATTGGCTTTATAATAAGCTTGGCTATGCCTGGATTCAGTAACAATGCAATTCCATGGTCAAGATAGCGTATTACAGGTAAGGATGTTACTTCACTACCAACCATTGAGTATTATTTCCAAATAGCCAGAAGCATGCCTAGAGGCATGACTATCTGGAACTGAAGCTGACAAAATAAGGAAGTGGCATTTCCCAGCTATTGCTGTAAAAGGCCCCTGTTTTTCCATGCTATTTTTGTCCTGCCCTTGCCTTATTTTGGTTGTTTCATGCATTTTTAAAAATGTATCCATTGCCACATCATTGGGCTTCGGGACTGAAAGTCAGCGGTAAGACGAGTAATCTGATAAGGTCTTGAGAAACCAAAAGGTCACCATTTCAGGTTTCAATAACTGGGGCAGCAGAATCAACAAACCTTGGATACATTTAAATTTACATCGTAGAAAAAAGGTACTTTGTCACTAACCAACCGTACCTTTTCATAATTCAGAAAACGTTAGCAATGCAACAATAACTGGAAAGATTTCTTAATTAAAAATGTAAATAAAGGTCAATGAAATTATGTAAACGAAAGGATACTTGCTGATTGTTCCACCCACCCCAATTTTCTAGTGGTGACAAGTTCCAAAAGTACGGGGCTTACCTGACCTGCAACTTCCTTTCACAGGAGGTTCCGGATAATTAGAATAATAGAATCATAGAGTTGGAAGTGACCTCGTGGGCCATCCAGTCCAACCCCGTGCCAAGAAGCAGGAAAATTGCATTCAAAGCACTCCCAACAGATGGCCATCCAGCCTCTGCTTAAAAGCCTCCGAAGAAGGAGCCTCCACCACACTTTGGTGCATTGAGTTCCACTGCTGAACAGCTCTCACAGTCAGGAATTTCTTTCTAATGTTCAGGTGGGATCTCCTTTCTTGTAGTTTGAAGCCATCGTTCCGTGTCCTAGGCTCCAGGGCACCAGAAAACAAGCTTGCTCCCTCCTCTCTATGACACGTATTTATACATGACCTTCATGTCTCCTCTTAGTCTTCTCTTCTGAAGACTAAACATGCTCAGCTCTTTAAGCTGCTCCTCATAGGGCTTGTTCTCCAGACCCTTTATCATTTTGGTCGCCCTCCTCCAGACACATTCCAGCTTGTCCACATCTCCCTTCAATTGTGGTGCTCAGAATTGGACACAGTATTCCAGATGTGGTCTGACCAAGGCAGAATAGAGGGTTAGCATGACTTCCCTGGTTCTAGACACTATGCTCCTATTTATGCAAGCCAAAATCCCATTGATATTGTTGGCTCATGTTTAACTTGTTGTTCACGAGGACTCCAAGGTCTTTTTCCCACATACTGCTCTCGAGCCAGGTGTCTGCACTTCACCAACTGAAGTGTGTTTCCCATCAAGGCTCTGAACTGGTCCATGAGGATCCAAAACTGTATTTCTTTATAAATATAAAGGTTGAGAAGTTGAGCCATTTTTTAATGTAGTGCTCGTTAGATTTTACCCAATTTGGATCCCCAGTTGTTACTGATTGACAAGTCCCATGACTTTGAATTATCCAGCACACATGTACTTGCACCTAAACTGGGGATAATGGGAGTTGCAACTTAACTGCACTTGTGACTTTGAGGCTGGGGAAAAGTTAAAGGACATTTTAAAGTCAGACATCAAATTCACAAGCCTTGAATCTAAATTCAAAGCCCACTATCCTGACTAAACAGAATGAACTCCAGCCTTCCAGATGTTACTGTATCACAACTCCCATCCGCTCTAGTCAAAGAACTGGCACAGAGACCCCAAGGGTCATCCAGTAGAACCCCATTTTGCCATGCAGGAAAAGCACAAACAAAGTAACTCCAACAGATGGCCATCCAGCCTCTGTTCAAAAGCCTCCAAAGGAGCTTCCGCCATACACTGAGGCAGTGAGTTCCACTGCTGAACGGCTCTTACAACAGTCCATGTGAAAAAGGTCTTGGAGTCTTTCTGGACATCAAGTTGAACATGAGCCAACAGTGTGATGCAGCAGCTTAAAAACTCAATGGGCTGCATCAAAAGGAATATTGTGTCTAGACTAAGGGAAGTCATGGTACCTTTGTAGTTTGCTTTGGTTAGACCTCACCTGGAATACTGTGTCCAGTTCTGGGCACTGCAATTGAAGGGAGATATTGACAAGCTGGAAGGAGTCCAGAGGAGGTGACTGAAATGATGAAATGACATGGTTGTTTACATTGCATTGGATTCTTGCCCATTGCAAGGTTGCTCTGAGTCCCCTTCGGGATGAGAAGGGCAGGATATAAATAAAGTAAATAAATCAATGAATGAATAATGATCAAAGATCTGGAGACTATGCCCTATGATTGTGCACATTAAAGAGCTGGGTATGAGAAAGTAAGAGAAAGTTGAGATGAGACATAATAGCCATGTATAAATATGTGAAAGCATGTCATAAAGAAGAGGGAGCAGGTTTGTTTTTTGCTGCCTAGGAAGAGGAGCAATGGGTTTGAATTACTGAAATGGAGATTCTACCTGAACATTAGGAAGAACTTCCTGACTGTAAGAGCTGTTCAGAAGTGGAACTCTCTGCCTCAGGGTGTGGTTGAAACTCTTTCCTTGGAGGCTTTTAAACAGAGGCTGCATGGCCACCTTTCAGGGTGCTTTGATTATGCCTTTCCTGCATGGCAGGAGGTTGGACTGGATTGTTCTATGATTCTATGACATAGCAGGCCAGATTTGGCCCTGGGGGCCTTGAGTTTGAAATATGCACACTACACCATGCTGTCCTCTGACAACTTCTAAATGAACAAATTATTGTACTGCAACTCTGGAAATTCCAGTCCTTTCAGAACAACACCTGCATGACTTTAGGGCCTGTCTGAAAACATTGCCACGTCCGGTTTAAAGTGGGGGCAAGAGAGCCCAAGGCAGAGCAAAAAGTTCAAGTTTCATGCCTCAGCGACATCCGCTCCAGAAAGGAAGGTGAGCAATCGATGCACCTTCTTGCGACCTTTGGAGAAAAGATATTGCCAGTCTGATGCAATCATTCTTTGTTTTCAAACACACAGTGTCCTAAAACCTGCTTTATGGGCTATGTGAGGCAATTCTTCCTAGGGCCCTTCCAGATAGGCCCAATATCCCAGGATCTGAGCTCAGGTTTTCTGTTTTAAACTGGATTATATGAGTCCACACTGCCAGATAATCTGGGATAAACAGGAAACCTGGGATCAGATCCTGGGATATAGGGCCTGTCTGGAAGGGCACTGGGAAGATTTGCCTTACACAGCCCATAGAGCAATGTTGGTGGAGTTCAGAATGCTCTTTGATTGTAGGTAAACTATAAATCCCAGCACTACAACTCCCAAATGTCAAGATATATTTTCCTCAAACTCCACCAGTATTCACATTTGGGCATATTGAGTATTTGTGCCAAATTTGGTCCAGATCCATCATTGCTTGAGTCCACAGTGCTCTCTGGATGGAGGTGAACTACAACTCCTAAACTCAAGGTCAATGCCCACCAAAACCCTTCCAGTATTTTCTGTTAGTCATGGGAGTCCTGTGTGCCAAGTTTGGTTCAATTCCATCGTTGGTGGGGTTCAGAATGCTCATTGATTGTAAGTGAACTATAAATCCCAGCAACTACAACTCCCAGATGACAATATCAATCCCTTCCATAAACCCCACAAGTATTTGGGCATATTGTGTATTTGAGCCAAATTTGGTCCAGTCAATGAAAATATATCCTGCATATCAGACTTACTTACTTACTTACGCATAGTCCGAGGATGATGGTCCTCCAAGGTTAATGTCCTGGCGATGGGTCCATAGGTGACTGTGGAGCCCTATTCTTGACCTGCATGTTCTCCTGCAGTGAGGGCATTGGTTTCCAGGTGGAAGGCAGTCCTGGTCAGTGTTGGCTTGACGTCCCTTCCTCCTGGCACATTTCTCTCTTTCGCTCTCCATTCATGCCTCTTCAAATTCTACAGCACTGCTGGTCACAGCTGACCTCCAGCTGGAGCGCTCAAGAGCGAGGGCTTCCCAGTTCTCAGTGTCTATGCCAGAGTTTTTAAGGTTGGCTTTCAGCCCATCTTTAAATCTCTTTTCCTGTCCACCAACGTTTCGTTTTCCGTTCTTAAGTTCGGAGTAGAGCAACTGCTTTGGGAGACGGTGGTCGGGCATCCAGACAACGTGGCCGGTCCAGTGGAGTTGATGGCGGAGGAGCATCGCTTCAATGCTGGTGCTCTTTGCATCTTCCAGCACACTGACATTTGTCTGCCTGTCTTCCAAAGAGATTTGCAGGATTTTCCGGAGGCAGCGCTGATGGAATCATTCCAGGAGTTGCATGTGACGTCTGTAGACAGTCCATGCTTTGCAGGCATATAGCAGTGTTGGGAGGACAATAGCTTTATAAACAAACACCTTGGTATCCCTACGGATGTCCCGGTCCTCAAACACTCTCTGCTTCATTCAGAAAAATGCTGCGCTCGCAGAGCTCAGGCAGAGTTGAATCTCAGACATTTACACGATGATTCATAACAGTAGCAAAATTACATTTATGAATCAGCAATGAAAATAATGTATTGTCGAAGGCTTTCATGGCCGGAATCACTGGGTTGTTGTAGGTTTTTCCGGGCTATATGGCCATGTTCTGGAGGCAATTTTTCTCCTGACGTTTCGCCTGCATCTATGGCAAGCATCCTCAGAGGTAGTGAGGTCTGTTGGAAGTAGGAAAAATGGGTTTATATATCTGTGGAATGACCAGGGTGAGACAAAGGACTTTTGTCTGCTGGGTCTAGCTATGATCACCTTGATTTGCATTCAATGGCTTGGAAGTGCCTCGGGGGAATCTTTTGTTGAGAGTGATTTTATGTGCCTGTTTGTTTCTCCTCTGTTGTAATTTTTGAGTTTTTTAATACTGGTAGCCAGATTTTGTTCATTTTCATGGTTTCCTCCTTTCTGTTGAAATTGTCCACATGCTTGTGGATTTCAGTGGCTTCTCTGTGTAGTCTGACATGGTGTTTGGTTCTTCAGGTGCTCTGCTATGGCTGACTTCTCTGGTTGAAGTAGTCTGCAGTGCCTTTCATGTTCCTTGATTCGTGTCTGGGCAATGCTGCGTTTGGTGGTCCCTATGTAGACTTGTCCACAGCTGCATGGTACACGGTAGACTCCTGCAGAAGTGAGAGGATCCCTCTTGTCCTTTGCTGAACATAGCATTTGTTGGATTTTCTTGGTGGGTCTGGAGATACTTTGTATGTTGTGTTTCCACATCAGCTTCCCTCTGCGGTCAGTGGTTCCCTTGATGTATGGCAAGAACACTTTCCCTCTGGGTGGATCTTTGTCTTGTGGCTTGTTTTCGGTCTTGCAGCTCTTCTGATGTCTGAGGTGGAGTCTCCATTGGCCTGTAAAGCCCAGTTGAGGAGGTTCAGTTCATCTTGGAGGAGGTGGGGTTCGCAGATTCTTTTTGCACGGTCTGCCAAGGCTTTAATGGTGCTTCTTTTTGACTTGGGTGATGGTTGGAGTTTTTATGTAGATATCTATCTGTGTGTGTGGGTTTTCTGTAAACCGTAGAGAAACCATTGAAATCCACAAGCATGTGGACAATTTCAACAGAAAGGAAGAAACCATGAAAATGAACAAAATCTGGCTACCAGTATTAAAAAACTCAAAAATTACAACAGCAAAACAACAGAGGGGAAACAAACAGGCACATAAAATCACTCTCAACAAGAGATTCCCCCCAGGCGCTTCCAGGCCATTGAATGCAAATCAAGGTGATCAGCTGAAACATTCACTGTTAGCCCCGGCAGACAGGGGTCCTTTGTCTCACCCTGGTCATTCCACAGATATATAAGCCCATTTTCCTACTTCCAACAGACCTCACTACCTCTGAGGATGCTTGCCATAGATGCAGGCGAAACGTCAGGAGAAAAATTGCCTCCAGAACATGGCCATATAGCCCGGAAAAACCTACAACAACCCAATGAAAATAATGTTATGGTTGGGGGTCACCACAAAAGGAGGAAGTGTATTAAGAGGTCGCGGCATTAGGAAGGTTGAGAACCACTGACCTACAACAACCCAGTGATTCCAGCCATGAAAGCCTTCGAGGATGCATTGGAAGAAAGAGTTCCTGAGCCTTGAAATGAATCAGCAGGCCCGCCATTGGTTGCATGCCTCTCAACCCCGCCTCCTCCGGCAAAGTTTGGTGTTTGGCTGCGTGTGGCTTCTCTTGAGCGCTTTGCTTCCTTCTTTCCTTCCTTTTTGCCCGCGGCGCTGGAAGGGAAGGAAGGGAAGGAAGGGAAGGGACTGAGGATGGAGGAAGCTGGCCGGAGAGAGCGCCAGGCTCAGGTAAATCTCCCCCTTTGGGGCCATTATGGCTCCTGAGGTGCGTCTTAGACAGGCAGGGGCCAACTTGGGCCCTCCAGGTGTTTTGGACTTCAACTCCCACAATTCCTAACAGCCGGTAGGCTGTTAGGAATTGTGGGAGTTTGAAGTCCAAAACACCTGGAGGGCCCAAGTTGGCCCCTGCCTGCTGCAAGCAGGTATTATTTAGTTAAGAGTCATTTAAATTTCAGCTCCAAAAACTTGATGTAACTTTGTGTAACTGTGCTCAGAATATAAAAACAATCTAGCAAAGGCTTTACAAGGAAATATATTATTGTTACCATAATTAGTTGCTCTCAATGTCCTACTACTTACCAACATTTTACTTTACTTGCATTCCAACCTCTGTTGTTTATGAGGACCCTTCCACACAGCCCTATGTCCCAGAATATCAAGGCAGAAAATCCCAGATTATCTGAGTGTGGACTCAGATAACCCAGTTCAAAACAGACATTGTGGATTTTCTGCCTTGATATATTGTGGGATATAGGACTGTGTAGAAGGGCCCTAAAAGTAGCAATGTGACAATTGTGCACCATGATGTGCCTGCTGTTTTGGGGGCTGTTTTTGTCAGTATCTTTTAAAAATATATCTGATTAATATCTGAATTATATGTAATGTTTTGTTGCAGTGGTGTTTAGCTCAACCCTATATTTACATAGGGTTGGTGTGAGTTTTCTGGGCTGTATGGCCATGTTCCAGAAGCCTTCCCTCCTGATGTTTCACCCACATCTATGGCAGGCATCCTCAAAGGTTGTGAGGTCTGTTGAAAACTAGGAAAATGGGCTTTGGAGGCAATTTTTGTCAGTATCTTTTTTCATATCTGATTAATATCTGAATTAAATGTAATGTTGTTGTTGTTGTTTTGCAATGCTGTTTATCTCAATGAAAAATAGCAGTGGCATATATTTACTGTGAGTTTTCCAGGCTGTATGGCCATATTCCAGAAGCATTCTCTCCTGACGTTTTGCCTGCATCTATGGCAGCCATCCTCAAAGGTTGTGAGGTCTGGGTTGTTGTAGGTTTTTCGGGCTATATGGCCATGTTCTAGAGGCATTCTCTCCTGACGTTTCGCTTGCATCTATATATCTATAGATGCAGGTGAAACGTCAGGAGAGAATGCCTCTAGAACATGGCCATAAAGCCCGAAAAAAACCCTACAACAACCCAGTGATTCCGGCCATGAAAGCCTTTGACAAAGGTTGTGAGGTCTGTTGGAAACTAGGAAAATAGGGTATATGTATCCTAGTTTCCAACAGACCTCACAACCTCTGAGGATGCCTGCCATAGATGTAGGTGAAATGTCAGGAGAGAATGCTTCTGGAACATGGCCATGCAGTCCGAAAAACTTACAGCAACCCAGCCTTGGACAATATATAGTTACGTAGTTGTCTCAAATCATGGTTTCTAAGAGATTTGGAATTGTGTTTGCGATTCTCATCAGGACTAAATCAAAAGGTGTGATGTCGCAAATATGAAAACCAGCCAAATTACAAGGCTTGCGTACAGGAAATCCAGCTGTCCATAAGATTTGCCATGTGTCTTTGGCTTAATATCCTGTTTTCCTTTCATTGGAAAGGAA
Organism: Anolis sagrei ordinatus; assembly: GCF_025583915.1. Classification (NCBI taxonomy): domain Eukaryota; kingdom Metazoa; phylum Chordata; class Lepidosauria; order Squamata; family Anolidae; genus Anolis; species Anolis sagrei. Next base: position 30,382,887 of record NW_026844366.1, read on the forward strand.
ATGTTGCTTCTTGGTTGACCCTGTCCATTTGAACATTTTGAGAGTTGATAAAATACGATTTTTTACTTGTTCCTGCATCTTCTGAGTGATTTATACAAAAGCTTTCTGTAGCATATTTGAATTCTTGGAATGCCAATCATCATTGTCACCTTCCATATCTTGCATTTTCTTAAAAAACAGGTGGCTTACAGGGTTGTTGTAGGTTTTTTCGGGCTATATGGCCATGTTCTAGAGGCATTCTCTCTTAACATTTCGCCTGCATCTATGGCAAGCATCCTCAGAGGTAGTGAGGTGGCTTACATCCTATTGGTATTTCCATACAGTAGACTTGTTAAATCAGTTGTTGAATTTTGAGTCAACACATAGAGAAGTGTGTTGTCAAAGGCTTTCATGGCCGGAATAACTGGGTTGCTGTGAGTTTTCCAGGCTGTATGGCCATGTTCCAGAAGCATTCTCTCCTGAATTTTTGCCCACATCTGTGGCAGGCATCCTCATAGGTTGTGAGGTCTGTTGGAAACTAGGAAAATTGGGTATATATCTATCTATGGAGTGTCCAGAATGGGGGGAAAAACTCTGGTCTGTTCTTTCTCCCAGGCAGGTATGAATGTTGCAATTGGCCACTTTGATTAGCACTGAATAGCCTTGCAGCTCCAAAACCTGGCTGCTTCTTGCCTGGGGAAATCCTTTGTTGGGAGGTGTTAGCTGTCCCTGATTGTTTCTTGTTTGGAATTCCCCTGTTTTCTGAGTGTTGTTCTTTATTTACTGTCCTGATTTTGGAGTTTTGTAATACTGGTAGCCAGATTTTGTTCATTTTCATGGTTTCTGCCTTTCTGTTGAAATTGTCCACATTCTTGTGGATTTCAATGGCTTCTCTATGTAGTCTGACATGGTGGTTCTTAGAGTGCTCCGGAATTTCTGTGTTCTCAAATAATATGCTGTGTACAGGTTGGTTCATCAGGTGCTCTGCTATGGCTGACTTCTCTGGTTGAAGGAGTCTGCCGTTTCTTTCATGTGTTTTGTGTTTGGGAAATACTGTGTTTGGTGGTCCCTGTGTATAGATTTGTCCATCCGGAAGTCTTTGGGATTAATCAGGTCTACATTAGTTTCAGCAGTGGATAGGATTCAGACCATAGACTACTTCTGGGTACTCTTGAAGTACATGTGTCAGTTCAGTCGGGGAGGGGGAATATTTTGACATGTCTCTTTGCAAAGAAATCTGTCTTTATTCAAGTAGAAATAGAACATTATTAGTTTTCCAGGCTGTATGGCCATGTTCCAGAAGCATTCTCTCCTGAATTTTTTGCCCACATCTATGGCAGGCATCCTCATAGGCTGTGAGGTCTGTTGGATGTGATTAGCTGGCCCTGATTGTTTCTTACCTGGAACGCACCTGTTTTTAAGTGTTGTTCTTTATTTATTGTCCTGATTTTAGAGTTTTTTAAATACTGGTAGCCAGATTTTGTTCATTTTCATGGTTTCTTCCTTTCTGTTGAAATTGTCCACATGCTTGTGGATTTCAATGGCTTCTGAAATCTTAAATTGAAAGTCTTCTTCTTTGCTGGTGTGATTTCTGCACAGAGCAATTCTCTCCATGTTTACATAGAGATAATCAATAAAGGAAGTGCATCTTGCATGCTTATATTTATATCCTTTCACATAATTTTCTTTAAGGAATTGTATTATTGTAGAACCTGTTGCAAACCATGTCCTTGTCCATATTTTTTAAGGTCTTGACCAGTGGGTGTGTTCATTTGACGTAGCTCTCTAAAATCAAGCTAGTTCAGTTCAAACTAGTCTAGTAGCTTTCTTTATGTAGAGCTCTGGGCACATTCTCATCTGTTTTATTAGTAGAATGCTGTCTACTTTGTTATATTTCTTTGGATATCTGAGACTGACATTCTTCAGTTGTTGAGGAGTTTGCATGACTAGGAGTTTGCATGATATGAAAAGGCAATGATGCTATTAAGAAGAATGCAAAGTAAAATGTTGTCTGCGGGTCTGTTTTTCTCTTAAATACGTGAGTATGAGAAGATCATGACTCATGATTTTGTGTGCCTTCAAGTCATTTCCAACTTATGTTGACCCTCAAGTGAATATATCACAGAGTTTTCCTGGAAAGATTTGTTCAGAGAAGGTTTGCCTTTGCCTTCCTCTGTGGCTGAGAGAATAATATTTGCCCAAGGTTACCCAGTGGGATACAAAAACTGTTTTTCCAGGGCCTTAGTTCAGCATTCTGCTGCTGAATACGCATGCCCAGTGTGGCACACATCTCACCACGTTAAAACTGTGGATGTGGCTCTTAATGAGATATGGCACATTATCACAGGATGTCTGTGTCCCACACCACTGGAGAAATTATACTGTTCGGCCGGTATTGCACCGTCTGACATCGATCCGGGAAGTAGCAGCCAATAATGAAAGGACCAAGGCAGTGACATCTCTGGCCCATCTGTATAAATGAAAATGTAATGTTCATCCGTTGGATTAATATAACTCAAAAACCACTGGAGAAAATGACACAAAATTTGAACACTACTGTTACACTCCAGAACAGGAATAATTTTAAAACACCACACGTTGAGTAGGAAAACAACCCTTTTTTATTGAAGATAAGTAAAAGCAGCAAAATAGAAAAACACTTAAGGGAAAAGGTAAATCCAATTAGGTAAGAAGATAAGCAGGAACAAATTAGTCCAAGGTATGGTTCAGCAAAGTTCAAAAACAAAGTCCAGCCTTCTCTAATAAAATCCAAAGAAACAGAGAAATGTTAATCCAAGGTATGAATAGGTAATCACAAGAGACAAAGAGTAAGAAATACAGCAAGAAATCCTTAAACATGAATCTTCCAAGCAAGGTTTCCATGAGACAGGAGCAAGAACTTAGCAGGAATCTGAAACGATGCTTCATCTGACTATATTTCCCATGCGTGAAACTTTATTTCCTCACATTAAGCCATTCCAAGTACTCAGAAATTGGTTTCATTTTCCCTGAATGCCTCTCATCCTTATCTGTCAAAGCCTGGCAGAATGCTGAAGGCCTTGGTCAAGCCTTCTGTTTTGGCTAATTTCCATCCGCCTGTCTATACGTTCATTAGTCCCTGCAGGTGCCAAGTTGTTTTCAAGCCCCAAATCCTGGGAAAACTCTGGGAGCAATTCAGGGAGTAAACTCTCATCCCTGTGTCCTATAGGAACATTCTCATGGGAAACTACACTTTGAACCAGCATCTCTATGTTATTCTCTGTATTAATATCATTGACCAAACCATTTCCAACTTGACCCTCATTGACATCATTCCCCACATCCAAAGCATCTTAATCTTAAAACACAATCACAGGCTGAACTCCAACAGCTACACCCCTAACAGACCAACAAGTGTCCATTACTCATAAACCCCTCCCAAAAAACAGCAGAAAGGACTTTAAAACCCCCCAAAATCTAAATGACAATACAGTGCATGCACGAAAATGACAGCTCCCAGCATCCCCCAGACCAGGCCCTTTAGGGGAGGAAAATGCTCCAAATGCACTGCTTCCAACCTGAAAACTTGCTTCTTCTTGGATTTCTTTGAGAGCATCCCAATCCACACATATTTCCTATTTACTATTCCTGGAATGCAACTCCCAGCAATCTTCCAGATAGATAAGATATATAGATTAGATAGAGAAGGATAGTAGGTAGATAGATCAGTCAGGAAGACTGCTGGGAGTTACAGTCCAAGAATAGGTAGAGAAGGAAGAAAGGAGAGAGAAAAAACATGTATTTTAAGCAGTTTTAACTGTTGTAAATTCTATCAATTTGTGTGTTCAATCAACTGGATGTTGTTAATCTCATTACCTGCATACCTTGTATGCCTACAGTGCAATAAGGGTCCTTGGACCATAATAAAATGTTGTTGTTGTTGTTGTTGTCGTCATTGTCAAGTAATGACTATTTTACCTCCAGCATCAGAGGCAGCATGCTTTTAGATCATAGAATTGAGACCACAAAGGCCATCCAGTCCAACCCATTGTGCCACGCAGGAAGACATAATGAAAACACAACTGGAAGATTGCAATCCAGCCTGCTAAAAAACCTCAAGAGAAGAATACTCCACCATACTATGATGCAGCTCTTACAGTCATGAAATTTTCCCTATTTTTTACGTGGAATCTCTTTCCTCCCATTTGAATCCTTTGTTCCATGTAGGACATTGAGCGAAGTCTTTTGAGCCGTAGAAAACAAGCCTGTGCCCTCCTCAACGTAGCAGCCTTTCAAATATTTAAACATGGTTATCATGTCCACTCAACCTTCTCTTCTCCAGGCTAAATATACCTAGCTCTCTAAGCCATTCCTGAATACTAATTGCTAGATCAAAAAAAAAAAAAAAAAGCTTAGATATGATCCAGCACAATTGCTAATATATTTTAAAACAACTAGAAGGAAGGGCATAAAAACAAACATTGTGTCCTAGAAACAGGTGACCTCCTACTTAGCAACACAAGTGTCTTACTTGGAATGGTAATTCCAAGAACCAGCCATGTGATGGTAGTTTATTGCCACATTACCTGCTGTTGGCCCGATGCAAGTATGCCACTTGTATTTTCTTTGAGCTGGTGTCACAAGAGATCGCTTTGCACACAACTTATTGCAGGTGTATTCAGAATGTGTGTGTGTGTGTGTGAGTGTGTGTGTGTGTGTGTACAGGGAGCGGGGTAAGCTCCTGCTGTTAGGCCTAGGTTCTGCCAACCTAACAGTTCGAAAACATGCAAGTGTGAGTAAATCAATAGGTACTGCTTCCGTGGGAAGGTAACAGAGCTCCATGCAGTCATGCTGGCCACATGACCTGGGAGGTGACTAGGGACAATGCGGGCTCTTCGGTTTAGAAATAGAGATGAGCACCACCCCCAGAGTCGGACACAACTACACTTAATGTCAGGGGAAACCTTTATCTTTATTATTTATCTATAGTATGAGTCCTTGTATTGGGGTCAAATGTCATGATAGGCCAGGGTTCCAGGGAAGCTGGCTTATTGTGGACAAAGTATGCTGGTGTATGTTACTCCTAATGCAAATGGTTGCAGTTGAACATATTAGTTAGGATCTTCTGTCTGTGGCTGGTTTGTTGCAATCTATTTGATACCTTATCTTGTCTCTTTGATAAGACAGAAATAAAGGTAATTACAAACGGTGTATTATTTCCTGTGGGCTGAGAGGGGTGGTATATAAATGTATCAAATAAATAAAATAAATGTTTCTCTGGCTAACTATAACATGCAGAGTACTAATTTCAGACATTGTGATGAGCAAACCCAAAATGGAAAATCTTCTTATCTGTTACTGTTTGCATGGAAGGGATCAGGCAGAGCTATACTGGGCCATGCTGCTTCCCTCTTTTATGCTTATCATGATGTCCAAACATTTACCCCTCCCCACCTTTTGTCTGGGGAGGGGTAAATAACTGCAAAGAAATAATCTATGAAATGGATTAGATTGTTATATGTGTGAATGTGTCATTCAGGTTGTTCATCAGTCTTACAAATTCCCAGTGGTGAGACACATGTGCCAAATGACTCCAAGTAGTTAATTTAAAATTAAGATAATCACTTGAATCTGACATTTGTGGTATGTGGCATTTCTTTATTATGTGTGGGAGTTTGTGTGTGTGTGTGTGCAGTTTTTAAAAAAAGGAAAAAAAAGATTAAACTACAACTGCTATGCTGTCACCTGATGTTCTGGATAGGCTACTGATTAAGAGTCCGTAGACTTGTTCACCGTGTTTATCTGGCAAATAATGTAATTCCAGTCCATGTCTAGTTACAGTGCTATTTATACCTATTATCCGAAAGCCTGGTCCCAAAACCATGATTTTTTTTCTAACGGCCAAGAGCGAAAGTCCAGGGTGGGAGAAATTTGCCGTGTTTATCTGGCAAATTTCCCTCCTATCTAAGTAAGTGTGTAGCATTCTTTCTCTCTGAACTTGAGATGTAGAAAATGTATAATTTCAGATTATCCATTTTTGATCTTCTTTGACTTCAAAAATGTGATCTGATAATCAACTAAAGCACTTGTGATTATTTATTTATTTATCTAAATATTTCTTATTGCCGCCATATAGCAAGTTTTGCATTCAGGTAAAAAAAAAAGACATAAAATGAATAAACTCTCAGAAAGAAGAAAAAAGGCCTAAAAGAGAAGGGAAGAAAGGAAGGATAGTTGGGGGGAAAGGTGACTGAAGGAAAAAAAGAAAATCCACATAAAGAATATATAGTCTGACTTCCATCTACTCCTCGGTGGTTAATTATTTATGAAAACCTTTGACAGCTTTGATGAAGTTTGTGTTATTTATTTATTTACGACATTTCTGCCTTGCCTTTCTCAAACCCGAAGGGGACTTAGTGAAAACTACCCTAAAATATAGCAGAGCATCCAAAAACAAACAGGATACAAAAGCTGAGCATCAGCTCATTAGCAAGCAGAGCATGAAGTGCCGTTGGTTGTGGCTGTAAACAATTCAGAGCTTAGGTAGGCAAAGATACAGAGTCCAATCTTAAAAATCATAAAAGGTTTATTTACAATAATAAGAAATAACTGCATTTCTTAATAATCAAGAACTGGGTCTGATGTATTGTCAAAGGCTTTCATGGCCAGAATCACTGGATTGCTGTAAGTTTTCCAGGCTGTATGGCCATGTTCCAGAAGCATTCCCTCCTGATGTTTTGCCTACATCTATGGCTAGGCATCCTCACAACCTCTGAAGATGCCTGCCATAGATGCAGGCAAAATGTCAGGAGAGGATGCTTCTGGAACATGACCATACAACCCGGAAAACTTACAGCAACCCAACTGGGTCTGACTTACTCCTAACACCCGTCTCTTCTTAGGTTTCAAGAGAGGGGGAAAACTCAAGCACTACATCTCTCATGACACAAGTAGAGAGAGATCTCAAAGCACACTGCACATGTTCTAAGATGTAAGAAACAAATCAGAATGAGAGCAGAAACAGAGAGGAGAAAAGAAATTAGATACATCTGTCAAATAGGAGACATGGGGGAAGGGAATTCCCTCAGCCTATACTAAACTAACTAAACTGTTCCTCATTGAGGACTTGAGACTTGGGCAGTATGGGGTTGAATTTCAACCGTTTGGAACCACGCCCTGCAGCTGGAATTTTATTTAGCTAGAACATGTATTCCTCAAACTGCAGCCCTCCAGCTGTTTTGGCCTCCAATTCCCAGAATCCCAAGCTAAGTTGTTCAATGGTGAGGTCAATGCCTGACCTAAAATTATTATGATCTGCATGACTTGTGTCTTTCCAGGGAAAATGCAGCCATATATTGGAAATGTAAAACATTTAACCCTGTTACCTGCTTTTACAGTTCCCCGAAAATACTATAATCTCAAATTTTATCAAGGACCTCATGAGTTGTGAATGTTGATTTGAAAGCTGTTCGGGTCTGGACTTTGGCATGGAGAAAAAGCATCTGACAAATAGTTCTTTCAGATAATAGGGGCACAAAATGTTTCAAACTTTTCAAACTCAAAGAGGAAGGTGTTTGCAGAAGTTGTGGTAGTGGTAATAACTGAAGTGTACTATCCTAATATTTCTTTTCTTGACTAATATCTTCAGGAATGTGCAAGGGAATACTGTTACAGGTAATTATGCAATAAAAAGTCCAAAGAGGAAGTTAGTTCCCAGCCAAAAACAGTTAGTGGCTTGCTTGCACAACGCGTCATACCTTTCAGAATGGTTATCCAGGTCAGTGTAAGAACAGAAAATCTTCCTACATTGTGTAATATAAAAGGAAAGGCAATTGACAGTTATTCATCATTATGAAAAGGTTATACGTATGCATACATGTATTATCTTCATTCAATGTATTCCCTTGTTTTTCTTACTTTATGACTCAGTGATAGTTTGTGAAATTTATTTCTCTTACTTTTACTGTTAATAGATTATTTCCTGTTATGAACAGCATTAGAAATCTTAACTAATTATACAGTTGCATGGTCTTTTTCACTAAGTAAATAGTTATCAGGGGGCATGGTGGTGCAGCAGGTTAAACTGCTAAGATTATTATTATTATTATTATTATTATTATTATGTTTATTAAGAGGAGAACTATTAGATAACTTTGTTAATGAATGGCAACCAATGATTCAACGTCTTAATGTAAAATTAAACTAAAATATATAGAGAGAGGATCCAATAAGATTGTAGACAAGGAGGAAGTGGATGTAAAGTAAGAGTCTATGGTATTTTTATATGTATTGTTTAGATAGTAGACTGTGATCCCTTAAAGGAAATATATTATCAGATAAATGATTATGGAACATTAATAGATAGAAAGTATTGCACTATTTGCAACAAACACTTGCAAATATATGTCTACTTAAATGAATTTTTAAAAGGGAAAAAAACTGGGTTGTTGGTCTAGAGGCGTTCTCTCCTGACGTTTCGCTTGCATCTATGGCAAGCATCCTCAGACGTAGTGAGATCTGTTGGAACTAGGAAAAAGGGTTTATATATCTGTGGAATGACCAGGATGGGACAAAGGACTCTTGTCTGCTGGAGCTAGGTGTGAATGTTTCAACTGACCACCTTGATTAGCATATAATGGCCTGACAATGCCTGGAGCAAACTTTTGTTGAGAGGTGATTAGCCTTCGACAATACAGGGGAAAAAAACTGCTAAACTGCAGAACTTGCTGACCAGAAACTCAGAGGTTCAAATCCATGGGACAGGGTGAGCTCCCATTGCTAGCCCCAGCTTCTGCCAACTGAATAGATCGAAAACATGTAAATGTGAGTAGATGGAGAGGTAACGGTGTTCCATACAGTTATGCAGGCCACATGACCTAGGAGGCATCTTTGGACATCACTAGCTCTTTGGATTAGAAATAGAGATGAGCACCACCTGCCAGAGTCTGACTTGACTAGACTTAATGTCAAGGGGAAATCTTTACCTTTAAATAGTAATGAGCATCCACCTGAGTCCTGCCACATGCCCTATGCACAATGGAGGATCTTCTCACAGCAACACCAGAGGCACTCCAAGTGGCCAGCTTCTGGTCAAAGAACATTTAGCATAATTCTTTTAAACTTTGCTTGTGTTTTTAAATGCATTTTAACTGTACTCTCAAGTCACTTCTGGCACAATAAATAAAATAGCATCCACCCCATTTGTGCCATTCCTTTTGGAAAACCAGACTTTTAATTTTTGAATTTAAAAAGCATCCTCTATTTCTGGATTTTCACTCAAGGGCAAACATGAAACTATTTTTCTTTTTTGTGATTTTATAACATGATCCAAAAGATAGTCACTTGAAGATTGAGCAGAAGGGAAGAAGATCTGAAGATGTTGATTTGTTATAGATCTGTGGCCTGACAGAATGAACAGTGAAACTGAGTTAGGTAACCTTAACAATTGGGGTAGTGTTGTGTAGGATTAAGTCGAAAAGGCCAATAGCAACCTAAGATGCCTTATAACAGGTGCTGTTGTGATAGATGGCAAGAGTACAATGCCTGTATTTAGTATATCTTCACAGGAAGAGGGTACAGAGTCAAATAATCATGACATGGAACCTCAGGCACAATAAAGTTTTTGATGAAATGGAAGAACGAGGCAATGGAAAGTTCCACAGAACTAGAGGTACACATCTAAAAGAGCAGGAGTTTGCCACAGAGCTAGAGGTGCTTGCATTTCATCATTAAATCCTCATTTCCTGTAAATGTGTAAGCCAGATAAGACTTCACGTCTTTTTAGAGACATGTTCTATTTAGGTTGTTAATACTTTGCATGTCTATAGCAATTTTCAAGGTGAAAAATAAAATGCACACACTGACAAGACTAATTTTAAATCTTAAAACAGAGAAGCATAAAAGTAATAAGGACTCTGAAATAATTCATCCATAATTTATTTACTTCATTTCTACCCTGCCTTTCCCGACCCCGGAGGGGACTCAAGGCAGCTTACAAATGCGGAAAAAAATTCATTGCCGCACAGGTGAACAATAAAACACATCAACATATAAAAGAATCTAAACTTATAAGCAATTAAAACATGCATCAATCAATCAAATAGATTATAAACCTTATAAAATGCTGAGTAATGATCTCATATCCATAATTGTTTTCCAAAATCCATAGTCCATTATTGAAGCTGTTAAAGTCTTATTCCGTAGTTTACTAGTCACTAAATTCCTGCATAAAAAACCAAGTCTTAAGGTCCCCCCCCCTAAAAACCTGGAGGGATGGGACCTGCCTGATGGCACTGGGGAGGAAGTTCCACATCCAAGGGGCCACCACTGAGAAGGCCCTGTCTCTCATCCCAACCAGTTGCGCTAGCAAAGAGGTTGGGACGCAGAGCAGAGTCTCCCCAGCTTTTTTTTTTTTTGCCATGTCAGGAGCATCCTGTTGTGAGAGAATTGGCCGTCTGCAGGGACATTGCCCAGGGGACGCCCGGATTATTTTTGATGTTTTTATCATCCTTGTGGGAGGCTTCTCTCATGTCCCCGCATTAGGAGCTGGAGCTGATAGAGGAGAGCTCATCCGCCTCTCCCCGGATTCGAACCTGCAACCTGTCGGTCTTCCGTCCTGCCGGCACAGGGCTTTAACCCACTGCGCCACCGGGGGCTTCCGTCTCCCCAGCTGATCTTAAAGCTCTTGTAGGCTCATAGAGGGAAATGCGTTCAGACAGGTAAGTGGGACTAGAACCATTTAGGGCTTTATAGGCCAAGATCAACACTTGGAATTGGGCTCGGTAGCAGACTGGCAGCCAGTGGAGCTGACGTAACAAAGGACTAGTATGCTCCCTGTACGCCACCCCAGTTAGAAATCTAGCTGCCACGCGTTGGATTAATTAAAGCTTCTGGGCCGTCTTCAAAGGCTACCCCATGTAGAGTGCTTTGCAGTAGTCTATAAGAGATGTAACAAGAGCATGGACCACCGTGGCCAAGTGTGACTTCCTAAGGTATGGGCACAACTGGCGCACAAGTTTTAATTGTGCAAAAGCTCCTCTGATCACTGCTGAAACCTGAGGTTTCCGAAGATCATTCCCAACTGTGAACCTGCGTCTTCAGGGGGAGTGCAACCCCATCCAACATAGGCTGTAAAAATATCTGGAGCTGCTTAGATCAGAGAAATTAATAAGAGGAAACATCATAGATATTCATAAACTGAGAAAGTGGGCAAAGAGAACGAAGATCTTCTGAGGAGGCCCTGCTCTCAGTCCTGCCACTATCACAAGCGCATTTGGTGGGGACGAGAGAGAGGGCTTCTCAGTGATTACACCCGGTTATGGAACTCCCTTCCTGTCCTTCAGGAGGATGGTGAAGACCTGGCTGTGGGACCAAGCCTTTGGGGCAGTGCAGTGAGGCAAAATGATGTCCTGAGATGGTTTTTAAGCAACTTTTAATGTGAATATAAGTGATTTTCATGTTTATATATATTTATGGTTTTATGTCCCGGCATTGAATGTTTGCTGTATATATATTGTGCTCTGCCCTGAGTCATCTGCAGGGTGAGAAGGGCGGAATATAAATGTTTTAAATAAATAAATATCTCCCTAACATTATAGAAACTGAGATTATTGGGTTGAGAGGAATGATAGGCAAAAGGATATACATGTTCGAGTAGCATATTGTTAACTTAAGGAATTCCCTGCCAAAAAATGAGATAGCTGTCAATATAAGGAGCAGAGAGTGCTTTTGCTCCAATGTCTTGCTTGTGGTCTTGTTCATGACATTTGGTTGGCCTTTTTTGAGAAGCAGAATGCTGTGCAGCATTAGATATGCCTTTGGTCTGGTCCAGCAGGTTTGCCCTTGCACAACATGAGCTTCTTTTGATGGCAGACTTCCAAGAAAATATAAGCTGGTCCTTGGGTCCTCAGACAAAACAACAAGAGGTAAATTCCGCTGAGGCAACACCCCTATTTCTGCTACCGTTCACTAGGTTTGTATTCACAGAAATGTTTTTTCCCCATTAAAATAATTATGCTTGTCTTCAGTAACTTGAAGACATGGTTTAAACAGTTCCACTGAGGAGGAAAAATAGGAGAATTATGAAATACTCTACTTAGAAAATAAAAGAAACCCACACATATAGGGTGGGTGATTCCAGGCTTGGTAGCAGAACAAGTGAAAAGATGTCTTGGTAGATCACAAAAGGACATGAGTCAGTAGTGCAATGTGGTAGCTTAAAAAGCCAGTTCTATTCCTGGTTGCATCAATAATATTATTTATTTATTTACCATATTTGTATACCGCCCCTCTCAACCCGGAGGTGACTCGAGGCAGTTTACAGTCAGTAGTCAATGCCCCCAAACAACATAAATACAGTTAAAAGCATTACATATAATATAAACCATATAAAACCAATAAAACAATAAAAACTATTAAACACAAATCCTTAGCGTCTCATCACTAAAATCAATTTTCTGTTGCCATGTCCAATCATTCTGTGGATCTCAATTAGTCTGTTGCACTCCATCTTCAAATGTCTGCTCAAACAGCCAGGTTTTGACTCTCTTTCAAAATGTTAGAAGGGAGGGGCCGACCTAATATCCCTAGGGAGGGCGTTCCATAGCTGAGGGACCACCGCTGAGAAGGCCCTGTCTCTCGTTCCCACCAATCGCATCTGCGAAGGGGGCAGGACCGAGAGCAGGGCCTCACCAGACGATCTTAAGCGCCTGGATGGTTCATAAGGAGAGATGCATTCAGACAGGTAAACTGGGCCGGAACTAGTCAATATACTGTATTGATTGGGGGAAGTACGTAATAGTATCACTCTATTTTGATATCGTCAAACCTAATCTGAAATATTATGTCCCGTTCACCTTTAAGAAATACCTGAAGACATATTTCTGCTCACTGGCCTACGAGGAGGAGGAGGAGGAATAGATAATGACATTGCTATTATACATACCTCTGAGTAACATCTGCAATCCGTACTTGGGTCTTTCTGCCCTCCTAACTCAGTTGACATTTTGAGCAGTGATCAATTTATATGCCCCCAAAGAACTCTGTTGATTCTGGGAAATTGACGCTTCTGTTTTTATGTTTTATGTTTGTTTTGTGCTTGTTTCATATCTGATATAATACATTTTTTAAATTTTATTTTAATTTGTTAAATTATAATTTGTTTTTATATGCTGTAGAGTTTAATTTTTGTTATTATGTGTCTATTAGTTGTTATGTTCAGGCATTGAATGTTTGCCTTTTGTTGTATGATTGGAAAATGCCCTGACTCCCTTCGGGGAGATAGAGAGGAATATAAATAAAGCTTTATTATTATTTTACTAATATAGTACTTGGTACCAAAATTCAAGATGGATATTGACAAGATGAAATGTGGTGAGAGAAGAGCAATAAAAATGATAAAAGGTCTGGAAGCCATGCCCTATGAGGAGTGACTCGGGGAGCTGGTTATGTTTGGCCTGAGGAAGAAAGGGGGACCCAATAGCCATCTTTAAATATTTGATATGATGTCATCTTGAAGATGGAGCAAGCTTGTTTTCTACTACTACATCAGAAACCTAGCCATAGAGCAAAGGGTTCAAATTACAGGAAAAGTGATTCCACCGAAACTTGAGGAAGAAATTCCTGGCAGTAAAAACTGTTTGACAGTGGAATCTGCTGCCTTAGAGCCGCTGCAAACTAGCCTCCTGCGGGAGCAAACTGTGCCAGCACGTCCCTGACGTCATGAGACTGCGCCTCTCTCTCCGTGCCAGAGTGGTTTTTCCTTTGCTAGGGCAGCTTTGCCAGCGTACTCTCGTTGTTGGCAGAATTCAACAACGAGAGTACGCTGGCAATGCTGCCCTAGCAAAGGAAAAACCACTCTGGCACGGAGAAAGAGGCGGAGAAAGGGGCGGAGAGAGAGGCGGAGTCTCATGACGTCAGGGACGTGCTGGCACAGTTTGCTCCCGCAGGAGGCTAGTTTGCGACGGGTCTTAGAGTGTGGTAGTTTTTTCTTCTCTGGAGGTTTTAAAGCAGAGGCTGGATGGCCAACTGTTGGAAGTGCTTTGGTTGTGTATTCCTGCATTGCAGCGGGTTGGACTGAATGGCCTTTGTGTTCTCTTCCAACTCTGATTATTCTCTCCAGTTCAGAACATGTTCTCTCTAATAATAATAATAATAATAATAATAATAATAATAGTCCCAAGTACAGGTTCTGTAGTCCGATGAAGCATTGTTTGGAATCAAGTCAAGATCTCATTCCTGTTTCTTGGAAGCTTTGCTTGGGAAAGATTCATTCTTAAGTGCCTTTGTTTCATGCTTTTGATTCTTGGATTCTTTGATTGTGTATTCAATATCCTTGGATTCATGTTTCCTGTTTTGTTTTTTGTGGATTTTATCATGGAAGTTTCTGCCTTTGTTTTTCATGGACTTTGATGGACTAATACCCTGGACTATTTTGTTCCAGCTTATTTTCCTACCTAATTGGATTTACCTATTTCTTTAAATGATTGCTTTATTGCTTTTTAATTATCTTCAATAAACAGATTGCATTTCTACTCAACTGTGTGGTGTTTAAAGTCAGAGGGCTTTTCTTGGTCTGGAGTGCAACACACAGTACCCCAGTAGTAAATTAGTTCATCTCGTTGAGAAGCTCTGTATAGCCCAATTCTTTTCATTTTTCAATCTAGAACGAGTTATCCTTTTAAAAATCCATCTTGCTTGTTTAAGGTAGATTTTTATAGTACCAAATTAAAAAAAAAAACCCCAATTCCTACACAGGTTGATAAACAATGACTTATTTATAACAACGGCCATGATTCTGTTTTATTTTAAGATCACGCTCAGCTCTTGATTGTTTATGTTCTTTACAGTCAATTCCTATTATCTTCATTTTTACTTAATTACATGCTGAAAGTATTTGCTTTCCTCTTCAAATATTTGTGTCTTGTGGTAGGAGTAAAATCTTTGATTTGGGGTTTATCTGATTAACTTGTGCAGTGTGGCCAAACAAATCTGGGAATTGTAAGGTAATTATGTTTTCTTGTCTAACATTAAAGTAGTAATGATTGCTTTCTTTAAAAATATGTCTGGCAAATTGTGTGATTTAAAAATCAGCTTTGATCTTTCAAATTATGTGTGTGTGTGGCTTTGATTACCTTTCAAAATATTTTCTCCTAAGTTTTATTTTCCATATGTAATGTGTTTGAGTTGCATTGAAACTACTAGCCAGTTTAGCAGAATAGCACTGAACAAAGCAGGGAAAAGATTACTATTGAGAAATACTTCGGTCAACACTGAATCTAAAAATACACTGACACTAATTTCAAAATTAGCATTAAAACATTGAATTTAAAAATACCAGGATGCTAACATGAGAATCTCAGTTGGAATTGTGAACACTGTGACTCTTTACAGGTTTATGAAGCTTATTTTTTGAACAATAAAATACATTAATTGTACTAAAATAATAAAATACATTGGCAAAAGCTGCAAAAGCCAATCAATTTGTCTTAAATACTATTAAAGATATGAAATAACAAGATGTTTGGTATTTGAAATTACACAAATGTCTAATGAAAGTGCATCACATTAATAAGGCATATTCTTAATTGTTGGGCCTGTCAGACTTCGGAAGGTACTTTGAGTGATGATCTAATGTGGGGGAAAGCAACGGTTTTAGGTAACTTTACCTTTTCATGGTGTTAGTGTAAGGGAAAACTACCCTAAAATATAGCAGAGCATCCAAAAACAAGCAGGATACTAAAAGTTTGAGCATTAGCGAGCAGAGTGTGAAGTGATGTGTGATGTGGCTGTAAAGAATTTAGAGCTTAGGCAGGCAAAGATGCAGAGTCCAATCTTAATCACAAAGAGTTTACAATAATAAGAAATAACTGCATTTCTTAATAGTAAAGAACTAGGTCTGAGCTATCCTAATACCCATCTCTTCTAAGGTTTCAAAGAGAGGGGAAAAAACACCAAATCACTACATCCCTCTATCACACACGCAGAGAGAGATCTCAAAGCACACAGCACATACTCCAATGTAAGAAAAAGAAGTCAGATTGAAAAAGGCTTGCAGTAGAAAAGTATCACAACCAATCAGAATGAGAGCAGAAACAGAGAAGAGATTGATACATTCCCAACTGTCATACAGGAGACATGGGGTAAGGGAAACTCTCAGACTATACTAAGCTAACTAAACTGTTCCTCATTGTGGACTTGAGACTTGGGCAGTGTGAGATTGAATTTCAACAGTTAGATATATGAAGATTTGAAAAAGGATGCTATGATATGGTGGATTAACTGGAGAGAGATGTGTCAGCAGCTCATTGGCTGAGTGTACCAGGGGCCAGTGTTTTGATTGGCTGCTACCTCTGACTGGCTGCTGAGACTAACTGTTCTAACTATCATTCTGCCATTGTTCTCACTTTGGACAGTGAAGAGATAGTACTGGCTGCCAACTATCTTAAGGACTGATCGTTTTATGGCATGAGGCATATTTCAAAGATTATTTAAAAATACTATTTTATTCCTCTGTTCACTGCCTGTATTCAAAGAGACCGATGTATACGTTGTTACCCTGTTTGAACCTTTGAACCAAAGTAAAGATACTGTTATTGTATCTGTGTCTGGTTTTACTATGCTGTTTTATGTTGTTGATTTTATTTATTATTTCATATTTTGTTATGATGTATTTTGTTATTGTCTGTTTATTATGTTGTATTATTTTGGGTTTGGCCTCATGTTAGCCGCCCCGAGTCCCCTTTGGGGAGATGGTGGCAGGTTATAAATAAAGTGTATTATTATTATTTGTTTCACAAGCCTGATTGACATTTTATTATACAGCAGGATATACTTTGATTTAAATACTGTGGCAAAGCTACTTATTCTGCTTATTCACATTTACCAACCCTCACAAAATCATGGAATGGGAGCCATGTAGTTATTCTGCTTGATTCTTACTGTTCTTAATTTTAGTGCATTTTTAGCAACATCTCCTGTTTTAGAGGGGTTTTTCTTCTTTGCAGAAGTCAAGTGTATTTCCTTGTAGCAATACAATTTATTTAAAAGTATTTCCTGGAGGGAGAGAACTTAGACACAGTAACAACAAAGTCTTAAGTTGTCAATGTGACTTGCACAAGAATAACTTATTAATGCCAGGAAAAGTTTGCTGTGTTATAAATGTCCTGCATAAAAGACTTTAAAATATATCCAAGGATAGATCCACCTTCTCAATATTGAAAAGAGAACATTTTGGACCTTTGAATGGCGCCTGAATTTTCTTGGCTCAGTAATAGTAGTTAAAATGTAAAATAGAGTCTATTCTCAGGTCATATACACAAATGACTTGTCAGGCCTGAATTCCATTGGCATTGGCTGCTGCTCCATACTTCACAGGTCATACACGAAACAAAGAAAAGCCTGTGTTCACATCAGTTTTAAAATGGTGAAGACCCCACCTGTATTGGGCACAATTTGTTGATCAGATCATTGACCAGGCACAGGAAAAAGACAGACCTGTGCATGGGATACCTTTCTACATTCAAACAAAACTTTTGTTTAGCCTGATGGCTCATATCTTGTAATGCAGTTGTGCTTCACATGACTGTACTAGCATATTCTGTACTATGCAATCTATCTGTCCAACTGATGAAATAGTTCTCACTAGCACAGTTTGAAGAGAATGCAATTCCCCCTTTTCCATTCACTGTCCTTCCCAAGCCCTCAGAAGAATTTATTTATTTATTTATTTATTTTCAGTATTTATATTCTGCCCTTCTCATCCCGCACGGGACTCAGGGCGGATTACAATGTACATATATAATGGCAAACATTCAATGCCATAGACACACAACATATATAGACAGAGACACAGAGGCTATTTAACATTCCTGCTTTTTCATGAGGGTATCCTGGCCACCAGGGGAGCTGTTGCTTCACTGTCCATTTTTGACACTGATGAAGTACTTCCTCATTCTTTGCATGTTTGCTGGAGATTGCTATGGTGTCATAAATTAGCCTTCCTGCATAAGCGGAACCTAAATTTCCTACTTGACAGATGCAACTGTCTTTCGGGCTGCAAAGGTCGGCAGCAAGCTACACAAATTGGTCGGAAGCTCAGTCCGACCCAGGCTGGCTTCAAACTCATGACCTTTTGGTCAGTAGTGATCTTAATGCAGCTGACTCCCAGCCAGCTGTGCCACAGTCCCAGTTTGAATTGAGGGCCTAGACAAATAAAATTGTGATATGAAAAATGAAGATGAGCTGAAATCTTGACATGTGGCATTAAAATGGATCTCCTACTTAAAATATGACATAGAAAAAAGAGCAGAATGACAAGAGCTAAACAAAGAAAGTGGATACATGGCAAACCTCAACAGAAAGATAAGGTCTTTTGCTTTTACACAGAACTAAATTGAACAATGCATTGGCTATGGTATCAAAAATATCTTCTTGTCTTCCTCCCCTCAGTTTTTTGGCTTTACTCCAGTTATCCCTACTGGGTTTCCTAATCACAAGAACAGGTTTGTGAGTTGTAGAGGGGCTGCAGTAGGCTTTCAGAATTCCCTGCCTCTATTCTGCTGGTTCTCTTTATTCTGAAATGGAATGCCACAGTTATTTTTTCTTCTGACAGGTGTCACACACTAGATCAGGAACACCTTTCCACCCAGCATCAAACAGAGCCCAGTAGTTTCTAAATACAGAAGTTTATTTACAAAAGGCATATAAAAATAAAAAGGCCTGTCTCCAAAGCAGTAGAAAAGGTGCTATAAAATAGCAATTGTCCAAAGTGTAAAGACCAGTAGTCCAAGATTGTAATGTCCATGAAATCTAAGGTAGCAAGAAACATGAAATCCACAGTAGCGAAGTACATGAAATCCAGAATAACAAGGTACATGAAAATCCAAGAAGTCATAGCATAGTCAAAAATCCATAGTATGAAAATAAGAACTTAAAGGGTTCTGGCCCAACTTACATGTCCAAATGCATCTCCCCTTATGAACCATCTAGGACCTTAAGATTGTCTAGGGAGGCCCTGCTGTCGTTAACGTCTTCGTCACAAGTATGTTTGACGGAGACAAGAAACAGGGCCTTCTTGGTGGTGGCCCCTTGGTTGTGGAACACCCTCCCTATAGGTATTTAGATAGGCCACCTCCCTTTTAACATTCCAGAAAAAAGTCAAGATGTGGCTTTTTGAACAAGCATTTGCAAATGCAGAGTAACTGACACAGGAAAATAAAACGACTAGACAATTAGTCCGGACAACATTTTTAAGAAGGAGACACTATGAATTTATATTTTATTGATTTGTTTAGTTTTTATTATATATTATGTTTTAGTTGTATTTATGACATCGTAAGCATTGAATTGTGCCCTGTTAACTGCCTTGAGTTGCCTATGGGCTGAGAAAGGCGGTATACAAATACAGTAGGTAGATAGATAGATAGATAGATAGATAGATAGATAGATAGATAGATAAACTTAAGCAAGACAAAAATCCATATAGAACCATAGGCAAACTTGAGAGCTGGTCTTGACGAAGAACTCAGGAATACCTAAGAAAATAACGAATTGGCAACCATTTAAGGACTCTATGAATTCAGAGAAAAGTATGATAATATTATAACTTAATTAGACAAGAAGGAAAACAGTCTCAACAACGAGGAAGGAGAAGCACATTGTGGAAAGAAAAAGTTATTAGAGACTATGTTTTAATCATGAAGAACTAGATTGGAAGACAAGAGGTCCCCCCTTTCCCTCTCCTACTATTTCCCTTTCTTCCCTTCACCTTCCCTAGATCCAATCTCCACTCTCCCACCTACCCTGTCCAAACCCTACCCAAACCCTAGCCCTACAACACTGCCTTTCCTTTTTATTTGTATGTACACAAAGAAAGCCCTTAATAAAAACTATAAAAATGGGGAAAAGGCCTTTCTCCAAAGTCAGTAGAAAATGTGCTATATAATTGCAATAGTCCAAAGCATAAAGGTCAATAGTCCAAGATTGTAATGTCCATGAAATCCAAGGTACCAAGAAACATGAAATCCACAGAAGCAAAGTACATGAAAACCAGAATAACAAGGTACATGAAAATCCAAGAAGTCATAGCATAGACAATAATCTATGGCATGAAATTATAATTCATGTACATGAATTCAGAATGAGGAAGGACTCTTTCAAAACACTCCTGTGACAGCCCCCCTACTGTGGAATGGCATCCCTTAGAAGTTTTGACAAAAATGTGTTACAGTAGACTCTCGCTTATCCAACATAAACAGGCCGGCAGAAGGTTGGATAAGCGAAAATCCAATATTTCAACAGAAAAATAGTTCAATACATGGGTAACATGTAGTCATTACTGTATTTACGAATTTAGCACCAAAACATTTCAATGTATTGAACCAGCTGTGGATCTGGGCGGGAGGCAGAGTGCACTGGATAATACAGCGCGTTGGATGAGCGAAGGTTGGATAAGCGAGAGTCTGCTGTACTAATGGCATTTAGAAAACACTGTAAGATTTTTAAAAGTGTCTCAGAATGGGATGGAGTATGCTTAGTAATCAAGTTACTTTTTTAATATGACTATAGTGTTACTTTGTATTTATTAACTTGCTTAATATTTCTAAAATGTGCATTGACTGCTTTTCCATTGATGTTTTTATTTAACTAAGATAATTAGAGTGATCCTAGCACAGCTCCTAGTGCAGTAAATGAGATAAATATTTTATATCAGAACATTGCTCTTCTTTACATTGCAGCAGCTACAGTATATGACTAATGGGAGAATGCAAAAAATAAAGAAAGTAAATGTCTCATCTAACTTCATGTCTGATCCAATGTTTTATTTTCAGGGCTGATATCTGCCTCACCTTTATGTATTCCATCTTGTGTTCAAAGCAGTAATGGCAAAAGAATTCATAAAAAACTGCTGCAGAGGCTGTCTGTATATTGGGAAAGAAAAGAATGATGGTGAGTTAAGTTGATGTTAAATGCTACATGCTGTTAATTTGGACATATGTCTAAACATTTTTTGCTGTTTCTCATTTCATAATATTGTTAGTATGAAATCTAACTCTTGTGCTGGCAGGAACGCTGACCGAAAGGTCGGCAGTTCAAATCGAGGGAGTGGGGTGAGCTCCCACCTGTCAGCTCCAGCTTCTCATGCGAGGACATGATAGAAACCTCTAAAAACATCAAATCATCCAGGCATCCCCTGGGCAACGTCCCTGCAGACGGCCAATTCTCTCACACCAGAAGCGACTTGCAGTTTCTCAAGTCACTCATGACATGAAAAAAAGCATGAAATCTGAGAAAATCCAGTTGTGATCTTACAGTAATATTGGTAATAGCCAAATAATATTCATATACAAATGAATATAACTTCATTTTTCTCCAGAAACACTCCAGCATATTGTGGAGATTGGGGGAAAGGGGTTACTCTGGTTGAACCTAAGAGCCGCCGCAAACTAGCCTCCTGCGGGAGCAAACTGTGCCAGCACGTCCCTGACGTCATGAGACTCCGCCTCTCTCTCCGCCCCTTTCTCCGCCTCTTTCTCCATGCCAGAGTGGTTTTTCCTTTGCTAGGGCAGCATTGCCAGCGTACTCTCGTTGTTGAATTCTGTCAACAACGAGAGTACACTGGCAATGCTGCCCTAGCAAAGGAAAAACCACGCTGGCATGGAGAAAGAGGCGGAGAAAGGGGCGGAGAGAGAGGTGCAGTCTCATGACATCATGGACGTGCTGGCACAGTTTGTTCCCGCAGGAGGCTAGTTTGCGGCGGCTCTAACAGGCATAAAATGCCCTCTCAATAGAATTTTTATTTAATTTTCTTTTTAACTACAACAGTTTAAAGGTGTGGAAATTCCAGGTCTGAAACCATTCTGAATCAGTAACTGTGCTGTTTTAATTCATGCTCCCGTGTTAGTTTTAATCCATCTCACTTTTTAAACTATGTTTTGAAAAACCGGGCTCTCAATCCTGAGAAAAAATATGGGTATAAATAAAAACAATAGTCATGAATATATTTTAGAGATGAGTCTTCCTGTTAGGCTTCTCATAGAAATCGATAATTACTTGTAATATGTATTTTGTTCTCCGCTTGCCTTGTGAATGACCATAGAATGTCTGCTTGTCACAATGCATTTTTAAGTATGTGAGAGATAGACAGACTTCTGTGAAACCAGATAAGTTTCCTTGGCCAAAATTATGAGGATTATTTATTTTACATTCTAAAATACAGTAGAGTCTCGCTTATCCAACATAAACAGGCCGGCAGAACGTTGGATAAGCGAAAATGTTGGATAATAAGGAGGGATTAAGGAAAAGCCTATTAAATTATCAAATTATGTTATGATTTTAAAATTAAGCACCAAAACATCTTGTTTTACAACAAATTGACAGAAAAAGCAGTTCAGTACACGGTAACATTATGTAATAATTACTTTATTTACGAATTTAGCACCAAAACATCACAATGTATTGAAACAGCTGTGGATCTGGGAGGGAGACAGACTGCGTTGGATAATACAGAATGTTGAATGAGCGGAGGTTGGATAAGCGAGACTCTACTGTAGTTAATATTATACCCAAAATTATGAGGATTAACCTTTTACATTCTATAATAGTTCATATTTGTGACCAAGTTAATATTTAATATTCAACTCCTGAAAACTTTTAATTACATTTTAATAGGCATCTTCTAATTTCTTTTTCCATAGTCAGATATGGTAAGAAACTGAAAGCAGATCTGGATTTCAGACCAATTGCTCTCAGGATATTTACTCTCCATTGTTATCTTGCCCTGGATACAATCAGCAGGATGGAAAAACCTATTCTCGTCCTGCTAAAATACAAAAGCCCGTTCCAGGCTGTTCACTGAAGAATTAATGTACTTGCCATGCTTTTTGTGTCAAATAACAGCTTCTCTGGAGAAGGAGTCTGAGGTTACAGACAAATACAAATCAAATATTGTGGAGAAACCACCTTTGTCTTCTGTGCCGGTGAAACGGCAGGTTGGCTGTTCAGAAGATTATCTTCTCTCCAAGCTCCCTCCAGCTGGCCAGGAAGTACCCTTTGTGGTCCCTCAATTCAAACTTGCTTACGTCCAGCCCAAGAACCTGGGTCATTCATACCGTGGAGGAGTTCAAGGTAAAAACAATGGAAGAGAACATTATGACGTTAAAGCAGTGTTTTGGTAGACTGTCTTTAGATAGGTTTGTAGAAGCTTGTTTAAATGATGGAGGTTATATCATATATTGTTTCCAAGGTATTTGATAAAGAATTGTGATCTCAGGTTTGCAGCCGCTGTCAAATATATGTGACAGATCCCCTCTCCAGGCTGGCCCAACAAACTCTTGGGCAAGGTGATCCCTATGCGAACCAATAGATGTGTTGTTGTATGAGTTCACCATGATAAGCTTGACCAGACTGTATCAAAATTTTAATATGGAGAGCCAGACACCATTGTAAAAAAAAAAAAGTAAAAGTTTGATGTGTTGTCAAAGCCTTTAAGGGCAGAATTAATGGGTTGCTGTGAGTTTTTCGGGCTGTATGGCCATGTTCCTGTAGCAGTCTCTCCTGATGTTTCGCCTGCATCTGTGGTTCTGTTGGCAATGAAGCAAGTAGGGTGTGTGTATATATCTGTGAAATATCCAGTGTGGAAAAAAGAACACTTGTCTGTTAAGGCAATTGTGAATGTTGCAATTATCAAGCTTGAATAGCACTGAGTAGATATGAAACTGCAAAGTCAACCAGAGACGGTATCTGCATAGTGGTAGCCTGGGCTTTGTTGTCTGGAGGCATCCTCTGTTTGGGAAGTGTTACCTGGCACTTGATTGTTGGCTGACTGGAGCTGTACCAAGGTCTCCAGTCTTTGGTCCCAGGTATACGATAGCTGCGCTCCCCTGCTAGAACATCCAAACAAGCTCATGGAGTTGTCCTGTTTCTGAGAGGTTTTTTTTTTTATTTACTTTCTTGATTCTGGGTTTTTTAAACACTAGTAACCACATTTTGTTCATTTTCATGGTTTTCTCCTTTCTGTTGAAATTGTCCATGTGCTTGTAGATTTCAGTTGCTTCTCTGTGTAGTCTGACATTATGGTTGTCAGAGTGGTCTGGAATTTCTGTATTCTCAACCATTAAGACAAATTTACATAACATGTTAACACCTGAACAAGGTAATCATTTTCAGCTTCCCAAATTCCTTATCAATTCTTCACTCTGGCTGACTATTCTGTCTTTGTTTCGGCTTTTCCTACCTCTATCAGTGTATCGACACCAGACCTGTATAACCTGTGGCCCTCCAGGTGTTTTGGACTTCAACTCTCAGAATACCTAACCATTGGACAGACTGGCTAAAGCTTCTGGGAGTTGGAGTCCCAAACACCTGGAGATCCACAGGTTATGCAGACCTAATCTACATGGTAGAATTAACATAGTTTATTTGCCCTGGTTCAATATTGAGCATTCAAGAGAACAAGAAAGACCTTGTAAAACTACAACTTCCATGATTTCAAAGCTTTGAACCATTATAGTTAAAATGGTGTCAAACTGTAAAATTATGCATCATAGACATACTTAATGAAAGGATTGAGACTAGAATCTAGTCCTTCGGGAGATGCTAGCGGGGTACAAATAAAGTTTAATAATAATAATAATAATAATAATAATAATAATAATAATAATAATGGAGTCTGGGGCACAGAGTCTTTGTCCTTTCATTAGTACATCTATAGCAGTGGTTCCCAACCTTTTTTTGACCAGGGACCACTTTGACCAGGGACCACTCTCCAACATTAGTACCGAAAGAGTTATGGATCAGTTTTTGGTCAACTTTAGATTCGGTTTGGTTATTTGGGGTGCTGATTCAGAAAATTGCATTGGATCGACCTCATTAGCTCTAGTTTCTGATGCGGAATATATATCATCCAGATTTTAAAAAGTCTAAATGTATACATTTTGCACCAAGTTCTAGAATATCATGGGCTCTTGAGGGAAAGAAATTACCATATACAAATCCTCTCTGTCACAGTTAGAAACCATTGATTCTTGCTTACTAGTTCAGATAGTGTGTCTGTGGTTTCAGGGACTTACCACACAACATATACAGTTCTCATAACTATAAGTAAACACTGTATTGCTCTTTGGGTAACCATTAATCCCAGAATGAACGTTCCTGGTTTTTACTATGATTGATTTTAGTTTTTTTAAGGTTGCTGCTTCTCTTTATTGAAAGCAGAAGCCAATCAAACTTGATATAAGTTATGATTTCATTTCAAGAAAACTTAATAAAACATTCAGGCAACTTAGACAATCGTTTGCATTCCAACTGTTATTTCTCCTACTTAATCTTGGATGGGAGGGTTAAGCTAAGGTCTTATTTCAGGCAAATAAGGTTTCTATGACAATATGTCCTTTTGTCCCTCTTTTGAATCTGTTGGCTGTAGACTTCTTTTTTTCCCCGAGTGCTTTGGATGAGAGAACAGTATCTTATTGTGAAATCTATGCTCTTCAAGGACTCTCAGCTCAAGGAATGCTTTCTAAGTCAGGATGTTTAATGTGTACAACATTCCTGATCTTGCAGTCCTAAAAACCAAACAATCCATTATGTTGTGGGTCTAGAAATGCTTGCCTTTAACTGTGTAACACTAACTACTAAAGATGTAACAGTTCTGGAATTATAAGAGCAGATGGGAAAAAATACTATATATCAAAATGATGTATGGATTATAATTTTGTGTAACATACTTGGGCTTGCTCCTTTTCCTCCTATATTTTGCTGTAAGATGTGGAAAATCCATAAAGGTAGGGTTTTGGGGGAGAGGTTTGGAAGAGGAGGGGGAACATCCTCAGATGCTTCAAATACAAGGTTATGAACAATAGCAGGTCAATGGTTCCCTTCCCTTGTTCTAGACATTGCTGTGAGAAATTAATATATATATATATATATACTGCTAAGCAAGAGTCCTGGAATCTTATTGTCATCAACTCAGGGCTCCACCTTCAAAGTTCTTTTCGTCTGGTCAGGGCTATATGCTACAAGCCATGTTTTTGAAAACTGATTTACCAAAAACAATAAGATTGTGTAAGAAATTTCTCTCTATAGCTAATAATTGTAGACATTTCATTTAAAAGTGATCTCTTGGGCCCAAATTATAAAGTGTTGAAATGCCAATACGATACATTCTGACATGCACATAGTGAACACTTTTTGTGTGTCATTCCAAATGCATGAATATACATATATGGTACTATTCCATTATTTTGGTGGAGTCCACTAGGGGCCACTAGAGAGAGAATAATAGTCTATTTTATGAGGGTGGGTTGAAGGAATAAACCCATTTCCCTTTTTTTTCTGTTATTCTCCCCATGTGTCCCAGTTGTGGAAACCACCCTTGTTTATGATATGGGAAGTGGAGAGGAAGAATAACCAGAGAAAATGGGGGGAATGGTTTTCCTCCTTCAATGTCTACCCCCCACCATAAAATGGAATATCCTTCTTTCCCTAGTGCCTCCTAGTGGCCTCCGCCCAGATAATGGAACAGTACCGTATATGCATGCTCGGTGAACACTTTTTGTATGTCTGTAATAGAATAGTTTTAATGTTATTATTGAGTCTGCAAATGTATGTAACAATACCAAGTAATGCAAGTGCGGAGTTTTAATAACTGCTGTTTCTTTTATCTGAAAAAGAACATTATACTTTTTCATATAAATACCCAGGGGAAGTATTTTGATCCAGGAAACCCTTTTAGTTTTGCAGGACATTTTCCAAAGCAGCTGCTAACCTTTACACAGACATGCAATCCGGGAAAAGGAAACATTTGCTTTTTGACTCTGTATGATGACCTTTTGCACACACATTACAAAATACTTTAGTAAATGCTGAATGGTCTAATATAAATAATGCTTCACAGGTTCTGCTGTGGCATCTTTTGGTGACCGAAAAACAGAACTTTCCAGTGCATACCAACAGAGACCTCTTGTTGATGTGGTGTATAACCCATTCTATATGCACCACCAGCCGCCACCACTTTCTCCAGACTTGGTACGATGTTGCCCAGAAAAAATGGACAATAGGAGACTGTATGGGTCAGGTAAAATGAGCTGTAATACTACGCACTTTAATACTACACTGTAATACTACACACTCTTCACTGCCTCCAGATAGAATAATCTGTGATCCAGAATACAGTGCTACTCTTGGGTGTGAAGAAGTTACTTTCAGAGTCCCTATGCAGTCTTTCGGTATAGCTCTGTTTGAGCTTTATTTAAAAAAATGTTAAGAACTCCTGGTATAGAATGATGATCCTGGATACTGTGTCCCTTGAGTTTTCTTCAGTAGAGAAGGAAAGAGAGAAGGAAAGAAAGTCAGAAGGGAAGGAAGGAAGGAAGGAAGGATGAAAGGGTGGAAAGGAAGAAAGGAGGGAGGGAGGGAAAAAGAGGGAGCTAAGGAAAGAAGGGAGGAAGGAAAGGAAGAAGGAAAGAGAGAAGGAAGGATAGGATGGTGAGAGGAGGGCCTGAGAAAAGGGCCCAAGGGACCGCATCTGGGCCCCCAGGCCTGGGTTTGCCCATACTTTCATTAGACAGAGTAAGGCAGATGCCCCAGCTAACAGATTTAAAGTGTTATGAAAACGCAGTGAATACTCATTTAACTTTATAATTCTATTTTTAGTACTAGGCATAGGGAGAGGATTTTGTTGAGATTTAATGTGTTGTGTGCCAAAATAACTCACTAGCTTTGAGTATTATGCACCTTGACATGGTTGGATGGGAGCAGCATTTAAGGTTGACAAATGTCTTGGACTGAACACTTTTCCATTTTGCTTTGGCAGTATCCATGTTTTTATGTATGTGCTTTATTTCAGACATATTGTACTCATACTTTAAAATTAACTAAATTGATAGCTACTCTTACTCAAAGGGAATGGAACAAATATATGTCATTGTTTAAATACATAGAGTTTATTTGAGGTAAAAAACTAGTTCATACTGGTTTGAACCTGAGGAAAAAAGTGTATCTGTGATTACTAAATTGGTTGCTAGAAATAGAAGCTGCATTTGAACAACTTGGAAAGCTTTGAGTTTGTTGACATGGTCTTTTTTTAAAGGGACTAGCACTATCTACAAATCAACAAGTACTAATTTTAACATAGGTACCAGAGCCACCGGTGGTGCAATGGGTTAAACCCTTGACTGAAAACCGACAGGTCGGAGTTTCAAATCAGGGGAGAGTATGGATGAGCTCCTTCTGTCAGCTCCAGCACCCCATGAAGGGATATGAGAGAAGCCTCCCACAAGGATGGTAAAACATCAAAACACCTGGGTGTCCCCTGGGCAACGTTCTTGCAGACGGCCAATTCTCTCACACCAGAAGCGACTTGCAGTTTCTCAAGTCACTCCTGACACACGCACAAAACATAGTACCACAAAACTGCATTGAATTTTCTTATGTGATTTAGTCACATTGCTTGGGGAAAATAAAAAAAAATGTGATAACATGAAAAAGTCTTAATATGCTCAACAGAAATATTTTTTTCTGTGGACACAAATCAGTGGGAAGTGAATGGTTTCCATTTAGTTTAATGGAGCTGGTGAAGGAAGATTGTGATGTGCAACATACTTGTAGCTCTCTGTATACGCCTGAGATGCATCCATTCATCTTTAGGGTGTGATTCTATTTTTTCTTTTGTTTCTGAATGTGATCTTTATCCCTCCTCCCCTTAACAATCTGAAGACCACTACATGTGCAACTTTCTTTGCTGTTTTTGAGCTTTCAAAAAGTGCCCCCTTTTCTATTCCTCTTTGTAGTTTGTGACTTGCGGAGCAGCACATTGCCAGGCTCATCCTCTTTTAGCCATTCTATGTTTGATCTTACAAGTCCACCTCACCATTTTATCCAGGTGAGTTTCTCGTGTATTTGACTTATATTTCCTCACCTTCCCCACAGAGACTACAAGGCTATTCAACCCAGGAATCCGTTATTATTTTTTGCATCATTAATCTAATACTTAAATTGCTTAAAAAGCCACTCTATTTTAAGATGAATGAATTACTATATACATTATTTTGGCGCTTTCAAAAGCCCTGCTCCACTGGTTCCAAATGCATTTCAGACTTGGCTATGTTAGCAAAATGTACAATATTTAACATTTGGCATTTAATGTCAGTACGTAACTAGGATAAACATTTTGTCATTAGAAAGCATATGATGTGCACTGGGGAAAAAGAGGGCTTATTTTTGTTCTGATCATAGCCTGAGTACATCCAACAAATTCTGAAATGCCTACAATGTTTAAATGTTGGCCACCCCTCCTACTGGCTATTAGGCAGGTTATTCAATATGTATGAGAATGAAATTTGAGAGTGGATCAGTCTGAGTCAGACTGCCCAATATTTACCATGGATACCAAAATGCCCTGGAATTTTCTCAAGTATTCAGATCTTTGTCTCCCAGTATCCTAGCCCAACATTCAACCCACTACACAATGCTGCTTCCTAGGTAAATGGTACACCAGGTGAATTTGCATAGGTGGTCTTACATTGATTTTTTTGTCTTCTTGACTAATCAGAATTTTGTTTTATCCTATAGCGATACGACTCAGTGTCTAGTGTTCCAAGCAGCACCTCCTCCATGAAGGACTCACAAGGTAGTAACAGGAGTTTAGGTAAAAAGCACTGTTTTCTTGTCTTGCCTTAAGTCTGACAGTAAATTGGATTGTATATGATATAAAACATGTTTATTTTATTACTGAAATATACCTCTGACAACACCAGCTTATAGCTAATCATATAGACCTTGGTTTCTAAGAGGCTTCAAACCTGCAGTAACTACTAACCATGGATATAGATTTAGTACAAATCTATATAAATAAAAATGTAATGTTCGTTTGTGGAATAAACATAGCTCAAAAACCACTGGACGAATTGACACCAAATTTGGACATGATACACCTATCAGGCCAACGAGTGACCATCACTCATAAAAACACTTAAAACACAGCAGGAGGGACTTAAAAAGCCAAAAAAGCAAAAAGGCGCTACAGCTCATGCGCAAAAACGACTCCCACTGGCAAACAAAACACACAATAGCATATCCACACTCTCTTCTGGACTACAGTTTCCAGCATCCCCTAGACCAGACCTTTTAGGGAGAAGAGAATGATGCAAATGCACTGCTTTCAAGCTGCAAGCTTTCTTCTCCTTGGATTTCTTTGAGAGCACCCCAATCCCTTCATATTTCCCATTTTCTATTCCTGGACTACAACTCCAGATAGATAGATTAGATAGAGCAATTGTTCTCAACCTGGGGTCTCCAGATGCTTTTGGCCTTCAACTCCCAGAAATCCTAACAGCTGGTAAACTGGCTGGGATTTCTGGGAGTTGTAGGCCAAAAACATCTGGGGACCCCAGGTTGAGAACTACTTAGATAGAGATAGGTAGGTAGGTAGATCGATCAGGAGGACTGCTGGAAGTAGCAGTCCAAGCATAGGTAGAGAAGGAAGAAAGGGGGAAAAGAAGAAGGGAGTGAAAAGTTGGGAGGGAGGGAGGGAGGGAGGGAAGAAGAAGAGAAGGAAGGAAAAGAAAGAAAGAAAGAAGAGAAAGAGGGAGGGAAGGTTGGCCACAGCAATGCATGGCGGATACAGCTAGTTCGGAAATAAAAATGTTGTAGAGTAAGAAAAGTCTAATCCTGAAGTTTAATCTGTTCTTTATAAAGTTATCGAGATATGTCCCATCAGCATAACTATTTAGTTGATTTTTATCTTTCTTGAGTCAATAGTTCCAAGCAAAACAATGTAAGAAATGAAACTATTGCTCTATTTATTTCTTCAAACAAGATGATCCACACGTCTCCTCAACATCCCTAGACAGTCTTCTCCAGTGCCTCAGTTAACATAGGATATGTGTGTGTGTGTGTGTGTGTGTGAGAGAGAGAGAGAGAGAGAGAGACCTTGCTGCAAGAAAACAAAAGAATCACTCCATTGCAACATATCAGTTTAACACCTTAATTCTGAAAGTGTATGTTGCCTTTGTGCAAAACACAGTAAATTCCTGTGTTTGAAAGATCAGTCTTCATAGTCATATACTGGCTATCCTGAAAATTTAAGAGGAGAACAGCTATTAATGACATTTTCTCTGCCTTGCTTTCTTATTCTTCCATCTTCAATCCATGGGGAAGTTGACCGGGCTGAAGGTTGATCTTTCAGAGCAGAGGAGCTTACTACTTTTTCACTAACCCTCTAGAGCAGTGGTTCTCAATCTGTGGGTCCCTAGGTGTTTTGGCCTACAACTCCCAGAAATCCCAGCCAGTTTACCAGCTGCTAGGATTTCTGGGAGTTGAAGGCCAAAACATCTTGAGAACCACTTCTCTAGAGAAAGTTTTTTGTTTTAATTTAACATTTTTAAAAAGTAACTCAAGAAGAAAAAAATAGGGGGGAAAGGGTGGAAACATCCTGGAATAAGAGGGTGAGGGGTTGGACACACTTACTTGGAATGTCACAGTTCTCTGCTGACAAAACGCTCCTTCATCACAATACAGGATATCACCCTCTTATAATTGCTACCTGTTTTCTGGAAGAGGTCCTGCACTTTTTAAGGAGAGTTTTTTTCTGACACTGGGACCTAAGGTGTAGTAGTGATGAAAAGGTTAATGTACTGGATCCTATTAGTACATATACTCAGATTTAAAGAGTTCTGGCAGGAAAGTCGTTTGCAACCCATTATCTTGTTAATAATGAAAATGTTCATGGTGCATGTAGATTTAATCACAGATTGTGGAAATGTTGACAAAACATTTCTGGATTCAAAAATATGCATTTCCTTTTAGACAATAGTTACATGAATCCTGGCAGTAGTAGGTGTGTGAATAATTGTAAGCAGAACTAAAAGAATTGTTGGATTTGTCCCTAGATACCATTACATTGTCAAGTGATGAAAGAGAGTTTGGCAGGCTTCATGTGAAGTTGTGCTATCTTCTTCCTGTGGAACAAATCTGGATCACAATCTTACAAGTGAGTATGCCTAAGAAGACTTTAAGTAACATGAATCTTTCTTGGGTGATGGAAGTGTCAGACAGAGATTTAGATGGAGAACTAAAATCCTCCTTTTTCAAAAAGCCAGGGCTACTGAGAGTGCCTTGGACAGTGAGAAGATCCAACCAGTCCATACTTCAAGAAACAAAGCCCAACTGCTCATTGGAAGGAAGGATAGTAGAGGCCAAGATGAAGTACTTTGGCCACATCATGAGAAGAAAGGAAAGCTTAGAGAAGACAATGATGCTGGGGAAAATGGAAGGAAAAAGGAAGAGGGGCTGACCAAGGGCAAGATGGATGGATGGTATCTTTGAAGTGACTGGATTGACCTTGAAGGAGCTGGGGGTGGTAACGGCTGATAGGAAGCTCTGGCGTGGACTGGTCCATGAAGCCACGAAGAGTTGGAAATGACTGAATGAATGAACAACAACAAAGGGCTACTGTGAGATCAGCAATGAAGTCTCCTTTCTGCAAAAGCCAGTGCAAACCAGTTTCCTGCTATTCCTGCAATTGGCTGCCCCTCTACTCTTGCCTTTTCCCATTTTTCCCACAGATTCATTGCAGTGCACCTATTCCAAACAGAGAGAAAAAAAATACTGTTACTGTTAGAATTGATAAAGATTATAAAACATACAATTATATTTGGTGAAATAAAACAGTGAAAAATGTATTCATAGCTTCCACTGTCTGTTATACTTATCACAATATCCTCTTCTGTTGTAGTTTTCCTTACTTTTTTGTTTTGTTTTAATGTTATATTTACAGCAGTCATCTGTATATGTACCCTGCAGATCTCTCTCACAGCAAAATTGTTTATTATGCTTTATTATGCAGACTTTTGGGGGGAACAATAGGCATTAGATTTAATAGGATTTACTTCTGAGAAGACATAGGACTGTAGTATTATCCAAACGTGTTTTAGTGGTAGTGAAGAATATAACACATGAAAATAATTTTTTCCCATGTGAAAGCACTGCCCACCCAACTTAGTGCTTAATTAATTATTATAGGTTTTCTTAGCCCTGATAGATGAGATTGTTTAAACTAGAAATAAATCCTGTGCATGCAAGACATCTATTTTATCATTGAGCTACAGATTCCCCATAAGCATGATTTGTAATATTTTCAGTGCTTTTGAACCAGTTTATGCTGGGATAAGATTCTGTAACACGTTTTATGTTGTAATTCATGAATGCAGTGGTGACTAGCATGTATCTTTGGTGTGTGCTACCACTCTCTTAGAGATACTATAATGCCTGCTTTGGTAATAATCTGAATTAACAAAAGGGACTTTTCATGTTACTTCATATTTTATATTTTTGTAAGGAAAAAATTAGGCAAGTAAATTGGTTGTTGGTTTATAAAAAGTTGTGTTTTAAATTCAATTTTATCTACTAAGGCATAATTCGTTTTATATGTTGGGTTGTCGATTTTCATTATTATAGGTGTATTGTTGTTGTGTTTGGGAATTGAATGTTTGCCTTTTATGTTTGGAATCTGCTCTTAATCTTTCCAGGGAGATAGGGCAGAATATAAGATGAGGAAGAGGAGGAGGAGGGGGAGGAGGAGGAGGAGGAGGAGGAGAAGGATTAGAATAACTTGAGTTTCAATTTTTAACATTACAGTGCAAAGATCTGAGCTGGTCCCCAAGCTGTGGAGAAAAACCCTACATTTCCATCAAGGGAGTCCTTACACTGCCCAAGCCAGTTCATTTTAGGTGTTTGGCAAGAGAAGCTTCCAATGTAAGTTATCCTTAAATATTTAACATTTTGATAACTCATTTTAAAATCTCAAAGATATTACATATGCACATTTATTTATTTATTTATTTATTTATTTATTTATTTATTCCCTGCATTTGTGCCCTACTCTTCTCACCCCCAAGTGGGGGCCTCAGAGCAGCCTAAGCACTATAGTATAGTGGCAGATAAACAATAATGCACATAACGAGTCAACTCAGCAGGATACCATGTATCAAAAGCTTCCGAGAGGTCCAGGAGAACCAACAGAGACACACTCCCCCTGTCCAGGTCTCTGCGTAGGTCATCCACCAAGATGACAAAAGCTGTCTCTGTTCCATAGCCAGGCCTGGAACCAGATTGTAATGGATCTTGGTCATTGGTTCCCAACCTTTAGTCCTCCAGGTGTTTTGCACTTTAGCTCCCACAATTCTTAGGAGCTGCTAAGCTAGCTGGGATTTCTGGGAGTTGAAGTCCAAAATGCCTAAAGAACCAAAAGTTGAGAACTACTGGTCTATATAATATATTTCATCCAGAAATCTCTGAAGTTGGGAGGCCTCCACATGCCCCAAAACCTTGCTCAAAAAGGGAAGGTTGGACACTGGCCAGTGATTATCCATTGTGGTGGGATTCAGGGGTGTCCCTCTTCTCTCCTGAAGCAGCTTGGGTCCTGGCATAATGAAGGTATACCTGGCTGCTTCTCTTCTTTCCAGTTTTAGAATTTTAGAGTTCATTTTTGTGATGAATTATTATTTCCTTCTAGGACATAGCATTTGTGGAAACCTTTGTGTTTGCTATCAAATTGCAATTCCTGCAGACTGCAAGACTAGTGCTCAAAGTACAAGCTCAGACTCCCAGGAAAAAAACCCTAGGAGAATGCACTTTGTCACTGCGACAGCTCAGTTCACAAGAAACCGAGCACTGGTTGGTGATCACACCTCCTTCCAAAGCTTCAGTAAGTTAATGTGTTTGTGTTTGGGAGTGCTTTTGAAGTTGTTTGGAATTGATATCATATGAGAGCCTGAAAATATAAATTATAAATAATTCATAATGCACTTGACCATGAACCTTGGACAAGTCACACCCTCTCAGCCTCAGGGAAAGGCAGTGGCAAAACCCTTTTGAACAAACTTTACCAATAAAAAAAACTGTCATAGTCTGTGTTCTGTCTTAGATTCTCTGTGAATCAAAAGACAGACAATTCCAACAAACACCGCTAAATAACGTTATGCTGAAATAGAACAGCTGTCCTGAGGTACTTCAGTTCTACATATAATAATCATACAGAGTTGATTTCATATTGAATAGTATAGTTACATTCCTTTTATTGTAATTTCAGCTCTTTTCATGTGGTCGACTGCTGGCTGCTAAGAGTTAGACGAAAACACTATGAAGTTTTGACTAAGTTATAACCTGTATGGAATCTGAAACAGGTGGAGCTGTAATTGACAGCAGTAAACAATTTCAATACCTGATCTTGGCTATGTTTATAACAGAGAAGAAAATTCCATTTAAAAACAGGCATGCAAGCAGTAGGGGTGAAGGCATTCCTATGCGATTGATTTAGGGGTATATTCACTCTAAGTGATGGTGGAAAGATTTGAATTATGTCTTGCCAGGAGTCCACCAGCTTTTATGCCCAAAATATGCACAATAGTCTATTATCTCGGTAATCAGACTAGCAAACTGACAAGTGTATGCCATGGCTGCATTCACATTCTTTGTGTGTCAAAACTGCTGAATTTTGATCATGTCATTTAACATGTGTATAATAAAATGTTTTGCTTCAGATTTGTGAAAACTGACTCAGATACAAAAAGAACATATTTTTTTCTCTTTCATTGTCCGTACAGGCAAGTTCTGCAGAACTGAAAATAGGCACCTGTTTCCAAGCAGTAAACAGCCGGATCCAGTTGCAAATTCTTGAAGCCCAGAACCTTCCAAGCTCATCCACACCACTGTCTTTAAGTAAGTATTGCAGTATTTTTGTTTGTCCTTTTCTAAATATTTTGGGCTATGGTGGAGTAGATTTCATCTAGTTCAGTTATTATCAGTGTTTAATATAATCTTTGCAATGCACCGCTATTTTAATTTTTTTTGTACTGATGTCAGTGCTAATTCAAGTGGTTACCTTGCTAGATTATGGTTTATTTCTTGTGAAGCCATGTTGACTTGGTTGCTCTTTCAAATTAGCTGCAAAATTATTGATAATGCCATGTAAGAATAGCTGTTGTTGTATGTCTTCAAGTCATTTCTAACCAATCATCATTCTAAAGTAAGCCTATCATGGGGTTTTCTTGGCAAGATGTGTTCATGGGCAGTTTCCCTAACCATTCTCTTGAGACTAAGAGATTGCGACTTGCTCAGGATAATCTAGTGAGCTTCCATGAGTTTCCTCTAAAATCATAGTTCGGTGCTCAAACATGAATATCTATATACTGTGGTCCATATATGCTTCTGAAATATATTAAAGTATTACTAATAAGGAAGCAGTTGTATTCTTTGAGGTGTCTCTATTGTTCATCACAGTAGCTATATTATGTCACTTTTTACTACACATTCCAATGTTGTAATGATTAGTTGTCATACATTTTTGTGCTTCCTGTTTTTAAACTATACATTGGGAAAATATTTTTGAAATAATTTTGCAACTAATTTCTTCATTCTAGATTTTTATGTAAAGGTTTCGAAGCTTGGCACTGAAGGACTGATCGATAAAAAAAAGACCCGACTACTGAAATCTACAAATGGTCAAGTGAAATGGGGGGAAACTATGATTTTTCCAGTGAACCAGAATGAATGTGGTATAAACTTTCTCATCAGACTTTACAGCAGGACCTCAGTGAGAAGAAAACACTTTGTTGGACAGGTTAGTTTATTTTCTACACCGAACTCAAAGAGGTGGTTCTGAAGCAGAGGCGGGGATGTAGTATTGGGATAAGTTCACATGCTCTCCGCTGCAGCAATTTGTGGTCCCAATGGTGTTGGGCTAGGACCATGCTCCCTAACATTGGATTCTGGCCAATGTATTTTAGTGGAACTTTTCCACCAGTGCTTTAGTTAGGGATTAGGATTCCTCTCTTCCTGGGTGGTGAAAAGGGAGAAGGAGCGAAGTACTATTAGGGCCTGTAAATACTGTTTGACAAGGCAGGTTGATTTACTTCTCCTCCTTTGCCTAGAGAAGATGGAGGAAGAATAAGCCACCAATTTGTTCATTTAAGTGAACAAAAATTATCTCAAAGACTGACCTAATTATGAATTTGAATTCAATATATAATTTGTACAATGCTCTATAATGTGTAATGAAATAATGTCATTACAATTTATGCATATGTTTATACAGTACTTTAGGCAATTTTGGTATTGGTAACATTAAAAATTCTCTGTTTAGATGAAGCAAATAAAATTGATCTGGAAAAATGTCTTGTCTTACCCCTAATCCACTAGTCCAAACATTACTCATTCCAGTCCTTCCCATGGGCTTTCTATGTCTTACATCCCATTTCCATCATGATAGTAAATGTTGGGAAATTCTAGATTCTATACAATTTACTTTTTTTGTTTTCACTTCTATCACAGCACTGCTGAAAATTCATGCTTTTCCTAAAGAAAGGGGAAATATGACAAGTCTTTTGCCATGTAGTAACACCACTGGGGGTTTAGCTTCTGTGCTCTATTCAGCTAAACTAGTAACCTGAAAATTAAATACCAGCCCTACTGAGAGTCAAGGTAGTCAAAGACTTCTTAAGATTCATAAAATGAAACAATTTATGCATCAGCTGGTGAATAGTTTTTATTTTAAGTAGCTATATCTGTTTACATGCTGCCATTGCAACTATGAAGGAGGAAATATCACCTTGTACTGCTATTTCAGATAAGAAGGACAAAACTATATTTTCAAGTATTGCTTCATATAGAAGTTTAGGACTCCCAATCTAATATCAAAGTCGCTCACCCCACCCTAGGAGAAAATAGAATAGCCTTCTCCCTGATAAATTCATAAAACACTTAATCTGTTTTTCAAATTAAATATAAAACAAACAGAAAATCAATAATCTATTAAATGTAATTGTTGTTTTTAACTGCTATTTTTAACCATTCTAATTATTATACTTTGTGTAAAAAAACAGAGTGAACCTTTTAAAAAATGTGTTTTGTAGACTTTTGTAATAAGAGTGAAGATATATTTTATTAACATTTGTTGCCAGGCAGATAACAGCAGCACCTGTTAGTCATTAAATGCCTGCTTAAACAAAAAGGTCTACTTGCTGGCAAAAGGAGTACAGAGATGGGTCCAGCATAGCCACTCATAGGAGGGGATTCCACATTCAGGGAGTACTCACTAAGAAGCCCTCACCAGATGAGGCTACAAGATAGCAGGACCATGAGAAAGCTCCCCCCCCCCTCCTCCCCCATGTTATGCCCAAAGATCTTAAGACTGTCTGATCTACTTGCACCTAGTATACTGTGTCCAGAGATATTGACAAGCTGGAACGTGTCCAGAGGAGGACGACCAAAATGATCAAAGGTCTGGAAAGCATGTCCTGTGAGGAACAGCTCAAAGAGATTGATATGTTTCGCCTGCAGAAGAGAAGGTTGAGAGGAGACGTGGTCACCATGTTTAAATATTTGAAAAGATGAAAAGAAGAGGGAACAGACTTGTTTTCTGCTGATCTGTAGACTAGAACTCAAAGCAGTGGATTCAAATTTCAGAAAAGGAAATTCCATTTGAACATTAGGAGTTTGGTAAAGGCTTCTTCTTTGGAGGCTTTCGAACAGAGGCTGGATGGCCATATGTCAGGGGTCCTTTGATCATGTTTTTCCTCTATGGCAGGTGAAGGGACTGGATGGCCCATGTGATTTGGCTCAAATGTGGAGATAAGGTGTTCAGGCTACACCTAAGCCACATAGGGCTTTATAGGCCTTAACCTATATGTGAATTATGTCTGGAAATGAAGTAGTAACTTGAGAGCTGTTTCAAAAAACGAATAATATGTTCCCTGAAACTTAATTAGTTCTGCAGCTTCAGCATTTTGAACCCACTGAAGTTTCTCGACCATTTCCAAAGGCAATACCACATTGAATGTGTTATAGTAATCAAAACAGGATGTAATCAAGGCATGCCTATTCTCTAGAAATTGGTGCAGCTGTCACATAAACTTTAAGAATGCACATGCACTCCTGACCACTACTGGAATCTGAGCTTCCATCAGGACACCCAAGATACAAACCTGAGATGTTCAGTGGAGCATAATACTATCTGGCACAGGCTGAATTCCTCCTTCTGATCTGCTTTATGACTGACTGGGATCTC
The DNA here is from genome assembly GCF_025583915.1 of Anolis sagrei ordinatus. Classification (NCBI taxonomy): domain Eukaryota; kingdom Metazoa; phylum Chordata; class Lepidosauria; order Squamata; family Anolidae; genus Anolis; species Anolis sagrei. The sequence continues at coordinate 30,421,903 of NW_026844366.1, forward strand.
TCTCTCTCTCTCTCTCTCTCTCTCTCTCTCTCTCGGATTAAGCTTCACATTCACAGTCATGACTACTTAGTCATTATTTTGATACTATTGCTGATAATAACTCACTCCTACCTTATTTACTGGGCATCAGTTACATTAGAAGTCAATTCTGCTAGTCAATGGTATTGTGTTACCACCAAATTTGAAAGGGTTGAGCCAGGAGAAGTTATTTAGTCAAGAATCAGTTAATACAGAATTCCAATCTAAGTTCGACAGGTATTTTAATCACCTTCAACACTTACACAGAGATGTGAGGGAATTGTCATTCCATTGTCAGACTTTTCAGATGTAGTCCTTAATGTCAATCAAGTTGTCTAATGCTGTAAATGCTAGTGTCAATCAAGTTGTCTAATGCTGTAACTCCTCTTAATGCTAGGAGTTATGTCATTTTCATTGTCAGTGTTTTGAACAAACTCCAAGACATCGAATTTTGACACAGCAACATGCAAGAAGTAAATAGAAAAGCTTGTAAGAACAAAGTTGTTTTTCATCAGTGGTAATTCATAAATCTTAAAATAAACTGCCGCCCTGATTCCTCCTTTGTGGAGAGAAGGGCAGGGTAGAAATATATGAAATAAATAAATAAATAGTGATGAGCAAGCAAAACAATGAATGAATATATAAATATTTGTAAAGCATCATTGAACACTTGTTTGAACTGAAGGTATCTTTGTCACTGTATAAAGTAAAAAGCCTATTGTTCATACCACACATGCAAGCCTTTAATTCTCACTCTTTCAGATAATGATTCAGTACTTTTGCTGGACATGTTTCAAAATTCAACACTAATTGTGTTGATCTGTTGTAGACTTAATTTGATCCACAGTACCTGTTTGAATTTGTAATTGTTATGCATAACAGATATCTTTTCTATTGTTGAAAAACAGTGAAACCTCAATTAAAATTGCCAAAGTAGATAAAAGTAATTTCCATATCCCATTTGATATATCTGAATTTTAATTTTTTTTATACAAACACTGAACAAAATACAGCACAAATATGAATATAAGACACGCCCACTACAAGTGGCAGAATATTAAAGCAAATAGTGATATACATATTTTTTTAAAAAAAAATCAGTTGTAAGCTGCAGGAAGATTTCAACTAATGGCAAACTTTTCTTAGGGTTTTCCTAGCAAAATGTTTTCAGAAGTGTGTCACTGCCATTCTCTTGAGGCTGAGAGAAGGAGATCTGCCCACATTCACAAAGTGGGCTCCGTTGCTGAGTGGGGATTTGAATCCTGCTATCCCAGAGTCCTAGTCCATTGCTCAAACTGTATTTCTGATCTTTTTGGCATCTTTTCTGTTCTTCGTTTAAAGTCCAAACTGATGTAGTTATTTTGTTTATGAAGGATTCAAAATAAATGTTGAGTATGGTATGTGTGAAATGTTTCTTTACTATTCCCTCTTCTTTTTCTCCCATGCAGGTCTGGCTAAGTAGTGAAAGTAACAGTTTTGAAGCAGCTGCTCAGTGGCAAGACACAATTACCAATCCAGAGAAGGTTGTTGTCAAATGGCACAACGTCAGTTCAGCATGCTGATGGTTTGGTTGGTTCTTTGGCTTGTGATCAGGACTTTAGCCAAAAGACTTTTATAGATGTTTAAAACAAAGAGCCATTAATTAAGAGAAAAGGACATATGGACTGCACAGTGCCACTTCTGGAGAGGAAAATTTTGTGCTAGAGAAAATTGACAACAGGCAAAATCCTGGAAATATTAATGGAAATCAGAGCCCACCTTTGTTTGTGGCCTGATTAACTGACTGGTTTTTATTGTCTGTAATGGTTACCAATGGACTTTTTGTATATTTATGTTCATCTTAGAAAAAAACTGGGATGATTGTATATTTATGTTCATTTTGGAAAAAAGTTAATATTCTTAGATTTAATTCAGCTTATATTTTGATTGATGATTCTTCAGGAAGACTTTCCCCCTTTATTGTTTTGAAAAGAGTGCCTTAGCTACTATTTTATTTCTCAAGCTTTGGAAGAGGATGCACTTGCTAGGGCTACCTTCATGGTGAACAGACAGAGGCAAAATAAGCAGGAAGGACACAGTGTTTTAAAAACCTTGAAATAAAACTCAAACCATGCATGCTTGCCATGATGGTGTTGGAATTTAAAGGTTGGAGGGAAGAGATAGAATGGCAACTCTTGCCATGTTGAAGTAATTTAACACAATTCTACACTGAAATGTGGAGTTACTGTTTTTGCAGCCTGGGTCTATTGCTCACTCACTATTGTGAACAGAAATGTTAATTTAACAACAGACCCTCCAAGAGGTGGGTGTTCTAAATCGGAAACAAGTAGAGGACAAGAATCAAGACTATGATTTAAAAGTCTCTAGTCAGAATTCCATAATTTAGTGTCCTTCAGATTCGTCAGGCCTTAACCTCCATCCCTCCTGACCACTTGCAACATTAATATGGAGTGATAGCTTTTAGAGAGCACATCCTGTTCAGAAAGTTATGCCAATTGTTGTAGTTTAAGTTTAAGAGAGTGTAACATCTTGAGAAATAAACCTTCTCATCCCTATTAATATTTCAATATGAATATTTCAAGAATCTTTCATAGATACAAATTCCAGGAAAAAAGATTCCACCATAACATAAGGAAGAACTTCCAAATGGTGAGAGCTATTTGGCACTGGAATATGCTGCTTGGGAGTGTGGTGGAGTCTCCTTCTCTGGAGAATTTTAAACAAGCTGAATGGCTATCTGTTGGGCTGCTTTGATTATATGGGTTACTGTATGGCCACCCAGTGTATGGCCCCCGGTGGTGCAGGGGGTTAAACCACTGAGCTGCTGAGCTTGTTGACCGAAAGGTTGCAGGTTCGAATCCAGGGAGCGGCGTGAGCTCCAGCTTCTGCCAACCTAGCAGTTCAAAAACATGCAAATGTGAGTAGATCAATAGGTACCGCTCCAGCGGGAAGGTAATGGCGCTCCATGCAGTCATGCCAGCCACATGACTTTGGAGATGTCTACAGACAACAGCGGCTTTTCGGCTTAGAAATGGAGATGAGCATCACACCCCAGAGATGGACACGAATGGACTTAATGTCAGGGGAAACCTTTACCTATGGCAGGGGATTGGACTGGATGGCTCTTGTGGTCTGTTCCAACTCTATGGTTCCATGGTGAATTTGTGAGCTCAAATCCATGAATAACTGAATGGTTATGTTATATTTTGTGGAGATTACAGCTAGCTGGAATTAGAGAGTATGGGGTCACTTGGGTTGGCTAAGACAAATTTATATGTCTTCCTTACTGTCTAGAAGTTACACATATAAAGGGCTACAATATTCATTATTATTGTTACTTAATTTATATCTTACATTTTCAAGCCTTTGGACTCAACTGTTTACAGAAGTTAAAATACATACAAATAAAAGCTTATGTCGGACAGAAAGTTAAAATATAACTAAGTTACCAAGAAAGTTAAAAATACACACTTTAAAAAGTAATGCATACAGGTTATATAGAGCAGTTTCCCAAACTCTAGTTTTTGAGGTTTTTGGATCTCAGCTTCTGGGAGTTGAAGTACAAAATGCCTGGAGAATTAGAGATTGGGAATCACAGATGATAGGGCATTACTAAAAGCCCTTTCCCCATAAACAGCTGTTTACAAATACCTTACAAATATCTAAAGCTAAACATGTCTTCATCTTCTGATGCAAAGACACTAGAAGGAACTAGTCTACTCAGGATCAGTCTAACTGCAACTGTTTTGACCAATGTGATGTGTGCCATCATATGTTGGCAGTACCCCTCTACAAGCAACACTGGATAAACAAGACAGTCTGCGCAAGAGAAGAAATTGACACGAATTGGACATTAGAAATGGCAATGGTCCAAAACCAGTAGCAGAACATTTCAACATCCCTGAACAAACATGGAATTTGAAGGTCACAATCATTCCGGAAGGAAACTAGAAAGGAAGACTAGAAAGAGAGATCGCAAAAGTGAATTATAGTCAATTCACAGTCTATTAGCTGAGGTATAAACAAAGACAATGGTTTCATGGCACGATACGTGTATTAATATAGGAGTCTTGACTGCTATTTGTAACACAGGGAATTCAGAGGCCTTTGAACATAAGAAAATTGACTTTTGGTTAGCAAATTCACACATCGACACTGAATAACCTAATGTAAAGATCTGAAAAACCTGTATCCTCTTACGCAGCCTTTTGAAAATTTTGGACAAAGCTTATGATTTGTATCTTTCTGGATCCGATTAAGATTCTATCCCATTCCCAAAACTGTAAATATGCTTTATATCCTGAGACCAGGATATCACTTTGTATTACATTGTGGTTTATATCCACAAAAGCACATGCTAAATAAAAACCAGTTAGTCTTAAAGGTGCTGCTACACTTCTTTTTCCCATCTCCTTCCTCCTTTTTAGGTTTTTACATGTTTCCTGTAACAGTAAAACATCAGCACCATTTTACAAATTGTTTGCATTCTCTCAATATAGTTTGGCTGCAAACTCCAAAACATTTGTATCCAATATTTACAACTAATTTAGCTACTCAATTTTATTTTCTTAAGAAATAATACATGATCATAAGGAAAAGACCACCTGCCAATCTCTTGCAAACCAACATTATATAAACATCATATAAACCAGCTCCCTATTAAAGAGCTGCTTCATTGCAGGCTCTCCTGCCAAGAGCATTTCATACCTGATCCTGAATTCTTTCCCCAATATATTTTTTCAAATAATTCTGAACTATGATAAATGTGAGCCCATACTGAAATGTAGAAGTCTTTCCATTTAGATAGAATCACCACCATTCCAACTATTACTGGAATATAATTGTCCACCTTACTTTCCACTGAGAAGTATATCAGGATAGCATTCTTGAACTATAAATATACATTAGTTTATTGTGTATTTTTCTCCTCTGCTTTGTTGCCTCCTTGCATGTCCTTCCCCATCCACTTCTTTTCAAGGTTCTCTTTGGAATTTGGCTGAGTTAGATCCATCAATCTTTAATTGGTGTGGCGTAATGGAATAAATCCAGGTTTTAATAGTGGGTTCAGTTGAGAATTTAAATCTCGGCATGTTTAAACCATGAGGGTAGAATCCAGATTTTTCGTTAGTTAATAATTATAAATAATCACCAGTTGTTATCCTAAAGAAAATTAATACAAAGCAGTTCTTCTACATATGAATACCTGCCTGTTCCAAGCTTGCTTTCATTATGTAAGAAAGAAAAACAATGTCTTATGTTGCATCTGCAATGAAGAGCAGTAGCATAGGGATAGGTATCTGTGCGTGTTGTGCATGTTGACTCAACTGAGATTATAGTTTTATTGACTGAAGTTATAGTTAGAAGAGGAAAAGTTTGTTATCCTGAGTTCCTGTTACTGTCTGATGGCTGGCTGAGAGATCCAGTTACACAGCATGCCAGGCCCAGTGCCAGTGCTTTGTTTAAGAAGGGTGTGAAAGGAATTGAGTGATGAGCTGGTGATGCCAAGTGTTAGCAGTGACGTCATGTGCACAGCTGCTTCTTGGATAATCCCGGATGCACATACAGACTTACAGTAAATCTGAAATCCCTTTATAAACTTTGGACTTTATTGCATGAGGCAGGCAAACCAGCATTGCAGCTAGACTTTCACCCTTGGTAACAGTCCCTACCCCAGAATGCTATGTGTATCCCACTGCTCCTCAATGTGGCATCCTATCAAATATTTAAACATGGCTATTATCGTATGCCTTATTTTGCTTTTTAGTTCAATTTAGTTTTTAAAAACTTGAAATGTGCAATTGCACTAAAATTAAATATTAAGGAACAGTAGCACAGGAAGGCGGGGTTATGGGGATGTATTACAGTATAATTACAGAACCACAAATTGGGGGCTCAGTGCAATTGCAGTAATGGAAAAAGTTACAATGTCGAAGGGCTCAACATGTAATATATCTGCTATCCATATTAACATTAGTGGAATAGTTTGTGTGATAAAGCCATTAGTCACATAAAAACAGCATGCACCTGTAATACTTTAGGTTGCTATTACGGAAAAGTCGGTCCTGGGGAGGGCGGAGATATAAAACACAGTTCTATATGTTCAGAACAACTGTATTTTATATTTCTTTCAGGACCATATTGTTTTTCTATTAAGGCAGAATAGGCAAGATAGAGATTCAGAACTGTGTATTACATATTTTCTTGGCCATTATTCTCAGTTCCTAATTGCTGCCTTTGTTTCTGGGCACCATAGTTTGTCATGATTGGTTTCACGGAAATGGCTGAGATAACTCTAAACAAAAATGAGTTTGCAGCAAGTTAAATTAAAATATGCTTGTTCATCATTCTTGCCATCAGATGATTATGGAGTTTTTTTAATTTGTGGACCTATGCTGATTAATCAAGCATATCATCTTTTATAATCTTTCAAACATTCTTTAAATGGAAAAGCATTCATTCAGGCAAATCTTCTATTGGAAATATATTGTTCAAAAGCAGAGAAACTATATTTGCCGGACATTCATGTCACAAAGATGTCACAAAAGTCAATCTCTCTGACTTCCAAAGAAAGCCAAGATCAATACAGACCACAGCTAGTACACTGCTTGCACAAACTAAGCCAAATAGTGAACAGTGCCATGCATATTTATGCACACAACATACTTAAAAGAGCTGTTCATTTTTGGTCAGACTTGAAAGAAATTCTGCTATAACTCAACTGAACAAGACTTTCCCCACGGACAAACATATGTTGTACGTGCAAATATCTGTGTAAGACTAGAAAAGGACAAGCTCTACAGGCTTTGGTAGCAATCTGAATGGATGAATTGTTTTCAAAGTATCAAAGGAAACAGTTGAGCATGGAGAAAAATTAAATACTAATTCAAGGAGAATATTACTAATAACATTGCCAATTATCTCATTTATTATAATCATGGATTAAACTTTAAAAATCACAAAAAGAAGAGAGTATTATCAGGAACAACATTCTAAAGGAAATAGTCATATGGAAACACAGTTCCCGTAGTCACTGTTTTAATCTATTTAATTAATTAAATAAATTCATTCACTTATTTAATATATATCCTGCCTTTCTCCCAGTACAGGACCTCAAGGTGGCAAGTGTTGTTTTTGTTTGTTCGGTCACTTCCGACTCTTCGTGACCTCATGGACCAGCCTACGCCAGAGCTCCCTGTCGGCCGTGGTCACCCCCAGCTCCTTCAAGGTCAAGCCAGTGACTTCAAAGATACCATCCATTCATCTTGCCCTTGGTCAGTCCCTCTTCTTTTTTCCTTCCATTTTCCTCATCATCATTGTCTTCTCCAAGCTTTCCTCTCTTCTCATGATGTGGCCAAAGTACTTCATCTTTGCCTCTAATTTCCTTCCTTCCAGTCAGCAGTTAGGCTTTATTTTCTGGGGTTTCGACTGATTTGATCTTCTTGCGGTCCAAGGCACTCTCAGAATTTTCCTCCAGCACCACAGTTCAAAAGCATCTATCTTCCTTCGCTCAGCCTTCCTTACGGTCCAGTTATCACATCCATAGGTTGCTATGGAGAATACCTTTGCTTTAACTATGTGGATCTTCAATGTCAGTGTGATGTCTCTACTCTTCACTATTTTATCAAGATTGGTCATTGCTCTCCTCCCAAGAAGTAAACGTCTTATGATTTCCTGGCTGTAGTCTGCATCTGCAGTAATCTTCGCGCACGGAAATACAAAGTCTGTCATGCCTCCACATTTTCTCCCTCTGGTGGCAAGTATACCTTAAAATACAATTTTACAAGTCTCAATGCAAAACTTAAAAATAAAATTAAACTCAATTTCATGTAAAACAAGAGAGAAGACTTGTGCTGGTGCAATAAAGGGTTTAAGACATAGCAGAGTGATGGTTAAAAAAAGCTACCACTCATGCCCATCAGCCTAAGGCAGTTGCCTTACCAAGAATAATTGGGGGAAAATATCTTGCCAAGATAAAGTTATCAAGCTTATAAAAGCCCGTTCTTTCTGAAGAAGAGCCAACATGGCTTAGCAAAGGTGCCAGAACTTTTGAGAATCCAGCAAGCATGTGAATAGGAGTGATCCAGTATTTTGATTTTTTTGAAAGTGTTTTAACAACATCCCTTTCCAAAGACTTCTGGCTAAACCTAGCCCTTGAGATAACAACACAGGTTAGGTAAAAAAATAAAAAAAAACAACAACATGCAATGTAGAGTGGGAATTAAAGGATTCTGATAATAGAATAATGAAGTTCACCAAAGACATGTATTGGAACAATATGGATATAGGAGTCCTCACATTTTCTAATGACACAATGTTATCAGGAAAGTAAAAAGCCAAATGGGTGGCAAAGAATTCCAAAAAGACCACACCACGAATCAGGATCATGTCTGGATTCTGCATCAGGTATCTTATGATATTTCCACTGCTACACTTTTTTCATTTACAAATAAAGATACAAAATTTGGTTCAGTGCAGTTAACCATACTAGGCCTTTCCTGCACAATTTTGAGTCCTGCCCCCCCCCCCTTGCAATTGAGTACTATAGAATAAGATTATCCATACAGTGAGAAATAAAGCCTAACCACAACAAGCTGGTAATAATATCTATGGATCAGAGGTAATGCCATCATTAATCTTCCTATTAAGTATTAGTTTGATCGATCCTTATCACAAGTGAAGCATGCAGCTATATTCAAATAAAAGGCTTCAACTCTTCAAGCAGGCTTTAACTCTTCAACCCTTCTTGGTGCCCAGAACTTCTTGGCTGTTCTCCTAAACTCAGTAATTATCAGTGGCTAAACCACTTAAAATAAGAATTAAAGCACTTCAGTAGGTCTACTTTTGATATGCCAATAGCAAAACCACTCCAGATGCAGAGCAGATCCTTAACTAATCCACATATAAGGAGACAATGGGGAAATAAATAGGTAAATAGTATACTTACCTTTTGGCAGCATGTTGGGAATCTGGAATTTATTCAAAATGCCATCAGAGCAGGTGTTTTAGACTTCAACTCTCACAATTCCTGACAGTCTATTCTTAGGAATTGTGGGAGATGTAGTCCCAAACACCTGTAGGGCCCAAGTTTACCCATGCCTGTGCTAGAAGAATGGAGACAATAGAATTCCTAATAATAATAATAATAATAATAATAACAACAACAACAACAACAACAACAACAATAATATCTGCCTGTGACAAAGAACTAGTGGGATCACAAGCCTGAACAAGTTACAGAAAATGAACACATCAAACTACTCTGGGACTTTCAAATTAAGACTGACTAGAGTTTTGGAGCATAATACTCCTGACCTCATGATCATGTTAAAAAACTAAGTATGGATTATCAATGTTGCAATCACAGGCAACAGCAGGATTGAAGAGAAACAACTGGAAAAGCTGACACGATACGAGGATTTAAAGATTGAACTGCAAAGACTCTGGCAAAAGCCAGGAAAGGTGGCCCCAGTAGTGATCAGCACACTGGGTGCAATGCCTAAAGACCTTGGCCTGCACTTGATCACAATCAGCACTGACAAAATTACCATCTGTCAGCTGTGTTTCAAATAATAATAATAATAACAATAATAAGCATCAATGTGTGAGCCAATACAACAGCCAGCACTGTGGTCTTGTTTGCTGTGTACTAATCTTGTTGTATTTCAAATAATAATAATAATAATAATAATAATCTTTATTTATAACCCGTCCCCGCTCCCCAAGGAAACTGGGTGCAGCTCACAATACAAAAACAATATACCACTATAAATAAAAAACAAAACCCAATAAATTAAGGATAAAACAATAAGTAGTTAAATTTTTAACTATTCAATATTTCCTATATTCTGCACTTTTTGCAAACCCTGAGTTTGGCTTTTCTTTTGATTAAAAAGATACAAATTCAGAACACTTTTATTATATAGGGTGGGCCAAAAGTCACTAAATGTGTGATGGTCTAATAATCTTTTTTGGGGGAGAAATTGATCCTTTTTACATGTAATTTAATTCCCTCTATATGTATGCGTGTGTGTATACTGTATAGGTAATAATAATAATAATAATAATAATAATAATAATAATAATTCGCATCATTCGAGAATACATCATACAGTCCTAAACACTTGGGAAGTGTTCAACTTGTGATTTTGTGATACGAAATCCAGCATATATATCTCGTTTGCTGTGTCATGCTGTGTTTCTGTGTCAGCAAAATAATAATAATCTTTATTTATATCCTGCCCCATCTCCCTGAAAGAATTCGGAGTGGTTTACAGCACAGATAAATACAATGAATGAAGATTATGCTGTTATACATTAAAAACAAAAAATAAATGAATCATTATATATTTAAACCCCTTTGTGACTTTTGGCCCACCCAGTATAATCTATCTGTAGTATTCTGAGGCAACAGCATGGAATAGTAAAATATGAAGACATACTTTAGGTCTTATATTGAGTTGGTGATGAGTAGATTTGTTTTTCTCAAGTTTGGAAGAAAAACAAAGATGTACATTGCTGCCACAAAGTGTCCATAGTAGAGAACAGCAATTGGGGGGAAACACATGGCAGGAATCATCAATGCACTGCCTTTCACTTGCAACTGAGAGGGACTCTGCCAATTTCATTTGTCTTTACTGTTTAAAGAGGAGTCCCTGGTGGCGCAATGGGTTAAACCAGTGTTTCTCAACCTGGGGGTGAGGACCGCTGGGGTGGGGTGGGGGGCAAGGGTTTAACAAAGACCATCAGTATTTTCTGTTGGTCATGGGGGTTTTGTGTGGGAAGTTTGGTCAGATTATGTTGTTGGTGGGGTTCAGATTGTAGGTGAACTATAAATTCCAGCAACTACAACTCCCAAATATTAAAGTCTATTTTCCCCAGACTCCACCAGTGTTCACATTTGGGAAGATTGAGTATTTGTGCCAAGTTTGGTCCAGATCTACCATTGTTTGAGTCCACGGTGCGCTCTAGATGTAGGTGAATTACAACTCCCAAATTCAAGGTCAATGCCCACCAAACCCTTCCTGTATTTTCTTGTGGTCATGGAAGTTCTGTGTGCCAAGTTTGGTTCAATTCCATCATTGATGGAATTCAGAATGCTCTTTGTAGGTGAACTATACATCCCTGCAACTACAACTCCCAAATGACAAAATCAATCCCCTCCCAACCTCACCAGTATTCAAACTTAGGCATATCGAGTATTTGTGCCAAATTTGATCCAGGGAATGAAAAAAAATCCTGCATATCAGATATTTACATTACGATTCATAACAGTAGCAAAATTACAGTTATGAAGTAGCAATGAAAATAATTTTATGGTTGGGGGGTCACCACAACATCAGGAACTGTATTAAGGGATCGCGGCATTAGGAAGGTTGAGAAGCACTGCTCTATATCTTTCCATCAGCTGATCTACTTGAGCGAAAGGTTAGCGGTTCGAATCCGCAAGATGGGGTGAGCTCCCAACTGTCAGCTCCAGCTTCCCATACAAGGACACGAGAGAATATAGAATCATAGAATCAAAGTTGGAAGAGACCTCATGGGCCATCCAGTCCAACCCCCTGCCAAGAAGCAGGAATATTGCATTCAAATCACCCCTGACAGATGGCCATCCAGCCTCTGTTTAAAAGCTTCCAAAGAAGGAGCCTCCACCACACTCCGGGCAGAGAGTTCCACTGCTGAACGGCTCTCACAGTCAGGAAGTTCTTCCTCATGTTCAGAGGAATCTCCTTTCTTGTAGTTTGAACCATTGTTCCGCGTCCTAGTCTCCAGGGAAGCAGAAAACAAGCTTGCTCCCTCCTCCCTGTGGCTTCCTCTCACATATTTATACATGGCTATCATATCTCCTCTCAGCCTTCTCTTCTTCAGGCTAAACATGCCCAGCTCCTTAAGCCGCTCCTCATAGGGCTTGTTCTCCAGACCTTTTATCATTTTAGTCACTCTCCTCTGGACACATTCCAGCTTGTCAATCTCTCTCTTGAATTGTGGTGCCCAGAATTGGACACAATATTCCAGGTGTGGTCTAACCAAAGCAGAATAGAGGGGTAGCATTACTTCCCTAGATCTAGACACTATGCTCCTATTGATGCAGGCCAAAATCCCATTGGCTTTTTTTGCCGCCACATCACATTGTTGGCTCATGTTTAACTTGTTGTCCACGAGGACTCCAAGATCTTTTTCACACGTACTGCTCTCGAGCCAGGCATCCCCCATTCTGTAGGGGATGGTAAAACATCCAGGTAAAACATCCAGTCTACAGGATGGTAAAACATCCAGGCGTCTCCTAGGCATCGTCCTCACAGACAGCCAATTCTCTCACACCAGAAGCGACTTGCAGTTTCTCAAGTCTCTCCTGACACAAAAAAAAAAATTGTTTAAAGAAAATGCAGTTCTTGTGTTTTTGTAATCCACTGCAATATTGAGCCTGGATACACAATTGTCTGTGTATTGAAATCACTTTCAAGCAAGGCATGGGCAAATTTCGGTCCTCCAGGTAGTTTGGACTTCAACTCCCATAATTCCTAACTGTCCAAAACACCTGGAGGGCCAAAGTTTGCTCATGACTGCTTTAAAAGAAACACTTGAAGGAAAACCTTTCCAGAGGCAAACATGGATGATGGATGATTAGCATCCATTGATGCTTTCATGTGGAAAGAGGCTTCCTTTCAGGAAAAGATGCTTCCAGAGATTTTCCCAAACTGAGACCCTCATCCACAACAGATTTAATATTGTTTAGGAATAACAACAAATAAGCGTATTTCAGTTTGGAAAAAAAATGCCAATGAAGGAAATTTAAATCTTCCCAACTGTGTTAGATGATAAATAATAAAAAAAATATTTGAAAAAAAAATCTTCCCAACTGTCATCCAATGGAATCCAAAACAACAGTTAACTGGTTCTTTTGGAAGTGAACAAGATGCCTCCCCAAGACTTATGCTAAAGCTGGGCAAAAAGAGGCCTGAAAGAGGTGAATTTCACCCCTTTTTTGGCATTAAAGCTGTTTAATGCTCTTAATATTTAATCCTAACCCTCAATTTGGGGAATGAAAAGCAACTCATTGAGGGAAGGAGAGCGGCCTCAATTTAATTCGCTCAGGTTGAGGAAATTCAAAATGTCCGCCTTCACAAAATGGTGCCAAAGACACACATTTCTCCAGAACGCAATACATCATTTACTAGACTAAAGCGTAATTTTATTGGAGAATACAGTATTATATACCTCAACTAAGCAAGGACAAAGCTGGTGTAATACTTTATAAAGGCATAGTGTGCTATTTCTTAAAATAATATTTTAAATATATTGGGAAAGGGGAGGTTTATTTTTTAAAAAGGGTTTTGCCATTCTCAGGCCTCAAATCAGCTTAATTCAAAACTGAGCTTCAAAGGCATTGCGTGTTATCAGAGATGATGGGATTGGGAACACTAATTTTTGGGACTGCATCTCCCAAATACAGTTTGCCAGAGAGGAAAACGGAGACAGCTGTTTTTCAAACATCTACACCACACATGGGCAAATTTGGGCCCTCCGGGAGTTTTGGACTGAAACTCCCATGATTCCCAACAACCTTGGGTCCCTTCCTTTTCCCCCTCAGCTACTTGTACTGCAACTCCTGCAATTCCTAACAACTCCAGGCCCTTTCTTTTTTCCCCTCAGCTGCTTGGACTGCAACTCCCACAATTCCTAACAGTCTCAGTCCCCTTTCTTTTCCCCCTTGGGTACTTGGATTGCAGTTCCTGCAATTCCTAACAACCCCAGGTCCCTTCCTTTCCCCCCTCAGCTACTTTTACTGCAACTCCCACAATTCCTAACAACCCCAGGTCCCTTCCTTTTCCTCTCAGCCGCTTGGACTGCAACTCCCACAATTCTTAATAGCCTCAGTCCCCTTCCTTTACCCCCTCAGCAGCTCGGACTGCAACTCCCACAATTCCTAACAACCCCAGGTCCCTTCCTTTCCCCCCTCAGCTACTTTTACTGCAACTCCCACAATTCCTAACAACCCCAGGTCCCTTCCTTTTCCTCTCAGCCGCTTGGACTGCAACTCCCACAATTCTTAATAGCCTCAGTCCCCTTCCTTTACCCCCTCAGCAGCTCGGACTGCAACTCCTACAATTCCTAACAGCCTCATGCCCCTTCCTTTTCCCTCTCAGCCATTTGGACTGCAACTCCCACAATTCCTAACAGTCTCAGGCCCCTTTCTTTTCCCCCTCATCCACTTGGATTGCAACTCCCACAATTCCCAACAGTCTCAGGCCCTTTCCTTTCCCCCCTCAGCTACTTTTACTGCAACTCCCACAATTCCTAACAGCCCCAGGCCCCTTTCTTTTTCCCCTCAGCTGCTTGGACTGCAACTCCCACAATTCCTCAGGCCCCTTTCTTTTCCCCCTCAGCCACTTGGACTGCAACTCCCACAATTCCTAACAGCCTCATGCCCCTTCCTTTTCCCTCTCAGCCATTTGGACTGCAACTCCCACAATTCCTAACAGTCTCAGGCCCCTTTCTTTTCCCCCTCATCCACTTGGATTGCAACTCCCACAATTCCCAACAGTCTCAGGCCCTTTCCTTTCCCCCCTCAGCTACTTAGACTGCAACTCCCAAAATTCCTAACAGCCCCAGGCCCTTTCCTTTCCCCCCTCAGCTGCTTGGACTGCAACTCCCACAATTCCTAACAGCCCGGCCTTTTCCTCCCCCCCCCCCCTCAGCTGCTTAAGGGAAAGGAAAGGGCCTAGCATAATTCCTAACAGCCTTGGGCCCTTTCTTTTCCCTCTCAGCCACTTGGACTGCAGCTCTCGCTATTCCTAAGGACCTGAGGCTATTAGGAATTGTGGGAGTTGCAGTCCAAAACAACCGTAGGGCCCAAGTTTGCCCATGCCTGGTCTACACTGACCTTATCTATATAAATAAAAATGTAATGCTCGTTTGTGGGATTAACATAACTCAAAAAACACACTGGACGAATTGACAACAAATTTGGATACATGACACCTATCAGGCCAGCGAGTGACCATCACTCATAAAAACACTGAAAAACACACTTAAAAAGCCAAAAAATGAAAAATACATTACAGTGCATGTTCAAAACCACATATATAAATACAAACACATATATATACACATATACACACACACAACACATATACACAGACTGGGCCACAGCAACACATGGCAAGGGACGGCTAGTATATAATATAGTTCCAGTGTGCATTATATGGCAGCATAGTCCAACCTGAGTTGGATTGATTTGCAGGTGTCTTCAGTGGTCCGGGGTGGTGAGCAGGATTTTATTTTCCCAACAACATTATTTGAAAGTCCAGAGCATTACTTTTCCTTGGCAACCAAGGCACACATTCAAAGCTGAGCCTATTGGGAATGGGGCTGAATTTGTCTGTTGGCCTGTCCTTGGTGAAAAGTAGGCTTTGCCTATCGCTGTCTTCGCAAACACCCGGGGAGGCATAGAGAAAGCCATGCTTTCCATTGCCATCTACCTTCATATCCTGTTCTGTGTTCGGCTTCTTGGTCACTGTAACAGTTAAGAGAGACAAGTTTCAATATATATTTTAAATGAATGTTTGAAACACGTGTTTTATTGCACAGATGGAGCTGTTGCAGATTTGTATAGTACTTGCAGCAACTTTGAAACTTTCATCAGGAATTGCCTACAATATAAAAGGTCAGTTGAAGACTTATTTATTTATTTATTTATTTATTATTTCAAACATTTATACCCCATCCTTCTCTACCCCTGAGGGGGGACTAAGGACGGCTTACAACGGCAACAATTCGATGTCGGCAACATACAAAACATTACAGTAAAAACATGACACAGTAAATAAAGAATTAAGTTTAAATCCATTTAAAACATTATTAGTACTATCCGCAGGTACTGCTGCATTTTATGGAATTTTAAATCTGCAGCTGGTGTTGGAAGGAGCCAGAAAATAGTCAAGAACTACATAAATATTGTTTGGATATTTAAAACAATGCTAGAAATCATAGCAGCAAATGTAGCACAATCTGCTGGCACATTTGCCCCTCCATTCAATCCAATTGCCATTTTAATTGCAATTAATTATTATTTTATTTCACTTGATTTTGTGGGGTCTGGTGGCACAGCGGGTTAAACCACTGAGCCGCTGAACTTACTGACTGAAAGGTTGGTGGTTCGAATCCAGGGAGAAATTCAAACTACCAACCTCTGCCGACTTAGCAGTTCTCTACCCCTGAGGGGGGACTAAGGACAGCTTAGGTCAGTTGAAGACTTATTTGCAAATGTGAGTAGATCAATATGTACCGCTTCGGTGGGAAGTTAATGGTGCTCCATGCAGTCATGCTGGTCACATGACCATGGAGGCATCTACGGACAACGCCGGCTCTTCGGCTTAAAAATTAAGATGAGAACTGCCCCCCAGAGTCGGACACGACTAGACTTAATGGCAGGGGAAACCTTTACTTTTACCTACAATTGATTTTAGCTGTAATCCTTGTTGTAAGACAGTTTAGGAGAGAGGTGGGATATGAATTAAATCAACAGATAAAGTCAGGCAGGACTCCTATTAAAGCTACTTTTTCTCAGCTACAGCCCTTTCTCGCCTTTTTTTGATAAACGGCAAGTCACTTCTGGTGCGAGAGAACTGGCCATCTGCCAGGATGTTGCCCAAGGGACGCTCAGGTGCGTTAGCATCCTGTAGGAGGCTTCTCTCATGTCCCTGCATGGGAAGCTGGAGCTGACAGACAGGAACTCACCCCGCTCCCCCAATTCAAACCGTCAACCTTCCGGTCAATGGTCAACCAATGGTCAACCCCCCAATGGTGCCATCGGGGGGTCCCTAGCTTTCTCACCTGCAATATGGGAACAGTGATCTAGATTTGCAATGGAATTATAATGGTAATGAAAGGTGTTTTAAGATTTCACACTGAAAACAAAGTGATAAAAGTGAACAGGGTTTTTTCTTTGAAAAGCAAACATAGATGTACTAGTCCATGAAAAGAAGAAAAATCAATTGATAGTTTGAAATATTAAACACAACCTTAATCAAAAATTTCTCCTTCAGTGGAGGCCAATTCAAGTTTCTCCTGCTACACAGATGTCTTCAGGAATGATACTAAAGCAATTAAATTGTTCCTTCCAGAGCACAGATTGGTAAGTTTTCAGTTTTGTGTTCTGGATTCACACATAAATAAAACTGTGAAATGTTAATAAAGAGAAAAGAAACACCCTAAAATAAAAAAAACTGGTTTCGAAATTGGCTGGCAGCTCTTATGTAGACGGAACTAGGAATCTGTAAACTAGAATGTAACAAAACAAAATGGTCTGGCAATTACCTGCGAACTTCAAGAATGATTCATTGAGTTTCAACACTGGGAACATAAACTTTCTTGTTTGAATTGAATTCCCAAGATGGGAAGTGCTGTCTTTTTTTTACTACAGTACATTTTGTTAAGGTCTGCTATAGCTGTGATAAAATTATCAGATGGTATGACAGCCAACTTACTAAATGAGTTATCCAGTACTATATTGTAGGTCAATGACAGGACAGATCCAGGGAAAAGGATCTCGCTATCTAAAGGCCTTCCATTATGATGATTCCACTATAACATGTAAGATCCTGGGGTTTGTAGTTTAGTTTTTTCTTATTGTTTCAAAAGTGACTTGAGATAATTGTAAGTTGCTTCTGGTGTGAGTGAATTGGCAGTCTGCAGAGACGTTGCCCAGGGGATGCCTGGATGTGTTACTATCCTGTGGGAGGCTTCTCTCATGTCCCTGCTGGGGCTGACAGGAGCTCACCCCGTCTTGCAGACTTGAACCGCCGACTTTCAGGTCAGCGGTCCGGCCAGCACAAGGGTTAAACCCATTGCACAACCGCAGCTCCCTTGTAGTTTAGTGGCTGAGAATTCAAAATTTCCCTCCCTAAAATAAAAAATCTCAGGATTTCATAGGATGGAATCGAGGCAGTTAAAATGGGAATTATAGTGATATAATTATGTAGTATAGATGCAACACTCAGCTAGCAGCACCTGAACAGCAGGCAGGCAGGCAGACACAATTCAAAAACAGGTTCAATCATAAAACAGACCATCAAGCATGCACACATTCTTACTATCTCATTTATTATGATTTATTGTTGTTGATGTTTACTAATTTTGAAGTCATTAACATAATTCCTTAGATTTTGTTTGTCATTTACAATGTTGATTGCGTTATATATTATGTATCCATGATTCATTAACCTGTTTTTTAAAATCATTTTTATCATTTTGTTAAAGGAAGTCATTTGTCATTTATATGACTACAACAAGCCCGACACCAAGGAGAATAGAAGGAAGAATCTCCTGCTTTATACTTCAGCAGGTCTTGCTCCAAGCATACAAATCTTCAACAGTACCTACTCAAAAGTCTTCTACTTCGAAATGTCTACGGTAAAACATTTTGGAAAAGGCCTAATGGAAGAATATGCGATTTCTATGCAGAGGGTTCCAGATTCAATCCTTGGCACCACCATTTGAAAGAATCTGATAGCAAGTGATATGGAGACTGTCTAGTTAGCTTGGGAACTACTATCCAAGCAAGGAGGATCTCACATCATAATGGTGTTGTTTTTGAAGTGTTGTGTGGTTTTCAGGCTATATGGCCATATACTATCAGCAGTTTCTTCTGACGTTTCGCCTACATCTGTGGCTGGCATATTAAGATGATCTGTTGTTATTATTTTATTTATTTGTACTCCACTTTTCTCCAAGGACTGGGAACCAAAGCTGCTCACAACTTTCAGAATCATACAATTTTAAAACCTACAAAATATAAATATTAAAATAGAATTAAATATTGCATTACTTAAAACAATTTTAAAACAAGTTTTGAAAACCCAGTTAAGAACAATTTGAACCCCATGCAACATCCCTCAGCCCATTCTTTAACACTTTCTGCCTCAAAAGCCTTCCTGAATAAAAAGGGTTTAGTCTGCTGTGTCTTCAGCCCCTTTTCTGTTATGTGGGACCACCATCTGAAACCTGCCTGAGATCTATGATCAGAGCTACTGCAGCACAGTAGCTCTGATTCCCAATCCCCCCAAGTGTTCCAGAAGGATACCATGACTGATGGTATCGAAAGCCACTGAGAGGCCTAGAAGCACCAACAGAGACCCACACGCCTTATCAGTGTTGACAGAGATCATCCACTAAGGCAACCATAGCAGTCTCAACTCCATATCTTGCTTTGAAGTGTGCATCATCCAAGACTGCTTAGAGTTGGAGGGCTACTGCCTTCTCAATCGCCTTGCCCAAAAAAGAAAAGTTGGAGACTAGTTTGCAATGATTAAAGTCCAGGGAATCCAGGGAGTGCTTTTTCAGCAATAGTCTAACTGCTTCTTTTAAACAGGGTAGAAAGTTGCACACTTGAAAGTTGCATTCCCTCGGAGATACATTAATACTGTATTGTATTTAAGATCTAATTGCATCTCCCCCCTTCATGACCAGCCAAGAAGGGCAGGGATTGAGAGAGCGGGTTATTCTTGAATTAATTTATGTGGTCATACTTGCCACAGCCATACTATCACCTCACACCTTGGAAGCAACAGAAATCATATTGTTCTGGCAATATCACATGCAAGAATAACTGCTGGAATCATTCCTTATACACATTATTAACGGTAGGGTTCCAGAAAACCTCTCATGTGCACTACAGACAGAAAACCTCTGCTGCTTGTGTGAGAAGTAGCATCATGAAATTCCATGTAAATTAACATGTGGTGCTGAGTGGACTGAAGAGGTTAATCTCATTGGTGCCAGCTTTTTGGTTTCTTGTGCAGTAGGGAAAAAGTTTAGAAAAATGCTGCTAGAACACAACTACACAGCCCGAACACCACACAACATCCCAAGGCATAGTGCTTGGAGCTATGAAAAGAGATTAGGGACTACAGGTGACCCATATACTACACTTTCTTCCATCATGTTATAAAAGAGTTGTAAAATAGAATAACAGAATCATAGCTTTTGAAGGAGCTTCACAGCCATTAAAACTAACCCCTGTTCAATTAAGGGTCTCCAGCTAAATCATCCCCATTGGGTAGGTGTTGAGCTTCTTAAAGATGTCCAGAGAAGAAGATTGCACCAGCTCTCTAGACAACTAGTTCCATTGCCAAACCATTCTTATTGTCAAGAAATTCCTTCTAATGTTGAATTAAAATCTACTCTCCTGGTTTGCTTGTTTCATGTCAGGAGTGACTTGAGTAACTGCAAGTTGCTTCTGGTGTAAGAGAATTGGCTGTCTGCAAGGACGTTGCCCAGGGACGCCTGGATGTTTTATCATCCTGCTGGAGGCATCTCTCATGCCCCCGCACAAGAAGCTGGAGCTGACAGACAGGAGTTCACACTGCTCCCTGGATTCGATTTGCTGACCTTTTGGTCAGCAGTCCTGCTGGAGCAGGGTTTAACCCATTACGCCATGAGGGGCCATTACTCTCCTGTAACCTTAAACTATTCGATCCAGCCATTCCCTTTGTGGAAGCAGAGAACAGGCCTGACCATTCGTGATAGCCCCTGAGGTTATTATTTCCTGCTTTGGTGTTAAAAAGAACCACCACATATGTATTTATGTGAAATGTATAGGTGAAGAAGCAATGAAAACATATTCTTTGTGGAAAGTGAAATAGCTTTCAAAGGTAAGAATCTGAAAGTTTGTGTATATCTGTTCTGCATTATTACCTGACCCATGACATTGGTGGCTTGAGGCAGAAGGTCCAAATTGCTCCCTTTTAAGATGGAAAAAATAAACAACTGTCAATTTGGGGCTTTTAAATATTTGATACTGATTTTTATTGTTTTGTCTGACAGATGGAAAGAGTTCGCATTTTCCTCCAGTGTCATTATAAGTAAGAAGGAGATAATGGTTTCTCAACATGTATTTTATTCCTCTGCCAAGAAACAGGAATAGCCTATGCAAACTATATTAGCGATATGTGGCCAGTTAGGTGAATCATGACTCAGTAAGCAGTGCAGTTAATGAGAGATTTGGACTAGATCCTCCTTCTCAAAATATATTTTTAAATATATCAACATATCCGTTATGAAAAGCATGAGATTGATGCTAAGCGATTGCTAAATAATTATCCTAAAATGTATGAGAATATATGAATTAAACTGAAAACCTTTCTCTGAAAACATAATTTCTTAAATACAAGGGAGAAGATGTGGATTCATGGTCAATTTCTATCCCCCGAGAAGAGATTACATATAATACAGGTGAGAAAATGGTATAATTGCCTGTTATTCCTCCCAATTGTTCTGTACTTCATTCATGCCAGTACCATTATCTGTACATACTAAGTGTTCTTTCACACTAAGGTCTGAATCAATTAATTCAGCAGGGTCTACAATGGCATTACCAATTCCAACAGGATTCATGTGCGTGTTAGAAGCTCCCTAGCCACGAACAGAAGCACTCCTGATCACATAACATCATACTAAATATCACCTTAAATCACTTTTCAACTCACTCTTAGGCTGTTCTTTTGAATAGATGGGAGATTCTCATTTTAAGGCAGTGAATTAAGGTTGTGCAATAGGTCAATCGCACTACTGCGGTGAATTTAGACCATGCACATATTGATATGATCCATAGATAAATCAATGGTGATTCCATGGAGAGGGGAAGGTGCCAGTGCTGCCTTAGTGGTCAGTTGCACCTGGCCACCACTGCCACCATTTTCCTGCTCAAACATTCAAAAAGAGTTCCTTTTTTGATAAAAGTTAAGTTACAATAATGAAACTTAATTCTATCTTTACAATGGTGAAAGGTGAGAGGGTAATGTGTCACAGGAGAACCCACAAATCCCTTTTACTTTCTCAAAGCTCCTTAGGGGGAAGTGCCAAAGACCTGTCATCTCTGCCATTTTCCCATCCAGGTATCTGAAAAGGCTAGAAATGGCACTGCAGCAGAGAGAGTAATATGAGTTGGTACTTCATTAACGTTCTCTCATCTTTCAACACTCTCCTCGGGGAAGGTGACAGCTCTTTAAAAAAAAAAAGTGTTATGGAACAGTACATTGCTCCATAGATAAATCATCTCAGATTTTTGGAGGTTGATTTTTTTATTAAATTTCTAGGCTTATATGTGAGTATATTCAGTAGTTACAAGGTCCATTCATAAATTGTAAACTGGATTTGCAGCCTTATAAGTTTGGGATTTTATGTTTATATTCATTAACCAGTGATCATGACCCCAACATTCTATCTCTTAGGCCAGGCAGTGCCCCCAACTGAAGGGTTTTCAAGCTTCCACAGACCAGGACATCAGCAAATGACAACTGTTGTGTATTTTCTGTTGCATTGAGCAAAACTGTTGCAGCAGAACCCCAAGGGCTCTCTCAATGTATCCCACAACTGAGAGAACACTGCAGTCATCATTCCCTAGCTCCCAAATCCATGTTGTCATAGCTATGTCACCTGATGTAGGATCTCAACCATGTATGTTCTTATAACTAACTGATGTTTTGATTGTGTTTTTTTTTTATGTACTGTTGAGGCAGATATTGCTCCAATAGAGGAGTGGTTTGTAAAATTCAATATGCATCATGGATTAAATATGTTCACTACTGAAGGAACTTTGCTTGATATTATGAGAGGTAAGCCATAGTTTGTATAAACTCTTGATTTTAATCTATGTGAAATTAATCTCAAGTTACACATTCCGTGCTGAACCCTCAGAATATGATGAATTTGAAGTCTATATTTGGAGGCCACTTATAACATTAATACAAAAGAGCCTAAAATCTTGAAAGATGAAAATATTCACACAAAAATAACATGCAGATGAGAGAGAGTAGAAAAATGAATCCAGACCATACTAAAAAGTGAAGCAAGAGTAAATTTAAGAAGATTTAGCAACTGTTTAAGGGTGCTTTAACTCTGTCCTAGAGTCTCTAAGGCTGTGTCATTTTCATGTTGTGTCTCACAAGATTAGAATTGTAAACTCATTTTCAATGTTAATGTAATCAAATTAGCAAAAGCTAAACATGTGGTATTCACATAGAGAGGAGGCTCAGCCACAAGGAGCTTTTCCACCTACAAAACCTCCAGACGCCATTATTTTAACAGTTTTTAGCTGTGTGACAAAGCCTCATTAATGTTGGAAGTGAAGAAGCATATATAACAATTAGGGGAAACATGCAGTCTTGTGTTCACATGTTTCCTAGATCTATATAGCTCAAGATGTTTTTCATTCCTGCTTGCACTTCCCCCTTTTCCTAAAAGTCTTTAGTGTTTTGTTACCCATTGTTTGAGAAGGGAGCATTATGAGGTTTCTCTGCCACAAGATGCCAGACACACAGGCCCCTTCCACTTCTCTGTATCCCAGGATCTGATCTCAGATTATCCCCTTATCCCAGATTATCTGGCAGTGTAGACTAACAAAATCCATTTCAAAGCAGATAATCTGGGATCAGACCCTGGGATATAGAGCAGTGTAGATCCAGCCACAGATATGAGAGTCAGCATTAGGGACTCTCCTAATAAAGATAAACAACTTTCTTTCTCCTATCTGCTCTTACTACCTGCAACAATAAAAACAACCTTCTACCCTTTTGATCTTTCCCAGAGCATTCTGCATATTTTCTCTCCTGTTTCTTGCCATAAGTTCACATATAGCACTGGCTATGCTCCACCTTGAGAACCTCTGCCCTAGAAATTAGATAGTATGCATTTTCCCCTAACACTTCAGACCTGAAGACAGTTCTTAAAATGGTTCATATGTGCCATATATGTTTCAGAAAAATGTGCTCAGGGAAATCCACGAACTTTGCTATACTGTTGTTTAAATGTTTTAAATATTAATTGAATAATTGTTTACTTAATTTTAAACCAAGAATCCTGAATTATGGATGTTTTCTATTTTATAGAGCCTATTCTTCAATGGGTTGGGAAACTTGGTACTCCAATGGATATTTCTTTAACATTGCCTCAAATGATAAATACCACTTTGACAAAGAGTCCTTGTGCCAGTGATGCAGCAATACTTAGTTTAATTTATGATGCTTCAGTATCAGGTATTTATATCACTAAATGCCTACAGAATAATAGAATCAATGGTTGAGATGTTGCATTACTCCTTACCCAAGGGGCTGAGTCCCCTTGGTGCCTTTACATCATTTTTAAACAAAAAAGCAAACTTCTACGTTACTTTCTCTTTATTAAAAATGCCTTTATAGGCCTGAAGCAACCCAGGTGATCAGAAACATGAAAAGCACACCTCAATATTCCCTGGGGAATATAGGCACAACCCCCCTCCCTCCACACACATCTTTTTTGCACAACTTCTGGATTAATGGTGTGTCATATCAAGGGTGTCAAAATCCAGTTTGCGGACTGTATATGGTTTTTGCTTGCCTAACAACTGACATAAACAATTAAATTAATTCCTGTTCTGGAGTTGAGTATATAGTCTAGTTTATCATCTTTCTCTTTGGTTAAAAAGATCTTGCAAGAATTTGACAAGAGAGCAATACATTTACAGTACATTTACCATATTCAGCATACTGCCAACAGTAGCTAACACTAGGTCAATTTTTTCACATTCCTGCCTCAATCCTATGAATCACTTTCACTTTCAAATAATATCACTTCATGCTGGCTGTGAGTGAGTTCATTAAGACTTTCATCCATATCATTCTCATTTATCTATTTTTAATATTTAGATCTCTTTCCTAAACTGATTTAATTCCCCTTGACTTACAATAGCATCTATCAGAATTTTTTAAGCTTTAGAGAGGCTATACATGATTATCATTCTGGAAATGAAACACCAAAAGGAAAAAGGTCTTCTCACATGTATGTGTGCCTTAACTATGAGGTAGATAGAGAAGTGAATTAATTGATTAATATTAAATTGTCCACATTTTTCATCATTTGTCTAGGCAAATGAATCAGGTATATTATGTGCATGTATATATTCAGTCCTCATCGGGATGCAGTGGGAGCTCAAGAGCAGGGGAAGAGGAGAGGTGTTTTATTTTTCAAAAGTGATTTTGTACTTGTGCAAATTGCACTGCTTTGTCAGGCCTGTTGATATTCTTTTCTGTTACATGGTGCCACTGTTCTGTCGCGCGCTGGGCCTGTAATAGCTGTACTTTTCTATAGGACGTATACTTTAAGCCCAGCGGGAAGCCAGGGGCGCCTCAAAGAGAGGTTCTCAGGAATTTTTCTGAAGTGATGGTCTTTAGAGTTTTTAATGATACAACAAAGTCTTTATTATGGAACAAACAACAAATTTTAATGGTTCAAACAACACTTAAAGGCTTTCTTAGTCTAGTCCTCAATGGGCTGGTACCTGACTTTGATTAACTGAACCTTCTCTGTAGGAAAACCCCTTTTTAACCTCTCCCAGGCTGTTTACTATCTATGCCTCATCGGTGTGGGTCCTACTACCGATTCCAAATGCATCTGGGTATCGAGTAGACTTACCAGCCGAGGCTTGAAGATATTTCAGCTGAAGTTCCGTGGATCTGTAATGCTGTCCTCCCTCAGAGAATTCTTTGAAACTTCAGGGCTGTTTCCCCTGTGATTGCTGTGAGGCTGAGAGGCTGTGATCTCTCAGCAAGAGCCTCGGGACCTTTTCCCTGGAATTTCTGTTTCTGTTTCCCCAGATGTTCTGTTTCCCTGGATGCTCTTGAGAAAAGAAGCTTTTCTACGGGACGAGCTGGTCTACGTCCTATAGTCTAGCTTCCTTGTGTGAGACTGCCCAAAAAATGGTTCCTTTCCCTCCCAGAGCCCTGAACAAGGGGCGGAACCAAAGCTTAATTATGATGGACAGGAGGCCTGCCCTATAACTGCAAACAGATAACAGAAAGAAAATAAAGTTGGAGCTCCTGGTACAGACGTACCAGTAGAGCCACTTTTACTATTTAAGCAACAGAATTCATCCCCTGCACCCAGTAATGAAAGAGAGAACTCTGTTATTCAGTATATAGCTAAAAGCAACAGATTGCTATACTGAATTTAAGAGACTTAAACACACTTATTCATGCAAAGAAGCTGCATAGGGTCACAGGGCAGTAGCATAGGTGTGTACGAAATAGCACAGAATTCTGTTTTGTTTACGGGTGCCCCCCCCCCCTTTCTGGTTTCAGGGAAGATGCTTATGGAAATAGAACTAAGGGTTCCTAATTACGATTCCAAATGGCCCTCCTCCTAATCTCCTGGAATCTTCCTGAAAACAGAAGTGGGGGGGGGGGGGGTTACCCAAAATTCAAAATGAAAACAGAACAGATTGCACACCCCTAGCTAATCATATCTACCTATATAATGCCCTAAAGGCTCTTCTTGTTGATTATAATATATAGGCCTATGAGAAGGCCTGACTTAGAATGCATCCATGGCAATACTCCACTGCCCTCTTGTGGGTAGTTGTAAGCACTGTGGCATAAGGCTCATTGGCCAGCAATATAGATCATTTCAAACATTTGTTAACCAGCAAACAGAATTTCTGTACTTTGAACTGCACTAGTATTTTTAGTTGACGAATAAAACATATGTCGACAAGGTATGGTGCAGATCCATCAAGTCATGTAGGAGATATTGTGGAACATACATACATATTTTCAAACACATACACACATATATACTGTATATAGATAGAGAAAAATGATGCTTATCTGCTCACTGCTCATTTAATATAGCAGTAGTTAAAGCTCCCTCCAGTTTATTCTGTCTTTTTGCATTCTTATCAATTGCATTTACAATAATTCTTTCATTACCAAATTGTTTATCAGAATGTCCTGGGATGCACTAGCCTGCTCAAACAATTTTTTTTTTTTTTTGGTTTTTTAACACTGCTATCTCATTGTCCAAATGCCTGGTCATATGGGGAAATGTTAATATGAATTACATAGAACATATGAGATGACAAACATGCTTGTGATAATGCCTTTGCTTTTATCATATTTCTGAACATAACTGTTGGCTCACTCCACATTTCCAAATGAAAGGTAAAATCAGACAGTACTGTAGAGCTATGTCATATTTTTTACTTATTCTGGTAAGAAAGACAGAAGACAAACTGGTAATGAAGGGAGTGTTGCCAGTGTATAATGAATCTGTAAGATTCAGTGAACAAGGCAAAATGCAACAAAGAATCTCTACATGTGGAATACACTGCTCTTTCTTCAAGAGCTTTCCTTGAAGATTACATGGAAATATCTGTTAATATGTACCAAGAATGAGTTATAATGGCAAGGATAATGCAGTACCGAAAATAGCTGCATCCCGATTTTATATTGTCGTTCTCTTTTCATGTATCTCTACAGGAGTTGTTTTAGGAATCACTGACACTGGGTTTATGAGTCGAGATACAAAGTGGTATAACCTGTCAGACACCATTTGTACTGTCCTAGAAGATGGTAATTCCTTTTTCTTTTCAATACTTCAATTAGATTGTTCCTATTGCAATATTAAAATCATATCCTGGGTGATATTAGAGATATTTGGGATCTAAGCATCCCACATCACACTAGAGAAAAGATCCACTTAAAATCCAGTTTCTGCCTCCTGCAGAAATCTGGGGCTTGTAGTTTAGTTAAAGGCTCCTCCCTAAACTACAAACTCCAGAATTCTGCAGGAAGCAGAAGCTGGATTTTAAGCGGATTTTTTCTCTAGTGTGATAAAGTGGTTGCCAAGATAACTTTTTGGTAATGATTCTCATGAGGCCCTTTCTTTCTCACAGACTGCGCTGGTCTTGCACTTGTGGATGTAATTTTAATAAATACTCGTCTAATAATACTTACTACACTGGGATTATTTATCAGTGATGATTTGCGTTATCCACCAGAATCTGGACAGGTGCTGAGAGTAAGTAAGTATAAGTATACCTCTAAATGTGCCAACATTTCCCTTGAGGTCACAAAAATTATTACTAGGCAGTAAACCTGGAACATCTTTTCTTTGTGATGGATGAAGTAATTTTGTAAAGTAATATATTTTATAAAATTACGTTGTGAAGAAATGGGAGGGGGAATTTTGTTCGCATTATTGTATTTCATTTATTATTTTATTGTCTTCCAGTTCAAGAAACCAACCTTGTGTGGCTTTGAAATGGTAAGAAATGATTAAATGGTGCTTTTGCTATTCATAAAGTCAAACTAGTTTATGGTAAGTAAGACTGTTTCAGCCGCTTTGGGTTCATGTTGACAGGGCTACTTTGTTTGGCTTCGGTGGTAATTATGAGGGTTATCCAGAAATTAAGGTTACAAGGCACAGGGGATTTTCACAGGGGAAGTTGGTATCCCTGCCATGTAGCGGAAAGCTAGCGGAAGCAAACGAGCAGTGCCAGTCGTCAGTAGTTCACTGACTGGCATTGTGGTGAAGGTTAGAGATGAGCGTCCTCATTCCATTTCCCTCCAAGTGCGAAGTTTGTGCTGTAATATGCTACCTAAATGCGAAGGTCATGAATGCTGCTGCAATTCATCCTGAAATCATTTCTGTTTATGGAGAGGACATAATGTCAAGACAGCATGTGACAAAATGGGTGCAGAATATCTTGTGAGGCAATGAAAAAACTTCACAGAGCCATCCAAAACAAATGTCATCAGATGCTGATGCACACTGTTCATGCAGCACAAGAGTTGTTGACTTCATTTGGTTGAGATGTTTTAAGCCACCTCTCTCACAGCCCTGATCTCACATCCAGTGACTATAATCTGCTCACTAAATTGAAGGAACACCTTGGTGGAAAACACTTTTCTGACGACAATGAGGTGAAAATCGAAGTGATGAACTGACTGAAAAAGACAGAAGGAAACTTCTATGACACAGGCATCAAAAACTCATCCAATGGATGCACTGAATGATGATTATGTGGAAAATTAATGTAATACCTATGCTATATAATATATTTTTAAAAATCTTGTAACTATACTTTCCGGATAACCCTCATATACTGTTGGCTCAGGGGCTTTTCCTCTCACTAGGACTGAATGAGCTGCACATATGACACAATTGATATAAGAAAAACCCTGCCTTTGTATGTAGAGAAGACAAATTACTTTCACATTTCCCCTTGCATTTTTGTCTTCTGTGGCGGTTCTTACAAGGACCTCTCTGTGCCATCTTAATGCCTGCCTAAATGGGTTGCGGCTGCTGTTTCATCAGTTTACCAGTAGCTAACAGGGCCTTGCCTCAGCTCTTCCAGAGCCACCCCACAATATCTATGTCACTTTCCCAATACCTTTTTTCAGGGCCTGTCTCTTCACAGATTCACAAATCTGCTTTATTGACAAGGTGGAATGTGTCCAGAGAAAGAGAACTGAAATGATCAAAGGTCTGGAAACTACTGGTATATTCCTTGAGGGAAACTCAGCAGAAAGGAGAGGTTCAGTGGTGGCATAATAGCCATGTTTAAATATGTAAAAATATGTCATATTGAAGATGGAGCAAGATTGTTTTTGCTGCCCCAGCGACTGAGACACGCGGTAATGGGGATTCCAACTGCAGAAAAAAGATTCTACCTAAACATTAGAAACAACTTTCTGGCATTAATAGCTGTTCAACAATGCCATATGCTGTTTCATTTGGAGGTTTTTAAGACAAAAACCTTCTTAATGGCTGTTCTTTTTTATTTTCAATCCTTGGAGCCATTTTATCTTCCTGCTCTTTCATAAAATATGTGACATTTCCTCCCTCTCTTAAGTAGCCATGACTTGCATTGCTGGAACTGTCACAGGGGCTAAAAGGAACTGGTGCTCTTCAGTATTTTATTTCCTGCCAAATGGTAGTCCTATAGCACTCCCAGGGCCTTGAAAAATCTTGCGGCATAGTATGGCAGCAACATTACAGTGGGCTGTGATTTATTGAACCTTTTCTGAATCTTGCCAGTCATAGCATACATAAAAAATAGCAGTGGGAACAGTATGAACTTATTTCACATTTTCCTTGTAGGATGATTATTTCAGAGCAAGAATATGGTATAGTCGCCAGTGTCTAGCTAACAGAGAAAAGGAGGAAGGTAAGGAAATCAGAGCTGTAAGTGGTATAAATATAAGAAGCAAGAGAGTAACTGAAATATTATAGTAGAGGCTGATCCCTACGATATTTTTTAAAAGGACATTCTTATATATTCAAACACTGGCATTCAAGTTACAAATAAGATCGGTTTTGTGGGTTTGTTCTTAAATTGAATTTGATTGTAAGTTTGGAACAGGTACATTTTTAAGTGTCAAAAATTATATATTTTAGCTTTGGATATCATAGGGAAGGGTTAACACCCCTGTGGTGTTTGTTTTGCTGTCTGTGCCCTGTTCAGAAGATTTCACCTCACTTTCTGTCCCTGTGATGATTAGATTCTGAAAAATGTGGCTTGTTGTGGAAACAAAGACTGCTGAGAAAGCTGCAGTGGAGGCACCTTTTCCCCAGGATAACTCTTTCAGGAGTGAATTTCTCTTCCTGAGGGTAGATTTCTCCCACTTCCTGTAGTGCCACACCCGTTCTTAACTATGAGTCATTTGTAAGACAGATGTTTGTAACACAGGGGTTGCCTGTACATGATAAAAGGTCATGTTGGCTGAACTATTTGCAGGAATAGATGATTTTTTTAATCAATAAATAAAACATAATAAAACATAAATATAAAGTTCTTGATTTGGATTCTGTGGCATTGACAGTGATTTGCAGAATGAAAGGTGGCCTCAAAATAGCAGGTCAGTGTAGATTCACCCAGTGTTTAGATAGCTTCCTTCCTGTTTGTCATGTGCATCTGGTGCAGATAGGCATATTGCCTTTATATAACTGTTGAGAAATTGCTACATAGTATTTATGAAGATTTGCAGATGAAAGCATTTCAGCACAAGATGCTGTCAAGAGTATCCATAGTCATTCCTTTCTTATTCCATCGAGCATTTTGAAGTCTATGTTGTGGTTCAACCAGATGACGATTAGGGGATTGGTATTTCCAAGCCTGGGAAAGTGGTGGATTATTATTTCAATTAGGGATATGAGGGGATTTTAGATCAAGATCCTGTGGAGTGTTTTCCCCTATTGCCAGTTTGGATTGGCTTATTATTGACTATTTTCCCCATTACCTATTGAACTTTGTCTTTCGTATTTCTTATGGTGACTTTTCCTTTTGATATGTATTTTTCTTAATAAACTGTTTTATTACCACTTTTGGGATTCCTGACTGGTGTTGAGTGCAAGGTGAATTCTGGATGGGGTGCAACAGTCTAGAGCAAAACTAACATTTAAAATGTAACTCTGAGGTCAATTAAGATGAATACATTTTGTAAATTGTCTTTTAGAAATGCAAACAGTGAATTGTACTTAATGCATTTATCCCTTCCAGTGGACTATGTTGGTCTGTCATTTAACAAAGACAAGACATTAAGTCAGGTAAGATAAAAGGCAGTAATACCTGATGTTTTTTTGTTGATTATAATTTTATTCAGTAGTCCTAACAGTCATGGCAAAAAGTGTTCAGAAAGTTTCAGTGAAGTTTCCATCAAACCCAGTTTTAGCAGAAGGTGCTTACACAGAGTGCTTATAGCTTGCAGCATTTAATCTAACACTGTATTCAGTTTCTCTGCCCAATATTCGTTAGGTTTATAAACTGCTATATGGAAGGCTTTAAGCTAAAGGGAGATAAGGGATAGAATGACCAAAAAATAATGAAATGTTTTCTGTGAAGATGCCATAGTTCATACATGCAGATGAACATGCAGATGGCTGGATGGCCATCTGTCAGGGGTGATTTGAATGCAATGTTCCTGCTTCTTGGCAGGGGGTTGGACTGGATGGCCCATGAGGTCTCTTCCATCTCTTTGATTCTATGATTCTATGCTCTGAATTCCTGAGCAAGGTTCAAAGAGTTGGACTGAGAAGGTGCCTAAACTGGTAGGACAGAAAAAAATGGGCTTAAGATAGTGAAGAAGCTACTATCATGTTGTTACTAAATTATATAGAAGTGAGCATTACAAAGTATGGATGAAAAAAGGAAACTTCATAGGTTCAAAAATTATAATTAGTATGTTTAGGTTATTAAATATCTAAACCCAACAGGGAAATATTGTTGCTTCCATTGTTTGTGTTTTTTCTGTCTTGATTTTAAAATGTCTTTTTAAAATCCCATTATACATCTTTAGTGCATTCTTGGAAAAATTGTAGAAACCCACTTGTCTTCAAAATGAAGTGGAATATTAATTACTGTTTTCTTCATTTCCATTGTACTAAAAAAATTGATAACACTAGAACCAGAGCTGTGGTTGATTCCTACATCAATTGCACTAATTTCATTTTGTTTTAAACAGGAATCCACCTGCTTCTATAGTAATGATTCATTTACTAAATGGCACAATTGCTTGCCTCACAGAACAAAAGCTGAAAGAACAGTTTCTAGACGGGTAGTTTCATTCATAGTTGATTATGAACAGAACACAGGCATAGCAATTTTATCTCAACAGGTAAAACAGTATAATTTATTTAGCATTTTGTAATTGTTTATGGTTCTTCTCTTCCAGTGCACCTCTAGGATTGGTGTCACCCAGTGCATTGATATAAGAGTGGCTGATGCTTTTTACATTTCCAAATGCTTTTGATGTTGAAATAATCAAATCTGGATATTAGTAGAACATTATTCAGGAAATGAAATAACTAGTACACTAGCTGAAGCTCTACAAAGGCAGTCCTAGCTACAGCTATCCTCAACTCTCTCAATGTTGTCCTGTCTCCTTTGTTGATCAATTTCTAAACATAGCCACTTGAAAGGTGTGCCTGGTGATTTGAAGATGGGCCTCATTAATACATAAATGGGAAAGCTCTAAACCTTTCTGAGGGCCTTGCAGATGGGGCTTTATCCCAGAGAATCCGCGTTTAAAAAAACATGGATGTTTCTGGGGCCCTGTCCACCCCCCACCCCCTCTGAAAGCATGCACTTTCTTGGAGTTAGTGTCCAGATGTTCTACTGGGACTTCCCAGTAGAACACTGGGACACTTAACCCCCCCCCCCCAGAAGCCTCCGTAAACACAGTAAAAAAGGAAAAGAACTCACCCGGGCTCCATAAGATGGCTGCCAGAGTTCTCCTGGCACGTACAAATGATGTTCCAGGAGAAAAGTGGGGGRAGCGATTTTCTCCCTCCATCCACCTTCTGCTGGTGTGTCATTTATAAGTATCAAGAGAATAAAAAAAGTCTTCTAGGGAGATGGGTGCATTTTCATCAAGTTTGGGGGCCTTCTTGGAACAGAAAAAAAGCAGAATTGACTTCCTGACTTCTCTTCTCCTGAGCATACAACCCCTCCACCCCAAGTTCATGTTGTGAAAATATAAATACCTGTTTTGACCCCAAAGGCCCCCAAACATAGTGGTAGTACCTTCCTACTAAATTTATTGTTCATTTCTGATAATGTACAATTTCCCATTGTCTCTATTTTCCACTTCTTTTTAGAACAGGGCATTGGTGTCAGTGCATAAGTTAGAAGGCAATGAACTGAGGAAACAGAGAAAATTTCCAGCTTTTTGGTTTCCAGATCTAGACTTTATCCCATTTGGAATGTTTTTCCATCCAGGCAGTCATTTCTTATACGCTTACGGAAATCAGGTGTGTAAGAGCAAGAAACCTGTTGACATTGATAAATAATTGCATTTTTATTGTGATCATAATTACGGACGTTCATAGATTATTTTGGAAAAGAAATACATCCTTTGAGGGAAGGAAACTTGAAATACACAAGGTTTTAGATCGTCTCTATTAGAGTTTACATCAGGCCTACACAATTTGGTCTGTGAAGGGCCAAGATTTCTCCCCAAACCTATCAGCGGGACACACCTCCTCCCCCCTCCCTGTAATAACCTAACTACTAGTACCTGCCCCCCTTCATCTAATATTTATTTATTTACTATGCTTATATACCACCACCACTCAGCCCAAGGGTGACTAGGAGCGGTTAACAATAGACAACAATTTGATGCCAAAACAGTTACAACAATTAAAACAATCATAAATACCATTAAAACACTAACAGCAATAAAAATATAAAAACCATACACAGCATTAAAAAAAACATTATCAAAACGTCTCCATATCCAGCTGCTTGTATTTGGGTTTAAAGATAATAGTTGAGTGTATAAATGTTCATTCTAAAATAGAGAAGACCTGAATTTCTCAGGAGCAGCAGCAGCTCCAACATAAACAAGAAAAACCCTAGGTTTGACAGCCAGGATTGTCTGGTCCTTCGTCTCCAGATTGTAATGTTTTGGGGCTCAAACCTGAGATATAGGGTGATGTTGTTAAATGCCATGCATAAGTACTAACCACAGTTGCTCACAGAAATATTTAATCCAGCCTACTCCCTTCCAGTCAGTAGATCTAAAACCTTGTGTATTTCCCTGGCCCTTCAACAGCTCACTGTGAGGCATTTGCTCGGTTATTTGCGGATAAAGTCGCTCTGATTCGCTCCAACCTGGACGCCACAGTTACTGCAGTCTCTGAAGATGTAGCAAGAGCACCTGCTTTTCCAGTTTTAATGGATTCATTTCAATTTGTGTAACTCGAGGATGTTGACAAGATTCTTGGAGAGGTGAGGGCGACCACATACATCCTGGACCCCTGCCCATCCTGGCTGATAAAGGAAGCCAGAGGGGGGTTGGCAGAGTGGGTCAAGGTGGTGGTGAATGCCTCCCTTCAGGAAGGCAAAATTCCAGCCAGCTTAAAACAAGCTGTGATAAAACCGCTGTTGAAAAAGCCATCACTGGATCCCACTGATTTGAACAACTTTCGGCCAGTTTCCAATCTCCCCTTTTTGGGCAAAGTCTTTCAACGTGTGGTTGACTCACAGCTCCAGGGATTCTTGGACGAAACTGATTATCTGGATCCGTCATAGTCCGGTTTCAGACTGGGACATGGAACTGAGACAGCCATGGTCACCTTAGTGGATGATCTCCGCAGAGAGCTCGACAGGGGGAGTGTGTCCCTGTTGGTTCTCCTGGACCTCTCAGAGGCCTTCGATACCATAGACCACGGTATCCTTCTGGGGCGCCTTGCAGGGATGGGTCTTGGAGGGACTGTTCTGCAGTGGCTCCAGTCCTTCCTGGAGGGTCGTACCCAGAAGGTGTTGCTGGGGGACTCCTGCTCGGCTCCACAGCCATTGTCCTGTGGGGTCCTGCAGGGCTCAGTATTGTCCCTCATGTTGTTTAACATCTACATGAAGCCACTGGGTGAGATCATCCAGAGTTTTGGAGTTCGATGCCATCTGTACGCAGATAATGTCCAACTCTATCACTCATTTCCACCTGATGCTAAGGAGGCTGTCCAAGTCCTGAACCGGTGCTTGGCTGCTGTGACGGTCTGGATGAGGGCGAGCAAATTGAAGTTGAATCCAGACAAGACAGAGGTCCTCCTGGTCAGTCACAAGACCGAACAGGGTATAGGGTCGCAACCTGTGCTGGACGGGGTCATACTCCTCTTAAAGCTTGGGAGTTCTGGATTCATCACTGAGCCTGGAATCCCAGGTTGCGGTGGTGGCTAGGGGAGCGTTCGCACAATTAAAACTTGTGCTCCAGCTGCGCCTGTACCTTGGGAAGTCAGACTTGGCCACGGTGGTCCACACTCTCGTTACATCTAGAATAGACTACTGCAACGCACTCTACGTGGGGTTGCTTTTGAAGACTGCTCGGAAGCTTCAAATAGTCCAACGAGAGGCAGCCAGGTTAATAATTGGGGCGGCATACAGGGAGCATACAACTCCCATATTACAGGGCCTTCTTGGTGATTGCTCCCCGGCTATGGAACTCCCTTCCTTGTGAGATCAGATTGGCCCCCTCCCTACTGTCGTTTAGAAGGATGGTAAAAACTTGGCTGTGGGACCAAACTTTCGGGACAGGGCAATGAAGCGATAATGGGAAAGATGACAGGGCCAATTGGATTTGAAGCTGATGGCTAGGATGGTTTTAAATTGTGTTATTTTAAATGGTGTATTTTAATATTTAGATAAAAGTTTTTTTAATATTTATGTATTGTACCCAGGCATTGAATATTTGCCATGTATATGTTGTGTTCCGCTCTGAGTCCCCTTCGGGGTGAGAAGGGCGGAATATAAGTGTTTTAAATAAATAATAATAAATAATAGATATATACAGAGCAGAGTGGACAGTGACCCTTGGCACCACCATGACTGGAGAGAAAAAGAAAGCTAACTAAGGCCCCATCTACACTGCCATATAATCCACTTTGTACAGCTTTATAATGGTCAATACAGAGTCATACAATGCAGATTGAACTACATTGAACTGGATTATATGACTCTCCACTCCCCCTCGATGGAACTGTCACCTTGTCATAGTGAGAGGGCTTGCGTGTTCCAAAGAACCTGCGGGCACAACGACTGGAATCGTGCACTCCCAGGAGTGGCCATGGGGGAGGTTCCAGACAAGCAGACAAATGGAAGAAGCGAAGACCACCAGCATTGAAGTGATGGTCCTCCACCTTCAACTCTGCTGGACTGGCCATGTTGTCCGGATGCCCGACCACCATCTCCCAAAGCAGTTGCTCTATTCTGAACTCAAGAATGGAAAACGGAATGTTGGATGACAGGAAAAGAGATTTAAAGATGGGCTCAAAGCCAACCTTAAAAACTCTGCCATAGACACTGAGAACTGTTAATCCCTGGCCCTTGAGCGCTCCAGCTGGAGGTCAGCTGTGACCAGCAGTGCTGTAGAATTTGAAGAGGCACAAATGGAGGGCGAAAGAGAGAAACGTGCCAAGAGGAAGGCGTGTCAAGTCAACCCCGACCGGGACCGTCTTCCACCTGGAAACCAATGCCCTCACTGTGGGAGAAGATGTAGATCAAGAATAGTGTTCCACAGTCACCTATGGACCCACCACCAGAACACCAACCTTGGAGGACCATCATCCTTGGACTACGAGGGATCGCCTAAGTAAGTAAGTAAGTAAGTAAGTAAGTAATGAGTCTCCACTGCCATATAATTCAGTTCGGTGCAGTTCATCTGCATTTTGAAACTGAATTTCATGGCAGTGTAGATGGGGCCCAAATAAATGCATTTATTCAGTTGAGGTCTATGTTACTAATTTTGTTATTATTAATTGCCATCAAGTCACCTATGACTTAGCATAGTCCTGTAAATGATAGACATCCAAAACACCCTGCCATCAAATAGTGCAAAGGCAGAAGAAGTTGCTGCTCTAATTAGGTGAACTGAATATTTGCACACAGCTCTTTACCTTGAGACCACCACAACTGGAGAATTTAGACCCTCATCCTCCACTGGGAGATGACCCATCTCAAACTCTATCGACAACAATAGGATTAAATAAATTCTGAAAGGTGGAACACTAAGTGCACTTTGCCTTAACTTTAAATAATTTCCCAAGAGATTTGTAGGATTTTTTAAGGCAACGCTGATGAAATCTTTAATATTTAATTAAATATGCAAAAAGTCAGTTATTATTAAATTCAGTTCCCATACTCTGCTTAGGTATGGATTTCTTATGATGGAGGCAATGTTTTTACACCAATAATGAAACTGGAGAACGAGACTATTGTAGAAACAGACACATGTGTTTACACCCAAGCTATTGTATTCGTCTCAGACAAAGGCACAATATTCTACACTAAGGCAGGTAAGATTTTTTTAAAATTGTAGACGTCTGTAAACATGGAGGGATTTTAAATATACAGTGAGGCAGATTATCATGCCATCTTCACTATCATGTGGATACAGAACATTAAAGAATATCAAACATAGAAGTGTCAACATCTTTACTGGAATAGCTTTCAGAAAACTAGCCATATTAATATTTTGTAACAAAACAAAGATTTTGTGTCACCTTAAAGTTTTAAGTATGGCCATAAGCGCTCATGTTCTGAACTCCAGTCTATCAGGTGCATGATGCGTATTTGTACTGTGAACAATCAAGTCAAAGTGGCAATAAAATATGTATAGTATTTATATATACCATAGTCCGTGAGATTTCTGAGGCACATGTCTAACATTTGGCATAGACTTCAGTATTTCGATGACACATGTACTAAACTTTGTTCATCATGTCAACATCTTAACATGTTCATTCTCTGTGTGTCCTAAAGTGAAAATTTATGCTACTTTTGTCATCATAAACTGGTTTGGGAATTTCTTATTAAAAAACACAGGATAGCTCATGGAAAAGGGGACTTAGTACTTCTCTTTTAAGGTGCTGTTGTAGTTCAGCCTGTGATTGTGTCTGATGTCAAGGGGGATGATGGTTTTCCTGGGCCTGTGTCTAATGTCAGTGGGGATGATGGTTTTCCTGGGCCTGAATTGTCAAGTTTCTGGCCTTGCTGAGAGGCCCGAATTTTCTCATGAACAGAGTGCTTTTCCTATAGATTCTCAAGGCCAAATTCCTGAAGGGGGCCCATGAGAACCTTTCTCTGAGAAACTGTATTCTGAGGATGATTTGTCAGGTGCAGAAATTAATGAGATTGAAGATAGAAGACAAGACTTTTATAAAATAAGGAAAGTTCCCAAACTCGCCAAAGGTCAGCCCATCTGCTGAAAAAGAGGGATAAGAAATCCTTATCTGGTTGCAAAGGCAAACTGAATGTTTTCCTTTCATTTCATGAAAGGAAATGATTTTAGCTCAGTCTGGTCAACGTTGAATTTTCATGACCATTTTGTTTCCAAGTGGATTTATAGCTTCATGTTTCAAGTTTTGCCAAGTTGCTGCTGTAGGTATTGGATGTCTATGCTGTCTTGTTCTTTTGGATTTTGCATCCTTGGATCTTGTGTTTTTACCTTTGTACCTTGAAGTTCATGGACTATTTGTTACCTTTGGAATATACTGTTTTGGATTATACCGCTTCTATCATTTTTATTGCTTTGCTTTCATGTATCCTTCAATAAGCTGCTTGCTGATTTTACTATACAGGTGTGATGTTTATAGACAGAGGTGTTCCTGTTATGGAATACAACAGTTGCAATCCTGAAAAACACTTATCTCTACATGCACATGGCCATGAATCTTTGGAGAAGGTTCCTAATTTTTTCCGTTAAATTGTCATACTAAATTTTCAGATCACATCACTTCTTTCCTGGGAAAAGAACAGCCTCCCATATTTTGCCCAAGATTTATGCATCTGTTGGTGTAAAAAATTGAAAAACAAATAATTATTTATGACACAATTAACATAGCATAATTTGACCCACATCTTCCCTGTCTCTTGAAACAGATGTGTGAGGTACTACAGGTTCTTTTCTAATTGTCAGTTGATCTTTATGCATTTGAAGGTCCCTCTCGTCATCTGGTTGCCTGGGTTCCCAATTTGTGACCAGTGGTGTAGTCCAAACATGCAGAATTAGCATCAAAACTCTCCTTAAACATGCTTTAAGTTTTTGAATCTCAGGATTTTAACATGAGAAAATGAACAAGCTAGTTAAAAATCATTGAAGGCTTTCATGGCCAAAATCACTGGGTTGTTGTAGGTTTTTCGGACTGTATGGGCATGTTCTAGAAGCATTCTCTCCTGACGATTCACCTGCATCTATGGCAAGCATCCTCAGAGGTTGTGACCTCACAACCTATGAGGATGCCTGCCATGGATGCAGGCGAATAGTCAGGAGAGAATGCTTCTAGAACATGGCCATACAGTCCAAAAAACCTGCATCAACCTAGTTAACATTCTTTTAGGATGTGTTGTTAAAACAAACAAGGTAATAAAATAGACAAAGAAGTAAAGGTATAAAGATGTCCTTTTGAGGAGGAAGACCCCCATTTACACAGATTGTTGATTCAATAATTTATTTTTTTACATTTATATTCTGACTCTCTCTAGTTCTGGCAAGGCAGACACTGACCTTACTGAAAATCACTGTTCTAAAATTACTCATACTCTAATATTAGCAATATTGTGTTTTCCTTTGTTCCTTCCCCAGGCATGCAAAAATATGCCAGGCTTAGAGTTACACCAGGAGCTATATTTAGCATGTATTTTGACCACCTGGGAACTTTAAATTATATTGTTTTGAACAGTTCATCTACTGATGACGTAGTAGTGTCTGAGATGGATGTGAACACTTTATTGAAGGTATAGTGTGCTTTTGATGTGCTAATTAAGCTAATTACATATTATATTATGTATAAATGCACTAATGATAATATTTTTACATTGTAATAATTGCTATATGGGAATGAACCTTAACTCTTTCAGTCAGTACATCAAAGCTAGAAGCTGATTTTGAGATGACAACTAGATCTCTGTGCCCTCTGTCAATCACACAATGGGTCTTCTACCAGAATCAGAGTATTTCAGACGTGAATAAGCTTGCATGCTTTAGCAATCAAAATTCAGTTTCTGTTTTTTCCTGCCAGAAGAGCAGCAGCATGATGAGAATTCTACTACTTCTAGGTTGTTTCTTCTTCCTGGTATCTTTGACTAAGATTGCATCTATGTGGAAGAATTAACACAGTTAATACAGGGTAACTGGATCATTTTTGGTAAACAGAGTAGTGGTTCAATAGGAAAATGGGGGATAACTGATTCTTGAATCATCATTTAGTATCAGAGCTGAACAAACAGTTGTGCTAGAGAAGAATCACGGGAAGCAGTATTAAAGTGAAATGGGCCACAAGTTCTTCTAATTCATGAGACCCATCAAGGTAAGAGATGCCCATGAATGAACAGCTGG
Source organism: Anolis sagrei ordinatus (assembly GCF_025583915.1). NCBI lineage: Eukaryota > Metazoa > Chordata > Lepidosauria > Squamata > Anolidae > Anolis > Anolis sagrei. The sequence goes on from NW_026844366.1 coordinate 30,462,561, forward strand.
CTGAACACCAAGCCCCAGAACGCTGGAGTTCAAAACAAAAGATACCAAAGAGAATAAATTGAAGTTTGTCAGAAAATGCACACAAACAATGGCTTGGAATTGTATTTCAAGCAAAGCTCAGGTGAGCTGATCCTGACCACTTGACTGCTATCACTCTAGTTTTCTATGAACCAGGGGAGCAATATAGTATAGGACAATGCACTTAGCATTTTTAAATCAAGATGTATTAAAGTAATCAGTATAGCAGCTGCACCCTGAACAACTGCCTTAAGAGATGTCCAGACTTTTCCCCACATCTCTAGATACACTTTGTGAGTGTATCCACTGAAGGACAGTATGCAACCAGACAGACATATACATTTTTCTCAATGACAGATAACAATTCTGTTTAATACTGTCAGTGTGTGTGGGTGTGCATATTTGGAGCCTTATTTGACAATGTTTCTGGCAGCATCAGTTCCTGCTTACTACTCTAACCAAATTAGATTCTTCAGCCAAGATGTGGAGGGGTGGCATCTTGGGAGAAGCCTGGCTTTCTAGAGAACCAGCAACCCTCTTGCTTTTCTGCATTAGCATTCTTGTTGACACAGGAAGTGAAATTGCTGTGCAGCAGGAGGTACACAAAAACAATCCCTAACCTGTCTCACATTTTTATTACATTACTACTTGAAACTGGCAAAGAATTTCAGACTAGGGAGATGGAATCCCTAATGACCACAGCTCTATGAATGGATTTTAAATGTCTGAATTAATAAATGAAAATAACGTTTAAATGTCTGTTTTAATATATATTTAAATTATGGCTACTAATACATTTTTAAAAACCTTATTTTTAAATTCTTGATGGGTTTATGGCTCAATTTTTTTATCCTGAGCTAATTGCATGCAATAAAACTGAATAATTATGTTTTCTCACTTTATTCCAGGGGGATGATTTAGGCTTTAATGCTGCTTTGGCAGTACAGTATATCACTGAAGAACAGATCGTCTTTTGTAACCACATGTCACTAAATCCAGCGGTACCTGATGCAATGTTCAATCGCCTGCATATAGGCAAAGCATTAGAATATGGGTAAATGCCAGTAACCACTCATCTTAGAAGTCATAAGCAGTTGTTTAATTTTTTTAAAACCATCTCAGAGGCAAATATTAGCAGTGCAAGCTTTTAAAACTACAATTTTAAGGAGCATAGGCTAAAACTGTCTGCCCATGCTTAGCAGGAAACAGATTCCAGAAGTTTCAGAAAATAGAATCCAGATTGCTAAATGTTCTTCATAGTGCCTTCAAGTTGAGTATGTACCTAGCTCAGTGGTTCTCAACTGCGTGTCCCCAGGTGTTTTTGGCCTACATTGCCCAGAAATTTCAGCCAGTTTACCAGCTGTTAGGATTTCTGGGAATTGAAGGCCAAAACATCTGGGGACACACAGGTTGAGAACCACTGATCTAGTTGCAGCTGGCACTTAACAGATTATCAAAATTTGAATAGTATGGGGCCAAGTAGTCTGTGAATATTATTTATTTTTAAATATAATAATCTACATCACCAAAGGATGTTCTACTGAAGAGTACATGAAAAATAGCTATTATATGAAAACACTAAAACTAGGGTATGGTATAAGCCAGGAAGCAGAAAGAAAGCAGAAAGAAAGCAAGATTCGCCATTATGCATACCCACAATGATTCTCTGATGCCAGATGATGCCAAGACATCCTCTGATCCTATACATCCCTGAATAACCACAGGACAATATCTTTTTCTCTTCCAGAATTAATAGAAAGGAAATTATAGCTGCTGTCAAAATGTGGGGTGGCTTTAGGGGGTCTTGGACTGCACAAAAATGGGTGTAATGTTCTCATGCAGCTCACAGGTTGTGCTCTCACTCTTGTCCTGATCCGTCTTTAGAGATTAAACAGACTGCCACATGAAAAAGATCTTGGAGTCCTTGGGGACAACAAGTCAAACATGAGCCAACAATATGGTGCACTGGCTTAAAAAGCCAATGGGATGTTGGTCTGCATAAATAGGAATATAGTGTCTAGAACCAGGCAAGTCATGCTATCCCTCTATTCTGCCTTGGCCAGACCACACCTGGAATACTGTGTCCAGTTCTGGGCACCGCAATTTAAGGGAGATGTTGACAAGCTGGAATGTGTCCAAGAGAGGGCAACTAAAATGATCAAGAGTCTGGTGAACAAGCCCTATGAGGAGCAGCTTAAAGAGCTATGCATGTTTAGCCTGCAGAAGAGAAGGCTGAGAGGAGACATAATGAGAGCCTTGTATGTGAGGGGAAGTCATAGGGAGGAGGGAGCAAACTTGTTTTCTGCTGCCCTGGAGACTAGGACGTGGAACAGTGGCTTCATACTACAGGAAAGGAGATTCCTCCTGAACATTAGGAAGAACTTCCTGATTGTGAGAGCTGTTCAGCAGTGGAACTCTCTGCCCAGAGTGTGGTGGAGGCTCCTTCTTTGGAGGTTTTTAAACAGAGGCTGGATGGCCATCTGTCAGGGGTACTTTGAATGCGATTTTCCTGCTTCTTGGCAGGGGATTGGACTGGATGGCCTCTTCCAATTCTATGATTCCTACAAGATACAAAGTAAAAACGTTTTCCTCCCATATCCCCAGTGGACCAAAAGCTCCATGGAGATGAGTTTTCTCTTAAAGAAAGAACTCTGGTCTCAGTATGGCCCTACTCACAAAGAGACAGTTTCACAGGCACAGAAGGAGAAAAATATGTATCAGAAAATAAATGTATCACAAAGATAGAGAAAACTCTGTGTCTCGTTATCCACAACGTTGGATAGCACAAGACAGGCTTGAGATACAGCGGTATATAAGCAAAGTAAATAAATAAATAAATATGTAACAAATTCTGCACCCATAAAGAACAAAAACACACACAATAGCGCAGCTGGCAAGTGTCAGATTTTTAGGATCTAGTTTTCTTGATCTAGGTCCATAAAGACACTATTTTAAGTTTAAAGAAAATTACAATAACCAGAGTTGCCTCTTCTCATAAGGTAGTGCTTGGCATCCTCTGGATTCAGTTAAACAAATTCTCCCTGCTGATATAACAGAAGAAGAGTAGGGAACAAAACCAATGAGAGATACATATAGACTATTTAGGATTTGCATGTTGTATTAGGATGGTAAAAGACAAGAGAGACATAAGTCTACATTTCGTTTATTTATATGCATTTAAATGTACTTTGATATAATTATCAAGATAATAAAATGTTCTTATATTTTTAAATTTAGGCCAGGAGGATCAGGTGTAATCAATAAGGTATTCAGGAAGCCAATTACTGGATACTTATTATCATGTGTACTTGTAGATGTACTGGATCGCTTCCCTGTTGAATCTAAAGCTGATAGTCCTGCTACATCAAATGTTTTAACTATTCTTGACCCTGTCACTGCCGGTGATCCATATCTCCTTCAGCTTGACCCCTCAGGTGTGTAGATCACATGATGAGCAATTAGTGAGAATTTTGTTTGTTTTTCTGAATAGAACTCAAAAATGCACAAGTTTCTACAAAAGTTTGTGTGTGTGTGTGGCTGGTTGCATTTGAGAGATATTTAAAATGTAATTGTAAGAGAAACAGAAAGTAACAGATTCCTCAGTCCAGATAGACAACTTTGAGTATACTGAATTATTAGGCCCAGTCCTGTTCAACATCTTTATTAATGACTTAGATGAAGGGTTAGAAGGCATGATCATCAAGTTTGCAGATGACACCAAATTGTGAGGGATAGCCAATACCCCAGAAGACAGGAGCAGAATTCAAAATGATCTTAACAGATTAGAGAGAAGTTCAACAGGAGCAAATGCAAGATACTAAGTCACCTTCATCACACTAGAGAAAAAATCAACTTAAAATCCAGATTATGCCTCCTGCAGAAGGTTGTTAAAGACTCCTCCCTAAACTACAAACTCCAGAATTCTGCAGGAGACAAAAACTGGATTTTAAGTGGATTTTTTTCTATAGTCTGATGAGGCCCTTAGGCAGAAAAAAACAAAATGCAAAGATACAGAATGTGGGATGCCTGGCTCAATAGCAGTATGTGTGAAGAAGATCTTGGGAGTCCTTGTGGACAAGTTAAACATGAGCCAACAATGCCATGTGCCGGTAAAAAAGCCAATGTGAATTTTGGCCTGAATAATGAATATAGTACATAGATCCAGGGAAATCATTCTACTCCTCTATTTTGCCTTGGTCAGACCACACCTGGAATACTGTGTCCAATTCTAGACACTGCAATTGAAGGGATATGATGACAAGTTGGAATGTGTCCAGAAGAGGGCAACTAAAATGATCAAGGGTCTGGATAACAAGCCCTATGAGGAGCAGCTTAAAGAGCTGGGCATGTTTTGCCTGCAGAAGAGAAGGCTGAGAGGAAACATGATGGCAATCTATAAATATGTGTTGGAAGGTCATAGGGAAGGGGGACCAGCTTGTGTTCTGCTGCCCTGGAGACTAGGACATGGAACAGTGGCTTCAAATTACAGGAAAGGAGATTCCACCTGAACATTAGGAAGAACTTCCTAATTGTGAGAACTGTTCAGCAGTGTGGTGGAGGCTCCTTCTTTGGAGGTTTTTAAGCAGAGGCTGGATGGCCATCTGTTGAGGGAGCTTTGAATACTATTTTCCCGCTTCTTGGCAGGGGGTTGGAGTGGATGGCCCACATGGTCTCTTCCAACTCAATGATTCTGTGATTCTATGATTAAAAGTTTGGCTTTGAATCCCTCTGTGTATTCAATCTTTCTTTCTGGTTAAAATTTCACTGAGAACTTAACATTAAAGAAAATTGTAAATTCAATGGAAAAAATAAATTTAAAAATTGACTGCACGAGAATGAAAAATAACTGATAAAAGTTGGTGAATTAACCAGTGCCTATGATGGTGAAGAGTTTTAAGATAAGGTTTTTTTGGCGCTACCTTTCTACAGTCATGCTGTGTGCACCTGTGAGGCAAGAGGCTATGCTGATAGTGGCAGTACTGCTAGCAGTGTCTTCCATGTCAGAAGGATCCAAACTGATAGCCTTATTGCACTAGGCAAGCAAATCCCAATTGCATCAGGATAATAGTTTCTTTAATTAGGGCTCATTGCATGATGAGTCCCCCTTTGGGGGTAGAGAAGGGCAGGGTACAAATATTTGAAATTATGTTGTTTTCATGGGATTCCATTAGAAAAGTGTTTCTTTTCATTGGCACAACAAATCTTTTTATAACCCCCTTTCCAGTTTCTATTATACTATGATTTCCTTTGTGAAAGTTCAGTTGTGATTTTATGATAATTTTGGGTGGTCAGTGGGTGTCCTTTGGGGGGGGATGTCAAGCAAGGAGGAGAAGGAGATGGGTATTTCAATTGACAAAGTAACTATAAGACAGTGTATCGTCGAAGGTTTTCATGGCTGAAATCACTGGGTTGTTGCAAGCTTTTCAGGCTGTATTACCATGTTCCAGAAGCATTCTTTCCTGATGTTTCACCTGCATCTATGTCTGGCATCCTCAGAGGTTGTGAGGTCTGTTGCAAACTAGGAAAAAGGGGTTTTCTATATCTGTGGAATGTCCAGGGTGGGAGAAAGAACTCTTGTCTGTTGGAGGTAGGTGGGAATGTTTCAATTGGCCACCTTGATTAGCATTTATTGGCCTAGCAGTTTCAAGGTCTGGCTTCTTTCCGCTGGGGGAATCATTTGTTGATAGGTGATTAGCTGATTGTTTATTGTCAGGAGTTCTCTGTTTTAGAGTCTTGGTCTTTATTAATTGTTATAATTTTAGAGGGTTTTTTTTAAATAATGGTAGCCAGATTTTGTTCATTTTCATGGTTTCTTCCTTTCTGCTGAACTTGTCCACATGCTTGTGCTTTTCAATGGCTTCTCTGTGTAGCCTGACATGGTGGCTATTAGAGCATTTCTGTGTCCTCAAATATTTTTGAACTTTTTTTCTCCATGGGAAAAAAAAATCCACTATCACCCCCCACCCTCGGAAGCTGGGGCTTGTCAGAGAAGCCAAAACTTTACACATTGTACCTCCATCCCAGATCCTTCCCCAATTATGTTCCAAATTCTCTCTGTCTCATTACAGGGCTATAATAACATGACATGCTAATGTCCTCATTCCCTCTCTCACAGACACACTCACACAAAACACATACACCTGGAAATGTGACAGGAAAAGCTACAAGAATCTGTCATTTTAAACAAGCAGACAGAGCTGGCATGGTGACAGATCAGACAGATACAGTAGCTGCTGACTCTCCTCTGCCAGTGATTAGTTATGTCTGGAAAGTCCAATTTTTCCTAATGAGGAAGCCGCACATCCCCTTACCAAGAAAAAAAGACATTTTTAAACGTATTGGAAGTGTATGTGTGTGCAAAACTAGGGAGGGGGTGGGGAAAATATCTTTTAAAAAGTAGTAGGTGGGGAGTCCCAATTGCTCTGTGTGGTAATGTTTTTGCACAAATGGACATTATAATCCCATAATGGTTCAGAAAGTATGCAAGAAAAGAGAATAATCCAAACTGAATAGCATAATTACAAACAACATAAACGTAGTCCCCACGTTATGAACAAAATAGGTTAGTATGTTAGTTTTTAAATTCAATTTGTAAGTTGGAACAGGTACAATTTTTAAAATGTAACTCCAAATATATTTTTCTTTTAGTTTTAGATGGCATAGGGAAGGATAACATTTGTTTTGCTGTCTGTGCCCCTGAGATTTTACTTTACTTTCTGTCCCTGTGACAATTGGATTTTGAAAAAATTGGGTTGTCATGGAAACAAGGATTGGTCATAAAACTTCAATGGATATCTTTTCTCCATGATAACAATTCCAGCAGTGAATTTCCTTTCCTAAGGGAAGATTTCCTCTCACTTCCTGCTGTCTTGGGGACAGGAATTGAGATTAAATTTTTCTAATGAGGATACAGACAGCAGTAAAAATCTCACAGTGGCTCTAATCCCACAACATACTAACCTAAATTTAAAAAATACAATTTGCATGGAGTTCTTCTTTAAATACAACTTGGCCAGATATTTGTCTTAACCTATTATTTATTTTTTCCTGTGCATGCAAAGGCTTAAACTAGGTTCTTGTGAGTTTTTTCGGGCTATATGGCCATGTTCTAGAGGCAATTCTTCCTGACGTTTTGCCTGCATCTATGGCAAGCATCCTCAGAGGTAGTGAGGTCTGTTGGAAATAGGAAAATGGGTTTATATATCTGTGGAATGACTGGGTGGGGCACAGAGCTCTTCTCTGCTGAAGCTAGGTGTGAATGTTTCAGCTGACCACCTTCATTAGCATTTGAAGGCCTGGCTGAGCCTGGGAAAATGTTTTGTTGAGAGGTGTTAAGATGTGCCTGGTTGTTTCCTCTCTGCTGTTTTGCTGTTGTAATTTTAGAGTTTTTTAATACTGGTAGCCATTGTTCATTTTCATGGTCTCTTCCTTTCTGTTGAAATTGTCCACATGCAAATGTGAAGTAGATCAATAGGTACCCTCCGGCAGGAAGGTCGCTCCATGCAGTCATCCGGCCACATGACCTTGGAGTGTCTACGGACAACGCTGGCTCTTCGGCTTAGAAATGGAGATGAGCACCACACCCCAGAGTCAGACATGACTATACTTAATGTCAGGGGACTACCTTTACCTTTACCTTTAGCCAGATTTTGTTCATTTTCATGGTCTCCTCCTTTGTGTTGAAATTGTCCACATGCTTATGGATTTCAATGGCTTCTCTGTGTAGTCTGACATGGTGGTTGTTGGAGTGGTCCAGCATTTCTGTGTTCTCAAATAATATGCTGTGTCCAGGCTGGTTCATCAGGTGCTCTGCTATGGCTGACTTCGCTGGTTGAAGTAGTCTGCAGTGCCTTTCATGTTCCTTGATTCGTGTTTGGGCGCTGCGTTTGGTGGTCCCTATGTAGACTTGTCCACATCTGCATGGTATACGGTAGACTCCTGCAGAGGTGAGAGGATCCCTCTTGTCCTTTGCTGAACGTAGCATTTGTTGGATTTTCTTGGTGGGTCTGTAGATAGTTTGTATGTTGTGTTTCCTCATCAGCTTCCCTATGCGGTCAGTGGTTCCCTTGATGTATGGCAAGAACACTTTTCCTCTGGGTGGATCTTCATCTTTACTCTCGTGGCTTGTTCTTGGTCTTGCCGCTCTCCTGATGTCTGAGATAGAGTATCCATTGGCCTGTACCGTATACTATGCAGCTGTGTCCACAGCTACCATGCAGCTGTGGACAACTCAGCGGTTTAACCCACTTCGCCAGTCTTCCAGAAGCAGTGGCACCATAGAGAATATTTACTAGTACTGTGTAGCAGGCAAGGCAAACTCTTTTTAGAATGTACTTACCATAGTAAGTCCTTTTAGCTCCAGTACCATCATTAGCCTCAGTCCTATTTGTAATTGTCCTTTACTTTCCCCCAATAGTTCACTGAATGCTTTTTGGCTTCATAGTTTCATCTTCTGGCATTCTCTCTTGTTTCTTCTTAGATCGTCTCATCATAGAGTTTACATGGTAAAGAAATCTGAAATGGGGTTTACCAGGCCTCCTTATACACAGTATTGACAAGTATTTGCTATGATGTCATTGTCATTGTCCCTTGAGAGATCTTCCACCAGTGCCACCCCTCACAATTGCTAGTGCCCAGTAGCTGTTTGGTATATTTCATCTGTCTGCCCAGCAAAATTTGCCCTGATATGGAAAGCCTTACTAGTAGCTGCATTGTTGTTGTTCATTCGTTCAGTCGTCTCCGACTCTTCGTGACCTCATGGACCAGCCCACGCCAGAGCTCCCTGTCGGCCGTTACCACCCCCAGCTCCCTCAAGGTCAGTCCAGTCACTTCAAGGATGCCATCCATCCATCTTGCCCTTGGTCGGCCCCTCTTCCTTTTGCCTTCCACTTTCCCCAGCATAATTGTCTTCTCTAGGCTTTCCTGTCTCCTCATGATGTGGCCAAAGTACTTCAACTTTGTCTCTAGTATCTTTCTCTCCAATGAGCAGTCGGGCTTTATTTCCTGGAGGATGGACTGGTTGGATCTTCTCGCAGTCCAAGGCACTCTCAGCACTTTCCTCCAACACCACAGCTCAAAAGCATCGATCTTCCTTCGCTCAGCCTTCCCTAAGGTCCAGCTCTCACATCCGTAGGTTGACTACAGGGAAGACCATGGCTTTGACTAGGCGGATCTTTGTTGCCAGTCTGATGTCTCTACTCTTCACTATTTTATCGAGACTGGACATTGCTCTCCTCCCAAGAAGTAAGCGTCTTCTGATTTCCTGGCTACAGTCTGCATCTGCAGTAATCTTTGCACCTAGAAATACAAAGTCTGTCACGGCCTCCACGGTTTCTCCCTCTATTTTCCCAGTTGTCAATCATTCTTGTTGCCATAATCTTGGTTTTTTTGACATTTAGCTGCAACCCGGCTTTTGCGCTTTCTTCTTTCACCTTGATTAGAAGGCTCCTCAGCTCCTCCTCGCTTTCGGCCATCAGGGTGGTGTCATCTGCATATCTGAGGTTGTTAATGTTTCTTCCAGCAATTTTCACCCCAGCTTTGCATTCATCAAGCCCCGCACATCGCATGATGTGTTCTGCATACAAGTTAAAAAGGTTGGGTGAGAGGATGCAGCCTTGCCGGACGCCTTTCCCAATCTTGAACCAGTCTGTTGTTCCGTGGTCAGTTCTGACTGTTGCTACTTGGTCCTTGTACAGATTCCTCAGGAGAGAGACAAGGTGGCTTGGGATGCCCATCCCACTAAGAACTTGCCACAATTTATTATGATCCACACAGTCAAAGGCTTTAGAATAGTCAATGAAGCAGAAGTAGATGTTTTTCTGAAACTCCCTGCCTTTCTCCATTATCCAGCGGATATTGTCAATCTGGTCTCTCGTTCCTCTGCCTTTTCTAAACCCAGCTTGAACATCTGGCAACTCTCGCTCCATGTATTGCTGGAGTCTTCCTTGCAGGATCTTGAGCATTACCTTACTGGCATGAGAAATAAGGGCCACTGTACGGAAGTTTGAGCAGTCTTTCGCATTTCCCTGTTTTTGGTATGGGGATATAAGTTGATTTTTTCCAGTCTGATGGCCATTCTTGTGTTTTCCATATTTGCTGGCAAATGGCATGCATCACCTTGACAGCATCATCTTTTAAGATTTTAAACAGTTCAGCTGGGATCCCGTCGTCTCCTGCTGCCTGTTGTTAGCAATGCTTCTTAAGGCCCATTCAACCTCACTCCTCAGGATGTCTGGTTCTAATTCATTCACCACACCGTCAAAACTATCCTCAATATTATTATCCTTCCTATACAGATCTTTTGTATAGTCTCTCGCCACCTTCTCTTGATCTCTTCAGCTTCTGTTAGGTCCCTGCCATCTTTGTTTCTTATCATACCAATTTTTGCCTGAAATTTACCTCCAATGTTTCTAATTTTCTGGAAGAGGTCTCTTGTCCTTCCTATTCTGTTGTCTTCTTCCACTTCCATGCATTGCTTATTTAAAAATATTTCCTTATCTCTTCTGGCTAACCTCTGGAATTGCGCATTTAACTGGGCATATCTCCCCTTATCCCTGTTTCCTTTTGCTTTCCTCCTTTCTTGGGCTACTTCCAGTGTCTCAGCAGACAACCATTTTGCCTTCTTGGGTTTCTTTTTCTTTGGGACGTACTTTGTTGCCGCCTCCTGAACAATGTCTCGGACTTCTGTCCATAGTTCTTCTGGGACTCTGTTTACTAAATCTAGTCCTTCAAATCTGTTCTTCACGTTCCACTGTATATTCGCTAGGAATGTTAGTGAGATCATATCTAACTGGTCTGTGTATTTTCCCTGATCTCTTTAGTTTTATTCTAAATTGAGCAATAAGAAGTTCGTGATCTGAGCTACAGTCAGCCCCAGGTCTTGTTTTCACCGACTGGATGGATGTCCGCCACCTTTGGCTGCAAAGGATGTAGTCAATCTGATTTCGGTGTTGACCATCTGGTGAGGTCCATGTGTAAAGCCGTCTTTTAGGTTGTTGGAAGAGAGTATTCGTTATACACAGCGCGTTTTCCTGGCAAAATTCTATCAGCCTGCGTCCCGCTTCATTTTGTTCTCCCAGACCATGCTTGCCTGTGATCCCAGTTGTCATTTGACTTCCCACCTTGGCATTCCAGTCTCCTGTAATGAAAATAATGTCTCTTTTTGGTGTATTATCCAGTAGGTCCTGCAGATCCTCATAGAACTGATCTACTTCTGCTTCTTCAGCAGCTGTGGTTGGGCATATATTTGGATCACTGTAATGTTGAAAGGCTTTCCTTGCACTCGAATTGAGATCATTCTGTCATTTGTTGGGTTGTATCCAAGCACCGCTTTAGCGAATTTCTTATTAATTATGAAGGCTACTCCATTTCTTCGATGTTCCTCTTGTCCGCAGTAGTAGATCTGGTGGTCATCTGATGTGAAGTGGCCCATTCCAGTCCACTTCAGTTCGCTGACCCCCAGAATGTCTATCTTTAGTCTTGACATCTCGCCAATAACATCCAATTTGCCCTGGCTCATAGATCTTACATTCCAGGTTCCTATGGTGTGTTGATCTTTAGAGCATCGGATTCGTCGTTCACCTCCAGTACCGTCGGCCGCTAGCCTTCCTTTCGGCTTTGAGCTAGCTGCGTCATCACATCTGGGGCTAGTTGAACTTATCCTCTGCTCCTCCCCAGTAGCATTTTGGCCATCTTTCGACCTGGGAGTCCCATCTTCCAATGGCATACCGACATATCTCTGGTTGTACTGGTCCATTTAGTTTTCTTGGCAAGGATACTGGAGTGGTTTGCCATTGCCTTCCCCAGGGATCACGCTTGGTCTGACCTCTCTGCCACAACCGTCCCGTCTTGGGTGTCCCTTCACGGTTTCGCTCATGACATCATTGAGGTGCTCAAGCTCCAGCGCCCCGACAAGGCGGTGATCCTTTGCTGGAGGTAGCTGCATTACTACCAGCATATCCTCTTGCCTCACATGCATTTTATTTTGCAAATACTGTAGCTGGAATGACAGTGTCAATGGTTTTCTCATCTTTAAAATCCCTCATTTTGGAAAACAAGGTGCCTGCCAGCTATGGTTGCAATTTTTCTGTTCCCTCTGCTCTAGTGTGAGACTACTTATGATTTGCCTGTGTAGCTCCATCCCTCCTCTCCTTCAGGAAGAAGCTTAAATCGTGGTTCTGGGACCAGGCATTTGGGGAGCAGGCTTGATAGCCATTGCAATGTTTATGTGAACAGACAATGGACAGGCTCTGATAAAGTCCTTGAACGATGAATTGGATTGGATTTGATTACATGGTTGCTAATAATGTTTTAAAATGGATTTTAACTTAATGGTTTTATTTAATGTGCAATGTTGTGATATATTGTGTATGTATTCTGTACGTGTTGACATTGATTTGTTGCTGATGTAAGCTGCCCTGAGCCCCCTTCGGGGGTTGAGAAGGACGGGGTACAAATGTTGGTAATTAATTAATTAATTAACAAGAAAGGGGAAGACTTGGGAACAGGAAATAGGAAAAACGCTGCTGCCTCATTCCAGTTGATGTGATGACAAAGTGGAGTTGGCTGTAAGTCAGGGTTTTTTTCCATTTAAATTAGACACATCTATATTAGTGTTGAAAGTTGAATGCATGTTTTTGTGCAATCTGTGTTTTGATTTTTTTTAAAATATATTTATCTCCAGCTACTAACATATTTAAACCAACGGATGTAGAGAAAACAGTAGTGATTCCAGGAATGAGCAGTTTCTTGATTATTCAATTTGTGAATGACACTGAAACTTTAGGACATGCAGTTATGCCTAATCAAGTGGTTACAGGCCGTGGTACTCCACCTGACCAATGGTTTTTGTATGATTTTGGCACTACGAATGGAAGAAAATGGAGAATTATTGTTGACATATGTAGATATACAATTCAACAGTTTGATGATTTACCTCTCCATGCAATTAAATACTTGGATATTGGATCACAACTAGAGTTTTCATTCCGAGTAACCCCAGTTAATGTAGGTAAGGTAATCAATTTCTTTCTTTATTATTACTTATTATTATTGTTGTTACTTTCTTTATTATTATTATTATTATTATTATTATTATTATTCATTAGTCTTTATCAAACAGACATAACGGTCTTTTATAATATGTAAAGAAAAACTCTTCATGTGCTTTTCTTGTACTTTCAGTGTAAGTGTTCATTGTTAACGATATCAAAAATACAGCCAAATATATTTCTCAACTACATGTATGTACCTAACAAGACCTGTAGAAACTATATGCAGTCTTTGTGCATATACTTAATCGATACAAGCCCAATATGGTTGTGCAGATGTTAGTGGCAACATGTCCTACAGCACTCCATGGCCTGATGCTAGTCCCCTGTATCTTTAAAAAAAATGATCATGACACTCAACAGCACCAAAATGCATTGATATATGTACATATTGCCCAGTTCCTGTTAGCAATCCTGTAATTATATTTTGAAATATTAAATTCACACACAAACGCATCCCCCTTTTTTCAGCAAGAAGGGAACCAAAACAGTTTCCCTTAGAGCATGAAAACTGAATTAAGAATAACAGTTTCATTCAATAGTGCTTGAAGTGAGTCAGCAACTTACTGTTTGGACATTTTGCTTACATATCCTTCCAATAATAATAAAGTAAAATAATAAATGTAATAAAATAATAAAAATAGAGTGGAAATGTAATAATAATAATAATAATAATAATAATAATAATAATAGAGTAATAATAAATAGAGTAAAATAATGTAAATGCAATTATTATTATTACTATTATTAGAGTAAAATAATAAATGTAATAAAAATAATAATAACAGAGTAAAATAATAAATAACCTTGACTTAATGATAAACTCGGGGGGGGGGGTTCAACCAAAAAAATCCCTGGCTTATACTTATATATATGAGTAATATGTATTCTTCTGCTTCAATCTTCTGAGACTAGCTGTTCTTTATGAATTCTCAAAAATAATACCGGATAGCGGGATCCTATTTAAAAGTAGCTTAAATGCCTTTCAACATAAATCCAACAGCTTGCAAGTGCCTGACTGTTTGTTCAACGAAACTTTCCATCCTTTACCTCCTATGTGCAAAATGTGGGTCCTCAAATGTCGGTTTCCCAGTGTGTTGAGCAGTTTGGGGCATAAATGGTCTCATAGTTCTACTGACAGAAGCAGTACCAATCTCACTATTTGATTCTGATCAGATATTTTATAGCAGGTGGATATCATATTGACATTCAGGTTGTAGTTATAGCCAACCACATAAACATGAGTTTTTAATCCCTATAGCATTTTAATATGCTTTCCTATACCAGTAAATACGATAGAAATTTACATTGGAATTAGTCAAAATATTTAACTATTTTTGTTCTGATTGTACTCCCAGAACATATTTTTCTTGTACAATGTTTTCCAAGGGAAAAGAAAGAGAGGAAATAAGCACTATCTTCATTGTCTCATTTCACAGCCTATCAGGTATTCCATAGGCAACTAATGAGGGTAGTAGTTGGAAGGCCAACTCTCCTGGATGTGGATACAACGGATTACTGGGACGACAGTGATAGTTATGTAATTCATATCACTGTTCAGAGTAGATTTTTCGAAAAGGTAACAAATACCAAACTTTTTCAAGATGTCTTGATATAATATAAATAAATGTAACACCCCAGCACATTGATCCAGACTAGTTTACAATGTTTTCTGTAACAACATTCTGAAAATTGTAGGTTGGTAAGTTATGTTGTTGATCTGTAGTTACATTTATTTTAGAGGCAGCCTGAGAGTATAGAATTAGCATGGAAGCAAATTTAAGCCTATAGGTTGACAGGTTTTGTGGATTGATATGATATAATTATCGGAATACACAAGGATTAAACTACCTGTATTCTAGTTGCAGTGGGATGGATTGCTATCAGGAGACTTACTAAATTACACTAATAGATTTCTTATTGCCCAAATTGGTGGGGAGAACTTTGGTTTAATAAATAATAATAATAATAATTTAACAATAGTAATTTTATTACCCAACTCTCTTTATGGCTCAAGGTGGGTTATAGCACAATTTAAACACGGCATCATCATAATAGAATACGTTCAATAAAAGCATACATTGAAAGTTAAAATACATGAGACAAATAATAACATACTGTGTAAGCCTGCCAGAAAAGGTAGGTCTTCAGTTGTATCTTAAATTCTGTCAGCTAATTTAGCTGTCAAATCTTTTCCAGCAGATTAAGTTTAACTGCTTCAAAGTTTGGCTCTTCTCCCTGTTCTGGGACTGCTGAATCTGACTGGGGAAGGGGACAGGTTGAGCTTCTGCCTGCATGTCCCACCTGGGTCAGTTATCTTCATTATTTTCCTCACAAAAGGATACTGATTAAGGCATGAAACTACATGGTTTCAGTTTTACGTGTTTGCACCATTACTGATTAGATAACACTGCTTAGGCTGATAGATCGTCATCACATTTAGCGTGGGGAAGCATAGGGAACCAGGTCATCCCGTTCCCTCCCAGCTTTCCATGTCTTGTGGGATGGCCAGCCATACCACATACTGTTTGCGTCTTACCCCATCATTTCCCCTGCTTTACTCCTCATTCTTCATTCAGTAGTTTGCATAACACCCAATTCCTGAAGACCATCTTCATGTTCCGTTTCCATGTGCTGCAAAAATGAAGCCCCACGGAGTCCCTTTACATCATTTGATGGCTTCCGTGGGGCTCCCATTTCTGCAGAGCAGAAGACCATCTGATGAAGTCTTTAGCGTCATGTGCAACCTTAAAGGTACTCATTTGTTTCTCATTCACATGGATATAGATAAGCTACAATGAAGAACAAGTTAATTGTTTTGTCCGGTGTTATTTTGTATATATACACAACTCAGCTTCCTCCTCACTTTTGTCATAGGAAGTGCTAGATGCTCTTAGTTTTCTTGCAGCTGGATGGTCTAGCAACTCTGTGGAAATAACAAAACCCCTTTGAACATGCATAGTTGATGGCAGTGGGGCTCCTGTAAAAAATATTAGCAATAGAAGAAAGTGTTGTACAGATCCAGAATTCGTTTGTGTTACTGTGCAGATAACCATGAAAAGAACAACTCTTATAATTTTTTTTAAAAAACCCTTTCTTATTCAACTGATACCACTAAGACCATTTCATAGCTAAATTGAGTTGGATTAGGAATGTTGTCTTGCATGGGTAAGTATGTAGTAGTGTAGTAGATAAATATATTAAAATATTCACATGGATTAGATATTTGTGAAATAATATGTTTTGAATGATCTCAAAGAAAAACTGTATCTGGAACTTTCTCTGTTATACAGGGTTAGTCAAAATGAATAGGCCAATAAGAAAATTAATTTTAGACGAATGTATGTTTACTGTAACCAAACCACAGCTACGTAGCGACATATAAACTATCAAAGTTTTTTTTGAGCAACACACATGTACGTTAATGCCGCTAGGCGTCGCTAGGGGTCGCTGTTTTCAAAATGGCGGAATCAGGCAAAGAGAAGGCGTTTTGTGTGATGACATTTGCTAAAACAATGTCAGTAATTACGGTCCAGCGAGAATTTCAAGGGTTAGGGTTAGGGTTAGGGTTAGGGTTAGGGTTAGGGATAGGGTTAGGGTTAGGGTTAGGGTTAGGGTTAGGGTTAGGACCTCAACGAACACCTTCCCAGACGTTGCTGCATTCGATGCCATTACGTCGGATGTGCTGCAACGGATGTGGAATGAACTGGACTATCGCTTGGACATCTGCCGTGTCACACGGGGCGCCCATATCGAACATCTCTGAAGGTGAGACAAAACTTTGATAGTTTATCTGTCGCTACGTAGCTGTAGTTTGGTTACAATAAACATACATTCGTCTAAAATTAATTTTCTTATTGGCCTATTCATTTTGACTAACCCTGTATATTTTTCATATATACAATGTGGTCAAATCAGCATTAAGGTATTACTTTAATCTGTGTGGCGATGGGCAGGGGAAGGTGGAGTTAATTGTTCATTCATGTTGGAAATAACTTAATTTTATGCTTTAATAAATATCCCTAGGGTAAAACCTCAATCGCTGTGATAATTAGGTATGCGTCCCTTATTTGTGATGTCACAACTATAATCTTAACTATGAAGAATTCCTGCTCCTATCTTAAAACAATGCACTATGTTCTGCCTGTTGAAATCAATGAAGAGGATTGGCTATCTAATGGATCTGTTTATAAGCACAATATCACAGAAGGTTCTAGACTTTTAAAGAACCTGCCGGTAAGGATCCTGAACTTTGTATGCCAGATGGTTCATTTCATTGCTGATCTTTCCTAAAAGCTCTAGGCAGGCAAACAGCAAAGATGGAGTGATGTAATATGCCACCGCAAAATACATAATTTCAAGGCCAAGTCAACAAACAAGACATTAGAGTCCAGCTAACATAACCGTGATTTGTGGAATTGATATAATAATATCAATAATACCTAATAGTAATAATAATAATTTTATTTCTTACCCGCCTCTCCTCACGGCGTATGTATCACCATTCCCCCAGTTTCTCTAGTACATTTTGTTTGTTTGTTTTGGAGCCCCTGGTGGCGCAATGGGTTAAACCCTTGTGCTGACAGGACTGAAGACTGACAGGCTGGAGGTTTGAATCCGGGGAGAGCGTGGATGAGTTCCCTATGTCAGCTCCAGCTCCCCATGCAGGTACATATTTGTTTTGGAGCCCCTGCTGGCACAATGGTTAAACCCTTGTGCCAGCAGGATTGAAGACCGACAGGCTGGAGGTTCAAATCCAGGGAGGGCGTGGATGAGTTCCCTCTGCCAGCTCCAGTTCCCCATGCAGGGACATGAGAGAAGCCTCCCACAATGATGGTAAAACATCAAAACATCTGGGCATCCCCTGGGCAACATCCTTGCAGACACCCAATTCTCTCACATCAGAAGTGACTTGCAGTTTCTCAAGTCGCTCCTGACACGGAAAAAAATCGTTTGCTTTAGCAAAACTCAGAAAAGATGACAAAATAAATACGTAAATAGATGTTTTTATCTTTGTAATTAGACCTCTCAAATTGGAACTGTAATGCCAAATTAATGATAGTGTTTTCCAAACTTCAGATTGTGGATGCACACTTCTTGTTTCCCTTGGGTTTTTTTTTTTACTTAAATAGCTACAAATTATTAAAGAGTAGAAATTATCCAACCTCAAATGAACTCACTGTTTGGGATTCTACATGAATTATTTATCTGTTTGTGCCTCCTGACTGGAAGAAATGTTGTTTTCATGCAATGTTACAGGATATTCATAGTTATTTTTGGCTCGCTATATATTTTAATAAAGCGCTATTGTGGTGTGATTGGATTACAACTCTGGAGGGTGGGATTTGAATCCTCGGTGGTAATGGAAACCCATTGGGTAACCTTGGGAAAGTCACACTCTCTCAAACTCAGAGAATGACAAAAGCAAATTCCCTGAACAATGTTGCCAAGAAAAATCTTTGACAAATTTGCCTTAGAGTCACCATAAGTCAGAAACTAATTCAAGTTGTATAACAACAACAATAGCAACCCAAAGTCTTTAACTTGGTTTGTTTCTCATAAGATACAGCGAAATTATGCTTAAGTTGCTCTTTATGTGGGGTTATTTTGGGTTTTTATACTTGTATTTACTTTTATTGAGGCATTGAATATTTGCCTTTTTGTTTGTTAGAATCTGCCCTGAGTCCCCCAGAAGAGATAGGGAAGAATATGAATAAAGTTTATCATCATCATCATCATCATCATCATCTGTCTGGAAATATATAAAGGTTATAGGAGGATGATGAGATAAACCAATGCCTTATCCTTCCTCCATTTCAATATGACTTGTCCCTGCTTCATCTGTATCTTCATTCCAATGTCTATAGAAATTGTTGCCCTCAGTGTTGATCATACTCCCATTTCGACATAATGGCTCCTAGCATCACACCCATTGAGTTGCTGTGAATTTTCAAGGCTGGATGGTCATGTTCCAGAAGCGTTCTCTCCTGACATTTTGCCTGCCATAGATGTGGGCAAAATGTCAGGAGAGAATGGTTCTGGTACATGGCCATACAGCCCAGAAAATTCACAGCAACCCAAATAGATCATTTCTTAAGTAGGATTCTGGCCATGAAAGCCTTTGACAACACATCACACCCATTTTTTCTACCCCACCCCATGCATTACAGCTTACAGAAAATAATGATTTATTTTAAGTATTTATGCCACCATATAACTATATACATAACACAGTTTACAAAAAGAATAAGTGTCTAGAAAAGAGGTTATCGTAGCAAACTGTAGAGCTTGTGGCAAAACTTCTATGTTTTGCCACAAGGGAGTTCTATGTTCTACTGTAACCCAGACAAAATGGCAAGTTTAGCTTTCTAGCTGATAGTAAGAATATCCCAGATGTGGCATGTGAAAGATATTCTATGCCTGTAAGTAAAGTCTGGCAGATATTTTAAGCATCAGTTAAATAAGAGTAATTTTGCTAAAATCAATTGAAGTTAGAAAATGTTATAAAGCAGAGCATCAGTCATTTTTTTCAATCACTTTTCCTTTTTATGTAGGTGAACTACAGACCACCTTCAGTCCTGGGAATAGCTGTTCCACTCACAGAAAATTTTTATAATGTTGACCCTAGCAAACCCAGAACGAGAGACTATTTTTCAGGATCAAAAGTAAGTAAGAATAACTACTGCTGTAAAATGTTTGATTGCAGACATTTAAAAAAGATTGTCCTATAAAACTGCTTTTCACATACGTATGCGCAATCAAAATATGTAGTCAAAAGAGATCTCATAAAAATAATAATTTTGTAATTCACTTACCATATGTTATTTCTGTGTGACCCAAAGTTTTGCATGCATTTTGTCCTAATATAATTTGGCTCAAAGCCTATTCAACCTGCTATCATCTTCTACAGACTTTACCTCTGTTGGTCTTCCATGCAAAAAATGTTATATGTATTCATAAAATTCTTCAAGGGACATCACAGAATGCTCAGATAATCGTGGTTTAATAATCTATTTGCTATTCCATATAATTATCTATACTTCATAGAACTGGGATAGAGATTAGGGCATACTTTGAAACGTATGTACAAATTTTGAAACGACTGTTTAGTCAGAGGTCAAATCATGTTTACCTTGAGTATTAGTTAAAATTAAATATTGTTTGTACTGTTATTTCTACTGTGTAAATAAAACAGAAAATTTCATTGTGTATTTATCCTTTATTCTTAATATTTCTGAATAATGGCAGAAATTGAAACACACTTATTTTGCATATTTTCCCCACAGGCTACTGGAAAGTACAAGCAATGCGCTAACAAGACAACGCGAGCTGATTGCAAATGTACTTCAAATATGAAGGTGTCATTTTCTGTAGCCTTTTCAGATTGTAAAGAGAAGGTAAGAACTACATTCTACAAAATTTGAAAAAAATGTATATATACACAAAATTATGTATTTTTTAATCAAAAATGACAATTATACTCAAATATAATAAGCAATTACATTTGGTGAATAAAAACAATGTTCACCTGGTGTCAGAGAGATAGTTAACACACAGTTATCTGCAGTGACAATTTTATAAAAGAGATCCTACAGTCAAGAAGCATTACCTCATGCTTTTTGGTAGGGACACTTAGGACTTTACTTCTGCCTGTCTGATAAAGTCCTAAGTGGGGGACAGTGGGGAAAATTGTGGGGCAGTGGAGAGAAATGTCAGGCTCTGTTCCCTCCCGCCGTGGTCCATCCTCTGCCTTCCCACAGAGTTTCCCCACCTGTCCCCTCTTTCTCTTTGGTTCCTCTTTTGTTCTTCAGTGAGGAGTCAGGTGTACACCTGACCCTTTGGGCTCCACTGCCATAAAGCTCTTGTCACGGAGCCCCACAGAGTCCTGCTGGAAATAGCCCTGCGTCATGTGATGGGCTCCAGGGGACTCTGTGCCAGTAGCAGAGAGAAATAGGGAGAAGACACTCTTCTTACTGCATTTGATGAGTTCTTTAGAAAGGAGCCTGCAAATATGATCTCAGTACTGGTGCAGATTGGTATTCTCTGGACCGTGGGTCAGGAGGAGGAGGAGGAAGGGATTTGCCTACCAGTAGCTGAAGAAGAGCCTATGGCGGAAAAACAGTTGATCCTGCTTGAAAATGATACTGCTATGCAGGAGCAGGTCTCTGAAGGGACAAGTAAGTTAAGGCAGAAGGAAGATCTTCAGGAAGCAATTGTTTTCTGCTGGAAGCAATCATTATTTTGGATACTGTGAGCCAGTGATTCAGATTCCTGGATCTGCGTTATGCTATATGGAGTTTTGGTGAGCTGTGTTTTGACCTCAGACTGAATATTTGGACAATGTATTTTGCCTGCTACTGTATTTGGACTACCTCCCGTGTATGACCTTAGACTGCTTTTGGATGTATTTGTGAGCTGCCTGTGTATTGAACTCGGACTGGTCTCGGTATTCCCTGTTGCTTTAAAGATTAAAGAGATTCTTTCAATGCCTGACTGACTTTGCTGTCAAGTCATTGACTCTGCATCCTTGACAGATATGGAAGTTCATTTTCTTCGAGTCATCTTGGTTTTAAATCATATAGGACTTTAAAGGTACAGGACACAGAAGGTAAGGCAGGGAGACACGTGCATACAGGAGAGAAAGCCACCCCCCAAATTTTATTTATTTATTTATTTCACTTGTATGCCGCTTTTCTCACTCCAGCGGAGGACTCAAAGCGGTTTCCAACATAATTATGGCAAAATTTAATGCTTCACATACAGAAACCAAACATAACAACAGCAACATACAATTATCAATGAACTCATAAAACATGACATCATTTAACATTAAAACATGGAATTAAAAACGTATCAATATAAACATTTAAAATCTCACATACAATTATGGGTACTCTAATTGGGTATCCCCACCCATAGTTTAAGAAGCTGTAATGCAGGGCAGCATTAGGGAACATCAGACAGGTTGGGATGAGTTGTTAGGGATTCCACATCTTCAGAAGAGGAAGGGGAGCAAAAAGTGTTCAGGAATTAGAGGGGGAATTAAAATCAGAGGATGAGGTCTTGCAAGTGCCCACATTTCTGCAATGCAAAAGGAAACAGAGCAAAGACACCGTTCAGCTAGAATAGCTGCCAGAAACACCAAAGTAATTAGAAACTGTCCTAGCAACTCCTGCATGCTGAATTCAGGGTATAAATCAGAAGCAGGAGTAGTTAGCTTTCGCTGGTAACAAACGACTCTGATGCTTATGCCTTTGCTCACCATTTGTACTTGCTTCAAGTATGCATTTGAGAAACTGCTTCAAAGGATTTATTGGTTATTGCCCGTTTTCTGATGTGAGACTGCTGTTTTATTTTGGACTTTATCAGAGACTTGAGTATTGTGTCTGCATTAAGACTTCTTTGCTTTCTTTTGCATTATACAACTGCGTGTGCTCTTCTTCAGCGTGGTCACTGTGAAATCCACACCTTTGGTATTTCCTGTGTCCACGCAGCTGATTTGGATCCTTATTGAAAAGCTTTTGCCAAACCAGGGACTCCAGCCCCGCCCATCCACTTCAGTAATAAAGCCAGGCAGCAGGGCTTGAGGCCTTAGTTCCTTTTGTCTGCAAAAGCAGTAACAATTCTGTGTTCTCTACTCTTCTGAAACAACTATTGGTTTGACTCAAGGACTCCAGTTTGACTACTCTAACAGACTGCAATTCCAACTTGTGTTCTGGGACCTTTGTTTATCCTACTCAGGCCAGTATGGCATTTTCTTCAACTTTGAAATGTATTGCCTATGCGGGGAAGTTGCTCCAGGGTGACGCCCACCCCCTTTTGTTTTCTTGCTGGACAAACCCACTGCCTCCTTCCAGGCTGCCATGTCCTCAAAGACACAGGCTTCTTTGCCCTTTGCAATGGGCAGTAACTTACTTTCCCTTGATTCACTGCTGTGGCTCTGATATGGGACCTCCTGCTTGGTGAAGGAACACTCAGGCTGCTTTTGAAACAGTCTCCTTTCATTTCTCACCAGTTCTTAAATAGGAAACTAAACTCTTAGACCTACCCTTAGGAGTCCACATTCCTTTGGAATGTGGGAATTGCTACCTTCTGCAGAGAGATGCTAGTTTAAATTTGTCCTCTGTCCAATGGAAAGTCAGCCCTAGAACAAATGCATCATTGAGGCCTCACTAGAAGCAGAATCACTTTTTTCAAAAGTGTTGCATTCTCCTCTCTAGCAAAACTAATCCGAATAACATATGAACTTAAATTCATGATATCTTACTGAAATTCATGCATTACAGGTGATAACCATTTTGGTAACATTGTTTTATTACAAATCTTACCTATTTAACTTTAATTTTTAGGCTCTGCGAATGAAATTTCCAGTATTAAAACTTCCACTCTATTTTACTGTGGAGGATGAGGGTAAATCTCAGAACATGACATCTCCTTATTTTATCACAATTGTAGAAGTCAACAATAGAACAAACTGGAGAGTTTCAGGTAAGGAATAGAAAAGGTTCAGAAGTATCCACTTCCCATCTGAAAAACATTGTTGCACATAATTGTAACATCAGAGCATTATAATGCTGTGGGAATTTGGGATGGGTGCTGGCAGTACAATAAATTCTTTTTACAAGAAAAGGAAAAATCTCTACAGTGAAAAGTGGGATTTGTTATTTCAGGTTTACTCTTGAAATAGTTTATCTGGAAATCTGAAATACTCTGAAATCCAAAAATATTCATATGGGTAACTAAGATAGCACCTTTGCTTTCTGATGGTTCAATCTATACAAATACTGTTTCATGGACAAAAATTTAAAATACATTGTATAAAATCACATTTAAGTTATGTGTATAAGATGTATATTAAAACATAAATGGGCTGCTGTTCTGGTGGCAGAGGAGTGCAATCCTCTTCTTGCAATTCTCTGAAAAGGAGAAGCAAAATGAGGTGTCTGATGCAAAACAACCACTGTTAAATAGTGGAAAATCTCCCCTAGATTGAGGGAAGTTGAAAAGGACGAGTTGGAGAATTGGTTTTATTGTACCAATTTGCGTGGTGCATGTACAATTAATGGGGGACCTTGGAAAACTTACTTAATACCAGTGTCCTGTTTTGTTTGGTCTACATCTGCTGCCAAGAACACAAGCTGAATAAACAAAGAGCATGTTCAAAAAGATAAAGTTGAGCTGATAGAGATAGCAGATAAAGAAATCAAGTCAATTAACGTCTATAAGGTTGCATCTATGCTGTACTTACACAAAGTGAAATAAATAACACTTAAGAGCATAATGATATCGAGCACAAATTTGGAGGGCCTTGCCTTGAAGACAGAGGCCGGCCAGATCCACCAAAGAGGATCCATTCACCCTGGCGAGAAAGAAGCATGCAAAAAGATTTTTTCCCTAAAGTTTCCCAAATAAATCTCACCAAAGTTGAAGAAAATGCCACCGAGTTGTTTATTTTGCTCCAGCTGGAGCGGATGTCAAACTGCAATCGTTTGCCAAAGCCGACATAACATGCAAGGGGAAATATTACAGTTTTTATAGGAAATACAGAGCTGTCAAAATTCAAATTTCCTGCTCCTGCCCTCCTTGCTGGCATCGTGCTGATTGGTTGGAGTCATCAGCTAGCTGGGAGGTGCGGCCAGCTTAGCCGCGCCTTAGCCAATGAGGGAGCCAGCGCCGCTTTGGCCTCTTGGCCAATGGGGAAGGAGGAGGCGGTCCGGGCGGGAAACAATGAACTGGGAGGAGAAGATGATAGGATTAATGACTAATGTTTGTACGAATGTCTCTTTTGTGTCTTAGCACAGTTAGAAGTTCTTTGGACATCCATTCTGGCTTCTTTGCACTTGTCCTATTTTTTCTCTTTGTTGGCATGGTTTGCAATTGCGCCTTGAGTATTTCACTCTTGAGAAATTCCCATCCATCCGTAACTCCCTTGTCTTTTAGTATCTGTGTCCACGGAATGCTGCTCAGCGTTTCCTTCATTTTTTGGAAATCAGCTCTCCTAAAGTCCAAAATGCGGGTTTGACTTGTCTTAGTTTTGGCCTTCCAGAAGGGGGGAATATGTCCATAAGAGTCCATGGAGTGTATACTGGGATCATTGTGAGCACTGAGGGTCGGAATCCTTTCATTATGGAGGAGGAAACTATAAATCCAATCACTTCTAAGGACCAGGATGGCTTGTCTGCAGTCCGGGAGTCCCAAGGGGTGACCGCAGCAGGTTCCCTGGGTCGACAGGCTTCTGGACACCAGAAGGCAGGAACAATGTTGCAGCATGGAGCCATGGATCGCAGTCAGCTGGTTTCCATATGAGGTTTTTGGTTGAAAACTGGTTATTCCCGGGGTGCAGGGGTCCATAATGTAAAAAGCAAGATAGCAGTTAGTCTTAGAATTAGTCTAGGAGAAGAATGGCACCAGTTTGGAGTCGATCCGTTGATCTGCGGATACGGAGGCCCAATGGGTTCTGTATCTGCAGTTCAGAGGAACGCAATTTCGGCCTCCCCGGGACGCTATAAGAGCATCCTGGGCGAGCCGGCAGTGATCTGCGGCTCGGAAAAGGAGCTGTTTAGAGGCAATAAAAGGGACACAATGTATCAATATGGAGAGCAGGAAAGTTACAATTAAAGGATACTTTTATTGGGGGATTGGTTACAATGTTAGGGTAGGGGAAAGAAAGAAAGCAGAAAAATGACTTTCAGTTGAGGCTGCTGCTGTGGCCACAGTCCCATCGATGCTGGCCCAACCAGACATTTTGGAACTGCGGAACTCCCTGCTGCGGGTCAGATCAGCTTGAAAGCAGGGGGCCTGCGTGTTGCCCAGTATCAATACAAGGTACAAGAGTGTAAATATAGAACACAAGGAAGTGAAGGACTACAACCAATTGAATTGTTTGAAAGAAGGGATAACTAATAATTGCTGGAAATTATCAGAATAAGTTATTGTGGCCTGAAAATCCATAGCACACTAATAAAACTCCATAAGCCATTGCCTGGTTTGAAAGTTGAGACAAAGATTACATTGAACAACTATGACAAAATCAAGAGTGAATAGACTGGAAAAGCAAAATTATAAAAGAAGAACGTCAATCAAATGGAAATACTAATCAAAATTGGAGATTTAAACCAGATTTTTTGGAAGAGATCAAAACAATGAGAGATCAAATAATTCAAATAGGAGAAGAAAATAAAGACAGAGTAAAGACAGTATTGAAAGAAGTAAAATAATCACTTACCCAGATGAGTATAAACATGAAAAATGCATCAAGTACAAAAATCCAAAGGAAGAACAAGAATTTTAGAAGAAAATTTGAGAGAATGAAAAAAAAAACACCTAATAGGTTTATTTACATTAATGGCAGCAAGAGGGAAAAAAATAAGCTTAAGATTTAAAGGCATAAAAAATGAAGATATACACAAATGGGTGGTTAAATTTTGGTTTAATGGGAATACACGAAGTAGGCTTTGAAAAGGATTTACATCAAGTGTATAGAGGTACATCTCTATACTTTAAAGAGAGAAGATATGTACTAGACTCAATGACAAAGGCCAAAGAATTTCACCAAAATAACCAATTTGGAAAAGATAAACCAACAGATGCAAGATCAGAGAAAAGGGGAGAGGAAGACAAAGGGACGAAGACTTATAGCAAAGAAGGAAAAAAAGAAAATAAAAAAACAGATCCTGAAAGTTTTTGGAATGAGGGAAGTGGATAAATTGGGGGGGGGGGTTGTTGTTTTTTTTGGTTTGTTTTTGCCGTGTCAGGAGCGACTTGAGAAACTGCAAGTCGCTTCTGGTGTGAGGGAATTCAAAGTCTTTTATCGACTCAACTTTTTTGTTGTAACCTTTTTCTGTTTCCCACAGATCTTTCCAGAATGCATTTATAGCTGTTTTTTTTTTGGTTTTTTTGTTTTTCTGGTTTTTCATTTTTCACAGCCACCTGCTGATTCAGACTCTGGTAGAACCACCTCTGATCAGATTGGAAGAGTTGATTTTGTTTATACTGGATGACTCTAGCTTCATATCGCTCAATTTTTCTGGCTGTTGCCGTGAGCCTTCCAGAAGGGGGGAATATGTCCATAAGAGTCCATGGAGTGTATACTGGGATCATTGTGAGCACTGAGGGTCGGAATCCTTTCATTATGGAGGAGGAAACTATAAATCCAATCACTTCTAAGGACCAGGATGGCTTGTCTGCAGTCCGGGAGTCCCAAGGGGTGACCGCAGCAGGTTTCCTGGGTCGACAGGCTTCTGGACACCATCGAGATGGAGGCAGGAACAATGTTGCAGCATGGAGTCATGGATCGCAGTCAGCTGGTTTCCATATGAGGTTTTTGGTTGAAAACTGGTTATTCCCGGGGTGCAGGGGTCCATAATGTAAAAAGCAAGATAGCAGTTAGTCTTAGAATTAGTCTAGGAGAAGAATGGCACCAGTTTGGAGTCGATCCGTTGATCTGCGGATACGGAGGCCCAATGGGTTCTGTATCTGCAGTTCAGAGGAACGCAATTTCGGCCTCCCCGGGACGCTATAAGAGCATCCTGGGCGAGCCGGCAGTGATCTGCGGCTCGGAAAAGGAGCTGTTTAGAGGCAATAAAAGGGACACAATGTATCAATATGGAGAGCAGGAAAGTTACAATTAAAGGATACTTTTATTGGGGGATTGGTTACAATGTTAGGGTAGGGGAAAGAAAGAAAGCAGAAAAATGACTTTCAGTTGAGGCTGCTGCTGTGGCCACAGTCCCATCGATGCTGGCCCAACCAGACATTTTGGAACTGCGGAACTCCCTGCTGCGGGTCAGATCAGCTTGAAAGCAGGGGGCCTGCGTGTTGCCCAGTATCAATACAAGATACAAGAGTGTAAATATAGAACACAAGGAAGTGAAGGACTACAACCAATTGAATTGTTTGAAAGAAGGGATAACTAATAATTGCTGGAAATTATCAGAATAAGTTATTGTGGCCTGAAAATCCATAGCACACTAATAAAACTCCATAAGCCATTGCCTGGTTTGAAAGTTGAGACAAAGATTACATTGAACAACTATGACAAAATCAAGAGTGAATAGACTGGAAAAGCAAAATTATAAAAGAAGAACGTCAATCAAATGGAAATACTAATCAAAATTGGAGATTTAAACCAGATTTTTTGGAAGAGATCAAAACAATGAGAGATCAAATAATTCAAATAGGAGAAGAAAATAAAGACAGAGTAAAGACAGTATTGAAAGAAGTAAAATAATCACTTACCCAGATGAGTATAAACATGAAAAATGCATCAAGTACAAAAATCCAAAGGAAGAACAAGAATTTTAGAAGAAAATTTGAGAGAATGAAAAAAAAAACACCTAATAGGTTTATTTACATTAATGGCAGCAAGAGGGAAAAAAATAAGCTTAAGATTTAAAGGCATAAAAAATGAAGATATACACAAATGGGTGGTTAAATTTTGGTTTAATGGGAATACACGAAGTAGGCTTTGAAAAGGATTTACATCAAGTGTATAGAGGTACATCTCTATACTTTAAAGAGAGAAGATATGTACTAGACTCAATGACAAAGGCCAAAGAATTTCACCAAAATAACCAATTTGGAAAAGATAAACCAACAGATGCAAGATCAGAGAAAAGGGGAGAGGAAGACAAAGGGACGAAGACTTATAGCAAAGAAGGAAAAAAAGAAAATAAAAAAACAGATCCTGAAAGTTTTTGGAATGAGGGAAGTGGATAAATGTTGGGGGGGGGGGTTGTTGTTTTTTTTGGTTTGTTTTTGCCGTGTCAGGAGCGACTTGAGAAACTGCAAGTCGCTTCTGGTGTGAGGGAATTCAAAGTCTTTTATCGACTCAACTTTTTTGTTGTAACCTTTTTCTGTTTCCCACAGATCTTTCCAGAATGCATTTATAGCTGTTTTTTTTTTGGTTTTTTTTTTTTTGTGGTTTTTCATTTTCACAGTCACCTGCTAATTCAGACTCTGGTAGAACCACCTTTGATCGGATTATCTATTATTATTATTATCTCCAAAATATATCATTTTATACATATGCAAATACAGATATTCCATGTATTGTCGAAGGCTTTCATGGCCGGAATCACTGGGTTGTTGTAGGTTTTCTCGGGCTATATAGCCATGGTCTAGAGGCATTCTCTCCTGACGTTTTACCTGCATCTATGGCAAGCATCCTCAGAGGTAGTTTCCAACAGACCTCACTACCTCTGAGGATGCTTGCCATAAATGCAGGCGAAACATCAGGAGAGAATGCCTCTAGACCAGGGGTCCTCAAACATTTTAAACAGAGGGCCAGGTCACAGTCCACCAAACTGTTGGAGGGCCGGATTATAATTTGAAAATAAAAATGAATTCCTATGCACAGTGCACATATCTTATTTGTAGTGCAAAAAACACTTAAAACAATGCAATGTTTAAAATGAAGAACAATTTTAACAAATATAAACTTATTAGTATTTCAATGGGCAGTGTGGGCCTGCTTTTGGCTGATGAGATAGGATTGTTGTGTGCTTTCAAGGCATTTCAGACTTAGGTTGATCCTGAGCAAGGGCGAGGTAAATGACCTTGGAGGGCCACATCCGGCCCCTGGGCCTTAGTTTGAGGACCCCTGCTCTAGACCATGGCCATATAGCCCGAAAAAACCTACAACAACCCACAGATATTCCAGATTCCAAAATCCGAAACACTTCTGGTTCCAAGCATTTTAGATAAGGAATATGCAACCTGTATAATTTTCACAATACAGATATTTGCCTAGTCTATTTGTTAGGATTCAGTAACTAAAAACAAGCAGGATTTAGAGAATCATAGAATGATAGAGTTGGAAGAGACCACAAGGGCTATCCAATCCAACCAAATATTTATTTAAATCTATTCCAGGTACAAATTTAACATCAAGTACGTTAAAAATGAAAAAACTTTTGGAGCGTTCTCTCGGCACTGAGTTGTATAATCCAGAAGGCTTGACTATAAGCATAATGGTAAATTTCTAATAAAATAAGTTTTTTGGCTAGAAAGGTCAACATGTTAGTACAGAAATCATGGAACCGAAATCTGTGATCTGAGTCTCCATATGTCATTAAAAAAATTCATATGAAAGAAAAACATAAGATTTGAAATATTGCCGGTAAAATTGTTTTTAAGATTGCATGCATTTCCTTGATTATTAGGACTAATAGGACTTCTCATAGTCAGAAAATGATTCCATCATTATATATATTCCCATGTAGAAAAAGAAATCTAAAGCAGCACATTGGATAGAATGTCTGTTTGATATTTAGTTTTCTAGATGCAAAGATTTTATATGTGGGACAAGATTAGATTATGCTTATTTATCCTTTCTGTAAAAGCTGACTTCAGATTGCTAAGACATCCACTGTGAAAAAACAAGGGATGCTGAAGGCCAGCATCACAATATTGTTGCTCTTTTTAAAAAATACTATTTGTCCTTCAAGTATCTTTCAAAATATTGGTATTTAAAACATTACATACCAGGCATTGGAGGCAATGAGATTTAATACTTTTTCCTACTTCTTATGCTGAGGAAAATGGCACCACCATGTCATGCAGCACTTAGCATTAGGGAAATGTGTGTGTGTGTGTGTGTCTATGTCTATATCTATTCAAAAAGTAAATTGTAATGCAGTTGAATAGAGGAAAACGTAAATCGCTCTCTGTACACTTGTTTGCTGTTCACAATCCTCTCATTCTCTGTCTGACATTTAATTCTATGATATTTAATTCCACAATGTGATTGTTAACTATGATTAGACCCTAACTATATTGCTGATATTTTGTAGGAAGTGTATCCAATATTGGCTGAGGGATGTCCCAGTGCTAATAGTGCACTGGGCATGAGGCAGCTGTTACTGGGATATTCAAAAGGAAAGAATTAAACTTTTCCTGTTTTTGGTATTATGGTGGCTTGGCATCTATATCTGTCAAATGTATATTAAATGCAATAGTACATTAAATGTCATTTCTGTGTGGCCCTAATATTATTTTTCTCATGCCTTACAGTCTCTTTGTTGATTTCCTTCATTTTTGAACCTATATCTCCTTAGCTGGGTCAGTAGTATGGTGGCATAGCTATTGTACAAATATCTTAAACTCTGCTCCAAATAGCAAAATTGTGGCAGGAAGCTGCAAAATTGTGGCAGGAAGCTGCAACATTTGTAGCTCTAGTTCTCAAGGTCTTTTTTTGGGGGGGGGGGTGTCTTTTTTATGCCAGGAACAACTTGAGAAACTGCAAGTAGCTTCTGGTGTGAGAGAATTGGCCATCTGCAAGGATGTTGCCCAGGGGATGCCCGGATGTTTTTTTAATGTTTTAACATCCTCATGGGAGACTTCTCATGTCCCTGCATGGGGAGCTGGAGCTGACAGAGGGAGCCCAACCCGCTCTCCCTGTATTTGAACCACTGACCTGTTGGTTAGCAGTCCTGCAGTCACAAGGGTTTATCCCTCTGAGCCACCAGGGGCTCTGAATGTACATGCTATCCTGTTCTGTTTTCTGGCAATTCTCAGCAGCAGCTGCAACATTTTACTAACAACCTCAGAGTAATATTGGAACAAAATGTTCTCTTTCCTTCTTCTTTCTTACTTTTGGTTCTTCTGTATAGTTATGATGATATAGAAAGCAGTAAAATTGGGGCTTGCACCACAACTTTAAAAAAAAGCATTATGCGAGAAGAACATTTACGTTTAAGATCATAAGGTCACATTAACAAATTAGTTTTTAAAACCTTTATAAGAACTGTAGAGATTGCTGCAGTCCCTCAAAATAATGAAAAAGTGGATGAAGAGGCAACAACAACCAGCAAAGCAAGAGAACACACGTTTAGAGAAATCTAGGGAACCTTCTAGACTTTGCTAAAACCTGAGAGGAAAATGCTAAAAATAACCCGCTTCCTCTCAAGTTCTAGACCCCAACCCCAACCCTGGGAGGGGTAGCTAGCTGGCACTCCAGGTCAAAGAAAGGTTGATGCCATCCAGGATGCCATCCAACTACCCCCCCCCCCCCAGCTTGCCATTTTGCCCCCAAAGCTTATTGTGAGAAAATGACATCACGATGGGGAGGGGGATCCCTCCCCCTCCAGCTCCTGACGTGCCATTTTCTCGCATTAGGAGGACTGCACTGCCAGCAAGCCCCTTGGTAAGTTTTGAGGGCAAAATGGGGGTCTGGGAGGGGATACATGATGCCATTCCACTCCTCCAGGATTTTGGGAGCCCGAAGAAGCGGGATAGCTGTGGGGACTGACCCCCAAGACTGCGGAAGGTCCAGATCTTTAGAGGTTTTTAGTTAATGCACAGTAAACTGGGAAAATCCATTTTACTCTACATTAATTTCCTTTTACCTGAGGAATTGTTTTGACAGGCCCCGTGTTTTTGTCCTGTCTGGAAGGGCCCTAAAACAGCTCTATGTTTTAATCAGATATTTAGAAGTTTCCATTCAGTTCTTTTTCCATTTTGTCTCTAACCAAATTCCATTAATTCACCTAAATGTAATCTTTCAGCAGTTGCAATTTTGCATTGCTGTGAGGTTTTTTGGGCCATATGTAGCAATCCCTCCTGATGTTTTGCCTGCACCTGTAGCTGGCATCTTCAGAGGTTCTGTTGCTAGTGAGGCAAGTGGGGTGTATATGTATCTGTGAAAAGTCCAGGGTTGTAGAAAGAACCCTTGTCTGTTTGAAGCATGTGTGAATTAGCATTTATTAGCCTTGCAGCTGCAAAATCAATCAGTGGGATTATTTGCATGGAGGTGACTTGGTTGTTATGCCAGGAGCCATCCTTTGTTTGGGAGGTGTTAACTGGCACTTTGTTGTTTGCTGTCTGGAATTCCCGTTTCGGAGTAGTGTTCCTTATTTACTGTCTTGATTCCAGTGTTTTTTTAATCCTGGTAACCAGATTTTTTTCATTTCCATTGTTTCCTCCTTTCTGTTGAAATTGTCCACATCCTTGTGTATTTCAATGTCTTCTCTGTGTAATCTGACATGATGGTTGTCAGAGTGGTCGAGCATTTCTGTGTTCTCAAATAATATTCTGTGTCTAGGTTGGTTTATCAAGGGCTTTGCTATATCTGATTTCTCTGGTTGTACTAGTCTGCAGTGCCTTTCATGTTCTTTGAAATGTGTCTGGACACTGCATTTGGTAGTCCCTATGTAAACTTGTCCACAGCTGCATAGTATACCGTAGATTCCTGCAGTGGTTAGAGGATCCCGCTTATCCTTTGCTGAAAATAGTATTTGTTGAATTTTATTAGTGGGAATGTAGATTGTTTGTAGGTTGTGTTTTAATTTTCCACATACATTTTATTAAACTCAAGTAAATGCAATAGTTTATTACATACCATTTTTTTTAAACAGGGATCTGAGCTTTTCCATTTTAGAGTATCTACCATTCCTGGAGCCTCATTTTGCAATTTGTTTGATGAATTTCAGGTACAGTCATTGGCTACTTTTTAATAGTAATGCAAAAATATAGAACTAGATAACCACCATAAAACAGAATACAAGTTTGTTCTCTCTCACACACACAATGGTATCCAGTGGTGTCCAATGTTTTACACTGAATTTTCCTATAAAAACCTAAGCTAATTACCTGCTAACTAGTTGGCCTAGTGGAACAATGGGCAAGTGGATCCCAAAAGGTCTGCAACCTTCTCTCTCAAATAATTAATTACACTTATGGTACCTTGCAAAGAAATAAACCAAAAAAGCCATCTTGACTTCAAATGCCTGTGTACGCTATTTGCATGTCAAACATGCTTTATCACTGAGTTGTAAGTCATCTTCACTTTTTAAAAAAGCATGCTTAACTCAAAGAGTCATGACTTTTTGTAACACAAAAACAATGGGAAATATTGTCTGGAGATAGTTCTTTATTTTAAGAGGCATAAGATAAATACAATATTTTACCCCCAAAACCATGCTTCTTGGATCTCAAGAAGCATGGTTATGCAGATGCAATGTAATGGCTTTTCCATGGTATTCTGGTGTATTTGATATATTGATATTTGGTACCTTCCAACTCCCACTGAGACAAAGTAGTCTGCCATTCATATATACTCAAACATCTCTACCATATTTTATAGCATTATAGTCACCATTGTGTAATAGTCTCACCCATATTCTGGGAGTCCTGGTTTTGGTGTTTGTGTTTTCCTTGCATAATAGTTGTACCCTTGATTTACTGGTGTAAGAGTCCATCCATTCAGCCATCCACTCACCTGCCCACTTCACTCACCCTTCCATCTCCCTGCCCACCCAAAGAACCAGACCTACCCACTCATGCACACACTCACTCACTCACTCACTCACTCACTCACTCACTCAGTCACCCACCTATCCACTGATCACCCCCTTGCAAAAATGCCACCAATGACAATAGTGCAGGAAGATTAAAATGTTTTACTATGTAAATTGGTTTTTTTGGACACTCTTGGATATGTCCTCAAGTTGTTTTCAACATTGTTTAGTATTTTAAAATTATTGTTTCGGAACAAAAAAAGGAGTTTTCCCTTTTATAATAGTAGCAACCCCCTTTTATGGAAAAGGGGAAAGTGCAGCTATTATATGATGAAATATGGTATGTTGTGTTCTGATTGAAAAAATCTTTTGCAATTATCATATTTTCTCTTGCAGATTTTCGTCGATGATCCTCCACTGGCTTTTCCAGGACAGTATCTTATCAGTACAATTACAGCTGTAGCAATAGGAGGCATTATCTTTATGGCTTTTATTCTTCATGTGTATGAAATTCAGATAGGAAATATTTTGCAGAAACTAAAAAGAAACAAAGTGGCATCAAAAGTCTCATTCGCCACAGTTTCAGCAACATCTACTGAAAATAGTGAGAATTAAGTGGAAATACTAATAGCCATGTTACTATTCTATAATTTTACATATTAGTTAAATGGGCAATTCTTTTTTAGTTTATCAAATCTAGCCTTTTGTGGGATTTAGTTTTAGAAGAGATGAAGTGTTTTCTTTATCTGTTTTTTTAGTCACTGTTGATTTTGACTTTTTCTTGAATTTTATTGAGAAGAGCATAATTTTACATATGTGGCATTAGATAACTAAAATTTAAAATGCATAGTATTACTGGATTTCAGCATTACTAAATATGCATGTTGGTACCTTTGTATCCTTTCTATACTAGTTATTTCTTGATTAAAGCTTCTATTGCAAATGCAGCAAAAGGATCACAGTATCTTATTATTAAAAAGTAAACGTTAGAAAAGAGTTCTGGTGGACTAATGGAAGAAGCTGTGTTGTGAACATTGTGAACTTGAAGATCTGTCCAGGATCCTACATTGAAGAAATGCTGTGCAACTTAACATTCAATGAAGCCCTATCTACACTGCCATATAATGCCATTTCAAACTGCATTATATAGTAGTGTAGATGGGGCCTGAGTTATAGTGGCTGTAATACTATCATTATAGTGAATTGTACACACATATCCATATTATACATCCATGTGCAATGTTCATACATATCTGTGTGCGCACACATGTGGAAATATGTGAAATATACAATCATGTATAATGGCATCAGATGTTCAACTCAGCTTCTGCAAACTTGAACGTGTTAGTTCCACACTGGACAAAAACACCAGTTGTTTCAATAGAAGAACTTAAATAAGATATCAATAGGATTCTGGACTGTATTTTGAAGCATGTGGAAACAATCCCCAATCTCAAAACATGCGGTGTTCATGATATTTCTTTTTTTAGGCCAAAGAAAGGTAAATGTTGGCTTTTTGAAAAAGCAACAACAATTAGGTTCTTGTGGGTTTTTTCGTGCTATATGGCCATGTTCTAGAGGCATTTTCTCTTGACGTTTCGCCTGCATCTATGGCAAGCATCCTCAGAGGTAGTGGGGTCTGTTGGAATTAGGAAAATGGGTTTATATATCTGTGGAATGACTGGGGTAGGGCAAAGAGCTCTTCTCTGCTGGAGCTAGGTGTGAATGTTTCAACTGACCACCTTCATTAGCATTTGAAGGCTTGGCTGAGCCTGGGGGAATCTTTCGTTGAGAGGTGTTAAGATGTGCCTGGTTGTTTCCGCTCTGCTGTTTTGCTGTTGTAATTTTTGAGTTTTTTAATATTGGTAGCCAGATTTTCTTCACACAGTTGAAACATTCACACCTAGCTCCAGCAGAGAAGAGCTCTTTGCCCCACCCCAGTCATTCCACAGATATATAAACCCATTTTCCGAATTCCAACAGACCTCACTACCTCTGAGGATGCTTGCCATAGATGCAGGCGAAACGTCAGGAGAAAATGCCTCTAGAACATGGCCATATAGCCCAAAAAAACCCCACAAGAACCTAGTGATTCCAGCCATGAAAGCCTTCGACAATACATTCAACAACAATTAGTTTGAGAGAATGTCAAATAAACAACTGTAACAGGAAAAAATACTGCTGCGATTATATATGATCCGTTTGCAGCTCATTCACCTTCATGAGAGAGTCAAAAAGTAAGCAAATTTTTAAAATGGCCATTTTACAACAGTTTTAGATTTTTATTTCCCCTCCTTCCTGAAGAATATTCCTCCCTCTGACTTGGAATGGAGCAATATTATCCTGGCATGGGAAGATTTCCACTGAGTTCCTGTTAAAAAGAAGGCAGTGCCTCCCCTATAGAAATACAAGGAAGGGATAAACAAAAAGAAGAGCTGCTCCCTTTCATGTGTCCCAGCAAGCAATGCATTCCTGCTTGAGTTTCAGTTTGGAGCCCCCTGAGGTAGGGGCACACACTGAGCAGGCACTACCAATCCTGTAACCAGCCTTTTGGGACACTTGGAGTTACTCCACTATTCTCCCATTCCAACAAGGAGGAAGGGAAAAGAGATCAGGGCTGTACCCACACAGATGCTGTCCTTCACAGTGAAATGGGTTTCCCTACTTTAGGAGAGACAAAACAAAAACTGTGCATAACCTCTGAAAAGCTCTGTATCTCCATCCTCAACAAGGCACCAATCTCAAATGCAGGACTCAACCTTATCCTACAGAAGAAGAAATGTTTCTTCAGCTGTCTCCATAGTACATCTTCTTGGCCTGTTGGCAAAGACGTAGGAGTTGCTTGGAGAAAAAAAAAACCCTTCTCCCTGAGAAAGAAACACACCAAGATCTGATAAAGTAGGCTGCAGTTTACAAAAGCTTATGCCAAACAAAACATTTCTGTCTTTCATGTGGCATAATGCACCGCAGATGCACATGTATGGGGGATATGGAGGAGAATCGTACTGACTTACAAGTGTCATCACAAATCCCTTGTTGGAATGATCCTCACAAATGTCAATGGGCTTTTACCTTAGAGCAGTGGTTCTCAAACTGGTGTCTACAGAGCCTTAAGGGCTCTGAGTGCACTTCCCAGGGGCTCCACAGCCACTCCAGGTAAATAAAATAAATAAAAACATATGGTAAATTTCAAAGTTTTAAATATATAATTTAGATAATTGACCCATTAGTACATTTTACCTTGAACACAGATGGTTGTAAGTCTTGCTATTTAGATATTTTATAAGGACAGCATACTAATAAAAAAAAACCTATGGACAAGAAAAAATATATAATTTCACTGAAATGACATTGTGCAATTATTTCGATCCCCTTACTATCTATCCCCACTCCCTCCTCCCATAACACTGCTCCTAAACACAATTAACCTGTAAGACATAATGTATGCCAAGGGGTTTTGCCATAGAAATTGTTTCTAAATAGGGCTCTGGGAGTCAAAAAGATTGGGAAGGTCTTGGAGAAAACAAATGAGGGTATTGGGTTTGGAGTTGATTCTGATTTATGATTCTTCAATCCTCCCATTACCAGGTTCTGCAGACAGAAAGAATCAAGGTAGGTGTTGTGCTTTGCTCCTATTCTGTCCATTTTTTTTGTAGTTTAAAAATCTGACCCAATTGTCACATTCCATTCCTCTGCCCCCTTCTTTCTCATGGAATGGCTTCAAAAGAGGCAAAGATAAATTGTGCCACAATTAAGATCAAGAATATCTTTTAGAAAAATGAAGTGAACACACTGGAGGTCAGAAGGAGTCAGCAAGCAATTGTGGGGTTACAATGCGAGGAACCAGAAGGTGATGCGGCTGCACTCTTGCAAGATGTCTTGCATGCCTTTCATCATTCTGCCAGTCACATTTTCTTGTCCTCCTGGCTGAGAGGAGCATGCAAGTAGAAAAGACGAAGCATTGGGCCCACTCTGAATTGCGAGTATCTTTACTGTCTCCAGCAAATGTTGCAATGTGAACAAAACAGTGCCATTGGAGCTGCTGCAGTTTCTTAAAAGGCAGTACCAAGGGGACAAAGGAAGAAAAGTGTCAACAGGCAAGTAGTGAAAACAAGACATGCAAATCAGGAACAAGGCGATGATTCCTGTTGTGACAGCAAGCCTGATTTTCCTCCACACTAATCAACTTAGAGCCAACCTTAAGAAATAGGGCCACAAAGTGAAGTCCACAACACGCGAGTTTTGGGAAGAGCAAACCACCTATTACAATGCAGTCTGAGCCCTGTTACATACACAATGGAGGATCTTCTTTGTGGTCCACAACATGCGAGTGTGGGGAAGAACAAACCCCAGACCACCTATTACAATGCAGTCTGCGCCCTGCCACATGCACAATGGAGGACCTCCTTATAGCAACACCAGAGGCACTCCAAGCGGCCAGCTATTGGTCTAAGGACAATTAGTATAATGCCAAGTTCTTAAACCTTGTGGATTTTTAAAAAAATACATTAAGACTTCGGTCTGCTTCTGATATGATAAATAAAAACCAACTTAGGTCAACAACTCTGGAAGAGATTGGTGGGGAGAGTATGAGGACATGAAAGGGAAGTTTCCTACAGTAGTCCAGCTCATCAATGGTCTTAAGGGGAATTTATCCTGCCCTCTTTTCTAAATACATATTTGTAGTATTTGTTATGTTTTGTATATTTGATTTCTTACTTCCTATTTATTTATTTTTTCAATTTGATTTTTTTTCTTACTTGGCTGCTCATAAAGTGAATACAGGCACTTGAGACTTTCCTTCATAACAGAGGAAGACATCACCATCTAGTGGCAATTATCAAAGCAGCAGCTTGTAGAAATAGCTTGCTTAGGGCGGTTTTTTTGTTTGTTTTGTTTTGTTTTGTTTTTGGTGACAAGAGCGACTTGAGAAACTTGACGTTGCCCAAGGGATGCCTGGATGTTTTTGATATTTTTCCATCCTTGTGGCAGGCTACTCTCATGCCCACGCATGGGGAGCCAGAGCTAACAGAGGGTGCTCATCCACTTTCGATGAGAAATTGGAAACAAGAGGCTGTCCAGATATCATTGGATAGCAACTTCCATAATCTCTCTTTGTTGCCTATGTTGTCTAAAGCTGATGGAAATTGAAATATAACAAGAACTGGAGAACCAGATATTTTCCCAGCCTTGTTTTAGATTAGGATACCTCAAACAAAATAAAAGCCACATTAAAGTTTAAGTAAAGCAGCATCTGCCATTATGACAAGTCAGATGTAATACACATAGAGGTATTGTATCTTGCAGGAGATGTAGGGGATATTGATGCAGTGGCTCGTGCAAATCTCTTGGGAAGACCGGCGGATAAATGTCAGCATGCTGGAAGAGGCAAAGACCACCAGCACTGAAGCAATGTTCCTCCAGCATCAACTCCGCTGGACCAGCCACGTTGTCCGAATACTCGATCACTGTCTCCCAAAGCAGATACTCTATTCCCAACTCAAGAACAGAAAATGTAATTTTGGTGGACAGGAAAAGAGATTTAAAGATGGGCTTAAAGCCAACCTTAAAAACTGTGGCATGGACACCAAGAACTGGGAAGCCTTGGCTCTTGAGCACTCTAACTGGAAGTCAGTTGTGACCACAGCGGTGCTGCAGAATTCAAAGAGGCACAAATGGAGGGCGAGGGGGAGAAATGTGCCAAGAGGAAGAGGCGCCCAGTCAACCCTGATAGGAACTGCCTTCCACCTGGAAACTGATGTCCTCACTGCAGGAGAACATGAGAATCAAGAATAGGGCTCCACAGCCACCTACAGACCCACCGCCAAGACACCGCAACTGGAAGACCTTCATACTTGAGCTACAAGGGATCGCCTAAGTAAGTAATAATTATAAATAATAATAAATTAGAAATATGAAGTGTGAATTGACCGATAATGTATCCAAAATAAAGGTACTGTTGTAATCTGACAGATAGCAGCCAAGAAACAAAAGGTCTTGGTGATTTACATCACCTTGTTATGACTGGAGGAAAGTTATTGCATATATAAACAGGGATCTGTGAATGACTCTTATCTGATTGGCCAACCAGAGGCCAGGAAAGATATAAAACAAGCCAAGATGAGATAGAGAGAAAGGAGCCAGGAAGACCAAATGCCAGCCTTCACTGTACTGTGATGTTTATAAGTGGTGTGCTGTTCCTAATTGAAAAAGACTACATATTCTGTTTGGAATGGATGATCTCAGATATAGCAATGCCCAAAGATAGCATGTTCCTTGGATACTTGTGTGTACTACATATGATATATGGGCCAGGACACCCCAATATTGTTTAAGATGTCAATGTTCCTTTATGTGTAAAATGGCACCATATGACTTATTTGTGGGATGAGTGGGGAGCAGTGGGCACTGTGGAGCCGCTGGAAGGAATGTAAATCTGCATCAGCCAATCAGTTTTAAACATTTTAATGTAGGCTGATTGGCTGTCAGGAAGGCAGACCTGATTGAATCAGTTTTCATTCAAGTCTGTTCTTGGGCCTTATATTGGAGAAGGCTTGCTTGGGATTATTATTATTATTATTATTATTATTATTATTATTATTACAATAATAACAATAATGTTTTATTACTTACCCACCTCTCTTCATGGCTCAAAGCAGGGCACACCATAGTTAAAATACGTAATTATTAAAACGCATTTCTGTAAAATACATTACACATATTAAAATGCATGGTGGAAATTTAAAATTCCCTGGATATGCCTACTGGATGAGCTAAGTCTTTAGTTGTTTCTTAAATTCTGATAGTTAATGTAACTGTTGAACTCTTGTGGCAGGTCATTCCAAAGTCTTGGGGTGGCTGATGTAAAGGTCTTCTGGGTGACAGTTGCCAATTGGATTCTGACTGGTTGGAGTAGCCACCCTTCCTCCATAGGACCTCAGAGTCCTAAAGGGGGGGTATACAGGAGAAGGCAATCCTGTAAATCAGGCATGGGCAAACTTTCTAACTTGGGGGCCACGTGGCGGGCCGGAGCAGTGTGCGAGAGCCGGGAGGGAGTGACTTCTCCTCAAGTCCTGCCCTTTCGTCCACTTCCTCTTCTCTTTTGGAGGCAGAAAGTGAAGGAAAGACGGGAAACATTAGGATCCCAAAAGGGTTGGCCTTGGTCAGGATGAGATGGTGGCCTAATCCTGATATAGAATTCTAGAAACCTAGAGCTGGATGAGACCCCCAAGGGCCATCCAGTCCAACCCCCTGTAACGCAGAAAGGTACAATCAAAGTACTCCCAATAGACAGCCTCTACAGAAAAGCCTCCAGAGAAGGAGATTCCACCACACTCCAAGGCAGCCTATGCCATTCTCCAGAAAGTTCTTCCAAATCGTTTCAGTCGAATCTCTTTCCCTGCAATTTGAACCCATTGTTCCCTTGTGCCCTGGTCTCTACAGCAGCAGAAAGTTCCCCCTGCCCCCTCCTCCTCAATGGGACATTCTTTTAAATCTTGAAACATGGTTTTCATGTTCCCTCTCTACCTTCTCTTCTCCCAGCTAAACATCCCCCAGAAGGAAGGGAGGGAGAGAAGGATGGATGGAAGGAAGGGAGGGAGGGAAGTGATGGAGGGAGGGACAAATTAGAGAAGGAAGAATGAAAGGTTGGAAGTGAAGGAAGGATGGAAGGGAAGGAAGAGAGAGAGGGAAGGAAGAGAGAGGGGGAAGGATGAAGGAAAGAGAAAAATATAGGATGGTGTGAGAGAGAAGGCCCTGAGAAAAGAACCCAAGAGGCTGCATGCAGCCCTGGGCCTGGGTTTGCCCATAGCTGCT
This sequence comes from Anolis sagrei ordinatus, assembly GCF_025583915.1. NCBI lineage: Eukaryota > Metazoa > Chordata > Lepidosauria > Squamata > Anolidae > Anolis > Anolis sagrei. Next base: position 30,504,679 of record NW_026844366.1, read on the forward strand.
GTAGGTAATCTGGACCCAAACCATACAGGGCAGTGTTTCTCAACCTGGGGGTCAGGACCCCTGGGGAGGTCGTGACGGGGTGTCAGAGGGGTCGCCAAAGATAACCAGAAAATACTGTATTTTTGTTTTTCATGGGGATTCTGTGTGGGAAATTTGGTCCAATTCTATTGTTGGTGGGATTCAGAATCCTCTTTGATTGTTGGTGAACTATAAATCCAAGCAATTGCAACTCCCAAAAGGCAAGATCTGTTTCCCCCAAACTCCATCAGTGTTCACATTTGGACATATTGAGTATTTGTGCCAAGTTTGGTCCAGATCCACCATTGTTTGAGTCCACAATGCTCTCTGGATATAGGTTAACTACAGCTCCCAAAACTCAAGTGAGAGGAATCTACTCCTAGGAAGGGAAAATATTTAGCAGTTTTGTATACCGCTCTTCTCACCTCCGTTCGAGGGACTCAGGCTGATTTACAACATCAATATTGCAGACAGTCATTAAAACATCATATTCTAAATCACACTAAAACATTAAAATAGCAAAATACAATCATATAATTACAATGGCCAGTCGTCATCAAAAATCACTATTCGTCATCATCCATCCATATCACAGGATCATGGCTCATTCGTCGAATGCCAATCCCCAAAGCCAAGTTTTCACCTGTTTCCTGAATGTTAAGATAGAAGGGGCAGTTCTGATCTCCAGTGGAAGGGGGTTCCAGAGTTGAGGGGCCACCACCGAGAAGGCCCTGTCTCTCGTCCCCACCAGCCGCGCCTGTGAGGCTGGTGGGATCGAGAGCAGGGCCCCTCCAAACGATCTTAGCAATCTTGATAGTTCATAGGAGAGGATACGTTCGGACAGGTAAATTCCTTCTCCCACCCTGGATATTCCACAGATAAAGAAACCCCATTTTCCTAGTTTCCAACAGACTTCACAACCTCTGAGGATGCCTGCCTGGAACAAGGCCATACACCTCGGAAAACTCACAACCTAGGGAGTTGAAGTCCAAAACACCCGGAGGGCCCAAGTTGGCCCATGCCTTGTCCCCGCTTGGTGGGGATGTGGGACAGGGCCTTTTCCGTGGTGGCCCCCCAACTCTGGAACACCCTCCCTAAAGACCTTAGACAGGCCCCCTCATTGGCTGTCTTCAGAAAGAACTTGAAAACCTGGCTTTTCTGATGCGCCTTCCCAGATTAGGAAATCTCCACTACCAAGTCCCATAAGCACTTTACCAGGACCAATGATTGTTGCACTCTGCACATTGCACTTGCCCTAGAAGCCCTTTATACACTTCCTGTCACATCAGCACTTTTAATCTTTGTACCCATTCTTTGGCCCGGCCCAGTTTTATTGTGTTTTAGTGTATTGTGCCTGTTGTTTTACTTTGCCTTATTTTGTTTTTAATTGTTTGATTTGCTTAGATTGTATTGTTATGTTTTGTTATTGAGGCCTCGGCCTGTGTAAGCCGCATCGAATCCTGCGGGAGATGTTAGCGGGGTACAAATAAAGTTTAATAATAATAATAATATTTATTTATTTGTCGTGTCCAAGCAGCCAGTCCGTTATATTACATTTCTAACAGAACAAAGCAAACAAACAGAAAAATACACAACTTGTGAGTTTGGTAGTTGGTTAAATGTCCTTTGATCACTATCTGGCCACTTGGAGTGCTTCCGGTGTTGCTGCAAGAAGGTCCTCCATTGTGCATGTGGCAGGGCTCAGGTTGCATTGCAGCAGGTGGTCAGTGGTTTGCTCTTCTCCACACTCGCATGTCGAGGATTCCACTTTGTGGCCCCATTTCTGAAGGTTGGCTCTGCATCTCGTGGTGCCCGAGCGCAGTCTGTTCAGCGCCTTCCAAGTCGCCCAGTCTTCTGTGTGCCCAGGGGGGAGTCTCTCATTTGGTATCAGCCATTGGTTGAGGTTCTGGGTTTGAGCCTGCCACTTTTGGACTCTCGCTTGCTGAGGTGTTCCAGTTGTCTCTGTAGATCTTAGAAAACTATGTCTAGATTTAAGTCGTTGGCGTAATAATAATAATAATAATAATAAATTAATGCTGTTTGACACCGTTTTAACTGCCATGGTTCAGTGCTGTAGTTTGGTAAGGCACCAGCACTCTTTGGCACCAGCTACCTATCCGAACATATCTCTGCCTACGAACCCACCAGGACTCTACGATCTTCTGGGGAGGCCCTACTCTCGATCCCGCCTGCATCACAAGCACGGCTGGCGGGGACGAGGGACAGGGCCTTCTCTGTGGTGGCCCCTCGGCTGTGGAACGCCCTTCCCAGGGACATTAGATCAGCCCCTTCGTTAATGGTGTTTCGAAGAAAACTAAAAACCTGGCTGTTTGAACAGGCGTTCGGATAAATAGTGCAATGAACGATGAATATAGGAAACGGAATTTATGGATGACGAATTGGATCACGATTTTAGTTATGAGATGCTAATGTGTTATATTGATGTGTCATTATTTTGTATTGTTGTTGTTCATTCGTTCAGTCGTCTCCGACTCTTCGTGACCTCATGGACCAGCCCACGCCAGAGCTCCCTGACGGCTGTCACCACCCCCAGCTCCTTCAAGGTCAGTCCAGTCACTTATTTTGTATATTGTGCTGTTAATAGTTTTAAATATTGTATGTTGTTTCATTAAAGCTTTTAAACAGAGGCTGGATGGCCATCTGTCAGGGGTGATTTGAAAGCAATATTCCTGCTTCTTGGCAGGGGGTTGGATTGGATGGCCCATGAGGTCTCTTCCAACTCTTTGATTCTATGATTGACTTTTGCTCTTGTTGTAAACCGCGTTGAGTCGCCTGCGGGCTGAGAAACTGTGGTATACAAGCAAAGTAAATAAATAAGTAAGGACGAAGCCCTTAGGAAACTACAACTCCCACGCGCCTATATAAGAAGAGTCCAAAATAAAAGGCGCCTGTCCCTTTAAATCTCAGCGGCCGGCCCCTTCCGCCTTTGGCAAGGAGACCCCGCGCCTTACACGGAGAGGTGAAACCAAGATGGCGGCGGTGTTGAGAGACTGAGGCGGAGAGGGAGAAGGAGGCTAACGGCTTGAGCATCTGCCCGGCGAGGGGCTCCGCGGGGAGGCCCGCCGCTCGGGCCCGGGGCAGGCCACGCGAGGCCGGCGGGGGAGCCGGAGGGGAGTGGAAGGAGAGCCGGAGACGGAAGAACATGGCGGCGGCGGAGGAGGAGAAGAAGAAGAGAGAGGGAGAAGGAGTCCGGCCGGAAGTGCTGCCTGTGATGCCTTCCGTGTAGGCCGCGGCCTTGTCAGTCTCGGCTTCTTCTTCTCAGCGTCAGCATTGCTACTCCTTCTCTCTCTCTGTCTCTCTGTGTGTGTGTCTGTTCTCTTGCCTTTCTCCCCATTCTCCTCTTGTCACTTTACCCCAGATCACTTTGCCTTCCTATCCCCCCTCTCACAGAGTCCCCATTGGCAAATCCTCGCATTTCAACACACACAAACACACACCCCATATTAGACTTTTTACTCCCTATCCCTTCATAATAAGACATATACACACACTCCCCATATTAATGTGGGTTCCACTTTAGTCACGCCTTTCCCATTACTACCAATCCCTTCATATTAACACACACGCACACACACACTCCCCATGTTATTGTGGGGTCCCCTTTAGTCACGCCTTGCCATTTTGGCTCCATTCTTCTCAATCTCTTGTTGTTCTCTGTTTCTTCTCCTCAGCTCTTCCTGGCCTCTCCCATTTCTCTCCCTCTCTCTTTGGCTTCACTGAAAACAAGTTCTGTCGTGGAAAGCAGCCCTCTTCCTCCTCCTTTTTTGTTCCACTGCAAAACTTCAAAGCACCCACCCCTTTGGGGGATGATGGTGAAGGCGAGGAGGAGGAGGCAGCAGCTCCTTTAGCAGTGCCAACAAAGAGAACAGCTTGAGGTCTTATTGTGTGGGACTGTTCACTCCCTTCCCTGCTCTGCTTTATTGAGGGGGGCACGGGCCCCCCCATCACCCTTTGCACCCCGGCCTCGGTGATCGTGGCAAGAGGCAGGATGACCGACACCCGGCGGAGGGTGAAGGTGTACACGCTGAATGAAGACAGGCAGTGGGACGACCGGGGCACTGGACATGTGTCCTCTGGCTATGTGGAAAGGCTGAAGGGCATGTCCCTGCTAGTCAGGGCCGAGAGCGATGGTGAGTCTGCCTGAATATGTGTCCTCCGTGTAAGGGACTGGCCCTGCTTGCATTGCAGGGTAATTGAGGGACTCTTTTTATTTGTCTTCTCAAATCAAGAGTATGGATGGAACCACCTGAAGATTATTCTCGACATGTTATGATAGAAGAGTTTCACCATGTGCTGATGTTACATAATGTTTGTGTCAATACTGTGCTGTAACTTCTGTCTATATAACTTACTCCCATCGCTGATCTGCTTCCATCAGAGTCCTTTAGAGCAGTGGTTCTCAACCTGTGGGTTCCCAGGAGTTTTGGATTACAGCTCCCAGAAGTCCCAGCCAGTTTACCAGCTCTTAGGATTTCTGGGAGTTGAAGGCCAAAACATGTGGGGACCCACAGGTTGAGAACCACTGCTTTAGAGGCTAGGCTAGAATAATATTTTTATAATAATAATAATAATATACTTATTTATAACCCATCCTATCTCCCCAAGGTAACTCAGAGTGGTTTACAGTAAAAAATAACAGAGTGGAAAACAGTAGTATCGTTTGTTTATTTCTATATCTAATATAACACTGAATAAATACTTTGCGTTCATACATTTTTTCTCTGCAGCTTTCCAGTTTCCTACAGCTTCATATATATTAGAACACTTATATATTCCATTTATTTTAAATAATGTAGACATTGTTTTCTCCCCAGTTTTACATATTAGCAGATGATGAATGTGGGGAAGGATATTCAGTCTCACTGTTTTTTTTATGAGTAGTCCTCTTCCATTATGCTAGATGGGATTTGTAGTTCATATCTATCTAATATGTAAACTATAATTCCTCAGATAGTAAGTCTTCAGAGTCATCTCTATTTTAACATAAAATTACTTCCATGAGTCCTGTGGTAAGATACTCTAAAAAGCTACCACATGATATTACTAAGTGGTTTGGGTTATTAAAATTGCACTTAATTTTTTTCTAGATTTTGTTTGTAGTTTCTGTTATTTCTCAGGGTCATTCTTTTGTCTTTAACCAAATGGCAGTGTGTTGTTGTAGTGTTTACTCTTGCTTATTTTCACTGTTGCTATTGCTATTCTAAAAATAAGCATAAATGAGTGTTAGTAGTCTAGTAAACAAAAAACGAAATAACAAATCTGTGGATCTGATCCTATATCTATTTATATAGGTACTTTATATTGAAAGTAAGTGGGACTTGCTACTGAATGTGTGCATATCACTCTTACATCCTGATCATAAACATACTTACTCTGAATTAAACCTTTTGATCTGTGTTCAGTTAGTGTAGGCATATACTGTTAATATTAGGTGGTGCTTAGGGAGAATCTAAATGGTATTAGAGTTTGAGTATCCCTTATCCAAAATGCATGGGTCTGAACTGTTTTACTTTAGCTTTTTTTCCTAGATTTTGGAGTACATTTTTTTGAATACACAGGCATAAAGAGATATCTTATAGATGAGACCCAAGACCAAACATGATGTTCATTTGTGTTGCATTCATTTTGTGCATGAACCAAAGTTTGTGTACATTGAACTATCATGAAGAAAAGGTGTCACTATCTCAGCTGCCCATGTGGATCATTGTATTTTTAGACAAGGAATACTCAGCCTATATACAGGAAAGTTATAAATAAGTCCTATCATCTTTAGTCTTAGTATCTGTTTTTTCTTGGGTAAAGACTGGTGTACCATAGAGTGATAAATTCTTAGGTTGTTCCTGAAGGAGACTGACTGTTTTGTACTTAACTATATTTTGTAGCCTTTCTCTCACTTTTATATCCATAGACATTTGTTTTTTTTCTTCCAGGGTTTTATATTTGATACAGTCAGCCCCCATATTCACTTTGTTTAGAAGCAAAGTCATGAAAGTGGAAAACCGCATATTAAAAAAAGTAATCTTACGTTTTCCAGCATTACTCTGTGTTCAACTTCCAGTGGAAACCAACCATAGAGTCATGCTGGAGGACCTAAAGATTACTAAAGAGAACATATTAATCAAATCCACAAATATTCATATCCACAAATAACCCCAAAGCATTTTAGAGATTCCAGAATATAATTATAGAATTCAGACCTTTAGAAATAGTTTATGGGATTATGTTCCCTTTGCTTTACTGAAACATCAGTTTTTGCTAGTTAATCAATTCCTTACATTCAATGTACTGAGTTAGTTTGTTTGAGATCTCTGCTTACGTGGCTCAGATCTGTTTTTCAGACATATACTGTATATATTGTCTATTTCTTACTGCGGAGAATTAGCCCAAATGAGTGTGTCTCTTGGTGCGGGATGGAAGATCCACAAGGCCTCATCACATTAAAGTCTGTGACAGCTTGATAATGGCACCTAGAAATGTGAAACAATGTCATTTAGTGACAAACTTGACTAGGGTTTTCACTTGAAATCATTTTCCAGCCCCAAGCCTTTAGAAACATGAAGAAGAATGGCATATGGCGGTCCTTCTGAAAATTTAAGGAGCTGATCCTGCCTTATCTCTAACAGTATCTGTCTGTTTACCTTTTCTCCTACTTTTCAGAACATTACCAGTCTTTTTGTGGTCCCTTGATTTGTACGCTTTATGATTGTTTAATAAATTTCTGAATTGTTCTTTAAATTGTTGCTCTTAATACTGTGATGATGTTAATAGCTATTTTAAGTTTTCTTTTTATAGTGCACATAAGTTATCATTTTATTTTGGGCATGAAATTACAAACATTTTTCTTGCTCTTTTCAGGTTCTCTTCTCCTTGAGTCTAAGATCAACCCAAATACTGCGTACCAGAAGCAACAGGTAGTTTAGTCAATTAAATCTTCTATTTTCCTAGTAATATACTGGTATATTCACATAGGTAAAGTTTTAATAGAAAATAGAAAATATCTGGGCTTGTGCTAAGCAAGCCTGTAAACTTCAAGGTACGTTTTGGCTGATGCTGCAGAAGTGGTTGTTGACTGAATGAATTACTGTTATGCACAGATTTATGAATTACTGTTATGCACAGATTTTTTCCATTTTATGTTTCACTATTACCAGTAACAATAACATGGGATATGTTCACATGGGTAACTTAACTTTTACTGTAGAAGTTTTGAATGTATAAGAGTTTTGAACCTGAATCTCAGTCATCTGTAATCTTGTGAATTATAACAATGGCATTTTAATATTCTCTAGAAACCTACCAAATCAAGTTTATAGGTAGAACCTATCAACTTTCATTCTATTGGTAGAAAATGTCATAAAATGGAAGTGAGGTGTGATTTTTAGTGCTCTGCCACACACTGCTTCCATTCCATTTACTCCTTGGTTTTCTGTGCTTCCCTTCACCTTTTTCTCATTCGGATCAAGGTATATTTTCAAAGAGCCATTGTGCTGTAATAATAATAATAAAAATATATATTTATTAACCGGCTCTCCTGATGGCTTGAGTTGGCATACAACTAAGTCAAAAACATATGAACACAAAATATATACAATACATTACATAGATAAAAACACAAAAATACAAAAAAAACTTGCACCAAACACAGAGACAAAATTGACATATAGTAGCAATAGAATGTAAATCAATGTAAGTCCAAACCCATGATTAAAGGTGACTGGGTAGGTCTGCCGGAAGGGATGGGTTTTCAATTCTGCCAGGTCATTCAACAGTCTTCTTCGGGTGGCTGATGAAAAGGTCCTCTGGGTGACGGTCGCCAATAACGTTTTGGCTGGTTGGAGTAAGCGTCCCCCCAGAAGACCTAAGTGTCCTAAAGGGTGGATTGTACAGGAGAAGACATCCCTGTAGATAACCTGCACCCAAACTGTAACAGCCTGGGTGTTTGATTAGGATTCCAGGAGACCAGTGTTCAAATCAACAATTGGCCAAGAAAACCCACTGCATAACCTAAAACTCTTTACCACTCTCAGCCTCAGGTGAAGGCAATCGCAACCCCACTAAATGAATCTTGTCTAAATATTCTGTGATAGATTCACCTTAGAGTTATGTTAGGTTGGAAATTATTGGAAGACACACCACAACAGCAAACATTTCAGGAACCTTCAGTTTTCTTTTAGCCTTACTCTGGTAGACTCCAGACAGTTCTGACATTTGGAATATTGCATGAGGCACACACACACAAATGCAGAGTTCTAAAAAGTGAGAAGAACAAGATGTTGTTATTAATATAGAAACTTGACTAGGAAACAGTTCATTTTTGAAAAACTTGGCTTAATGTCAAAATGTATATGCAATGTTTTTTAACTATTCCTCATAAATGGTATTGCATTATTTTATTTGAAAGGTTTCATAACACAGAGTTTCTGTATGAAATGCAAAAACTCAGCACTTGTAATTTTTAGAAGTAAGTGACTCTTTAAACCATAAAAACCTTGTTAATGCCAACTCAAGCAGACATTTTGAATAAGTGGCATTTATATGTATGTTGACTTACCAGTGAACAATTGATTCAACAGATCTACTTTAGTTAGGACTAATCAAGAATTCTAGCCAATGTCTGGTCAGCTGATCCTGCATACTGACACAAAAGACTGGTGTTGCATGGATGTTGCCACTGATGTGCATGTGAATGAAAATTCAGTATGAGAATTCTTAGGTTGTCTTGTTTTTCAATGTTATAGATAATATAGGCTGGAAGTAAAACCCTATTTTTTCAATCAAATAATAATCTTCAGAATGTATTTTTAAATGTTAAGATATAATTAAACTAAATGTGACTTTTAACCTTTCAAGGACACACTGATTGTGTGGTCTGAAGCAGAGAACTATGACCTCGCACTTAGCTTTCAAGAAAAAGCTGGCTGTGATGAAATATGGGAAAAAATATGTCAGGTATGTTTTTACTCCTTTGGTATCCCTCTATGGCAGGGAGTAACATTTGATTACTCTTGTGGTCTCGTCTGACTCTGTGAATCTTTGATTTTATATAAGCACAATTTATGCGTAGTTAGAGAGTTCTGAGCCAGTGCAGTTTTCTTCATATTTTATTTTGAAATAAGAGAATGCACAAAAAGTATAGAATTCCAACAAAAGAAACAAACATTAATTCCTGAGTATACTGCAACTATCAAATCTTAGAAAAAATGGGAAAGGCGAACTTCTCTTTTCCCCAAATTTCAAAATAATTTTCTATAGCAAAATATGAAAAAATTGAAATCAGAGAATGCACAAAAAGTATAGACTTCCTACAAAAGAGGCAAACTTCAATTCACAAGTATACTAAAGCCATCAACTATTGGAAGAATTGGGGAATACAAATTTCAAAGCAGTTTTCTGTAGCAAAATATGTTTTTGTCGTACACCTTGAGAATTTGAAGAAATAAAATATTTAATGGGACTAACTAAATAGAGGAGCATGGTCTCTAAATGTTTATAGATAAGAAATAGTCCATTGTTATGCATCACTGGGGCAATAAAATAATCTGGCAAAGAAGAGAATGACAAGATCACAATAGCAAAAATATATGCCATTTTTGAAGAACATTTCTCTCTCTTTATGCATATGAATGGTGGGCTGAATCTTAGGAAGATAGCTGGGTTCATTTTGTGATATCCAGTCCATGGATAACTGTAGGCAACTGATGAGGGATTCTTTTGGTGTTTAATGTTGCAGAATAGTCTTAGAGCAGTGCTTCTCAACCTGTGGGTCCCCAGTTGTTTTTGGCATCCAACTCCCAGAAATCCTAACAGCTGATAACCTGGCTGGGATTTCTGGGAGTTGTAGGCCAAAGCACCTGGGGACCCACAGGTTGTGATTTTAACTGATGTTTTAATGATTATGTTTTTAATTGGGTTGAGTTTAATGCAATTATTTATTTACTGATATGTATATTCGGCATTGAATTTTGCCTTTGTGGGGTTGCCCTGCGTCCCAAGTGCGGTAAATAAAATAAATAAATTGAGAACCACTGGTCTAGAGAAATTAAAGCACCCCAATAGAGACATACAACAGTAACACTTAAAGCACAGATAAAATCACAGCATAAAATGTGCTAGGTATATTATGTACATGTCAAATATTTTCCAGTGCTTGAAGACTGGAAAGATGTGAAGACACAGAAGATTTCTTTTATTAATACTGAGGGTTTTAACATTGATAATGGCTGCATTGGGTATTTTTTAGCAGAATACTTGCTTTGAATTTTTATTTAGGCAAATCATATTTGAAGACAGCTGAGCTGCTTGTTACATTGAAATACTTAATTGCCATAGTGTGTGGCCTTGTCTGTTACTGAACTCCCCACCTGGTAATCCTTTCCTATTTTTTAGTACCCAGTTGTTTAAAAGAGATGCCCACTTTCTGGCCTTGACTGTTTTACATAATTGGTAAAACAACGTTTTCATGCCTGTAGCTTCTTTCATTGATAAATCTCTATATATGATAACAGATGTTTGACAGGTATGCCTGAAGATGAACTTCTCAGTCTTCTCTCACTTTACTAGGTCCAAGGAAAAGACCCTTCAGTGGATATTACTCAGGATCTGGTGGATGAATCTGAGGAGGAACGCTTCGATGATATGTCATCACCAGGTCTAGAGTTGCCATCTTGTGAATTAAGTCGATTAGAAGAAATTGCAGAACTTGTGGCATCTTCCCTGCCTTCACCATTACGGCGTGAAAAACTTGCTCTAGCACTGGAAAATGAGGGCTATATTAAAAAGCTCTTAGAAATTTTTCACGTATGTGAGGATTTGGAGAACACTGAAGGACTGCACCATTTGTATGAAATTATTAAGGGAATCTTCCTTTTGAATAGAACTGCCCTTTTTGAAGTCATGTTTTCTGAAGAATGTATAATGGATGTAATTGGATGCCTAGAATATGATCCGTCTTTATCACAGTCACGGAAACACAGGGAATTTCTGACAAAAACTGCAAAATTTAAGGAAGTTATTCCAATATCTGATCCAGAGCTGAAGCAAAAAATACACCAGACCTATAGAGTACAGTATATTCAAGATATGGTTCTACCTACTCCTTCGGTATTTGAGGAAAACATGTTATCAACGCTTCATTCATTCATCTTTTTTAATAAAGTAGAAATAGTTGGTATGTTACAGGTAAGACCGGGAATTCCTTTTCTTTGATCTGGGTTGTTACACAAATTAAACTTTGCTTCTTGTGGAGGGGATCTTGTTTGCAGCTTGTATGTTAAAACACAGTACAGAATTTCCCAGACCTGGAAGGTGCAAAATTTGGGATGCTTGCTGTACTGCTCTGTTGCAGCTGTTATTTTGGATAGCCAGAAGTGATACTCTGTTACTCCTGGTTGGTTGGTGGTATTTTTGCTACTATATGATGCTCTTGAATCAACATTATTTAGTTACATTTTGCAAATTAAGTGGCTTTTTTAGCTTAAAAGGTTTGTTTTGGCTCAAAATTTGGAGAGGTGCTTTGGGTTTTAATAGATTGGTGGGGATCCCAAGATCAGCATTGGATAGCTCGAGGGCTAATCTAATTTGATGTCATAAGTAGTGTGCTTCCCTCCTGCCTCGTTTCATCAAACTCCCATAATTCTTGCATGCTACGTATATATCAAACAGTAGTAATTTTTAAGAATCCCTTTTAAGATGTAGGAAAGAGATCTTCCAACCTTCAGTTTATTTCAGTCAAAAAACCTGCTAGGCTACAAATTCATTTCCAGTGTTGGTCATGCTCCAAACATATATGCTGGTGCAGTAAACTTTGCTGTATTTTTCCATATTTTGGGGCAAGTGAGTACGCTAAATTGGGCTATGCCATTTTTAGATATAGCTCTCATGTTCATAGTTGCACCTCTCCATGAAAGTTCTTGAAGTTCCATGCTTACTAGTTGAATATTTAACACTGTATCCTACTTTTCAAAACAACATCAAAGCAACAGAAGGTCTAAATGTCAGGTTGTATGATTTACAACATTTGGTAAACATGTAAGCAAAATCCATCTGAAAGTTAACAAGGACACCCACTATTGTCAGATGCTGAGGATTAGAAAGACCACCATGTAGTTTTCGTTTTAGAATGATAGAATTTTCAGTGACATTCTTCATAAAATATGTAGAAAGTGTAGACATGGTAAGAGTAAGAATTTTTACTGTACCAAGAAAACAAGCAGTGTGATAATAGTTGTTACTGTGTTATGTTCAACAGAGCTATGACTGGTCACTTCTAATCTATATTTAGACTATTTTTGGGCATTGTAGCTTTCCAAATAGTGCAGGGAAAAAAGTTAAAAATTATATAAATGGTAGAACTTTTTTTTCACACTACTGGAGGCTTTCATAAGTTTTGCAAATACTTCAGTAATGACATAGTTTGACTCACTCTCTTAGTTTTTAATTTGTTTTGCAAAATGAGATTTTGTGTTGCAACATTTAAGCTGAAATTTAGAAAAGTTCAGTGCAAAATTCTCTGTGTGTACAATCATTCTTCACGTTAAATGAGAGAACATTGTTGTGAAACGTGTGGAAAATTAAGAGTGTGTTACTTGGTATATATTTCTTGTTCAATCATGGTTTTAATGTTCTTAGTGTATGATTCATGACATTTTCAATGACTTCATCCTGTACTTTTTCTCATATTGTAATATGGTATTGACCAAAGCAGGAAGATACAAAATGTTTATATTTATCCAGTGGCATGATTCTTTGTATACTAGCTCGGAAATGTCTACTTGAACGTAGTTCTAAGAAACTTGTTCCTCTAACTTAAATAGGTTTTACAGACATAATCCATTTGTCACCCAGTCTTATAAGAGGAGATTACATTGGAGTATTTGGGTTCACTGGTCCATAGCATAATGACAGAGGTGGAGAAATTAACATCTGTACTGTTGGCTCTCTCTTGTTTCATGTATCTGCAGCCCTAGCCAGCATAACCAGTAGAGATGAAAGATGGTAGTTACACCTGGAGGGCACTCATACTCTAATAGAAACAGTCCACTCTAGGCTCTTTGTATTGATCCGGTGGGGTGAAAGTGCTAGGGAGTAGCTGAATCAGAATAGCACCTTTTCTCCTCATTATTGATATGATACACCGTGGACTTTTATCTCACAAAGGTTGCAAACTAGCATTGAAGCAAAACTGTCATAGTGCACAGCCTATCCCTGGCCTGCCACATCACTGCAATAAACCCATCCCCTGCTATTGGTGGGAAAGCCCATCAATAGCCCTAGATCAAATCATAGTTTTATCACTTACCTGGTAGAATGAGCCCTTTCTACTATTGTGCTAGCATGTTTGCACTGAAGTGATATCAGGGGAGGGGATTCCTGTAGTCTCCTACTGTCACCCATCCCTCCTCACAATAATTTCACAATCTAAAAGTTGTTATTGTAACTAACGTTTGCTGGACTTACGATGTTTTTTTTTAAAAAAAAACATTATAAAAACATTTCTGAGCACAAGAATTGTGAGAGTGCGAAGTTACAGTGCTAATCGGAAGCATGGGCATGGAACCATGGAATGGCAAATTGTCACAATTGCGTGACTATAGAGAGGTCCTGATCATCCCAGTAGGTTGTCATCCATGATGGCATAAATGTCATGGGTGGCTTTGTGCAATAGTCCTATGTCAGTAGATTGCTGATTCCTGTTTTCTGGCTCAGTAAGGAATAAAAGAGAGTAAGGGAATGTTGGGACATTTCCCTGAGCACTGCTTCATCACTGGCATGCAATGATGCAGCTAGTGCAAGATGCATTTTATGTAGGTGCCAACAACAGATACAGCTATCTATTATATACAGAGAGTGCTAAGGTGCTAAGCAAAGGTCTAAAATATAATCTATATGTTTGTTTTCCTTAGTTCTTGTCATTTATTGTGAAGAAAAGAGGAAAGGTTAAATGCAATATCAGTATTTGAGAATCTTAACATTTGATACATGGCAGATGTTGTTATAATGTAGATAGCTGTCTTCAACTAACTCCTAAATCTGCCTTAGAAATCTTTATTTCTATTACATGTACTGTATAATTGTAAAAATAATTTTAATTCCTTCATTATTTTAGGATAACGCCCTAAAAAGTGGCTTTTAAAATAAAATGTTTTATCTTGAATATTTGTATTAGATTTTATGTCCAGTATTGCTGATGTCAAAAACTTTGCTCTAATAAGAGGGATAGAAATGTAGCATTATTTATTTACTTACTTACTTACTTACTATATTTGTATACCGCCCTTCTCAGCCCTTAGGTAGCTCAGGGCGGTTTACAATGGCAACGATTCAATGCCCCAAAACACCATAAAACATTTAAAAACATTAACACATTATATAAAACCATATCAAGAATACTAAAAGCATACATCATTTGCATCTAATAAAAACATCTCTAAAAAGTGAGGAAAAAGTGGGAATTTCAAGAAAAAAACGAATTATTTTGAGGGTGGTTTTTTAAAAATGTACAAATTATGCAATGTGTGATGCATAGATTTCCTACATAAAGGGCACACGTGAAACTGAGGAAGAGGAGAAAAGGCCATTTCATTTATGAAAAATAGCTTCATAATTGGTTGTTGCATTCTGTCTCTTGATAAATACAGTCTTGTTTTTTATATCTCAGATAAACTTCCTTCAAGAGTGTTGTGTATTTTCTCAAACACTATATTCCCAAAACATTGTTTAATATGGACATTTGACCAACATCAAAAGTCATATTCCAATTATACCATGAAATGTAGCCTGTATATGTCTGCATCACAAGTACATGGATTGGGCAGCATTCAGTGACTACCTAATCTGTATTCTTCTGTCAGAAGGAAAAGAGATAGTATGCTTCACATACATACTTCTTGTGGATAGGTTAAACAGCGCTGATTCCTTTTTCACAAGTACCTGAAACTGCCTCAGTAAATGTCTGTCAAGGGAGTGGAGTTTTACTTCCTGGATCTATTTTACCTATGTGCATTGGCTCTTAAAGTTAGAATTTTGTCTGTGATGAACATTGAAAGTCTGTGCATAATCCAATAAAGACCTTTATTTTATTTTATTTACCCTATTTATACCCTGCCTTTCTAAACCCTGTAAGGGACTCAAGGCAGCTAACATGTATAGGCAATGATTCGATGCCATGTAAACATACATATATAGTGAAATAAGCAGATATATTAAAAACCAACATATCAAACTTTAAAACACTATTTAAAATCACGTTATCCAAAATCATAGTCCATGGCCATTCCAAATTGTCATTGCACTATTGCATAGATCTCTAATGGGTTACTAATAGAATGCTTGACCCACATCCATGTCTTTAGCCTTTTCTTGAAGGTCAGGAGGGAGATAGTAAGTTCCAATGTTACATTCATTATATGAACATACAGATCAATTTCTTTTCATTTTACATAAGTTTATCATTATTTACATAGGCTACAAAACTTACCATATTATACGAAGTGACTACCAGCAGAACCCTTGTGTTTCACAAGAAATGATGAAACACATTGAACTGTTTTTCTCTTCCTTTGATTGGATTTTAACTTAATACTGATAGAGTTAAACTTTTACACAATGATGATTTTGAAGGATTAGCTAGGGAATGTGGTTTTATATGAAAAAAACACGCTTTATTTATTTACCTAATGTATTTCTGGGAGCAGGAGCTTGAAAATGTGATTTTTTCCCCCCCAGCTATATTCTGTATAGGTTTGGTCTTGGAAATTAAAGCAATTATTTTTATTTTCTGTCATTTTTACAAGCAAATAGGTAAGTGCAAAACTACTTTGTATGGCTGAGATCTCTACTAAAAGGTATACTTCACATACAAATAATGTTGGTGTTAGCCATTTTTATCTCTAGGATTTTATAACTGGTGAATTTGTAATTGGGGCTTGCACAATATATTACATACCTTTTAGTTTAATTTGTATAATTTTTTTATAGGAAGATGAAAAATTTTTGACTGACTTATTTGCACAACTTACAGATGAAGCTACAGATGAGGAAAAGAGGCAAGAATTGGTAAGAATGTTTTAAAATGTGCTTTGTGAAGCAGCTGTGGGATTCTGAATATTGATAAATACTATCTTATCTTTTTTGTATTTCAGGTAAACTTCTTGAAAGAGTTCTGTGCATTTTCTCAAACATTACAGCCTCAAAACAGAGATGCTTTTTTCAAAACATTGTCTAATATGGGCATTCTTCCAGCACTAGAAGTCATCCTGGTAAGTTTTCCAAGTTTGGTTTCTAGCATTGCCTTATTCTCCCCAGCATTCTATCGCTTAACCATAATCAGGTAATAAAAATAGTTGAAACCCTTTGTTTACTCTGGAATAGTACTTTGGCTGCAAAAAGTATGTTTTTAAAATCAGCTGGTAATATAGTCAAAAAGGGGATGACAATGCTATAGTGTAATGGATGAATGAATGGGAGACAGCCTCAAAATGTTATATTCAGATAGTTAGGGAATTTCAGAGATTCAAATGAATAATTCCTTATGATTCAAACCTCCTCAGAAATAGAAGAATGGTAATAATATACTTCACTGGGGCTCAAAGGTGAGCTAATTAAAAGCAATAAACTGTATTATTTAGGTTATACCTTCTCACTGTAGTTACAAGTTCTATTTTTCTTTAACTGCAGGGTATGGATGACGCCCAAGTGCGAAGTGCAGCTACTGATATATTCTCCTATTTGGTTGAATACAATCCATCTATGGTACGAGAATTTGTCATGCAGGAAGCGCAGCAGAATGATGATGTAAGTATGGGGCTCTTAATTTTCAAATAAATTCTAACAATTTTTTTTTGGCAAATTCTCTTCTCAGTTACAGAGCTCAGAGACTTGTATTCTTTTGCCATAAGGGGCTACAAGCTCTTTTCATAACCTACATTTTTACCTAGATCACCAGATGGAAATGTACTACATAGCATGCACATTTATCTTATTCCATGTAATGGATTTCTGCATTGGCAAGGGAGTTGGACTAGAAGGCACTTGAGGTCTTTGCAACTCTTATGATTCTATGATCAGGAGCTAACCTTAGGAGTAGCCCCTTTGCCTCTTCAGAATATACTTCCCACTCTTTTCCCCTTTGGCAGCCTTTATCATGGTTCAGTTTTATAACCCTTTGCCATATTCTTTGTCATCTTATCTGTGGCAAATGTTTGGATGCTAACAGGTTGTTCATAAATCAGTGCTGGGCATTGCCTTTTAATTCTTAGTTCATTTGGGAGTACTCCTTACATTCACCATAAATAAGATGGCAAAGAATAAAGGCTTTTTAAATAACCCTGTATTTTTTTTCCTGAGAGTCTGCCAAGAAGGAGGGGGGGAGAGATTATTCTTCATGTCAGCACTTTTAGAACTAAAATTCCAGCCAGTAAGAACCCTCATTCTTTATATCCAACACAGAAAAGTGGAGGGCTGTAAGAAACACAGATGGAGTACCCCCATCATCTCTTTAGTAACCTCTATGATTTTGTTAGGCTCTATATGCAGCATAGAAGATGCAAAGGGTTGCCAGTGTCAGATACAGTGTTCTCTGTCTCTTCTTTGGCATCCCATAGTGCACTCATACAGAAATAATGCTTTGTTATCTGTGGTAACCATGTGCATGAATGTGTACTTTCAAGTCAACTGTCAACTTATGGCAACTCCATAAATTTCACAGATTTTTTTAGTCAAGGAATATTCAGAGGTGTATTTCTCTGTTCGTTCCGGTGAAATACAGTCTATAGCACCTTATATTCCACAGAGCTGTACAAAAACGTGTGTTTAAAGCTAGCAGAACAAGAGGAGAATAAGTCCATGTTAATCTGATCTGTATCTTGGAAGTGAGATACATAGGTATTTCATACCAATTAATTCATTTTACATACCGAAGGATTTAGAGAAAAATGGACCAAAACTGCTTGGAAGCTGATAAGATACTTATTATTATATAAGATATTATTTGGAATTTACATTTAATTAACTTTTCATTTTGTTTTTGTCTATTGTATTAATAATGTGATATTGAATTTTGCCTGTAAGCCACTCTGAGTCCTCCTCAGGGTGAGAAGAGTGGGATAGGGATGTAGTAAATAAATAAATATTAAAGCTTTCCTAAATTGGAAGTCTGAAGAAAATGTAGAGAAATCTGAAATGACTTGGTCACATTGATGTAGTATTTTTTGATATTCCCAAAATTAGGTTTTTTTTTAAATATCCTAAGACTATAGCCATCAATTGGAATTTCCTGTTTTTCAAAAGAGGCTTCCCATCAGCATGAAGAATTGCTGTGACTAAAATACAACTCTATAGACTGCCATCTGCTGCAGAAATCCTGACCTTTACCTGGAATTATATTGTGTGTCTCATTTTGCATTTTAGTTATGACTAACTGTTTTGCTATCCTAATTTTGTTTTTTAACCAGGATATCTTACTCATTAACCTCATCATAGAACACATGATTTGTGATACAGATCCTGAACTTGGAGGAGCAGTCCAGCTGATGGGTCTGTTGCGTACCTTGGTGGATCCAGAAAATATGCTTGCTACTGCCAATGTGAGTTGAGATCCTGGTTTTGCATTTTGTTGTTCTTGAAATGTTTCTATTAGTATTGTTTTGAATTAATTTGTTTATTTCTTTTCTAAAGAAAACAGAAAAGACGGAATTCTTGGGTTTCTTCTACAAACATTGTATGCATGTCCTTACTGCACCTTTATTGGCCAATACTACAGAGGAAAAGCCTAGTAAAGGTAAGACATGAGGTGTCTCTTAGCCCCTTTCAAGGGTGGACATACTCCAACGTCAGTCCAGCACCAATTTCTATACATTTTCTTGCAGACATTGTCCATTCTTGCTCTGTTTCATAACTAGAAAAATGGTGTGTGGGACACACATGAAAGGAGTTGCAAAGATAATGTGGGGGCACATTGCTCTATTGCACCATTTTGGTAAAATATGATCATGTACTCAGAGATGAAGGAAGGCTAAGTGTTCCAAGCTATTTTACCCATAGGAATAAATGACAGTAATTTAATTATATAGGGGAAAGCAACAGAGGCATGTAATTCGGCCAAAAGGCATGCACATTTCAGAGTCCATTTTCTGCCTCATTCTGTTTACCAGGAAGTTACTTTGATCAGGAGGGTGTTGCTGTTTTCATTCGGCAAAGAAAGATTCGGCCCATTCGATACAATGGGAAACTTTAAAGGCTCAATCCTCAGTCATTTTAAGGCCAGTATGCATGAAACTTACCTTAGTTTTGTTTCGGTATATTACAGACTTAAATTCATTCCTATTCAGTAGTCAGCACCCTAAATCCGTTGTAATCAGCTTTTTGGTGCCCTCCTCCCCTTTGTTTTTTGGAGATTACGTGAAATGGACCACCGAATATTACAAATCATTTTTGTTCAAACTGATTCGGGCCCAAGCCTAGAAAGCAAAGGTATAGTCTTGGGGGTATACTTAGAATATAGTCTTAGGATGGCCCTTTAAAAAACAAGTTATATCCTGAGAATCATTCCTGTACTAATGTACTTAACATTACTGTTTACTATTGTCCAATTTCTTCATCCACTCTTAGCAATCATAGTCCGAGCAAATAGGAAGGGAATGCTTAAGTGCCAGGATCACAGAAATTGAAACCTGATAACCAAAGAGGATGTTTTGATGATCACCCAAAAAATTACGCAGTGCAACCTGGGGTTCTTGTTGTATATGCTTAGTTCTTGCAGGAATTAAATTTGAGAGATACATAAAATATGTCTTATTTTGTGTTTATCAAAAAAAAAAAACATAAGCAATATGCTCACCACAAATGTATTTGTTTTTATTTTTAGATGATTTTCAGACAGCCCAGCTGTTGGCCTTGATATTAGAATTGCTAACTTTCTGTGTAGAACATCATACATACCATATAAAGAACTACATTATTAACAAGGATATCCTTCGAAGAGTGTTAGTCCTGATGGCTTCGAGTCATGCTTTCCTAGCACTATGTACGTATGACACAGTATCAAGTTGTTTCATGAGAGTGATAGTAAACTAGTCATGGTTTCTAATTACGACAAAAAGTTTTAGAAAAAAATGATTTATTGACCAGCCATGCGAATATCATGTGACATACTAGAACTAAAAATACTTTTGCGTTACTTACATTTTCAGTATTTTCCTTTTTTCTTTTAAAATAGAGAGCTTCAGTTGAACTATGTAATTAGAAAACCCTGTACAGTTCTGTCTGAAAAGATAAAGTTTACAGGAACGAAATTAGTATAGATTGCATGTTTATCCTATATTTCTTCAGTTCTAAGACACACTTTTTTCTCTATATAAATATCTCTAAAAATGTGGTGCGTTTTAGAATTGCAGGTGTATTTTACATATTTTTGGTGGTGGTGGTATTGTAATTAGGGTGCATCTTACAATTTATGATCTCTTACAGTTGATGAAATGCAGTCTTTACAATAATACAGAGTGTTTTAAAAAGAGAGTCTTGATTTGAAATCACTATATCTTGGCAAGCAAGAGCCGCCCATGAATAAAACTCCTACCCCTTGAAAGGGTGGTTCATAGAGTTACAAACAGTTATTGCTAGATGCCTCTGCTAGTGCAAAAACAGCCCCTGGCCTGAGTCATTCATGAAATGGCAACACCACAACATAAAGCCTAATGAAATAGTCCCCATTTGCAGCGCTATTTTTTAGAATTGTTTCTGGCTCAAAATGGTTAGTAAAACCTGGTAACTCATTAAACCGTTTTTGTACAATTTTTTTGACAAAAAAACCCGTTTTGACATGAAATATACTATTTTGAAATTGGGACCATCATTTTGAAACACCCTGTACAATTAGGATGCTTTCTTAAGCAGCACTTCAGTGCAAAAAAAATGCCAGTGAAATATGAAAGGTTAGGTGCAATTAAATCTTTGGGCGTTTAGAAGAATTCATTTTTACATGACCTGGGAGCCCACACATGAAAAGAAAAGAAAAGTCAGTTGTGCTAAAGCGTATGCCTTCGTTATTAACTTGTCCATGGAATGATCAGGTAGTTGTGATTCCTAACTAATGCAATAAATAATTTCTGATTCTTTAGGAATATGACCAAGCTTCCTATTCTGTTTGTTTATCCTATTGGTTGCTCTGTTAAAGTAAAATCTTGAGGGTTTTTTTTTTTTAAAAAAAGCAGTATGAAAATAGCTTAACTATTTTTCCTTATTAGGTGCCCTTCGTTTTAAAAGAAAGATAATTGGATTGAAGGACGAATTCTACAATCGCTATATAATGAAAAGTTTCTTGTTTGAACCAGTGGTCAAAGCATTTCTCAGCAATGGATCCCGGTATAATCTGATGAACTCTGCTATCATAGAGATGTTTGAATTCATTCGAGTGGTGAGTACCTCTTTCTTACAGGTATTTTACAAGTGTTAATTTGACAGTTTTGAAGTGTATTTTACAGGTGTTAATTTGACAGTCTCCTGCCCTTAAGAGTTAGACTCTAATATCTATGTAGACATCTCAGTTAATAGTGGTAGATGTTTTCCTGGGATTTACTTTTTTGACATAAACATTGGTATCAAAAGTAAAAATTGCATGGAAAAAATAGGGACATGTTCCTATGTCACAAAAAAATAGCAGTTCAACTTGCTTCAGTGAAGTTTTCATTCAGAACTAACATTATGCACATTTAGGTTAGGCAAGCCTTGCATAAGTAACCAAAAATGTTACTGGAGAGCACTAGAAAATCTTTTCTAGAATGCATTCTAGGGTGATTATTTCAACAGCCTTCACTTTTTAAATGTCTGTTTTGGTAGTAAAACTTACAGAGCCTTTTTCTCGGGATCCTGTAAAAAAATAGTTTGTAAAAAGGACCTTCTTTATCAGAGTCTTTGTTAGTGGAGGTATGCCTGTGTAGTTCACCTAAAGCACATTACAGTAATCCAGTCCGGATGTAATTAAGACACCTTTCACAGATACAGTGTCTTTCAAAGCTGGTGAATACAGCTGGAGGGCAAATTACAATTTATGGGAGAAAAATAGCAATATTGTAAAATTTCTTGTGAAGTTTTCTACATGCTTGTCTGGGAAGTCTGTTAGAACTGACTTATTCAGTATATAAGATATTGTGCTATTTCTTCTGCAGATATGCTGACTTGGATTTTATCAGAACTGACAGTGAGATTTTGAGAAAGATGTTTAGACATTCATTTTTTAATAACTTTTCAGTTTGTTGACTCTTCTATAACAACTGAAAACACTTCTCAATAACAATCGTACACAAAACTTTGAGGGAAAACATGCTTCTTCCCAGCACTGTATAGTGTGCTTTACTGCCAACTTCTATATGCTGTATTTTCTATAGTAATAGCAAACACATACTGCATAATAGTTACATGGATGAGAGTACCTTCTGAAGAAACCAGTGTGATTTGCACATACCTTTGAGAGCATACAATCTTAATTGGGAAAATAACTTTATTTTCTAGGAAGATATAAAATCCTTAACAGCTCACGTAATTGAAAATTACTGGAAAGCTCTAGAAGATGTAGACTATGTGCAGACATTCAAAGGTTTGAAATTGCGCTATGAACAACAAAGGGAAAGACAAGATAATCCCAAGCTTGACAGGTTAGTGGTCATTGAAATGGTTGCTCTTTCAAAAGATTTTTCTTTTAAGAAGAAAGTAGTTAAACAAATGAAAAGCATAGTTTTATATTGTTCTGCTTAAGTGGTCAGGTGACTTGACACTTAGACTGTAATGGCCTATGTACTGTGGAAGAATCTTTTAAATTTTCTTTTTAAAAAGAAACACATGAAGGCTGTATAGAGAACATGCAATTTCATACAATAGGATTGAAGAAGTATTTTGAATGGATGTCTATAAACAAATACATGATTCTCAAAATCATCAAAGCTCTAATATCATGGACCTTCCGTGAAATGCCATATAAGTTTAAGTTGGGCAAATATTGAGGTTTTCAGATTGCTTGGGAGTGTTTTATTGACAGCACTGATAGTGCAAGCAAGGTCTCTAGGAAGAGTGGCACTACATGTAAATAAATTATCAAATTGTGTTTTATAACAGTGACTACATAAAATATAAAAAGCGAACTCTGACCAAGATAATTCTTGTCAAAAATTGATTCGCGGGATCTCTGAAGGAGAAGGATCCCCTGTCCCCTGATATGAGCATGTGCTTCCGTGCTTCGCAGTAGTGAAAATATATATGCTTAAGCATTTTTGCATTCATCCCTTTCAGCCTTCACTGATGTTGAGCAAGAAGTCTATAATGCTGCACAACATTATCTTGCAAAAGCCAGCAATGATAGTAGTTTTGTGTAGCAGCATTTTTGGAAATGTTTTTGAGTACCCCAAGTTCTGTTTTTTTTTAAAAAAAAATCACTAGGGTACATTGTAAAACAATATACCATATGTACTCGAGTATAAGCTGACCCGAATATAAGCTGAGGCACCTAATTTTACCAAAAAAAACTGGAAAAGGGATGACCTCGAGTATAAGCCAAGGGTGGGAAATGTAGCAGCTATTGGTAAATTTCAAAATAAAAATAGATAACCAATAAAATTACATTAATGAAGGCATCAATAGGTTAAATGTTTTTGAATATTTACATAAAACTAATTTAAGATAAGACTACCCAACTCTGATTAAACTCAGATTAAACCATGATAATAACCTTCAATGTAAATGTGCTTACGTATCTTCCAATAATAATAGAGTAAAATAATAAATGTAATAGTAATAATAGAGTAAAATAATGGAAATGTAATAATAACAGTAATAATAGGGTAAAATAATAATGTTATAATAATAGAGTAAAATAATAAATGTAATAACACCAACAATACATAGAGTAAAATAATAAATGCAATAATAATAACAGAGTAAAATAATAAATAACTTTGACTTGAGTATAAACTGAGGGGGGGGGGGTTCAGACTAAAAAAGGAGCTGAAAAACTTGGTTTATAACTTAAATATATATTGTATGTATTATATTTTCCCAGTAAAAAATTAAAGATTAAGTTATTGAAACTAATAAAGATACTAGTAATGTAATTGACCTGTGCTATCTAGTCTGTATGAGCATCTTTTGAGTGATCTTGAAACTTTGTACAAATACAAATTACACATGGAGTATGGAACTGGTGGCTGATAACATATTGTTTTTTCAGTAATCTCCTGTGCTCGAAAGTCATATCAGAAATGAGAAAAATAAAAAAAACCTGTAACATGGTGATGATGGATACAGGCACACACATAATTCACTTTCCCTTGATAACTGCATCTTGATGTGTTTTTCGCAGCATGCGTTCCATCTTGAGAAACCATAGATATCGGAGAGATGCAAGGACCTTGGAGGATGAGGAGGAGATGTGGTTTAACACCGATGAAGATGATATGGAGGATGGAGAAGCTGTTGTGCCACCCTCAGACAAAAGTAAAAACGATGAGGATATAATGGATCCTATAAGTAAATTTATGGAGAGAAAAAAATGTAAGTAACTGAAATCACATGGTTTTGGTTTGAGTAATTTTTTTAAAAAAAATCCTATCTCCCTCAAGTTTAGGATGGGAGAAATAACCCCCTTTCACCTGCCAAGTAGCATATGTCCACCATAGAGGCATAATTCCAATATTTGTGGCTTATGTTGTTAGCTGATTTATATATGATTAATATTAACTTAGCTGATTTATATATAACTAGCCATCACCTGCCATGCATTGCTGTGGCCCATTGCTGTGTATATGTGTTTTGTGTGTATATATGTGGTTTTGCATATGCGTTGTAATTTTTTTTTTAAGTCTCTTCTGCTGTGTTTTTCAGTGTTTATGAGTGATGGTCACTTGTTGGCCTGCTAGGAGTATTGTGTCCAAATTTGGTGTCAATTCGTCTAGTGGGTTTTGAGTTATGTTAATCCCACAAATGAACATTACGTTTTTATTTATATAAATTAGTATTAAGGAGCCCCCATTGGTGCAGTGGGTTAAACCGCTGAGCTCCTGAACTTGTCACTGAAAAGTTGGCGGTTCAAATCTGGGAGTGGGGTGAGGTCCTGGTGTTAGCCCCAGCTTCTGCCAAGCTAGCAGTTCAAAAACATGCAAATGTGAGTAGATCAATAGGTATCGCTTTGGCAGAAAAGTAACAGTACTCCATGCAATCATGCCGGCCACATGACCTTGGAGGCGTCTACGGACAACGCTGGCTCTTTGGCTTAGAAATGGAGATGAGCACCCCCCCCCCCCCCCCGAGTTAGATATGTCTAGACTTAACATCAAGGGGAAAGCTTTACCATTATAGTATTAACTTGTGTCCTCTGTTGTAGTTTTCGGTTACTCTTTGAAATGACAAAAAAGATTTCTGTTAAATATAAAACAAAATTATCAATTTCCTTAGAGCAGTTCATTGAAGGAAGTCTGGCAAGACTAAAACAATGACAGATGGATAGGCCTTAGAACCCAGCATGGCTCCAGAGAATTTCATTTCAACTTCAATTGCATTTAAAGATGAGTGCCTTTCTCTTTGTGAGCTTAAACTCTTCCTCCTATTGTTCATTTCTCAGTTGCCCTTGAGGCCCCTTGGGATAAAAACATAAAAGTAAAGTTTTTGGATTTTCACCTGGGCTTTCCCAACTGAATTTTGAGTATGCCAAGTTAAGTCAGATGTTAATGTCTCCTCCAGATTTGGTAAAAATGTATCCATTTTATATACAAGTAGTGCAAAAAAAAATAAGCCAAGGGTAACTTAGTTTTTCAATATAGATTGCTGACATGTTTGAATATTTAACAAATATTTAACATTCGTAGCATGCTTTGTGAAAGAGTGTAGCCCAACAGACACAGTCATAGAATCGTAAGAGGTAGAAGAGTTCTTGTGAGCCATCCAGTCCAACCCCCTCCCAAGATGCAGGAAAATCACATATAGATTAGTGTGGCCTTGACTTTTGCATAGTTGATAGCAACAGCTATTAAACCTAAATAATCAGATATATTTTCTTTGTGTGCGTGTGTGCACATTTGTGCCCAGAATTGTTGTTTGCCACCTAATATAATAGTGTTCAATCGGCGCTCCAATCATGCCGGCCACAAGACCCTGGAAGTGTCTATGGACAACACCGGCTCTTCAGCTAAGAAATGGAGATGAGCACCAACCTCAGAGTTAGACACGACTAGACACAACACAAAATTTAGTGGATTAAAAATGTACAAACTAATAGGCTTTAACACAATGCAGAAGAGACTGTGAAGAAGGCATCACATGAGCCCCAATTGAGGAAGGCATTTATAAATGAGATGCTGTCAGTGAAAATGACTTTTTCCACTTTTGGAGGTATAGATTTGAACAGGCATGTGTGTTGCACAACTACTGGGGACAGAGTATTTACCTTTCCTTTTTTTCTAAATTGGGTTGGGAGCCGTTCTGAGTCCCTCCATGGAGGTCAAAAAGGATGGGATAGAAATGTTTTAAATAAATAAATAAATTCTAATAAATTAATTAGATTTTTACCTCTGTCATTCTCCAGAAAATAGGACTCGGGAAAGATTTATTTTGTCTTGAACCTTTTTACAATTTCACAGAAGAGCTTTATTACATTGTTATTTCTTTTAAATTCTAGTTAAAGAAAATGAAGAAAAGGAGGTCCTTCTAAAAACTAATCTCTCCGGTCGGCAGAGCCCAAGTTTCAAACTTTCCTTCTCTAGTAGTACAAAAGCTAACCTCACCAGCCAGTCATCTGCAAGTAATTTGCCTGGGTCTCCTGGATCTCCAGGATCTCCTGGGTCACCGGGCTCTCCTGGATCGGTTTCTAAAAGCACATCTCAAATGGCAGCTATAACTACCAAGGTACTGTTTGCACTTGAACGAATTTGTTGCTTTTATATGAAAACTGTTTGCTCAGGACATAGTCCCTAATAACCCACCTGCAGACTTCCATAAATATTTGATCTGCCCCAGATGCCTGATAACAAAGAAACCCTAATTGTTGTCATTTTTCTTTATATTGCTCCTCTTCCCTCAGGACTGGTACTCTGGGTGGCTTTAAATAGTGTGCGCGCACATGCACACATTCAAGTTGTCTATTTGATTTTGTGTGACCCTTTGGATTTCACAGGGTTTTCTTAGGCAAGGAATCTCAGAGGTGTGTCGAAGGCATTTATGGCCAGAATTACTGGGTTGCTGTGAGCTTTCCAGGCTGTATAGCCATTTTTCAGAAGCATTCTCTCCTTGATTACCCACCTTGATTAGCATTTAATGCCTTGCAGCTTCAAAGCCTGGCTGATTGCTGTCTGGGGGAATACTTTGTTTGGAGGTCTTGGCTGGCCCTGATTGATTCTTGTCTGGAATTCCCATTTTTTCTAATCAGGGTGGCCGATTGCAACATTCACACTTGCCTCAAGCAGACCAGAGTTCTTTCTCCCACCCTGGGCATTCCACAGATATCTAATCCTCACTTGCCTAGTTTCCAGCAGACCTCACAACCTCTGAGGGTGCCTGCCATAGTTGTGGGCAAAATGTCAGGAGAGAATGCTTCAGTAGTCGCCATCTGCTCGCCCATAGAAAACCATATTTAATAATCTAGAGCTGATGTGGTAGCAGCAATCTTTCTTGGGTAGTCAGCCTCTCCTCTCCCAGCATCCGCTCTCCCGTTGCCTCAGCATTATAAGAGGGTTTCACGAGACCAGCCACTCTCATTGCCATGTGGTTTCGCAGCAACAGTATAGTAATGGTGAGACCACAGACCATATTTCTGTTCTTGGGGAGCACTGGTGGTTCACGGTCCACAGGTTGGGATCCAATGATGTAGATGGAGGAACTCTTAGAGAAGTCAAAACCTTATACATTATTATTATTATGGTCAGAGATATAGGGTTCAGCGTTTTCTGATGCTATGTTTTTCCATTTATCCATAGTTGTGTTGGCTGTTGTATTCCAGTCAGTCCTTCAGTAAAATAGAGGTTTGGGTTGTAGGATTGAACTCTTAAAATGCCTAGTATTTATAAATGTCTTTCTTTTTTTTCCATTTTCAGGGTGGATTAGTGGGTCTTGTAGATTATCCTGATGATGATGATGAAGATGATGAAGAAAGCCTACCTTTGTCACAGAAAGCAAAGCTAGAATCCTCATAATGACAGCTTGGAAGATCCGTATCAGCCGAATGATATACTCAGTTTCTGGGAGGGTGGGAGAGTCCGTAATTGAAAACTGCAATTTCTGTGTATAACACAGTTCAATTTGTTTTTTTTTAAATGGATTTCTGCTGATCAAGTGCCAATTTGAAGGAGCAGAAGAAAAGGAAATACACGCTTTATGGGAAAGACATGCCTTTGACCTCTCCAGCTTGGACCACGCATTGCCCTTTTCTCAGGGAAGGAAATGGAAAAATATAAAGCCAACAGGGCAGGAATTTTGGTAGTGGAATTCTGGATTGGCTGTTCAGTTGTTACAATCAGAACATGCTTTCTTGGACCATGTACAAGACTTTGAAGAAAAGGCTCTTCTGCCGTAGTTCTTCACTTGCTAAGAATGCCAGCAGTTTCTTTGTGTAAAGAGACCTGCCTTTGAAACCATACATTCTGAACATTTTAGTCGAGCTACAACAGGTTTTTTAAAATGAAACTCTTTGGGGGAAGGCTGAACATAAGTTTCCTCTTTTTTAATCCGTTCCCTTTTGCCCTTTAAACTGCAGATTTTTGTTTGGAGGTGGGGGATTTCTCTATCCCTTGATTAAAAAAAGATTGAATGGAATTCTAGATGTCACTTACGTGTCATAATTTTATTTTTATTTTGCCCCGAGTGTATGCTTAGGTGTTGAGTATATATTTGGGACCATTAAAAATTTTTGATGTAATATAATCTCACTGTCGTGCTGGTACCTGTTTCACTGTGCCATTCCGTTCTGCATCACCACTCTTTAATATGTTTAGGAATTTACGGGAGACGGTATAGTTTTTATTGAAAAGAGCAAATCTTGCCACAGTGTGCATACAAAAGCAATACTATTTTGTGATTCAATGTTTTATATTAATTTTTACATCATCGACTGTCTAGAAACAATTCAGGGAAGCAGGTTGGGTTTTAAGAAAAAATAATACAGTCATTCTAAGCAAGACCTATAAATATGAAATTAGTATTCCAAAGAGATTTTGAAATTTCACAACTAGGAACCATGACGGTACGTTTAATTCAAATTTGAAATGTTTATTTAAGAATACAAATATATTGACACATTTGAACTTTGAAAATAAAAAAGAATAATTGAAATGAAAACTACTGCATTAGTGGCATCTTTTAAACTTCTCACTCCCTTTGGAATACCAGTTTTACTTTTCTATATGCTGGGGTGATTTTTAAAAAAATAGATTTCAGGTGTCAGGGGGCAGAAACAACATTTGTTTCAATATGTTATCAAAGGCTTTCATGGCCAGAATCACTGGGTTGCTTTGAATTCTCTGAAGCTTCATCTCCTGATGATTCACCCACATCTATGGCAGGCATCCTCAGAGGTTGAGGGATCTGTTGGAAACTAGGCAAGTGAGGCTTATATATCTGTGTAATGTCCAGGGTGGGAGAAAGAACTGTCTGCTTGAGGCAAGTATGAATGTTGCAAATGGCCACCTAGATTTGCATTTAATAGCCTTGCAGCTTCAATGCCTGGTTGGTTGCTGCCTGGGGGATCCTTTGTTGGGAGGTGTTAGCTGGTTGATTCTTGCCTAGAATTCCCTTGCTTTTTGAGTGTCAACATTTGTTTCTTCTGCTAACTGCAAAGTGGACTAATTTTAGTTTCTCTCAATGCAAGAACGATAAATAACGATTTGCTGGAAATTATTTTCATTTGATGATTGAGAAGTGCACAGAGCAAATGACGCCTCGCATGTTTAGGGACTGCTCACTTATTATGATGTTGTGGAGCATTTGTACCACTTTTTCCTGCCATGTATACACACAGTGAAATTGGATTACATTTAGGAGAATGCATTTATCCTTATCGTCAAATCAAAACATAATTTTTTTCCAGATGAACAGCAACATTCAATTCACTTACTAAACTTTGAAACAGAGGTTGGATGGCCATCTGTTAGGGGTGATTCGAATACAATATTCCTGCTTCTTGGCAGGGGGTTGGACTGGATGGCCCATGAGGTCTCTTCCAGCTCTTTGATTCTATGATTCTATGATACTACTTCTCTCCACAATAGAGTTTGCATGCTGCAAGTCGCTTCTGGTGTGAGAAAATCAGCTGTTTACGAAAACATTGCTCAGGGGACGCCTGGATGTGTTACGATCCTGCGAGGAGGCTTCTCTCATGTTCCCCTCTGTCCATCCTCTGTTCAGATATCAGCCAGCATGCCAACAGCTTAAATCAAGAAACAGCTTCCTAAGGAACACCTCAGCAAGTGAGAATCCAAAAATGATAGGTTAAAACCCAGCACCTTAATCAGTGGCTGAGACTGGCTAAGAAACTCCCTCCTATGCACACTGAAGATTGGGCAACCTGGAAGGCGCTGAACAGACTGCACTCTGGCACCACAAGATACAGAGCTAACCTTAAGAAATGGAGCTACAAAGTGGAGTCCACGACATGAGAGTGTACAGTGCACCCACATGCACAGTGGAGGACCTTCTCAGCGACACCAGAGGCACTCCAAGTGGCCGGCTTCTGGTCAAAAGAACATTTAGCATAATGCCAAATTTTTAAACTTTGTGTTTTTAAATACATGTTAACTGTATGCTCAACTCATTTCTGACACGATAAATAACCCACAATAGGGGAAATATGTTTCAGAAGTTGAAGTCCTACTCACTAATTTTAAAAAAATATTCCAAAAAAAAGAGAAGAGAGGAGCATACTATACCACATCTGTCAAGCTGGTTCTGTTTCTCTCATCCTACATAGAGTAAAAATTTGTCAGCTTCCTTGATGCATATGTGTTCGTCATGCAATTCCAGGTTCCGTATTATATGAAGAATGTCTATGTATAGAAAAAAATCTTGTGGGGTAACATTAGTTATTTCACAGTCCTTTCTTGCAGAGATTTGACTACTTTGGGTTTTGCAGGTTTTTTGTACCTTTCACCCTCCATTCATGCTTCTTCAATTTCTACAGCACTGCTGGTTACAGCTGACCTCCAGTTAGGACACTCAAGGGCCAGGGCTTCCCAGTTCTCAGTGTCTATGCTACAGTTTTTAAGATTAGCTTTAAGGCCATCTTTAAATCTCTTCCTGTCCACCAACTTTCTATTTTCCGTTTTTGAGTTGGGAGTATAGTAACTATTTGGGAAGACGGTGATTGAGCATTCAGACAACGCGGCCAGTTCAGCAGAGTTGATGGCGTCGGAGCATAGCTTCAATGTTTCTTAACCATTATATTTATTGTATGTTGAATGGTGGTCCACTAAGTACACGAAAAATGTGTATTGTATGACCATTATCAGTACCTTTGCCCTAAATGGGTTGGATCTATAATACAGGTTTTCAGGTGGATTTTCTGCTCAGAATGACTGTGAGCATGACATTATTTCATAACTGACCACCGTGTTTGGCAAGAGTGTGCCATTTTAACAAATGTTTCATGGCACATTCAGCGACTTGTATCATTTTGCCATGTGATAAAGGAAGATTATGTCCCATGTTAAATGGAAATTAAACCAAATGTATTTTTAACTATTTCAATTCCAGTTGAAAGCAGGCTCCAGACATTTTAAATAAATACAAAACAAACATTAGATTAAATCTAAATGCAAATGTGTGGTAAAACTGACATGGAATCATTCTATATTTGAATTAGTTGCAAAATATATTGTCAAACATTTTAGGTGTTTGTACATCACAAGTTATAGTCTGGATAACCTTAGTTCATGTTCACAATTTATATAAACCTTCCAACTGTATTTAAATAAATAACAGTAAAATTCCAATCTGGCCTGAACAGTTGAGAGTATTGATTTGTGTAGATCTATAGGAGATAAACATATATATTTGAAAATAGATACCTTTATTTTTAAAGTTGCGAAGAACAAAAAAAACTGCTTTATTTTCCTTCCAGCACTGAGTAATAGGTGTCTGTTTGCCATTTCCCCTTCTCTCCCACTAACATACATTGTAAAGCAAGTCTGTTTTCATCTTTAAAGAACTACTCAGACCAACCGTTGATGAACAACAAGGCTTTGTTGGTGCTTCAACTGTTGCTGGGAAACCATGGGTGAGAGACAAATCATTCTGTTTACAATTGGTACTAAACATATTTTAAAATGTCTTCAGTTGGAAAATTCTTCCCTCCCTCCAGTTTGTTTTGGACTTGTAAGGTGCCGGATGAAATAGTGCCTAAAGTTTAATGGGGTGAAACAGCTGTACAGGATCTTGCCTCAAAGTTTTTATTTTAAAATAAAACATTTTATTTGGATACATCTTAGGGATGTAGTATGTGCATGGGGCAGGCTCAATCTGTTGGGCGTAACCGCTGAAGGTACTTAGATTTTAAAAGTCTTTTTGCTAGTTTATATGCCAGGTAGTATTTCCCTTTACAGTACAATCCTAACTAGCCAAAAAAGCTAAGGACCATTGGAGCCTACACTTGCCCATCTGGTGCAGTGCTGAATCTAAAATCCATTCTGGCAAGAGATACTGGAAATTCCTTAGGACTAGACTCATCCCAGTCTCCCTTTGAAGCTGTCTTCTGAACTAGAAGTTATTTGGGTCTGACATAATTTGGTATCTTCCTTGCCCTGATCTTTCTCCTCCACCCACTCCATTTAGAGATTATTTTCTACTGGCATATCTTGGCACTGCTGGATCTACAGGGCTCCACTGTGTAGTATCTTGCCCAAGGTCACTATACGTCAGAAATGACTTGAAGGCACACAACAAACAATGATGCATCCTGGGTTTTTGGTAATTACTGCATGATATTTCTTAACTTCCATTATAAGAGGGGAGAAAATGTCGAGGCAGTGACAGACTTTGTATTTCTAGGCACAAACACAACTGCAGGTGCAGACTGCAGCCAGGAAATCAGAAGACATTTACTTCTTGGGAGGACAGCAATAACCAATCTTAATAAAATAGTAAAGAGTAGAGACATCACACTGGCAACAAAGATCCGCATAGTTAAAGCAGTGGTATTCCCCATAATAACCTATGGATGCAAGAACTGGACCACAAGGAAGACTGAGTGAAGAAAGATGGGCACTTTTGAACTGTGTTGGAGAAAAATTCTGAGTACCTTGGACCGCAAGAAGATCCAACTAGTCCTTACTTAAGGAAATAATGCCTGACTGCTCACTGGAGGGAAGGATATTAGAGACAAAGATGAAGAACTCTGGCCACATAATGAGAAGACAGGAAAACTTGGGAGAAGACAATGATGCTGGGCAAAATGGAAGGAAAAAGAAAGGGGGGCCGACCAAGGACAAGATGGATGGATGGTATCCTTGAAGTGACTGGCTTGACTTTGAAGGAACTGGGGGTGACCACAGCCGACAGGGAGCTCTGACACGGGCTGGTCCATGAGGTCACAAAGAGTTGGAAGTAACTGAACAAATAAACAACAACGCAACGGGTCATTTTCCAGATTTTAAAACTTCATTAAATTATGAATGGCAACACACTTTTCCAAATGCGATGTTCATTCCAGCAAGTTCCAATTCATCATGTTCACCAGAGGAACTTTTCTTACTATTCAGTGTATTTTTTTAGCCACTAGATGGTGCAAACATTTGCATGTTGAGATATCATGCGTGTTTATCAGTGAGAGTGACAAGATAGGCATATACTTTTCCTGGCTTTCTCCCCCTCTTCCAAGTATGGAATTTCAGAGCTTAGGATCAAGGATATGTGGGTTACGCCAATGTTAGTACTATATTTAAAACAATTTATTCATTTATAAATTCATTTATTCAGCATATGCAATGGAAAAATGGGCCACAGCCTCAGATCCATGTAGGATATAATGTAAAGTTTGAAAAAATTATCATATCCAGTATATAACATGGGGTAATGTAAATTGAAGCAGAGCCTGGAAAATATACTTTGGGTTACAACTCCCAAATCTCGCACCCAGCACTGTTAATGATTACAGTCCAAAGAAGCAACATCTCCAGTCTTTGGTCTGAAAGTGATTTAGCTAGCCAAATATCTGCTAGTAGGTATCATCAGATATTGTGTCTACAGTTCTGGTTATATCCTATAAAAACATAACGTTTTAAAAGAACTGCTTCCTGCTGCTGCTTCCTTCTTGCTCTTCAATGTCTTTCTCTCTGCTATCTTGTTTACCTTGGGTGCAAATAATTACATTCATGTTTATTTACTGTTTGGTGATGGTATATTAACTAGCAGAGGGACAGACACTTAAGTACATTTCTCAATGCCCAGTTTTGCTTTGAAGTTTTCTGAAACATTTCAAGATCTTAGGAAAAGACAATATTAAAATGGCATACAACATCCCATAACGAAATGGTGCTCAAGTTTGGTGCAATTGTGTGCCTTCAGGTCTTTGCCAACTCATGGAAACCCTAAGATGAACCTATCACAGAGTTATCTTGGCAGGATTTGTTCAGAGGAGGGTTGCTCTTGCCATATTCCGAGGCTGAGAGAGAGTAACCTGCTCAAGGTTACTCAGTGGGCCTTCAT
Source organism: Anolis sagrei ordinatus (assembly GCF_025583915.1). Taxonomy (NCBI): domain Eukaryota; kingdom Metazoa; phylum Chordata; class Lepidosauria; order Squamata; family Anolidae; genus Anolis; species Anolis sagrei. The sequence goes on from NW_026844366.1 coordinate 30,539,380, forward strand.
GGCTGAGCAAGGATTTTAACCCCGGTCTTGAATCACTCAAACCAATACTCTAGAAGCTTTAATAGCCCAAATCTATTAATATTTTCTCACATATGCGACACTATTTAATAATACGTTTCCATAGGATGCAGCCTTAAGCTGCATTCATTCATATTTGAAAAAAATGAATTCCTATGCACACTGCACATATCTTATTTGTAGTGCAAAAACCCCATAATTAAAATGAAGAAAAATTTAACAAATATAAACTTATTAGTATTTCAATGAGAAGTGTGGGCCTACTTTTGGCTCACAAGATAGGATTGTTGTGTGCTTTCTAGTTGTTTCAGACTTAGGTTGACCCTGAGCGAGGGCCGGGTAAATGACCTTGGAGGGCTGTATCCGGCCCCTGGGCCTTAATTTGAGGACCCCTGGTTTAAAGTCACAGTTGTATGTAATATTGAAAATGAGGATCATGAGACACCTTTATTTTCAAAAGTGCACCCAGAAGCAGAAAAGTAGGAACCTCTTGAAAATGTACCATCTCTGTGAAATTATTGTGTGTATCAACCATTGTTTCAAGTATAAACTTGCCATAAGAATGCAAAAGTAGAGCCGAGCATCTGAAATTCTGAGAGTCTAGTTGGCTCATCTTGAATTATATTAAACTTGTTAACAACAGAGAACAGCAGAGATTCATTTCTCCAGTAGTGCTGACACGATGAAGTGTGTACAGAGCCAGGGTTATATAAACAAGTGATTTCCTACTTGGTTGGTGTAATTTTAAAGAGAAAGATGGATGAGACCCTGCTGTTGTCTCTGTAACAAGCTGCTTACCCAACCAGACACAGCATTTTCCTTCAGGTCAATGGGATTTATTTCCCTGCCACACTATTACATGGAGAAAGCCTACTTAACATTGACTTACAGTAATTGTGTCTTAATAGTGTCTTGAATGCTATTTTGTGTGTATGTGTATTGCCTAACAATGTATGACAATCCCATAATAGGGGTTTCTTAGGCAAGGACTACTCATAGATACTTTGCCATTTCTTTATTCTATAATATAGTCTGGTGGTAATAATAATAAAATAATAATAATAATAATAATAATAATAATAATAATAATCTTTATTTGTACCTCACCCCCATCTTCCCGAAGGGGACTCGGCATTAATTGGCAGTCCCCCATCCAAGTGCTAACCAAGGCTGACCCTGCTTAGCTTACAAGATCATAAATGGTTATTATAGTAGCAAATATGGATCCACCTTCTTCCTCAGATTACTGGCCTAACCATTTATTTTAATATATATTGTTGTAATAATTGTGGTGTAATGTAAAATAAACCATGTGTAGTTCACGTTTGATCAGCCCACACACCATCTTGCCAGAGAAAGAAAATATGCCACGAAGTTGATCAATAAAGAACAAGTAGTTTACTCTTCATAGTTCAGAACAACATATGTATAATCATGTGATCACAATCGCATTAACTCACATTATGTCCTTTTAGAGAGATTTAAAATGGTCTTTCTTTGTCCATGTGGAGAATCTTCCTCCAGCAGCTTATGAAGCAAGAGTAAACTCCAAACAGTTCCTTCTCTGCAAACACCTGCAGAGCTCAAGCCTGAAAAATGTAACAATATCCAAAAGCCCCAGGCTCAGCCAGCTCCCAGGGCATAGCTCAACCAATCAGCTTCATGCATTTTATTTTACAGTTGACACACACACTAACTAATTTCTTACATACTCCAACAATATTGACCATGTCTGATCCATTTAAGGAGGTCTGTAATTTGTAAAAGACTCACAAAAGGGGGACCTAAGCAAACAAAAGATGTCAATTTCTAATTAGGACAGGGTCATAGCATATGGAGGGGAAAAAACAGACAATAAACAAAAGACAAGAGCCAAGATTCAGGATCACACTGGTGGCACATACAAGTATCAGTGTGGGGTGTAACCAAGTACCCTTGCCCTTTCATGGAGGCCTTGAAAATGAATCGGATGTCCTGCTGGTGACTACTGATGGTCAACCAGTCAATGGATGAAGTCCCCTTCTGCCCCATTGTCCTTTAGCCATCAAATGGGGAGGGGGGTGGCAGTGGTGGCATGAAAAAGGCACATTCGGGGCACCAGGACTATGATGCAGCTGGCTGGGAGTCAGCTGCATTAAGATCACTACTGAATGAAAGGTCATGAGTTCGAACGCAGTCCAGGTCGGAATGAGCTTCCGACTATTGTGTAGCTTGTTGTCGACCTTTGCAGCTCAAAAGACAGTTGTATCTGTCAAGTAGGAAATTTAGGTACCACTTATGCGGGGAGGCTAATTTAACTAATTTACAAGGCCATAAAATCTCCAGCAAGCAAGCAAAAAAGAATGAGAAAATACTCCATCAGTGTCACAAATAGATGGTGAAGCAACAACTCCCTTGATGGCCAGAATACCCTCATGAAAGCTAGAAAGTTATATAGCCTCTGTGTGTATGTCTATATATGTTGTGTGTCTATGGCACTGAATGTTTGCCATGTATATGTACATTGTAATCTGCCCTGAGTCCCCTGTGGGGTGAGAAGGGCAGAATATAAATACTGTAAGTAAATAAATTCAGCATGGTGGACCTGCTTTTTGCCATCTATGGTAACCTTAAAGCTACATAAGTATGTATACTCCATTGGACTCAGACCTGAGGAGTGTCTGAAATACATACTTAGACACTGTCTGATTAATCGTTGGGTGCATATACACTGTAGAGTTGCAGTTTGACCTCACTTTAACTGCTATGTCTTAATGCTATGGAATCCTGGGAGCTGTTGTTTGGTGAGGCACCAGCACTCTTATTTGACAGAGAAGGCCAAAGGCCTTGTAAAACTGCAACTTCCATGATTCTATAGTATTGAGCCATGATAGTTTGAATAGGGTCAAATTGCACTAATTCTACAGTGTAGGTCAGTGTTTCTCAACCTTCCTAATGCCATGACCCCTTAACACAGTTCCTCATTGTGGTGACCCCCAGCCATGAAATTATTCTCGTTGCTACTTCATATCTGTAATGTTGCTGCTGTTGTGAATTGTAATGTAAATATCTGATATGCAGGATGGACCATTCACTGGACCAAATTTGGCACAGATATGCGATACACCCAGATGGGGTTGGGGAGGGGGATTGATTGTCATTTGGGAGTTGTTGCTGCTGGGATTTATAGTTAACCTACAATCAAAGAGCATTCTGAACTCCAGTAACAATAGAATTGAACCAAACTTGGCACACAGAACTCCCATGACCAACAGAAAATACTGGAAGTGTTTGGTGAGCATTGATGTTGAGTTTTGGAGTTTTAATTCTCCTATATCCAGAGAGCACTGTGGACTCAAACAATGATGGATCTGAACCAAACTTGGCAGGAATACTCAATGTGCCCAAATGTGAACACTGGTGGAGTTTGAGGAAAATAGACCTTGACATTTGGAAGTTATAGTTGCTGGGATTTATAGTTCATCTACAATCAAAGAGCATTCTGAAACCCCCTGCTTTGAAAGGACTCGCTGGCACAAGCCTCCCTTCCACCCCACATCCGCAAATGTGCACCATGCTGCCATATGCCGAGCACCCCTGTTGTCTCCTCCCCACTTGGGAGTCTCAGAAACAGCCCTCCCTTTGGCTGAGAGGCTGGCTGAGAGGCAAGCCAATCACAGCAGAGAAGGGCCTTTAGTGGGAGGATACGCCATCTGTTTCCAAAAAGCAAGAGAAGGACAGGCAAAGAGATCTTCAGCCTTCTCTACCAAAGGAGTTGGAATATGCTTACTGATGGTCTTTGGTGACCCCTCTGAAACCCCCTTGTGTGCCCCCCCCCAGGGTTCTTGACCCCCAGGTTGAGAAATGCTGGCATAGATCCACTCTTTGCCCTGAGTCCAACTATACATGTTTTCTTGGAGGTAAGAACCAATGTATTCAGCAAGGCTTGCTTCCTATCAAGTGAATTTGGGATTGTAGTCTTTTGCTTGCAGTCCTTTCCATACTATTAGGTTCCCTTTTCATAATCCAATACAATTATGAAATACAGGACTAACATACAGGACTGGACTGAACAGCATGTAATGCTTTACATGGAAGTTTATTTGTAGCAAATACAGTTCGGTTTCCCACCTTCAGAAGAACATATAAATTGACAGTTAATGCTGGAGGTATCCTACAACTCAATTATGTGTCAAGGAGATGCCTTGACACATAAATCTTCTAGAGTTGGAAGCACATGAATCTGTGAATGAGGTCTGAACGATCTGATAACTGCAGGCGCCTTAGAGACAGATGCCTACAAACATATAATGTCGAGTTAACTGACTACAAATAGTTGCACAACAAATGAAAATCCCCAGATATTCAACCACATGCAACTATATTTTGAGTTGAGCAATCACTCCTCAAAACTATAGTACACTTGGTACATCTTGAAAGAAACTAAATACTTTGATTTCTGGGGTAACAATTCCTTCCTTTAAAAAAATTCTCACTGAAATCAAACTTTTCAGGGAAATACTTCAGGCTTGATTTTATGTCAGAAATAAAGGGCCCAAAACCCCTAAAAACATCAGAGCCAAGCTGATACTGAAAGCTAAGCAGGGTAAGCCCTGGTTAATAGTTGGATGAGAGACTGAAAACCAGCTACTGTAGGCTATGTTTCAGAGGAAGGAACTGGCAAAACCATCTAAGTATTCTTTACTTAAGTAAACACTATGAAATTAATGGAGTTGTTACAAGCTGATAGACGATTTCAAGGAATATGTTGTTGTTGTTCATTCGTTCAGTCGTCTCCGACTCTTCGTGACCTCATGGACCAGCCCACGCCAGAGCTCCCTGTCAGCCGTCACCACCCGCAACTCCTTCAAGGTCAGTCCAGTCACTTCAAGGATGCCATCCATCCATCTTGCCCTTGGTCGGCCCCTCTTCCTTTTGCCTTCCACTTTCCCCAGCATAATTGTCTTCTCTAGGCTTTCCTGTCTCCTCATGATGTGGCCAAAGTACTTCAACTTTGTCTCTAGTATCCTTCCCTCCAATGAGCAGTCGGGCTTTATTTCCTGGAGGATGGACTGGTTGGATCTTCTCGCAGTCCAAGGCACTCTCAGAATTTTCCTCCAACACCACAGCTCAAAAGCATCTATCTTCCTTCGCTCAGCCTTCCCTAAGGTCCAGCTCTCACATTGAAGGAATAAACATACACATAATCACACTGAGAAACAAATGATTGTCCAATAACAGTTGCCAGAAATGGCCATGGTAGTCAATGCCTTGGTTACTTCCCACTTGGACTAATGCAACACTCTTTCCATGGGGCTGCCTTTGAAAATAGTTTGGAAGCTACAACAGGTACAGAGATCAGCAGCCAGATTACTAACTGGAACACCATACAAGGAACTGACAACTCCACTGTTATGGCAGCTCCACTGGCTGCCAGTCTGCTTCTGGGCTGAATACAAAGTCTGCTTCTGGGCTGAATATTACCAGTAAAGCCCTAAATGGTTGAGGCCTTGACTATTTGAACAACCACATCTCCGTATACAGACCACCACAAGCATTGCGGTCAGCTCTCAGTTCCACCCCCGTCTCAAATGTGGTTGGTGGGAATGAGCGAGGGGGCCTTCTCCGTCATCGCTCCCCATCTCTGGAATTCCCTCCCTAAAGAATTAAAAATGGCCCCCTCTCTCCTCTCCAATAAAAGGTAATAGTAAAGGGTAAAGGCTTCCCTTGACATTAAGTCTAGTCGTGTTCGACTCTGGGAGTGGTGCTCATGTCCATTTCTTAGCTGAAAAGCAGGCGTTGTCCATCGACACCTCCAAGGTATGTGGCCGGCATGACTGCATGGAGCACTGTTACCTTCTTGCCGGAGCGTTACCTATTGATCTACTCACATTTGCATGTTTTCAAACTGCTAGGTTGGCAGAAGCTGGGGCTAACAGTGGAAGCTCAGGCCACTCCCTGGATTTGAACCTGCGACCTTTCAATCAGCAAGTTTGGCAGCTCAGTGGTTTAACCCACTGCGCCACCGGGAGCTCCAATAAAAAGCTCCTGAAAACCCATGTATGCACTTTAGCTTATGAAGAGGAGGAGGACTGTTTGCATCTCAGTATATATAATTGCCAATTGTCTATTAGCTTATACCATCTTAGCTGTAATTATTTTAGTCAAAATTTAAGAGCTTTAAGAACTTGTGTTGTAAAGTGTGGGTTGTATTATGCTATGTTTATTTATATACAATTGTATAGGACCAACATAATACAATATACCTGAATGCTTGAGTAATCTTTCTTTGTACGTTGATTTTTTAAAAAAATGTTGAGTTTTCCTTACAAATATTAAATAAGGGTGGCTGAATTTAAAGGATAGTTAATAAAAACATTTTTTGTCTCCTCCAGCAGAGAGGTGGCCACTTGATATCACATAAAAGGACGTCTTAAACTTTTTTTCACTTGCAACCTCTTTCTGCCTGAGGATTTTTTTACATGACCCTTAATAATATAAAGTAAGCATTAAAATAAAACATTTACTGTTAATAAACCAGCATTTGCAAGGCTTGCTAAACAGGCTGATTTTTCTCTATTGTGGAGTACAGCCAAAGCATTTTCTGGAGTCCACTGTAAAACCTGCACATTATTGCTAACGGATTTGTGTAAATGGGTGGCATTCAGAAACCTTTTACTGTTGCCAATTTTTCTGTGGCCCCAATGTGGAGTTAAGGGGACCTCATTTGGAGTCGGGACCCACAGTTTAGGAAGCAGTGCCCTATTCAGCAGGGGCGACATGTACTCCCTTCTGCTCCATTGTTGAATTTAGCCAGAATGTGGCAACAGTAACAGAGGAAAAGTGTGTTTTTCCTTTGAGACAAGACACATGTATCCCATGTACCTTGTTTTAAAGTACAACTGCACTCTAGAAAGCCTCCAGAGCTATGGTTCTCAACCTGTGGGTCACCAGAAGTTTTGGTCTTCAACTCCCACTTCAGTTGCCGTAACAAGAAGACTGGCCAATGGAGAGGAATGATATGAGTGGAATTCAATGACACCTGGAGCACTGGAAATTATCTATTAATAATTGAAGAAGCTCTACTTGTTTCTATGATTCCCTTAACGCAGAGTTTCTCAACCTGGAGTCCCCAGGTGTTTTTGGCCTACAACTCCCAGAAATCCTAACAGCTGCTAAACTGGCTGGGATTTCTGGGAGTTGTAGGCCCAAAATATCTGGAGACTCCAGGTTGAGAACCACTGCTAACGTGAATTTTTAACTTCTTCCTCCATGAACTTCAAAGTACTGCTGCCTTGGTACTGGGGGACCTTCAAGACAGGCTCTATATCCCAGGATCCGATCCCATTTTTTTGTTTTAAACTGGATTATATGAGTCTGCACTGCCAGATAATCTGGGATAAACAGAAAACCTGGGATCAGATTCTGTCTGGAAGGGCCCTTAATCAAAGTGAGGCTGACATGACTGACCATTTGAGTCTGCAGTGTGTTAGTCCTCTGAAGCGAAAACCAAGAGCCTGGCAGTCCCTTTCAAGCAGAACAAATCTATCACGACCTAAGCTTTTGCTGCCCGGAGTCTACATCCATCACATGCAAGTGTAATTTCTACTTGATTTTAACAATCCTGTTTTTTAAAAAATGATATAAATGTCAGTCACCACGACAGAAATTGTAGCGTTAAAAAAACCCTATTTGACCATCTTGGGTAATTGGAGAAATTAGCTACAAAAACATAAACAGAAGAGCATTAGCCGTCCTTTGCTGCCCTTTCTGCAGGAGTTGCAATCTGCGTCCTGCCACCCTGACTAAAGTTATTCCCAGGACCCTGGGTTTAAATCCTGTATGCATCTAAAGGGTCACTTGCCCGATTCCCTTTGTGCGTTGGGACGTTTTTGGCATGAGTTCATGTGGGAACACAATGGGCCAGCCTGATGCGGCGGTCATGTTGGTAGAAGCCATTAGCACAGAAGAAAAACATCCTGTGGCTCGAAAAAGGGGCGGAGGGGCTTGGTCCCCCTCCCCTCCGGCTTTCATTGGATGCAATTGTTTTGCTCTGGAAACCAGGGCCATGAAATGTCTCACCCTGCTGCCAAGTGAAGCGGCTTGTTAGTGACGCAGCAGCGTTCCTCCCACTCCAACTCTCTCCCCCCCTCCCCATTTCCCTGGGCTTCCCTAAGACTGTTTGGGGAGGACTTTGTCCAATTCCTCCCTCTTGGGCCTGGAAGGGGCAGAGGAGCAACCCAGGAGTAAAGATTAGGTAGGAGGGAAGGCAGGGCCAGAGGAAGGGTGTGAGGAAGACCCCATAGAATTCGTTGTCGGCTTTCATGGCTGGAATCACTGGGTTGCTGTGAGTTTTCCAGGCTGTATGGCCATGCTTCAGAAGCATTCTCTTCTGACGTTTCAGAGGATGCCTGCCATAGATGTGGGCAAAACATCACAAGAGAATGGTTGTGGAACATGGCCATACAGCTTGGAAAACTCACAGCAACCCCATAGAATTGCCAATTTTTTTAAAGTATGCTGCCTTTCAGACATCGCAAAAAATTACAAAAACATGAAATACGGTGTCCTTCAAAAACTACATAGAATGTATTGTAAAAAGCTTTCATGTCCGGAATCACTGGGTTGTTGTGAGTTTTCCGGGGTGTATGGCCATGTTCCACACAGCACCCAGCGGCGCAGGGGAATAAACCACTGAGCTGCTGAACTTGCTGATCAAAAGGTCACAGGTTTGAATCCGGGGAGCGGTGTGAGCTTCTGCTGTTAGCCTCAGCTTCTGCCAATCTAGGAGTTCAAAAACATACAAATGTGAGTAGATCAATAGATACCGCCTTGGTGGGAAGGTAATGGCACGCCAGGCAGTCATGCTGGCCACATGACCTTGGAGATGTCTATGGACAACGCCAGCTCTTTGGCTTAGAAAGAGGCTGTTAGGAATGGTGGGAGTTGAAATCCAAAACACCTGGAGGGCCCAAGTTTACCCATGCCTGGTCTACATTACAGAATTTACTTTAATTACTATGGCTCAATACGATGGAATGGAGTCCCCAGTGGTGTGCAATGGATTAAACCCTTGTGCTGGCAGGACTGAAGACTGACAGGTCAGAGGTTTGAATCCAGGGAGAGTATGGATAAGCTCCCTCTGTCAGCTCCAACTCTCCATGTGGAGAGAAGACTCCCATAAGGATGGTAAAACATCAAAATATTTGGGCGTCCCATGGGCAACGTCCTTGCAGATGGCCACTTCTCTCACATCCAAAGTGACTTAAAGTTTCGAAAGGCTGAACAGGGCATAGGGTTACAGCCTGTGTTATATGGGGTTGCACTCCCCCTGAAGACACGTTCACAGCTTAGGAGTGATCCTAAATTTCAACGCTGAGCCTGGAACCCCAGGTCTCAGCGGTGGCCAGGAGAGCTTTTGCACAACTAAAACTTGTGCGCCAGCTGCGCCTGTACCTTGGGAAGTCTGACTTGGCCACGGTGGTCCATGCTCTTGTTACATCCTGAATAGACTACCACAACGTACTCTACATGGGGCCACCTTTGAAGACTGCCCGGAAGCTTCAACTAGTCCAATGGTCAGCAGCCAGGTTGCTCATACAGCAGCATACAGGGAGCATACAACTCCTCTGTTATACCAGCTCCACTGGTTGCCAGTCAGCTTCTGAACAAAATTCAAAGTATTGGTTTTAACCTTTAAAGCCCTAAAAGGTTCTGGCCCAGACTACCTGTCCGAACATATCTCCTGTTACAAGCCATCATGAAGTTCAAGATCTTCAGGAGAGGCCCTGCTCTTGATCCCACTACCGTTGCAAATGCGGTTGGTCGGGACGAGAGACAGGGCCTTCTTGGCAGTGGTCCCCCCGTCTGTGGAACTTTCTCCCCAGGGACATCAAGTTGGCTACCTCTATCCTGTCCTTTAGAAGAACTTGAAGACTTGACTTTGGGACCAAACGTCCAATTAGGGGATAGCAGCAATTGGAAAGAATTGGATACTGTGACATTGATTTAATCCCCAGACTTTGATTTGGTTTTAACTGACATGACTAATTTGCTGTTTTAATGAACTGTTCTAATGTAATTGTTTATTACTTATATTATGATAGCATCGTATGGTGCTTGTTTGGTTGCATGCTGCAAGTTGCCTCTGGAGTGAGAGAATCAGCCGTTTATGAGGATGTTGCCCAGGGGACGCCAGGATGCCTTGCAATCCTGCAGGGCGGCTTCTCCCATGCCCAGTGTGGAACATATCCCACCACGCTAAAACAGTGGATGTGGCCCTTAACGAGACATGCCACATTATCACAGGGTGTCTGTGCCCTAAACCACTGGAGATATTACACTGTTTAGCTGGTATTGCACCACCTGACAATAATGCCTTTCAATAGTGAAAGGACCAAGGCAGTGACACCTCCGGCCCACCCCCTGTTTGGGTATCAACTAGCATGCCAACGACTTAAATCAAGAAATAATTTTCTAAGATCTACAGAGATACTCACAGGAACACATCAGCAAGCGAGACATGAGCCAACAATGTGATGCGGCGGCAAAAAAAAAAGCCAATGGGATTTTGGCCTGCATCAATAGGAGCATAGTGTCTAGATCCAGGGAAGTCATGCTACCCCTCTATTCCACACCTGGAATATTGTGTCCAATTCTGGGCACCACAACTGAAGAGAGATATTGACAAGCTGGAATGTGTCCAGAGGAGGGCGACTAAAATGATCAAGGGTCTGGAGAACAAGCCCTATGAGGAGTGGCTTAAGGAGCTGGGCATGTTTAGCCTTCAGAAGAGAAGGCTGAGAGGAGACATAACAGCCATGTATAATATGTCAGGGAATATCATAGGGAGGAGGGAGCAAGCAAGCTTGTTTTCTGCTTCCCTGGAGACTAGGATGTGGAACAATGGCTTCAAACTACAAAAAAGGAGATTCCACCTGAACTAATGACTGTGAGAGTCATTCAGTAGTGGAACTCTCTGCCCTGGAGTGTGGTAAAGGCTCTTTCTTTGGAAGCTTTTAAATAGAGGCTGGCTGGCCATCTTTCAGGGGTGCTTTGAATGCAATATTCTTGCTTCTTGGCAGCGGGTTGGACTGGATGGCCCATGAGGTCTCTTCCAACTCTAGGATTCTATGAGTCCAAAAGTGGCAGGCTCAAACCCAGTACCTCAATCAATGGCTGGTACCAAATGAGAGTCCCCGGTGGCGCAGGGGGTTAAACCCTGTGCCGGCAGGACTGAAGACCGACAGGTTGCAGGTTCGAATCCGGGGAAAGGCGGATGAGCTCCTTCTACCAGCTCCAGCTCCTCATGTGGGGACATGAGAGAAGCCTCCCACAAGGATGATAAAAACATCAAATCACCCTGGCATCCCTTGGGCAACGTCCTTGCAGATGGCCAATTCTCTCACACCAGAAGTGACTTGCAGTTTCTCAAGTTGCTCCTGACACGACAAAAAAACAAACAACCAAATGAGAGACTCTCTCCTGGGCACACAGAAAACTTGGAATGCTGAACAGACTGCGCTCTGGCACCACGAGATGCAGAGCCAACCTTAAGAAAGGGGGCCACAAAGTGGAGTCCACCACGACATGCAAGTGTGGAGAAGAGCAACCCACCAACCACCTATTACAATGCAGCCTGAGTCCTGCCACATGCACAATGGAGGGCCTTCTTATAGCAGCACCAGAGGCACTCCAAGTGGCCAGCTACTAGTCAAAGGATATTTAATATAATGCCAAGTTTCTAAACTTTGTGGTTTTTTAAAATACATTACAAGTGTACCCTCGGTTGGCTTCTGAGACGATAAATAAGCCCACACGCGGAGTAACTCTCTGGCTTCTCCTCCTCCTTCCTCTCCTCTCCAGCCTCTCTCTTTCTCTCTCTCTCGACCAGTTCGCACCTTCCCTATTGGCCCGCCCCGCCCCATTCCCCAGGCTCCCATTTGCAACCCGCGCCGTCGATCAAAGCCTCGCTCTCTTTGCTTTCTTTTTAAGTCCCCCCCTCCACTCTTCCCACCTTTCCTGGGGGAGGGAAAAAGAGAGAGCGGGGGGGGGATTGAGAGAAGGGCGCGCTCGCTCGCTCTGCTCCAGGTAGCGCCGCTTGAGAGGAAGGCTGGGCTGCTGCGCTCCTTCCGAGGCGCGCTTTGTGTTTCCTCAGAGAGAAAGGAAACTTTCCGAAGGTCCTTTATTTAGTCCTCCTCCTGGGACCCTGAGACAGAGCCTCGTCCTGTGTCTAGAAGACAGAGAAGAAGAAGGAGAAGAAGAAGAAGAAGGGATTAAAGCGGGGTTTGGAGCCCTGTGCGCCCTGACCGACTTTTGCGCCCAGCAGGTTGTTGTTGGCGACGGGCGCCTCCTCTCCCCTTCCCTGCCTCCTTCTTTCTCTCTTTCTCCCGCCGAAGGAAGGAGGGAGGGGAGTTGCTTCCTCAGCCAGGCATCTCTCTCTCCCACCCCCCACCCCCCCAGAATGGGCTGCTCCCCCCCGCCTTTGTTTCCCGACTGAGCCCAGGAGGGCACAACAAAAGCCAGCCCAGCCAGCCAGCCAGCCGCGCGCCTGCCTCCTCTCTCTCCCTCCCTCTCCCCTCAGCAGCAACATGGATGTGACCATTTCCGAACTCATGGAGCTCTTCCTCCACAGCCCGTTGGTGACCTGGGTGAGTTGGCTTGGCCCTGCACCCCCACCCTTTTGCCGGGACCACATACTTCCTCACTCTTTGCCTCGCTTGCAGCTGCACTCAGGAATCAAGGGAGAGAGGTGGTTTTGCAGGGTCTTTTGAGTGTTGCTGCCTCACCAAACTCCTAGGAATCCATAGTAATAAGGCATGGCGGCCAAACTGGGGCCAAACTGCATTCATTCCACAGTAGAGACAGAGGGAAGGATGCCAAGGAACCCAAAGCATGTGCTGTACCTTTCTTGGTGGTCTTTGAGACTCATTTGAGTATTGCTGCCTCACCAAACTCCCAGCAATCCATAGCGATGAGGCATGGCGGCCAAACTGGGGCCAAACTGCATTCATTCCACAGTGGAGACAGAGGGAAGGATGCCAAAGAACCCAAAGTGTGTGCTGTACCTTTCTTGGTGTTGTGTTTTCTCCATAATTTCATCCCAAGGAAGAGTTGATGGAGTTGGAAGCCTATGAGAGTATTCCTGATACTGTTAACACAAGTGGTCAACTAAGAGTGTAGCTACACAGTACAATGAATGCAGTTCGATACTGTTTTAACAGCTATGAAATCCTGGGAGTCTTTGGTGCATCCACACCAGGCATAGGTCCAGTCGGGTCCTTCCTCCAGGTGTTTTGGACTTCAACCCCCAACATTCCTAATAGCCTCAGGCCCTTTCCTTTCCCCCCTCAGCCATTTAAGCCTGAGGCTGTTAGGAATGGTGGGAGTTGAAGTCCAAAACACCTGGAGAAAGGGTCCAACCTGAGCATGCCTGGCCTACATTGTAAAATTAATGCTGTCGACACCACTTTAAATGCCATGGCTCAGTCATGGAGGTTGTAGTTTGCTGAGGCGTCAGTAGAGAAGGCCGTCAAATTACAACTTCCACAATTCCAGAGCAATTAAAGTCAAACTGCATAAATGTATTGTCGAAGGATTCCATGGCCGAAATCACTGGGTTGTTGTGAGTTTTCCGGGCTGTATGGCCATGTTCCAGAAGCATCCTCTCCTGATCATAGAATCAAAGAGTTGGAAGAGACCTCATGGGCCATCCAGTCCAACCCCCTGCCAAGAAGCAGGAATTTTGCATTCAAATCACCCCTGACAGATGGCCATCCAGCCTCTGTTTAAAAGCTTCCAAAGAAAGAGCCTCCACCACACTCTGGGGCAGAGAGTTCCACTGCTGAACAGCTCTCACAGTCAGGAAGTTCTTCCTCGTGTTCAGATGGAATCTTCTTTCTCTCACATCTATGGCAGGCATCCTCAGAGGATGTCCGCCATATATGCAGGCAAAACGTCAGGAGAGAATGCTTCTGGAACATAGCCATAGAGCCCGGAAAACTCACAACAACCCAAAAGGCATTAATTTGACACACCAGTAGTTTTGCACCTTCTCTGCCACTGAGAGTCAATTGCTCACCAAACTACACAACTTGAGGGGAAATTCCATAGTATTGTGCCAAGGCAGTTCAGATGCTCCCAAAGTTGCATGGAAGTCCCTTAAAGCAAATCTTACTGGAAGCCTTCACTTGGAGCAAAGAAGCAGACTGGGGCGAAGTGAAATAGTTTGAAGCTGAAGAATAACCATGCGTTTCTCTATGGTGTTGTTTACCCACAGTGCAGTCATTGTGTTCGGTGGAAAGGAGACATCCGTTCCGAGAGGCATTCATGTCCTGGAATAAAGGCTGCCTTCTGTTTGGAAGGGATGGTGGGGCATCTTTAATAGACCGTTGAGCACAGAATCTAGATCAGGCAGGGGCAAACTTCAGCCCTCCAGGTGTTTTAGACTTCAACTTCCACAATCCCTCATTGGCTGTTAGGAATTGTGGGAGTTGAAGTCCAAACTCCTGGAGGGTCAAAGTTTGCCCATGCCGGATCTAGAGAATGGTCCCAATAAGGTGTCAGAAGTTACTTTAAGGAGAAGAGTCCCCGTGTGGAACCAAAGGCAGGATAAAAGTAAAGTAAATAAAAGAGGGGAAAGGTTATCTTTACAATTGGGAGGGTTGTATATGCACAGAGGCCGTTGGGATCTTCAGACGTGATACTTGCTGTGTATGCAATGCTGCAGAAAGAGAGGAAAAAGGCAATCCACTATGTTGTGTGCTGGGTTACCAGGGTTACACTGCAGGCATTGCTTGATCAGGACTCAGACCCAACCCTTGCAAGGCATGGCTGTGGCTCCGGTTGCCTCGCTTCCTGTGTGCTTTGTGGCCACATGGTGACGGAGACATGTGCTTGCCATAGTCCCACTTGTGCCGGTCTTCTTATGGTTTCTGTACTGCTTCTCATGCAAAAGTTGGGTCCCTTGGTATCCACTGTGGTTTAGTTCCTGGACCCTTATGAATGGGTGGTCAAGTCTCATTATATACAATGGCGTAGTACAACAATGCTGCTTATATTATAACAGGCAACAAAACAGTTCAAGCTATGGATATCGAATCTGTGAATGCAAAGGGTTGACTGGGACCCCTTCCACACAGCAGAAAATAATCCCACATTTTCTGCAATGAACTGGAGTATATGACAGTGTGGATTCAGATATTATAGTTTAAAGCAGATATTGTGGGGTTTTCTACCTTGATATTCTGAGTTATACAGTTGTGTGGAAGGGCCCTAAATGTAGGAAACTCAGGGCCCTTCCACACAGTCCTATATCCCAGAGTATCAAGGCAGAAAATCTCACAATATCTGCTTTGAACTGGATTTATTTATTTATTTATTTATTGTGTCATCAGCAACCAGACATTTGTATTACATTTTTAACTAAAAAACAAACAAACAGATAAAATACAAAGTTTACAAGCTTGGTAGTTGATTAAACGTCCTTTGACCAGTATCTGGCCACTTGGAGTGCCCCTGGTGTTGCCGCAAGAAGGTCCTCCATTGTGCATGCGGCAGGGCTCAGGTTGCATTGCAGCAGGTGGTCAGTGGTTTGCTCTTCTCTGCACTCACATGTTGTGGATTCCACTTTGTAGCCCCATTTCTTAAGGTTGGCTCTGCATCTTGTGGTCCAGAGTGCAGTCTGTTCAGCGCCTTCCAGGTCGGCCAGGAGGGAGTCTCTCATCTGGTATCAGCCATTGATTGAGGTTCTGGGTTTGAGCCTGCCACTTTTGGACTCTCGCTTGCTGGGGTGTTCCAGCGAGTGTCTCTGTAGATCTTAGAAAACTATTTCTTGATTTAAGTCGTTGACGTGCTGGCTGATACCCAAACAAGGGATGAGCTGGAGATGTCACTGCCTTGGTCCTTTCACTATTGGCTGCTACTTCCTGGCGGATGTCAGGTGGTGCGATACCGACTAGACAGTGTAATTTCTCCAGTGGTGTAGGGCGCAGACACCCTGTGATAATGCGGCATGTCTCATTAAGAGCCACATCCACTGTTTTAGCATGGTGAGATGTTTTCCACACCAGGAATGCATACTCGGCAGCATCAAAGTCCACACTCAGATAATGTGGGGTTTTTTTCCTTGATATTCTAAGATATAGGGCTGTGAGGAAGGGCCCTCATAAAACCATGCAGTGGTACAGTTCTTTATTGTGTGGCTGGAGTTTTCTGATAAAACAGTCATTATAGTTTTGCTATGCTTGCTGTTAACCTTTTCTGACCTTGGAAAGTTTCTAAACTTGCCAATATTCTTGTTTTTAAATCAACTTTATGGCATCAACCTTGCTCATAATGGGGAATTCAACAAATGGATCATTGTGTTGTCGAAGGCTTTCATGGCCAGAATCAATGGGTTGCTGTGAGTTTTCTGGGCTGTATGGCCATGTTCCAGCAGCATTCTCTCCTGACGTTTCATCCACATCTATGGCAGGTATCCTCAGGGGTTGTGAGACCTGTGAGGATGCCTGCCATAGATGTGGGTGAAATGTCAGGAGAGAGTGCTTCTGGAAAATGTCCATATAGCCCAGAAAACTCACAGCAACCCAAATAGATCCTTGTTTAAGAAGGATGCTAGGGCTTCTTTTTCCTCCGTACAATTTAATCAGTGTTAAACAAAGACAATAGCATTTGTTTTTACCTTCCCCGCCTGATATTATCCACATGTTTGACTCTCCAAGATGAAATCAGTGGCGCCCGAGAGAGCTTAACCTAGATTGGAGTCTGTATAATCCTGGGCTGGACTGTATATGTAGAGTATTGAAATGAAATGACATAGAAGAATGTAGAACACCTTCCTCTCCTGTATCCGAGTACTTAATAGATTGACCCAGATAGGGTTCCTACACGGAGTAATAATTTCCCTTTTATACTCATTTCTCCCCAGCATAAACTTTCTGAAAATAGGAAACAGAGGGAGAGGCTTAAGATATAACTTTTCTCCCTGCTGTATTGTTTACAAAGAGTTCTTCCATATAGAAGTGTCAAAGTTCAATCGTTGTCAGACCAACCCAAAAGGCAAAAAGTTCTGCAAGTATTTGAAGCGCACACATTTCTTCCCCAGACAAAGATGCTCTACAAAACCCATGAAGTGGAATAGAGTTGTTGGTGACGAAGTGATGACGGATCGCCTTGGGTCATTTGCATGTTGTTTTGAGATTCTATGGGCGGCAGACCAGCAAAGTGTGTGGCCAGATTTTCAAAACAATTGTGAGGGACAATTGAAACTCATGGCATGCTGGGTTGAAAATGAGAAAGCAATTGCTGACAAGTTTATGTTCTACCTAAATGCCAAAGGAAGGTATTGCACTCAATTACTATACATCCCTTTGAAAGAGAAAAAGCAGCATGTAATAATGACAATAATAGAATTTTTATTTTTTATTTTTTATCAAAAGCATTGCATAAATGTTGATGTAAATTTGATATTGATGTATGTGTATTTAGTGCTCCATATATATTGTTACATTACGAGTGTTTTGTAAGCCATCCTGAGTCCCTTTTGGGAGGTGGTGGTGGTGGGGGGGTAGAAATAAATTATTATTATTATTATTATTATTAAATAAATAGGCATAAAAGTGATAAAATAAAGGGAGCACAAGCAGCTAAATAATTTTAGACCAAAACCTGGCAACCACAACCGCATTGTCTGTAGCTTTAACAGTTCTTCTTCTGTGCATGAGGCAGGGCATTGTGGACAAGCATACAGATGCGGAGTTGTTTGCTCTGCTCCACAGTCGCACAAGGTGGAGGATTCTTCTAGGTAATGCCATTTTGCCAGGTTGTCCTTTGATCTCCCAATACCACTTCTGAGTTTGTTCAGGGACTTCCAAGTTGCCCATTCTTGGTTTGCCCCTGGAGGCAGACCCTCCAATTGGGATTTCCTGGTTTAGCTGCTCAGAGGGCTGCTCTTGCTGTTGCTGGGGAACGTTAAGAGGAGTGGTGGTTCTCATGAAGCTTTTCCTTGATTTGAGTCTACTGGGAGGAGGCTGATAGCCATGTAGGGGATGGCTTTCACTGTGTTCAACCTTATTTCTCTAGCTATTGGCAGCAATTTCCTGTCACACATTGGGAGGAGGCAATGCCAGCTAGCTTATAAAGTCTGTTAACAGGTGTAGGTTTGAGATATCCTGTGATAATTCTACATGTCTCACTCAGTGCTATATTCACCTGCTTCGCATGAGGTTTATACCAGATGGGGCAGGCATACTCCGCAGTTGAGTAAGACAAGGCCTGGGGTGATGTTCTTATTAATTTTGGGTCTGCACCCCATGCACTGGAACCCCCGGTGGTCACAGGTTCGATTCTGGGGAGCGGCGTGAGCTTCCGCTGTCAGCCCCAGTTTCTGCCAACCTAGCAGTTCGAAAATATGCAAATGTGAGTAGATCAATAGGTACCGCTCCGGAGGGAAGGTAACTGTGCTCCATGCAGTCATGCAGGCCACATGACCTTGGAGATGTCTACAGATAACGACGTCTCATTGGCTTAGAAATGGAGATGAGCACCACACCCCAGAGTCGGACACGACTGGACTTAATGTCAGGGGAAAACCTTTACCTACCTTTACCTTTTACCCCATGCACTATTAGTAAGTTTTTGCAGGATGTTATTGCGTGCAGCTATTTTGTGCTTAGTGTTCGCATAGTGTTTCCTATTGTTCAATCTAAGGTGATGCTGAGATATTTAGGGTGGGAACAGAATTTGAGCTCTTAGCCTTCCCAGGTAGAATGATGATGGTGATAGAATAAATGAGGTGTGCCTTGGAATTTAGGCTGCTTTTACCTATATAAATTAAGGGTTTTTTTTCCTTACAATCAGTGGTGTCTTAGAATTGATGAAGTACGAAAACTATCCATATGTTTCTCTCTAAAGTTGATAGCATACATACTATTCTCAAAATAAGGATTTCTTAGAGTAGGGACTCATTCAGTCTGTATAAAAAGAGAAGCTTTCCAACCTGAAAATATGGGGCATCCTTTATAATCAGGGTCATCTGCCAGCCTGATGATCCTCAAATAAGAGACGTCCTTAACAGTAAGGGACACCTGCCAACTCTATTCTCACCTCAATACTTGAGTTCCTTGGGAGGAAAAACATGCACACAATAGTTAAAGAAAAGTACTAGGAGCTACACCATCTTTCCCTGATTAAGGCCCCATCCACACAACTGAGTAAAATCCCACCTTTGAACTGGAATATATGGCAGTGTGGACTCAGATAACCCAGTTCAAAGCAAATATTGTGGGATTTTCTGCCTTGATATTCTGGGTTATATGGCTGTGTGGAATGGCCTTAAGAAACATGTGTGCTTTGGAAGTTCCTACAGAATTTTGGTGCTGTTTTTGGTTGGGCTCATAAAAGATATTGTCACAGTATGGACTTTGGAGTTTGTCTTTGTTTGGTAGCTATACACCCACATTTTTATATGACTTGGATGGAGAAGCTTTTAAAAGTAAGATCATGGGCCCTTCCACACAGCCTTAATATCCCAGAATACCAAGGCAGAAAATCCCACAATATCTGCTTTGAACTGGGTTATCTGAGCCCACACTCAGATAATATGGGATTTTCTGCCTCGATATTCTGGGATATATGGCTGTGTGGGAGGGCCCCATATCTCCATCCTGCTGCAGATACATATCTGATCTTTGTACCTTTTGGTAAGTTACCGGAAATAAAGGGAGGGAAACAAGGTTTTGCTGCTGTGTAAATGAAGAGGAGGCAAACCTTTTGGTAATCTGGCAGTGCCTTTGTGTTCAACACAATATTGTTTTTTAATCTTTCAAAGCAGATCAGCATAATGAAGGTTGTATGGAAAATTGAAACAACTTTAAGTAAGATCTTGATTTGGCTCCAAGGCAGATTTATATCAAACATTATGATGGGCATTCATTTCTCAAAATCAATCTGCCCTGAGTCCCTTCAGGGAGATAGAGCGGAATATAAAGTTGTTTATTATTATTATTATTATTATTATTATTATTATTATTATCATCAATTAGCTCTTCATATAGTTAAATGTTTCTCAACCTGGGAGTTGGATCCCCTGGGGTGTCAGAAGGGTCGCCAAAGGCCATCAGAAAACACAGTATTTTCATTTATTCGGTTGGTCATCAGGGTTCTGTGTGGGAAGTTTGGCCCAATTATGTCATTGGTGGGGTTCAGAATACTCTTTGATTGTAGGTGAACTATAAATCCCAGCAACTACAACTCCCAGATGTCAAGGTCTATTTTCTCCAAACTCTACCGGTGTTCACATTTGGGCATATTAAGGTTTTGTGCCAAGTTTGGTCCACATCCATTATTGTTTCATAGTGCTCTCTGGATGTAGGTGAACTACAACTCCCAAACTCAAGGTCAGTCCCCACCAAACCCTTCCAGTATTTTCTGTTGGTCATGGGAGTTCTGTGTGCCAAGTTTGGTTCAATTCCATCTTTGGTGGAGTTCAGAGTGCTCTTTGATTGTTGGTGAACTATACATTCCAGCAATTACAACTCCCAAATGACATAATCAATCCCCCCATCCCATCTGGGCGTATCATGTATCTGTGCCAAATTTGGTCCAGTGAATGAAAATACATCCTGCATATCAGATATTTACATTACAATTCATAACAGTAGCAACATTACAGTTATGTAGTACAATGAAAATAATGTTATGGTTGAGGGTCACCACAACATGAGGAACTGTATTAAGGTGTCGTGACATAAGAAAAATTGAGAAAGACTGATCTAGTTCATTAGTAAAACTGCAGGTTTCTTGGGTGAAGGATTTTTTTTGTGTATGTGGTTGTCCATTTTTGTTCATTTTCTAAAACAATTCTTTTCTCTTTTGCAGGTGAAAACATTTGGGCCATTAGGGAATGAGAACGAGGACAAGCTCAGCATGTATATGGATCTAGTAGACGGTGTCTTCTTGAACAAGATAATGTTGCAAATGTGAGTTAAAGGGATGAGGCGGGGAATGAGCGGGTGTTTTGTTATGCTGCTTAGAATGCAAAAATGTGTATTGGAAATCAATGCCATTGATTGGACACCCTGGTTTCTAACATGCATGGCAATTCATTCTGGCCTTTTAACACTTACTGATACATTATTATATGACGCTTTAAAACATATGTGGAAATTTATTTGAGAAACAATGTAGAACAGCCTACATTGTTCTGCCCTTATGGGTCTCATGATAGTTTCTGAAGAGAGGAACCTGTGGCTCTTTGGCAGTTGTTGCACCTGCATGAGCCTCAGCCAACATTAATGAGGGATTTGTTGTTTAGAGGCATCTGGAGAACCACGGGTTCCCTCACAACTTTTAAATGAAACGAAGGGTGCATCTAAACTGTAGAATTAATTCAGTTTGACACCACTTTAACTGCTATGGCTCAATACTTTGGAATACATGGGAGTTGTAGTTTACAGAAGCCATTAGCCCTTTTTGGAAGGGAAAGCGCAAGGCCATGTAAAACTACAATTCCCAGGATTCAATAGCATTGAGTCATGGCAGTTAAAGTAGTGTCAAACTGCATAAAATGTATTGTGTAGATCAGGCATGGGCAAAGTTTGGCCCTCCATGTGTTTTGGACTTCAATTTTCATAATTCCTAACAGCCTATTTTAGTTCTTGTGGACACTTGTGGTCTATGGACTGGTGGTCCACAGACCACAGGCTGGGAACCACTGCTCTATCCATATATATGTTTTGGACTGCAACTCCCATCATCCTTGACTATTGTCCATGCTGGTCAGCAGGTTTACGAGAATGATTAGTTCCTAGGCCCTTCCTTTGGCCATCAGCTAGGACCGTGCTCTGCACTTTATCCACTTCCCTGGCCCTATGATACAATGTTGCACTCGCCCTTGCCCAGCCCATTCATAGCTGACCATGTCAACTCTGTAATTTTGGCCACTGGTATTTTGAACCTGTCTGATGGAGTAAAATTGTGCCAGAGTCTTTGCAGTTTGATCTTTAAATCCTCATATCATGTCAGCTTTTCCTGTTGTTTCCCTTCAATAATAATAAAGATATTATTTTTATTATTGATAATAATAATGCATTGTCGGAGGCTTTCATGGCTGGAATCACTGGGTTGCTGTAGGTTTTTCGGGCTATATGGCCATGATCTAGAGGCATTCTCTCGTGACGTTTCACCTGCATCTATGGCAAGCATCCTCAGAGGTAGTGGTACTTCTGAGGATGCTTGCCATAGATGCAGGCGAAACATCAGGAGATAATGCCTCTAGACCATGGCCATATAGCCTGAAAAACCTACAACAACCCAATAATCTTTACTTATACTTTAATCTTTACTTATACTCCACCACCCCTAATGGGGACTCGGGGCGGGTAACATGAGGCCAAGCCCAAAAAATACAATACAACACAATACAATACAACACAATAACATACTGAATGCAAAAAACAAAATTTACAAAAGGAAATAATTACAGTAGCAAAACAAAACAATAAAGCAAATTAACACAATATAAAATCGAACAGGATGGGCGGTCCAAATGGACGAGATAAAATGATAAAATCCTGGGAGAGGTAGGAATAGAAAATGTGTAAGTGAGGGGGGCCCAAGAAGGATAAAACTGTGGGGTAAGGCATTCAGTTTTGATGACTGGAGTTAGAGGTAAAAATCTCTTGAAGGATTCTGGTTGGAGAAGACTGTTTTATGAACCAGTTGCTGACATAATGCAGCATCATATCTTCAAAAGCTACAGAATATGGTTGAGTGTCGGAAATGAGACGAGCTAGCTTTCCAAAGAAGAATAGACATATTTTTAAAAAATAACAGTTGAGTGTGCACAATAAATAACATGCCATTAAAATATGAATCTTTGGCATATGTTGCCTGCCAAAAGTTGTGCATTCTGTATATAGATAAAAATTAGCTTACATTTGCCAAATCTAGTGCTTTGTTTTTAAGCCTTTCCAAGTCAAGAGATTCCTACATTAGAAGTTAACCTAAAATGGTTATAGAGAGAAGGGGGAAACAGTTACACTTTAATATCTGCATAAAGTCTCTTTTTTTGAAAAAGCTCACTTAAGCATGACTTTAACCACATCCCTTCCTGTTACAGAATTTGTGAGCTTTTGGGCTTGGTTTGAAACAGACCCATTTCAAAGAGGTCACTTGCATACTCCTAAAAATAAACACACCAACCCATAAAATTGTCTTTCTTCTGCTGTTAGTAGTAACATAACCAATATAAAATGTTCACAGATTTCCAGAGATAAGTTAAGCAAATGTCATGTGAGTTTAAATGCTGTGTGACTATAGGGGGTACCTCGGCGGAGCTGGATTTCTTTCTCCTTTTATAGGCGCTTCTTTCTCTTTATAAGCAGCCTTGGCAAATGGCCCAGTTGCGCCTCCGGATCAATGAAACTAAAGCCTCTCTCCAGAACGGTTGTGTCTGTTTAACACGAAACCAGAACAGTAGCGTTTGTGTACACCCGGCCTGGCCTTGCTGCAAAGGTGGCCATGGCTACTGCTTGTGACTTCCCTCTTTCCTGGATAGCCATTTTGACAGTGTAAAGCATTTAACTACATTGCCTTTAAATCTGGGGAGGCCTTTTTCCTGACAGCTCCCCACCCCTCCCAGACTCCACACAAATGGTGTTTTCTGCCTCATGGAGCTTTCCAAAGAGAAGAATGAAAGTGTGTTTCCAATGCAGACTCATCAGTTCTTCATGCCTGGTATTAAACCATCCTTTAAGTCTTTGGTTTAATACTTTCTTGGGCTGATGGTTGCCAAATCTGATAGCATAGTTTACAACTTGTTCAGTTACTCTGGGTTCTCTTGGCAACTTCTTTTACCATTTTCATTGAGCAACAGTGCATTAAATAAGCAACCCACTTTCTTAAACTGTCTGAAACAGAGAGTATGTTATTTTTATACAAAATTCTCTGCCAGTGTCCTTTTCAGTAGAATTTGGGGAATGCAAGTCACTTACTTACTTAGATAATTCCTCGTTGTCAGGAATTGTCTTCCAAGATTGGTGTACTGGTGGTGGGTCCGTAAGTGACTGTGGAGCCCTCTTCTTGATCTGCATGTTCTCCCACATTTCTTTCCAGGTGGAAGGCGGTCCTAGTCAGGGTTGGCTTGGTGTGCCTTCCTCTTGGCACGTTTCTCTCTTTCACCCTCCATTTGTGCCTATTCAAATTCTACAGCACTGCTGGTCACAGCTGACTTCCAGCTGGAGCACTCAAGGGCCAGGGCTTCCCATTTCTCAGTGTCTATGCCAGAGTTTTTAAGGTTGGCTTTGAGCCCATTTTTAAATCTCTTTTCCTGCCCACCAACAATCCATTTTCCATTCTTGAGTTTGGAATAGAGCAACTGCTTTGGGAGACGGTGATCGGGGAGACGGTGGTCGGGCATCCGGACAACGTGGCTGGTCCAGCTGAGTTAATTGCGGAGTTAATGATGTGAGAGCTGTTCAACAGTGGAACTCTCTGCCCCAGAGTGTGGTGGAGACTCCTTCTTTGGAAGCTTTTAAACAGAGGCTGGATGGCCATCAGTCAGGGGTGATTTGAATGCAATATTCCTGCTTCTTGGCAGGGGGTTGGACTGGATGGCCCATGAAGTCTCTTCCAACTCTGATTCTATGATTCTATGATTCTATGACCATCGCTTCAATGCTGGTGGTCTTTGCTTCTTCCAACATGCTTACATTTGTCCGCTTGTCTTCCCAAGAGATTTGCAGGATTTTTCGGGGGCAGCGCTGATGGAATCGTTCCAGGAGTTGCATGTGACATCTGTAGATAGTCCACATTTCACAGAGTTGGGAGGACAATAGCTTTATAATCAAGCACCTTAGTATCCCTACGGATGTCCCGTAGCCACACACCAGATGCCATTTAGATGAGGACTACTGTGATTTCTAATTACGATTGCTGATTTTCAGATGTAACAAAGCTGTCATAGCCAAAAACAGGTTTTAAATTAAGCGTTATGTATTTATTATTTATTCATTTACTACATTTATATACCACTTTTCTCCCTCTAAGGGAACTCAAAGCAGTTTCCAACATTATAAAGGCAAAATTCAATGCTGTACATGCATATGAAAACCAAAAGATAGTAGCAAAACAATAACATATAACCATACATTAACCTAACCACATTAAAACATAAACATAAAATAACATTTAGACATAAAGCATACAAATAAACATTGATAATACAATAAAAATAATGAACGAGAATATCATTGTTTTATAGGGTGGTATAATGGACTCAGTGCTGCATTAAGACAGTGAGAGAAGATTCTAATTCCTACTCAGGCAAGAAAACCCACTGAGTGACTTTAGGCAAGTCACAGGGCCCTTCCAGACAGGCCCTATATCCCAGGATCTGATCCCAGATTTTCTGTTTGTCCCAGATTATCTGGCCGTGCGGACTCGTATAATCCAGTTTAAAGCAGAAACCTGAGATCAGATTCTGAGATATAGGGCGTTTCTGGAAGGGACCACAGTCTCTCATCCTCAGAGAAAGGCAGTTGCAACCCTCTTCTGAACAAATCTTATCGAGTAGTTTTTCCTTTCCGTTACTTTAAGCTGAAAATGACCTGAAGGCACAGAAGAATGTCAAGATGTATTTACATATCTGTACTCTTACTGTTACTTTACACAGTTATTTTTAGCTCATTGGTCTTGTTTGCCAGAATCACATTTCCTGTTTTAAAAAAACAACATTTTTTAGTTTTCCAGTTCTCTTTTGAGGTGAGTTTACGAGTTTGTTCGACAGGTGTGCCAATTGTGGCATGGAAAGTTCAGTAATAGACTTGGGTTTCTTGTTGTGGATGGCTCAGAGATGATAGTTGCAATCTCTTTCCCTCTCCTAACTTGGAGGTTTTCAATTTTTTATTGAGCCTTATTTATGATTATGTCTTCATTTCTAGTTGACTGAATATAGTGAGTTTATAATTCTTTGTTGGTTTCTTTTGGTGTCTTATATGGACATTTTAATGCTTGTACCCACTGGGGAATTTTGATTTAAAAGGAAAGATATTCAGTACATTTTATAAACTTTGTGATGAAATAAAAATCAGAATATTTCACGTTTGATCAGCCTCCACACTGGGGAGCCCCCAGTGGCGCAGTGGATTAAACCCCTGTGCCGGCAGGACTGAAGACCGACAGGTCGCAGGTTCAAATCCTGGGAGAGCGGGAGAGGCGGATGAGCTCGCTCTATCAGCTCCAGCTCCTCATGCGGGGACATGAGAGAAGCCTCCCACAAGGATGATAAAAAAATAATCAAATCATCTGGGCGTCCCCTGGGCAACGTCCTTGCAGACAGCCAATTCTCTCACACCAGAAGCGACTTTCAGTTTCTCAAGTCGCTCCTGACACGACAAAAAAAAGCCCCCACACTGCCTTGCAGAGAAATAAAATATGCCATGCAGATGAACAGTAAAGAACAAGTAGTTTACTCTTCGTAATTCATAACAACATATTTACAATCATGTGATCAGTTGCATCAACTCACATAATGTCCTTTTATGAGAGATTTAAAATGGTCTTTCTTTGTCCATGTGGATAAACTCCTTCCAACAGCTCATGAAGCAAGAGCACACTCCAAACTCTGTCTCTCTTTTCTTCTCTCTGTTCTCTGCAAGCACATGCATAGCTCAAGCCTGAAAAATGTAACCGTATCCAAAGTCCCAGGCTCAGCCATCTCCCTGGGCGTAGCCTGACCAATCAGCTTCATGCATCTTATTTTACAGTTGACACACACAGACTAATTGATTTCTTACATGCTTCAACAAACTTTCCTTTCAAATTAAAAATTGTCTTTGTAGAAAATACATGTGTGAATAGAAACCCCCCCGATACATCCCATAAGCTGAATAATTAACATTAGAAACCTCTCCTAACTTTAGCTCTTACTCAGATTATTAGAAGCTCAAGAAAGAAAAGGTACTGTTCAGTATGTTTCTGTACCATTGCATTTAAGTTGATATGTTTTTATAATAAGCAATAGGAATGGATAAGGATCACATACTTCATGCTACATAAACACTATCCTGGTTAATCAACAAAAGCCATTTCCTTCTGTTGGCTGCCTCCAACCCTTCATTATACATTTGCTTGTTGATGCCAATTATTTGCTGGGAAGTCACTATTTTGTAGTAATTGTTCAACTTTTCTAATTCCAGTGAGCTTGCCCATTTGAAACATGTTTGCTGCCTTTGCTATCAGCACTTCCTTCAGACTCAGTTGAAAAATTTATCCCTATGCTGTAAATCCCTAATCCTTCCCCCCTAAACAAAGAGTATGGTCCTGTAAACAAGGTTCTCAAGTTACTGGTGACAGGTTTGTCCTTCTTGCTTCTATGCCTTTGAATAACAAGGAATTCAATTAGCAGTCTTGGAGAAATCCTCTTTCTTATTGTTTACCTTCTTGAAATGTTTATTGCCCACCTGGAGAGGAAATTGGGACTGAAGAACTAATGTGGCATTGGGTTAAGGTGGCTGAGAAATTATTTTGTTTTTGTGTCTTCGAGTTGTTTCTCATCTATTCTGACCCTATAGCAATTCTGTTATAGGACTGGCAAGATTAGTAAAGAAAGGGTTTGCCATTGTCTTCTTCTGAAACTTAATTAGGCGATCCTTTGTTGTCTGAATATGATGGCTTTCCAAATGTAGTGTCTTGGCTATGGATACGTAGGTGACTGTGGAGCCCTATTCTTAGCCCACATGTTATTCCACAGTGAGGACATCGGTTTCCAGGTGGAAGGGGTCCTGGTTAGGGTTGGATTGACACTCCTTCATCTTGCCATGTTTCTCCCTTTCTCCCTCCATTTGTGCCTCTTAAAATTCCGCAGCAGTTGGAGTGCTCAAGAGCCAAGGATTCCCAGTTCTCGGTGCCACAGTTTGTAAGGTTGGCTTTAAGCCCATCTTTAAAACTCTTTTTCTGTCCACCAACATTTAATTTTCCATTTTGAGTTGGGAGTATAGTAACTGTTTTGGGAGATAGTGATTGGGCAGTCCAGCAGAGTTGATGGTGTAGGAGCATAGCTTCAGTGCTGGTGGTCTTTGCTTCTTCCAGCATGGTGACATTTGCCTGTCTGTCTTCCCAAGAGATTTGCAGGATTTTTCGGAGGCAGCACTGATGGAATCGTTCCAGGAGTGTGACGTCTGTAGACAGTCCACGTTTCGCAGGCATATTGCAGGGTTGGGAGGACAATAGCTTTATAAACAAGCACCTTGGTATCCTTACGGATGTCCCGATCCTCAAACACTCTCTGCTTCATTCAGAAAAATGCTGTGTTGTATTTCAGTATCAGTGTTGACTTTTGTGGAGAGGTGGCTGCCAAGGTAGCGCAAATGGTCAACATTTTCTAACATTACACCATTAAACTGTATTTCTGGCATTGCAGTGGGATTGGCTGGTGACTGCTGGAAGAGCACTTTGGTTTTCTCGTTGTTCAATGAGAGGCCGAGCTTGTCGTAAGCTTCTGCAAAGGTGTTTAGCTCCTCTGAATCTAAGACTGTATGGCTTGCAATTGTTGCTTAGTGTGTTTCATGGCTGAGTGGAGATTTGAACTCTGATCTCCAGAGTCCTAGTGCAGTGCTGAAACCACTACACCATTCTGACTCTTGGAAATTTATAGGCATTCACAAATTGAGAAGTTGAGTCACCTTCGGGCTGAGAAAGGCGGGATAGAAATATTGTAAATAAATAAATGAATAAATAAGTTGCTATATAAGAAAGGGATCAGGCTAAAGGCGTACCTTTCAGCATTTTGTTTAGTCTCTGAGAAGGCCATAGCAGGACATGTGTTTTACACCATCCTCCTGTTAATGTTCCTCCACCATAGATGCACCATAAATGACTTAAAGGTAGATATGCATCATCTTTAGTACCAGAGATAATAAATAGGACACAAAGGTGGTAGCTGCGCCTAAGTGGATGCACTACATGCTTGCAATGTTGGGAATAGAAGGAACTCAAGTTGCAGCAATTTTGGGAAGGAGGCTGATACTGAGCACCTACAGAGGACAGCTTACACCTCTTCTCCCAAAACTGCTTCACAAAATACAGAATTACCTTGGAGTTGATTTAATCACTATAGCCACAACCCATAATGGCTCAATTACATTGTGGTCTAACATCTTCTGTTATTCATAATAGCTGAGCTTTGTATTTCTGAGCAAAAGGCTATTGGAGATTTCCGACATCCTGGTTTCAGTGTAGTTGAAGGTAATTGTCCTTTTCATTATTGCTTAAGGTATTTGTTTCATCTTTGGTCCTCCATGACGTTTTTATTTCAATTCTCAGAAGCCCTAGCCACCATATCCAATGGTCAGACCTTCCTGGAGTTGAAGTTTAAAACATTGGGAGGGCAAAAAGTTGAAAACTACTGGTTTGAAAACTATGAAGTTTGGACATCGTTTATGGTGTCTGGGAACTAGTTCTGCCTTTCAGAGGAAAAACATCCATAAGTTTTGCCTATACCAAAGAATGGGGTATAGGGGAAACTTCCAGACAGTTTTCTCAAGCCTGAGCATAAGGATATCTGTGTTCAACTCTACCTATTGAATGGCATGTAGTATTTGTGCCTGAGAAAGAGCAGAGAGGAATGTAAGAACAATTGGGAATTTCTGGTTCAGGTGGTTATCCCTTATCTGAAATACTCCAAAATCCAAAATTGTCCACATGGGTGGCTAAAATATAGAAAATGTTGCTTTCTGGTGGTACACACACTTTATTTTATGCACAAAATTATTTAAAATATTGTATAACATTACCCCCAGGCTATGTGTATAAGGTGTATTTGGAGCATAAATGAATTGCATGTTTAGACTTGGGTCACATCTCCATGAAATCTCATTATGCTTGCAAACACAGGTATTTCAGAACTTGAGATTCAAAACACATTTAGTCTAGAGCCTTTTGGATAAGAGATATTTAACCTTCCCTCTGCAAAGCACTCTACCTGAGGCTGCCTTTGAAGATGGCCCGGAAACTGCAATTGGTACAAAGGTCGGCAGCCAGGCTTCTAACCAGAGCTAATTATAGGAAACGCACGACACCCCTCTTATAGCAGCTCCACTGGCTGCTGATAAGTTTCCAGTCCCAATTCAAGGTGCAGGTTATGACCTACAAAGCCCTAAATGCTTTGGGCCCTGCCTATCTCCATAATAGCATCTTCCCCTTTGAAGATAAGCCGGGGAAGCCCTCCTCTCATTTCCACCAATGTCATGAATACTGTTGGGGATGAAGGAGAGAGCCTTCTTGGTGGTGGCCTCCAACTTTGGAACACCCTCCCCAGGGAGGTCCCCACACTGTCCACCTTTCATAGAGACCTGAAAACCTGGATGTTCCAGCAAATTTTTGAGAATGATTAGTCCCTTGGCCCAATCCTAGGTCATCAGTTAGCAATCTATTCTGCAATTTCGCCACTTCCTTTGTCCTATGATATGCTATTGCACTATCTCTTGCTCAGCCCTTTTATAGTTGGCCATGCCCATTTTGTAGTCCTGGCCATTGGTTTTTGTTGAACCGTGTCTGGTGGAGGTCTAATTGCAATTGGTTTAATTTTTATAATTTAGTAGGATTTTTGTGTTTTATGATGCTTTTATTTTAATCTGTCTGCATGATTTTCTTCTTGGCAATAGAATGTTTTGCCTTATATGTTGGAAACTGGCCTGAGTCCCTTCGGGGAGATAGGGCGGTATACAAATAATAATAATAATAATAATAATAATAATAATAATAATAATAAGGATAACCTTACTGAGAGGGACAAGGGACAGTTATAGCTTTAGTGTTCTCAGCTTGTGCTTTTCCCAGTGGTCCAGATGCTGTTAAGGAGAATTGAGCTCACAAGGCAATTTTTGCCTTCTCACATGAAGATTATTGAGGTATTGAGACTAAACCAAAGAACAGCTGGCAAATTGAAGCCTGTAAGGCAATCTGCTCCTATCCCTTCCATGTTTCATTGACATGTCTGTTTTGTTAGGATTAGTCTTTAGCATTTTATACAGAGCTTCCTCAAGTGGCAAGCTGAAAAGCCAAACCTCTTTTATCATTTCAGGGCAAGGTCTGTTGAACTCTCCTCAAATAACTAGTTATATTGTTTGCCTTAGGAAATCCATTTAGCATAGTCTCCTTGGTAGTCTCACCAGATCAGTAAAACACCCACGATCTTAATCATCTGGTGATGACTGGTTTGTCATGAATGCTAGTGAAACCAAAGAGGGCAGGATCAGATATGCACAGGTCACTTTGCATTTACAGGCAGTCCCCAAGTTATGAACAAGATAGATCCTGTAGGTTTGTTCTTAAGTTGAATTTCTATGTACCAGTAAGTTGGAACAGGTACATTTCAAAGTGTAACTCCAGAATATCTATCTATCTATCTATCTATCTATCTATCTATCTATCTATCTATCTATCTATCTATCTATCTATCTTTGGATAGCACAGAAAAGGGTTAACCGCCCTGTGGTGTTTGTTTTGCTGTCTGTGCCCCCTTGTTCTGAAGATATCATCTCACTTTCTGTCTCTATGATAATTGGATTTTGAAAAAAATGGCTTGTTGTGGAAACAAGGATTGGTGATAAATTTATTTACAGTATTTATATTCCGCCCTTCTCACCCCGCAGGGGACTCAGGGCGGATTACAATGTACACATATATGGCAAACGTTCAATGCCAAAGACACACCAACAGATATAGACAGACAGTCAGAGGCTATTTAACTTTTCTGGCCTCCAGGGGAGCTGTCGCTTTCATCTTCCATCTGCGACACTGATGAAGTACTTCCGCATTCCCGGCATGCTTTTGCTGGAGTGCTTTGCTGGAGTCTTTTTTATGGCCTCGTAAATTAGTTAAATTAGCCTCCCCACACAAAGGTGGTACCTAATTTTCCTACTTGACAGATGCAACTGTCTTTCGGGTTGTAAAGGTTGACAACAAGCTGCACAATTGATCGGAAGCTCACTCCGACCCAGGCTGGCTTTGAACTCATGACCTTTAGGTCAGAAATAATCTTAATGCAGCTGACACTCAGGCAGCTGCAATACCAGTGGAGACATCTTTTCCCCATGATAGCTCTTTCAGGAGTGGATTTCCCTTCCTTGGGGGTAGATTTCTCTCACTTTCTGTTGTCTCACACCTGTTCTTAACTACAAGTCATTTGCAAGTTGGATGTAACTTGCGGACGGCCTGTACTTGGCATTGCTCTTTCTGCAGATTTCCTCTTCTATAGTAATGGATGTGAGAAATGGTTGTGAGTTAAATATGTTTTTAAATATATAAATCATTCAGAGATGTTATGACACAGCCTGTAATAGATGTGAAGGGTTACCTTGCATATAGAATCGTGAACACAGTAATTAGGCCAAGCTTGGACTCTTCCTGTACATTCCAGGAGATAAGGTCCTGCACACATGAATTTCCTTCCTGAGCTGTTAGTTGAGAAATGAATGGGCTTTGGTTCCACTGCATTTCTGCCAAACTAGGCAAACAACAAACTCCTATAAAAGCATGTGAAAGAAAGCTCTTAATGTGCATTGGTGCTCTGTGGTTTGTGTGATCACTATCTGGGCCTCAAACTGGTTTCAGGATGCCTATGCATTTATCTATGCAGTGAAACCCCCTTTTTTCAATACCAGCTTGAAACTGCATTAAATTACCAGTGTCTATGGACTCTTGGTGTAGTTGTCCTTATTCTGTGAGCTTCTTCACTTTAGTTCTTTGGGGCAACATATAAACCCAATTTTATAGGGTCAGGATCAGGAAGGGATAGTCCTCTATGTTAGGCATGGGCAAACTTGGTCCCTCCAGGTGTTTTGGACTTCAACTCCCACAATTCCTAACAGCCTACTGGCTGTTAGGAATTGTGGGAGTTGAAGTCCAAAACACCTGGAGGGCCCAAGTTTGCCCATGCCTGCATTATGTTATTGAAAGCTTAATAAAAGATTGGAGCTTTCCATGCTACGAAACACACACAATTTCTATTTTCTAGTAAAATCTTATTTTACACTATGCAAGTCTTGGCAATTTATGGAAGTTTGGTTGGATCCAGACTGAATCTGGAACAGCTAATTACTGGGTTGGGTGGCCATGGATATGTTTTTCAAGAACTGAGTGTGCCAGCAGCCTCACATATCATCTCTTGTGTGCCATAGGGAAATAGTAGTGTCTTTTCCATTGGAGATAGCAATCTCTCTGGACAACTGGAGATTGTAAACTATCCACCCTCTAAAAATAATGCTGAAATCAGGATATTCTAAGGGCACCAGCTGCTCATCACTAGATGACAAGCAGCTTGTCTTCACATACCAAGGAGCAAACCCCAAAGCACCTCTCCCTGGGCTTGGCACAATATAGCTCCATTTTATTTATCGTATCAGAAGTGAACCGAGGATATAGTTGCAATGTATTTAAAAAACACAAAGTTTAAAAAACTTGGCATTACACTAAATGTATCCGGCCACTTGTAGTGCCTCTGGTGTTGCTATAAGAAGGTCCTTCATTGTATACGTGGCGGGACTCAGGCTGTATCGTTATAGATGATCTATGGTTTGCTCTTCTTCACATTCGCATGTTGTGGATTCCACTTTGTGGCCCCTTTTATTAAGGATGGCTCTGCATCTCGTGGTGCCAGAGCGCAGTCTGTTTAGCACCTTCCACATCACCCAGCCTTCTGTGTCCCCAAGAGGGAGTATCTCATTCATTATCAGCCATGAATTGAGCTTCCAGGTTTTAGCCTGCCACTTATGGACTCTCACTTGCTGACCGAGGATACAGTTGTAATGTATCTGTAGATCTTAGAAAACTATTTCTTTATTGTGCCTTGGTATGCTCACTCCATGAAATCTCCAGAATAAGAAATCAGAACTTGAAAATAATGGTCAGTTTGAAGTTTCCAGACGTTCACTGGGTACCTGTAGAGTCCATGGAACAATTTGTTTATTTATATATTTTTTATTTATTTGCTATATTTGTATAGGCCCATAGGCGACTCAGGGCGGTTTACAGAGGCAACAATTCAATGCCCAACAACACCATAAAACATTTAAAACCATTAACATATAATATAAAATCATAACAAGATCAATAAAACATAAATCATTTCCGTCTCTTAGTTAAAAACGTTGTCCAGTCCCATCATCCAGTCATTCCATATTCCTATGTCTGTTACACTGCATTCTCAAACAGCCAAGTCATAACTTTTTTCCGGAATGTTAAAAAGGAGGGGACCAATCTAATGTCCCTAGGAAGGGTGTTCCATAGCCGAGGGACCACCACTGAGAAGGTCCTGTCTCTTGTCCCCGCCAGACATATTTGTGACACAGGTGGGATTGAGCGCAGGGACTCCCCAGACGATCTTAAAGTTCTAGTTGGTTTATAAGGGGAGATGTATTTGGACAAGTAAGGTGGGGTAGAACCATTTAGGGCTTTATAGGCTAAAGCCAGCACTTTGAATTGTGCCCAGTAGCAAACTGGCAGCCAGTGGAGCTGGCGCAGCAGTTGTATGCTCCCTGAGCGCCGCTCCTGTTAGTAATCTGACTGCCGTTCTTTCCGAACAGTCTTCAACCCCACATAGACCGTGTTGCAGTAGTCTATACAGGATGTAACCAGAGTGTGGACTACTGTGGTCAAGTCAGACTTCCCAAGGTACTGGTGCACAAGTTTTAACTGTGCAAAAGCTCCCCTGGTCACCACCAAGGCCTAGGTTTCCAGGCTCAGTGATGAATCCAGGATCACACCCAAGCTGTAAACCTGCGTCTTCAGGGGGAGAGTAACCCCAACCATCACAGGCTGTAACCCTATGCCCTGTTCGGCCTTGTGACTGACCAGGAGTACCTCCGTCTTGTCTGGATTCAATTTCAATTTGTTCGCCCTCATCCAGACTGTCACAGCGGTCAAGCACCGATTCAGGACCTGAACAGCCTCCTTAGTAGCAGGTGGAAAGGACAACAGAGTTGGACGTCATCTGCGTACAGGTGACACCGCACCCCGAAAGTCCGGATGATCTCCTCCAGTGGCTTCATGGAGATGTTAAACAACATGGGATCAATATCAGGGGTTTGTCAGTGTAAAGATAAGCGATGACAGGCAAACTCTCCAACCATCACTAATGCTCACCCATCCTCATATATGCAATTGCAGGGAATTATTGGGTGTGATCTAGCTTCTGTTGTTGGAATAAGCACTTACAGTCCTAGCCATAACCCTATTTGAATAAAGTATGTAGCTGTTAATTTTTATTTATAGAAAATACTTACAAGCTAGATTCTTGAGGTGAAATTGAGCATGCCTCAAAATACCAGACATGCCCTGAGATGCCAGAACATGCCTCAGAATACTATTTGCTATGCCAGGGTTTGTTGGCAAATGTGCCAGAGGTGTTCTTCAGATGAATTGCTATGGAAAGGACTCCCAGAAACAATGTTTGCACCTGCTTGAAGGCTTACCTAAGCCCTTTGAACAAAAGGCATTGCTTTACCTATTTGGCGTTTCAGTTAATCTCTGCATTTTTTAGTATAAAGGTTAGACATAAGCTTGTTTTTCCATCATGTTCTTTCCAGTACTTTGCTCTGCGATATAATTACAGGCAGTGCAAAACCAGCCATCGGAAGTCATTTGTCTTTCATCCGAAGCTGGTGCCAAACATTTTAAATCTGCACATTTTTTTTTGTTACCCACAGCTTCCCTTCTCTCTGGCTCAGGGCAGTGAGCTAACAGGGCCGAGCTGTATTCAGTAGCCAGAACTGCCTACTGACGCACAGTCTCATCACTCTCAACACGTGAGGAAAACTTCATAATGAATGCTCAATTTATTTAGTCTTTCTTAAATGTAGTCCCTTAACTATCAGTTTGCAGGATGCCAGATGTGTCATTGACACAATGAGTTTCTAAACAGAGTTTTGAAAAGTTTTTGGACTACAACTCTCAAAATCCTCAGCCAACATGGCCGAAGGACACTGGGTCTGGTAAATTTTAGGAGTTGTATCCAAATGTGTCACATTTCTAAGAAATGAAGGCTTAGATTGGGTTGTATTTGTTGCTGAAAGTTCAGACTTTATATTTCCCAGCGAGCGCTTGAATAATGTATGCATCCTAAAGTTGAGAGAGATGTCTGTAAGACGAAATTGTTACAGATGACATGGCACTTAGTAAATTTACCAGAGCATAGGCTCAAGTGTCATACCTTATTCATGTGTCATGCCTTTTAGGATTGTCGTTCTGTTTCCCAAGTATTTGGCCATTGGTCAAGGATAACAGCAGGGATTCCTTTTGTCCTATAGATATTTGCAAGGGATGTATTTGAGGGAGATGTTCTGTGAGTCAGATTTAAAATTCTGTGGGTTGGATTTCAGCCCCTACATGGAGAAGCAGCCAGAAGAAGAGGACCTACTGTACAAAAATAGGAATTGACTGAGCTGCTGCACATTCATTGTATATTAACAAATGCTACTAGGTGTAATGATATAATGGCTTGGTTGCTTCTCTTAGAGTAGCAGCTTGAAGTGATAAGACAGCTTTTCTCAACTTTGGGGTCGGGACAACTGGGAGGGTCATGAAGGGGGTTTCAGGGGGATCTTTTAAGCAGATGCAGTATCCACATCATTTTAATAAAGAGTTACTTTAAAGAGGTAACTCATCATGGGTCAAAAACTGTCTTGTTAATAGTCCTTGATCCTTGTTAAAACTATCTTGCTAATAGTCCTTGATCCTTGTTGTTTATAGAGTGATGGGTTTGTTGTTAGTTGTTGTTAGTTACCATTGTGTTCGCATTGACTTATGATGTTCTAACAAATAAGAAACCACCAAAACCTCCTGTTATTTGCAGCCCTGCTAAAATCTTGCAAGTTCAGGGCTGTGGTTTCATCATTAGGATACAAAATATAAATAAGGGATGTGTTTCTAACATAGTATTGCTTAAGAATTGTTTTTAAAACACACACTCCCCATGTGTACATGTGAAGGCCAAGGCAAAGTGACCATTCAAAAGTCATGTCTTTTTCATGTCAGGAGCAACTTGAAAAACTACAAGTCGCTTCTGGTGTGGGAGAATTGGCCGTCTGCAAGAAAGTTGCCCAAGGGATGCCCAGATGTTTTGATGTTTTACTATCTTTGTGGGAGTCTTCTCTCATGTTGAGGTGCTATGTGTAAAGAATAAAATACTCATTAAACCAAGAAAAAGGCAATGACAACAACAACAACAACAACAACAACAATCTTTATTTATACCCCGCCACCATCTTTCCGAAGGGACCCGGGTGGCTTACATGAGGCCAAGCCCGTCAAATACAAATCCAACAGTACATCAAGCAAGCAAGCAAATAAAACAATATAAATAATATAGCTAAACATATAAGCAATAACACACAAAAGATTTAAGACACTATGGCAGGGCCAGATTAATAGATTAAAATTTTCAAACCCTGGATATGTAGAGTAGGGTATGTCTAGGCATGGGGTTTTTAGAGAGTGATGTAGGGAGATCAATCCAACGGGTAGATTTATTTATTTATTTATTTATTTATTTATTTATTAATCAATTTTGTATACCGCCACTCCCTGAAGGCTCAGAGCTGTTTACAACATACATATGTGATACATTACATTTAAAATCCAAGAAAAATTTCAATCAGCAAGATTCAAATGCCAGCCCAAATAAATAAGTTTTACAAGCTCTATGATGGTAAGTCTCGGAGAGCTCGTGTTTCCACTGGCAAGGCATTCCACAGGTAAGGAGCCACCACCGTGAATGCTCTATGCCTAGTAGACATCAGGTGAAAGGTCCTAAAATTGGGAACTTCAAGGAGATTCTGATCGTCTGAACTGAGTGATCTTGAGGGTTGGTAGGGGTGAGGCGGTCCCTCAGGTACTCCGGCCCCAGGCCATATAAGGCCTTAAACGTAAGAATCAGCACTTTGAAGGTAATCCGATGCTCAATCGGCAACCAGTGCAATTGCTGCAAGATAAAGTGCTTCAGCAGACATATAGAAGGAAATTGGTCAGATCGGGCATTATTTCCTTTATTCAGAGAAGGCACACTGGAACAGCCATGTTTTCAAGCTCCTCCTAAAGACTGGCAAAGTGGGGGCTTGTCTGATATCTTTAGGGAGTGAGTTCCAGAGTCGGGGGGCCACCATAGAGAAGGCCCCCTCCCTCGTCCCCACCAGTCGCACCTAGTTACAGTGTAATTTTGCTGGTTACAGTGTAATTGTACAGTAATAATAATGTTGCATCTTGTAACCTGCCCTCCCGTCTTAATGAATTACCAATTACATTGTTACTTGTTAGACATTATTTGTCCACTTTTGATTATACCTGTGAAACTCCTTCCCTCTGTAGAGTTGAAAGAAATTATTGCAGCGTTCCCAATGAAATACAATGATTCTAACAATTTTTTGTCCTGTGTGATAAGCTGGATTTGGCTCTGCTTATGATTCTTTCATTTCTTTCGGTTATAATGTTTTGAGCACCATAATTTAACTGTGCTAGGAAAAATATCCTTTGGATTACAAATTCTACAAATACAAAGCATGGATTATGATTGTTTGTTGAAGTCCCATGCACTTGCCCAGTTGCATAATATAACAAGAATTCATGAATGGTAATTATTGCTGCTCATGAATCCCTTGTTGGTTGTTCTAGTGCACAATTGGCCTCCGTTGATTGAAAATTTACTGTGGATTCTGTCTAAAACCACTACTTCTTTTATGACAAATTGATTGTTGCATAGGGATAGGCATGACTGGAAAGACAGGTAAAAGCTCATCCCCTGAGAATGAAACGCTTTGTTGTCATGGGCAGATTATACTAATCTGCCTTTTTTGTCTGTTTTCCTGTGCCTATGGATATGCAAGTCTGTATTTGCCAGCATTTCTTCTAACAATTGTGTTGGAAGTATTCAGAGCAGCCTGTAATGGTTACTTGAGAAAACACATCCATTTCTCATTAATTCCCTGTTAACACCTTAAGTGAGTTTACTCAACAACCTTCCAACAGCTCAACAGATGTTTAATGTTCAATATAGAATCTAATAATCTTGTAAAGGGTTGTTGTAGGTTTTTTCCGGGCTATATGGCCATGTTCAAGAGGCATTCTATCCTGACGTTTTGCCTGCATCTATGGCAAGCATCCTCAGAGGTAGTGAGGTCTGTTAGAACTAGGAAAAAGGGTTTATATATCTGTGGAATGACCAGGGTGGGACAAAGGACTCTTGTCTGCTGGAGCTAGGCATGAATGTTTCAACTGACTACCTTGATTAGCATTTGATGGCATGGCAGTGCCTGGGGCAATCTTTTGTTGAGAGGTGATTAGATGTCCCAGATTGTTTCCTCTCTACTGTTTTGCCGTTGTAATTTTAGAGTTTTTTTAATACTGGTAGCCAGATTTTGTTCATTTTCATGGTTTCCTCCTTTCTGTTGAACTGTCCACATGCTTATGGATTTCAATGGCTTCTCTGTGTAGTTGTTAGAGTGGTCCAGCATTTTTGTGTTCTCAAATAATATGCTGTGTCCAGGTTGGTTCATCAGGTGCTCTGCTATGGCTGACTTCTCTGGTTGAAGTAGTCTGCAGTGCCTTTCATGTTCCTTGATTCGTGTTTGGGTGCTGCGTTTGATTGGAAGGAAAATGGGATATAAAGGGGGAATAAGTCAATGTGTTGTCAAAAGCTTTCATGGCCGGAATCACTGGGTTGCTGCGAGTTTTCCAGGTTGTATGGCTATGTTCCAGAAACATTCTCTTCTGATATTTCAGTGACATTTCTGGCAGGCATCCCCAGAGACTTTGAGATTGGTTGGAAACTAGGCATTTTGGGGGTTACATATCTATGGATATATGTCGCCGATTCCATTGAAAGGCCTTTCCACAATAGCCAGTTAATGGCCAATATCCAGATCTTTGCTGCCAGCAGAAGGAAAGAAGAGCAGCATGTCAACTGTCCATGGTTCACAGGTGCCTTCTACTGAATCTCAGAAGATCTCACCTAATACTAAGCATTGCACCCTTCTTTAAAATTGAAACCCATCTAGAATTAAAGAGCTTGGATGCCATGTTTGTGTATGGAGAAGAGGGACAGGTGTGAAAACTAGACCTTATTCCACTCCTTGCATGTTCTGCAGAAATGTCTCCCATCTTCTCTTAATCTGATATGTCAGTCCCTTTTGCCAGAGTTCGTACAGCTGAAGTAGTGTATTTGAGCACAAGGAGAAGCTGCAGTTCTTTAGGTTAATGAAAACGTACAACGCCGAGTCTAATTCTGTTGCTTCGAGGCCAAACCCATATCTTTTGTGATTGAGCCAATTTCACAGGCTGCAGGGCTGACAACCTAGAATTGGGTAGTAATCTTTCCCAGCCATCTTTGAATGCCTCGAGCATTTGTTTTTGCCGTCACCGGCTGTAATTTTCAAAATTAT
This sequence comes from Anolis sagrei ordinatus, assembly GCF_025583915.1. Taxonomy (NCBI): domain Eukaryota; kingdom Metazoa; phylum Chordata; class Lepidosauria; order Squamata; family Anolidae; genus Anolis; species Anolis sagrei. The sequence continues at coordinate 30,579,807 of NW_026844366.1, forward strand.
AATTACGCATCTGATCTCTGACTTGTGGATGAAATGGATTAAGTGCCTTGTAATGAGAGCTTTTCTTTTGTTGCTGAGCAGCTGAGTGAGTGTGCTGCTTAAACTTTGCATACTTATCCCATGCTGTTGGGGTGTTGGATTTGGAGGTAAGGCAGCAGGCGGATCCCACCAGTTGGGAGAAATGGGCAGTTGTTCCAAGAAATCACTGGCATGGATGTGGCAGGGTTTCCTCCCTTATATCATGGACACCAAAACCTGGACATGTCATACCCTCTGGCATGAACCAAACTTGACACATAGAACTCCCATGACCAACAGAAAATACTGGAAAGGTTTGGTGGGCATTGACCTTGAGTTTTGGAGTTGTAGTTCACCTACATCCAGAGAGTGCTGTGGACTCAATCAATGATAGATCTGGATCAAATTTGTCAGGAATACTCACTATGCCCAAATATGAACCATGGTGGAGTTTGGGGTAAATAGACCTTGACATTTGGGAGTTGAAGTTGCTGGGATTTATAGTTTAACTACAATCAAAGAGCATTCTGAACCCCAGCAATGATAGAATTGGGCCAAACAGCCCTTTCCTTGTCTAAGAGGCCAGCTGAGAGGCCGGCCAATCACAACAGAGGAGGGTTTTTGGTGGGAGGATTCACAGTATGTTTTCAAAAAGAAAGAGAAGGTCAGGCGGACAGATCTTCAGCCTTTTCTGCCAAAGGGGTTCCTAAGACCATCAGAAATATATGTTTTCTGATGGTCTTTGGTGACCCCTCTGAATCCCGCTCGTGACCCCCTGGTTGAGAAACACTGGTCTACAGAGAAAGGGGCACAATGCTTTCCCATTCCGTTTTCTTTTGCTAATGGTGTGCAAGCTACTTTACATTTTGAATTCTGTTGGAGCAGTTGAAATAAGCTGATTACAAAAGGGAACCATAGAAGGAGACAGAAACTGGGACAATCAAAAAGCAGCTGAAAAAATAGATGGCAGAACATAATGGTTGGTTTCTGCCAAATCAGGACAGTTTCAGAACATGCTACTTTTTGGACTATAGCTCCCATAATGACTATGCTAGTTAAGGAAATTCTGGGAGTTGTGGTCCAAAACAGTAACTTTTGTTAGCTGCAGTAGAAATTGCTATTCAGCATATCTGTGGTTACTTCTTGTATACACACTTTGAATTTGGAACTGTTGTTATAGATGTAAATGAATTGTATAAATCAACGTTGCACAGATTTGGCGTACATTTGCAGCCTAACCCTTGGTACTGTATATACCTCGGGGCCAGAAACTGCCAGGTATAAGATTGAGATAAGTGATATAATTCTTACTAAGGATCTTATACAGTTGGAGTAATAAGTGCATGGAAGTTGGCTGGATTGCTTGCTTGAAGGTACAAACATTACCTTGATTTCATTAAACTGGGACAAGTGCTGTCATCAAGAAATTATGCACTGTAGATAAAGTGAATGGTGTGCTTTGTAACATACTAAATACCCTAAAGGCACCTGATCTGGTCTGTTCTTGAAAGCTTTGCAGTGCCAGCTCTGGTTAATGTTTGGATGGGAAACCAGCTACCACAGGAGCTGTGGGTCATAATCCAGAGGAAGAAATGGCAATCCCACCACTGAGTATTCTGTGCTTAAGACAAACCTATGGGGTTGGGTTGTCATAAGTTGGAAAACAGCTTGAGGACAATGTGTTGTCGAAGGTTTTCATGGCTGGAATCAATGGGTGCTGTGAGTTTTCTGGGCTGTATGGCCATGTTCCAGAAGCATTCTCTCCTGATGTTTCACCCACATCTATGGCAGGCATCCTCAGAGGTTGTGAGGTCTGTTGGAAACTAGGCAAGTAGGGTTTATATATCTGTGGAATGTCCAGGATGGGAGAAAGAACTCTTGTCTGCCATTGACCATCCTGATTAGCATTGAAAAGCCTGGCTGCTTCCTGCCTGGGGGAATCCTTTGTTGGGAGGTGTTAGCTGGTCCTGATTGATTCTTGTCTGAAATTCCCCTGTTTTTTTTAGTGTTACTCTCTATTTACTGTCCTGATTTTAGAGTTTTATAAATAATGGTAGTGAGATGTTCATTTTCATTGTTTCCTCCTTTCTGTTGAAATTCTCCACATGCTTGTGGATTTCAATAGCTTCTCTGTGTAGTCTGACATGGTGGTTGTTAGAATGGCCCAGCATTTCTGTGTTCACAAATAATATGCTGTTTCGGGTTGGTTTATTAGGTGCTCTACTATGGCTGACTTCTCCGGTTTAAATAGTCTGCAGTGCCTTTCATGTTCCTTGATTCATGTTTGGGCAATGCTGCATTTGGTGGTCCCTATGTAGACCTGTCCACAGCTGTATGGTATATGGTAGACTCTTGCAGAGGTGAGAGGTTCCCCCTTGTCTTTTGCTGAACATAGTATTTGTTGGATTTTCTTAGTGGGTCTGTAGACAGTTTTTAGATTGTGTTTCTCCATCTTCCCTATGCGGTGAGTGGTTCCCTTGATGTATGGTAAGAACACTTTTCCTTGAGGACACTTGCTATATTGCCCAGATACCTTCTGCCTGGGCTCCATAAATGATAGAAAGGATTTTGAGGAGGTTAAATTGAATAGCACTGTGCCATATTGTAGGTAGAGGGGTCATATTATTATTTACTTTAAGACTAGAACACTAGAATTACTTGATTGAGCATTGGAAAAACAGCATCTCATCACCACTTGCAGTCTGACTGTCCAGTTTAACCCCATTCCACATAACAGGTGGGTCATGGGCATTGCACAAGTTATTAAGTGTCCCCACTTACAGGAAGACTTATAGGTGAGCGCCTTACCTCAACAAATATGGCTAGTGTAATCTTGTCAACCTGATCATTTAGTTTTCTAGGAATCTTCTGCTTTGGTGAGACATACATTGCTTCCCTTCCCAACTCAAGCATTTCTTCTCTCTTTGTTTTTATGATCCACGGATCCAATATGCAAGTGATGGTTTTCATCTTTCCAGGGATCCTGCCTGCATCTTGTTCATATCTTCAGGCATTGTTTCTAACTTGTACATGGTGGAGAGTGTGTTGTAATGAAAAATCACACGTAGTCCACACACTGTCTTGCCAGAGAAAGAAAATATGCCATGCAGATGATCACGAAAGTAGTTTACTGTTTGGAATGCGGACCAACATATATGTAATCATGTGACCACTTCCATTGACTCATCCAATGTCCTTTAAGAGAGATTAAAAATCTTTAGGTGTCCATGTGGAAAATCTCCTTTCAGCAGCTCATGAAGCAAGAACTGTGTCTCTCTCTGTGAGATCCTGCACACCTTAAGCCTAAATATCTAACTGTTGCCAAAACTCCCAGGCTCAGCTAGCCTCTGGGGATGGCCCAACCAATGTGCTCTGCATTCTTCTGTTAACACACTCACCAACTGATTTTTACATGTGCCAACAGAGAGTGGGTTCAATGGCTAGAGAACATGATTAGGAGAAAAGGCACTAATGGCTCAAGAAAAAAAATTCAAACTCCATTAAGGTAGAAATGTTATCTTGAGCTCTCAGCTAATACTAAGCTGAATTAGTTTCACTTTAGTACAAAATTGAAGGAATGGGGCAGGAAGGGGTACTTAAGAGCATTAACTCATATCACAGAGGGGTCTGGATAGGTGGATAGAGTGGGACTTTGAATCATTTAAATTATTTAACCCTATTTTGGCTACTCACACTGAAATGTTTAAAACTGTTTTGTACTTAACTTTGCCTCATTTCTAACAGTAGAGTGACCTTGTGATAGAGAAGTATGTAGAGTTCAGAAATGTATAATAGATGGAAGCAAAAGAACAGGAGGAGTGGGTGCTTAAGAAAAATTGTGTTTGAATAATCATTGAAATCCACAAATTCCTTTACCTTTTCTAAAACCTTATATTCTTCTTGCAGAGATCCACGGCCAACAAACCAGCGTGTCAACGAACATGTCAACAATGATGTCAACCTCCGGATTCAGAACCTCACTATCTTGATCAGAAATATCAAAACTTATTATCAGGTATATCTTGGTTTATTTGATTACTTATCTGAGATACTTAAATATATTCCTTAATGAACGACTTGCCACTGGAAATTTAAGAGGAAGCAGAATTTCTTGATAAGTTTTCAGTCAGTGTTGTGGGCATAGTAGCATGTGTGGTGTGGTGTCTTGTTTAAGGTGTAAATATATTTATCTCTGTAAACCTGCAGAACGTCCCATATACCACCTGCATGAACTGTATGTATGAAGATAACAATGACAGAGTGAAGGTGGAAAATAATCTGCCTCAAAACTATGTTTTTGTGTACTGACATAGCATACTGACATATGGGCATAGTGGTTTTTTTCATGTCAGGAGCAACTTGAGAAACTGCAAGTCGATTCTGGTGTGAGAGAATTGGCTATCTGCAAGGATGTTGCCCAGGGGCCGCCAAGATGTTTTGATGTTTTTACCATCCTTGTGGGAGGCTTCTCTCATGTCCTTGCATAGTAAAACCAAATAATTCACTTACTGGGTTGCTGTGAGTTTTCTGGGCTGTGTGGCTATGTCCCAGAAGCATTCTCTCCTGAGGAGAGATGCTTCTGGAACATGGCCATGCAGCCCAGAAAACTCACAGCAACCCAGTGATTCTGGCCATGAAAGCCTTTGACAACATAATTCACTTACTGCAGGTATTGGCTACTGTGGAAGACTGGAGGGTTTCATTAACCCTTCAGGTGTGATTAAAGGACTGTTTTTCTCCTAAATGCCCTCAGGACATGGGACCATTATCACCAAAGTTGCCGTGAGTTTTCCAGGCTGTATGGCCATGTTTCAGTAGCATTTTCTCCTGACGTTTCACCCACATCTATAATAGGCATCCTCAGAGGTTGAGGAATCTGTTAGAAACTAGGCAAGTGAGGTTTATATAGCTGTGGAATGTCCAGGGTGAGAGAAAGAACTCTTGTCTGCTTGAGGATGCCTGTGCGTGAAATGTCAGGAAAAAGTGCTTCTGGAACATGGCCATACAGCTTATGAAAACTCACAGCAACCTAGTGATTCAAGCCATGAAAGCCTTCAACAAATTTCGGCATGGGCCGAAGTTTGCCCATGCCTGAACTACACTCAGTTCAACATTGTATTAACTAGCATCCCTCAATAAGTTGTATTTTCCAGTGTTACTCTTCCTTAATTAACTTACTCTGTTATGACTTGTGTCCAATTTGAAGTGGGTCATTAGCACTACAAGGACATTAACTCAAGGCCACATGGAGTGGGTTGAAAGGCTGTAGGAAAGGGCAACGAAAGTGATCAAGGGACAGAAGCAGCTGCCTTACAAGGGAATGCGTTATTGTTTGAGGTGGAGGGAGTAGATGTGGAAAAGCTATTCAGACTTTCTCATACCGGAACCCATAGTCATCCACTGAAGTTAAAAATGGTGGGATTAAAGGACAGATGAAAGGAATTACTTCTTTATACAGGAAAGAGTTTTAACTGTGGGACATTCCACAAGATGTGGTTGTGACTGCCAATTTTGGCTGGTTTTAAAAGGCAATTGGATTAGATGGTGGAGGCGGAAGCAATGAGTGGCTACTAATCAGGATGGCTATGAATCACTACCAGTATCATTCTTGTTGCCGAATGCATGAAGGTTGAATTTGCTGCGAATGATGAATTTTTAATCTGATCCAGCATAATTGTAATAAATTGTTTTGATGTTTTTATAAAGCTTTCTGTTTTTATAGAAGTGTGTCACTTATCAACCTGGATAACAGACTAAAAAAGAAATGTAATTTCCATGCTGATATTTTAAGAAATATTCCAGTGTCTATACAGCAGATATATTTTGACCAAAATATATATTTAAGTGGCACCACTTGGGATTTGAGCTCATTTTTTACCACAAAGGGGGTACAAGGGGCATTCTTTAAAGATTTCCCCAGACCACTTCCAGTGGACTGAGAGCAATGAAACTTGGCCCATTTATTAGTCCTTCTTTCCATCGGTGCCACCAAGGGACACACACTCCTCCCATCTTTTTAAGTAATTGTAAACTCCTTGCTTGTAGAAGTCTAGAGGTTGCTCCAAAAGCCACATTGCGACCTCTAAAATCAGAGTCTCATCATCTGAAAAATGCTTGCTCTTCATCAATAACTTCATTGTTGGAAAGAGGTGGAAATCCAATGGTGCAAGGTTGGGTGAATAAGGGGATGCGGTAGAATTTCAAAGCCACAGGAGCATGTTTCCATTTGGGCAACACGTGAGTTGTGAACTGGTGCGTTGTCTTGCAGAATGCAAGTGAGCATGCCACATCTCTTGGTTTTAATGGCCACCTGCAATTTCTGCAGCAGTGAAGCATAGTATGCTCCAGTGATCATGGGACCCTTTGCTAGGAAATCCATCCGTACTACTCTGTGCTGGTCCCAAAATACTGTGAGCATTACCTGTTTCTGCCGAGAGTTGGGCAGTGTCTACTTTGGGGCAGTGAGCCATGATGCTTCCGTTGCATCGACTGGACTTTAGTCTCACGACCATAGATTGGTTTAATTTGCCCACATACTGCGAAATAGTGTAGGCATTTAATGTCAAACAAGCTTTCATCTTGTGTGATCAGTCTGTTGAAAAAGTCCTCCTGGTTTCCATGGCACATCGTCAATAGAGCCTGAGAGCATTTGACTTGTTCCTGCTTCTGGAAAGGTGTGAGCAGCTGGGGCCCCCAGTAAGCAGATACCTTATGCATGTGAAGATGGTCTTGGATGATTTTTTCCATGCAACCCACACTCAACTTGACATTTTGAGCTAGGTGGCAAATGGTTATGCTGTGATTTTCCAAAATTGTGACCTCCACTTGCTGGATGATGTGTTCATCAATACCAGAGTGGGGTCGTCCTGGAATCTGAGCTGTTTGCACCAAAGTCCAACCACATTTGAATTGATGATGCCAGTTCTTGACTATATCATATGATGAGGAATCATCACCATAAACCTCTTTCAACTCATTGAACGTCTCCTTTGGTGTGCGGCCTTTCAAGTAAAGGAACTTGATGACTGCTCTGTATTCCACTGGGTCAATTATCAAACTTCACATCACTTCAGCAGCTGTAAAATCAAGACCGTTATGAGTTCTGGGTTGTAAATTGGCACATAACCTATAGAGACTTATATCATTACACATGTGCAGTTTCAGCATCCTATAATAAATAGAAGTGAGTCAGGGGAAATCTTTAATGAACACCCCTTGTATATTAGGTTTTTATCAATTTGGAGGGAGGGAAACAAGACAATATGTTTTGAAGCTGTTCTAAGCCAATTGTGAAAGTTTCCCAAGATTTTTAAATTTTGAAGACTATTCGGGGGTTACGGGGCCACACTTTGCCCACCTCTTCTCTAAACAAAAGGAGCTTTGGTAGTTTAAAGGTAAAGCTATCAGAATCCCACTTTCTTGTTACCCAGTGTAAAGCACTGGTCCTTATTCAACATTTACTATTTGTCTGGATGTTAAAATTAGCAAATTTGTTTCATATTTGGATGCTTTAAATCAGTGGTTCCCAACCTTTTTTTTTTAACCAGAGACTATTTTGACCAGGGACCATTCTCCAACATTAGTACCAAAAGGGTTACAAATCGGTTTTTGGTCAACTTTAGATTCAGTTTGGTTATTAGGGGGTACTGATTCAGAAAAATTACATTGGATAGACCACATCAGCTCTAGTTTCTGATACAGAATATATGCCATCCAGTAGTGTCCATTTGCTTGCCCACAGAAAACCATATTTAATAATTTAGAGCTGATGTTGACAAGCTGGAGAGGAGGGCAGATGAGGGCAACTGAAATTATAAAGGATCTAGAGAACAAGCTCTATGAGGAGTGGCTTAAAGAGCTGGGCACATTTAGCCTGTAAAAGAGAAGACTGAGAGGAGACATGATGGCCATCTGTATGGATGATTTTCCTTTTAACCCCCCCCCCCTCCCTTGATTGCCTGTTCCTTTAGATGAGTTCTGGCAGCCAGACTTGGCCTCTTCTGGGAATCTCTTGTTTTCTGTATTGTCTGGAAGAAAACCTTGTGGGAAACATGGGGTGACCYGTGACATTTTAACATKGTTTCTGTGACAGTTATGGGACAGCAGGTCTCTGGGTTATCTGATTCAACACAATTTCAGTAACTGAATAAATGRATACAACTTGYCTAGATTGACTCTGATGTGGCATTGATTCCTACTTTCCACCAGTACTAAATGCACGAAAGGTTTTTTTTCCTTTTGCTTTGAGACCTGCTGTATTCTTGTRTGAATTAATCTGACAAGCTCATATATGACACTACGAATAAGACTTAATTAGATCCAAGGTTTGAGGCACAGTACTTACCCAGACACCACGAAAGCTGTCCTCGGATCATTAAACATGTGATTTCTTTGAGCTTTGGCCAAATCACAAAAATGATCATTTGGAACCTGAACCTTCAGAAGTGGCACAGCATTTCAAAAAAAAAGATAAATGTTGATGATTTCCATTTTTTCCCTATCCTTCAGGGAAACATTGATTAGTTTGGTAGGGAGATAGAAGAGTGCTTGCAAAACTGGAAAATGTCAGAGCTGTGATGTTTCCTTTTCTTAAATATCAATGGTTTAATAGCCTAATTTTTTAAAAATGGATTCATTTAGCATTTGGAAGAATCTAATTGCAATTATAGTGTTTACAAAATGATTGAAGAAGGAACTAAGACAATTAACCCATAGTTACTGTTAGGCAAATAATGAACCTTTAAAAAAAATCTGTGGTATGTCATGTATTTATTTATTTATTTATTTATTTATTTACTGTCCTTGTATACCGCCGTTTCTCAGCCTAACTGGCGACTCAACGCGGTTTACAACAAAATATGTACTGCAGGGTTAATTTCTGAGTATCTCAACAATAGAGCTTGAATGTTCCTTCAATGCAGTAATTAGAGCAGCTTCCCTTGTGAAGTGCTTCCATTGTCTATATCTGGGAGCTACGACTTTATTGTTCCAACAGCAGCATACAAATGTTGTAAATGTCCCCATAGCACAACAGAGGTTGATCTGCTGATGTTCCTCTTAGATCAGTGCTTCTCAACCTTCCTAATGCCACGACCCCTTAATACAGTTCCTCATGTTATGGTGATCCCCAACCATAAAATTATTTTCGTTGCTACTTCATAACTGTAATTTTGCTACTGTTATGAATTGTAATGGAAATAACTGATATGCAGGATGTATTTTCCTTCTCTGGACTAAATTTGGCACATATACCCGATACCCCCAAATTTGAATACTGGTGAGGTTGGGGGGGGGGGATTGATTTTGTCATTTGGGAGTTGTAGTTGCTGGGATTTATAGTTCACCTACAATCAAAGAGCATTCTGAACTCCACCAATGATGGAATTGAACCAAACTTGGCACACAGAACTCCTATGACCAACAGAAAATACTGGAAGGGTTTGGTGGGCATTGACCTTGAGTTTTGGAGTTGTAGTTCACCTACATCCAGAGAGCACTGTGGACTCAAAAAATGATGGATCTGGACCAAACTTGGCACAAATACTCAATATGCCTAAATGTGAATTATCCCAGCTCTCTACTTATGCACTTGCTTTTGTGCTAAATAATGGTATTCACACTCATGTAGTGTAAGTTAAAAACTTTACTGTAGAGAAACATGTACAAATTGAGTGATAGAGGCAGGATGGCTCATTCTCTTAAGTGGATGCAAATGGGTTATGTTTAACAGATTTTAAGTGCTGATTTTGTTAATCATATCCCAAGGTTATTCTTAGCGATTCTCTGATCTCTCTGACATGTAGAAATTACAGTGGAGAAATAGCTACAAAGAATATACTAGGTAATATATAATAGGACTTAAGATTGTGTGAGCTAATTGACCGCAGAACCAAATAGCTTGCTAATTGCTGGAGGAAAGAGAGTGAACAAAATCAAGCCTACTATCATGTCCCATCATCTCACCAGTTTCAGGGTGTTGAATTAATTTTTACAGTTTCATTAATCTAGTGGTTATTGTAAACAACATTGTGAAAACCCAGATTTAAAGGCAAGACTGAGCAGGTTTGGGAGACATTTTTGTTCACCTTTCCTTTTCCAATTTTTTATTATGTTGTTACTTTGTCATTGATTCTTTTATATCTGGGCTAAGTTGTATTCTGGGTTTTTGTAGTTTTTTTTTGGGCTATATGGCCATGGTCTAGAGGCATTCTCTCCTGGCGTTTGGCCTGCATCTGTGAGGATGCTTGCCATAGATGCAGGTAAAACGTCAGGAGAGAATGCCTCTAGACCATGGCCATATAGCCCGAAAAAGCCTACAACAACTCAATAATTCTGGCAATGAAAGCCTTCGACAATAAGTTGTATTTTCTTAGGGTAAATAATGTACTGTTCAGAACAGATAGGATTTTAGTTATTGCTCTAAAAAAGAAAACTATTGGGTTGCTGTGTGTTTTCTGGGCTGCATGGCTTCTGTATTCTTTCTGTAGTAGCAGGAGGGAAATTTTCTAGTGGATAATTGATCAAGAGATGGGTTAGTCAATGGCTGGATCCAGACCCATGTGTGTGCCAACCCTATCTATACCTATAACCAAATAAAGCTGTGATCTATTCTTTCCATACAGCTGTATCTGTATGGTCTGTGGTTTATTAAGCATCAGTCATGGGCCCAAAATTTGTCCCATTCATTTCATTCATGTTTCCGTTTTATTCTGTCCATTTGGATGGCACAAAACGGAAAGGCCCTTCCTGAAACGAAAATGCAATTGATATGAAAGGCAGGTGGGTTAGGCACTTGACATTTGGCTACAAGCCCTGCCATGCCCGGATGCATAGGCTCAAAGCCTGCACCCATAGGCCCGGGTGCTTTGGGCCTAGGGGTAAAGTGCTCCCCCACCCCCAAATGGGCAGAAAGAAAACTGATCTTTTGGCCCTGAAAACCAAAAACAAATATCTGACCTCCCGATTTCAGGAGACTCAGATGAAAACGGATCAGGGCCCCCACTGAAAGTTGGGACACAAAACGGATCAAAGTAAATCCCAAATGCACATGACTACTAAGCAGTTCTTCTTGCCCCTGTACACACAATTTACAATTTAACACGTTTTGTTATGTATCTGAAGTGGATATGACTCTTGAAATGCATGTAGGCATTTCTGTGTTTTTAAAATATCATTACATCTTATTTTTGCTTGTATGTAGCCATGCTAGGTGTGTAATATGGATATTATCATACAGAACTGTTACTATTAGACTCGATGAGACAATATGTGTGAAGTATTTAAACACTTTGAAGACCAATATAAATGCTAAATAGTATTATTACTTTTATTTGTATTGTAGGACTCAGCTTGATGTGGAGGCTTGTAAATTAAGCTATTAAACTCAGTCATGCTTTTAATGTAATGGCTTATAATGAATTTATTCAGGAGACTAAATGTGGTTTCTGTGGAGCTGTCACTGAATGTGAGTCTTGCTGAACACGAGGTAACAAAATCTAATTGCAATGAAGTGCAGAAACAAGATAAAAAACAACCTTTGGTCGTCCGTTGTTGAAACAAATGTAGGTTAATGCATAAAAGATGGTCATGGTGGCATCTGGGCACAGCCTCCAGTCTGTAGTTATCAAGAGACCTGCCAAACGGAGCTTATTTTGACACTCATTGGGTTAGAGCAAGTAAAAGGTCAGTTTGGGGTTAATGCTTGGCTTATTTGGAACAGCTGTGTTATGGTAGGGCTTAAAAGGCTATGTTCCCAGGGGAAACTCAAGAATCCATAACCAGAAAATGGAAGCAGGTGGATYTCTTTCTCTCATAGAAATCTGTTGGCTTATCAAAGCATTTCACRTGTTCCAGATCAAACACTTCAATATTTTATACACATCTTAACAWTCAGACATCGCATCTTCATTGAGCTGCTGCTTGGGGAAAAAAGTAATTCCCTTCTAGAAGGATGGGTATGTTACAGTAAGTTGTAGCAGGATCAAGTGTGTGTGTTAAAGAAAAACCTTATGATGTTAATTATTATGTGCAGCTGGTAATGTAGGTCGGCCAGCATGTTTGGGCCACACCTGGTGGGRTATAACTGTATGGATTWTGGAATACAGTTTGGAGAAGTAATATGCTGTAATTCTGCTATGCTCTAACAGTGATACTCTTTGCTRTGGTGGAATAGCTATTTACTCAAGGTTTATGTTTGACTCTCTCATTTGAATGAAGATGAAGAAGCCTTATTCTGTGTTACTTACAAGGACTATGTAAGTTTGTTGCACTGTTTGATTTTGTATGGAACACTGCAAGTTTATGCCTCTGCTGATAAGAATAAAATTTTTCTGCTCCTTTTTTCCGCTTGCCTGTGTGTCTTTTGCATGGGACTTGGCTAAAATCTGCCTCTGCGTAACAGGGTACAACCCATAGGTGTTGGATGACCACTCAGAAATGGATCCAGTCGGTCTACTCTAATTGGAGCTAGCAATTGAATTAAAGGCACTAAGGCTTTAAACATGGAGACCCTCAAGTTCACAAACCACGATGCCTGAAATGGTGCAGGAGAAATATTGCCCCTTCCAAAGAAGCTTCCCAGGGTGTTCTAAATATGGACTCCAGGCTGAATTAATATAATTACAGCAATAAAACAAAGCCTGCTTTTGTTTTGACTGTGTTCTCAGCACAGACTGTGCTGTTTCACAAGTTGTCTAAGAGTTGTGATTTTTACCTATGGTTTATCTCAGGCATGGGCAAACTTTGGCCCTCCAGGTTTGCATGCAGTCTACTGCTAAGTGTTGGACCCTCATCCTAGGATGCATCTACACCAGGCATGGGCAAAACTTGGGCCCTCCAGGTGTTTTGGACTACAACTCCCACAATTCCTAACAGCCTCAGCCCCTTGAGCCTCAGCCTCAGCTTAAGCGGCTGAGGGGGGGAAAGGAAGGGGCCTGAGGCTGTTAGGAATTGTGGGAGTTGTAGTCCAAAACACCTGGAGGGCCCAAGTTTGCCCATGCCTGGTTTAACCAAAAAGCACGTGCAGATATCTCTTTGAGGATCCTAATAAATATCTAAACTTGTGCTTCACATCTTCTCTTCTCCTGATAATAATAAAAAATGCTTGGTTAAGGTAGCAAGAGGCAAATGTAGACATTCCATATACAGACATATTTATTTCGAGTTTCACCTCATTACAGGGAGGCCTACCTGTGCAAGATGCCTGTTGACTCAAGTTGTTTTGTTTTATAGCCAAGGGAAACAAAGTGCTAAGCATTGTTGCTGAACCCATTACGCATTTGATCTGCCATGTCTTATGTAGTACACAATATGTACGTATATTAAGTAATTCCTGCTTTCTCCATCACTTTCTGCTTTGGCTCTTTGACTTGAAAAACCTGTTGATTATTTTAGTAGAACTGAACTGGAATCGCTGTCACATTAGAACCTTTGTTCCTTGTAACCTTCCTTGATTTGCTCCACTGGACTAGTTGAGCCTGTTCCCTTTCATTCAGTTAACTGTACACTTGGCAAGTCAACATATTGTTAATGAAAATATTTGCATTTCACATTTGTAGTTTTTAAAAGCAATTTCCTGTTTCCTGCAGAAGTTGAAATAGTGCTATATTCCTTCCTTATGAGAATTTAGCTTTGCAATTTAGCTTTTGGTTGAGGCAGGTAAGTTCTCACACTGAGCATTTTCCAATGGTGGTGTCCTGGCTTCACCTGAAAATAGCAAATAAAACATCATGCAGCCTTTGAAGGGTCAATAATTTTGGTATTTTGTGTCTTCAAGTCGATTCTGACTCACAGTGACCTTAATAAAGCCCTAACATAGAGTCCTCTTGGCAAGAATTGTTCAGAGGGAATTTGCCATTGCCTTTCCCTGAGGCTGAGGTGCTGTGATATACATTGTGCAACAGGTTAAACCATTGAACTGTTGAATCTGCTGACCTAAAGGTCGGCAGTTTGAAGCCTCAAGTTGGAGTGAGCTCCCAACTGTTAGCTCTAGCTCTTGCCAACCTACCAGTTTGAAAACATGCAAATGTGAGTAGATCAATAGGAACTGCTTCGGTGGGAAGGTAATAACAGTGCCTATGCAGCCATGCTGGCAACATGACCAAGAGTTGCCTACAGACAACATGCTTCTCAGTTTGGAAATGGAACAAGAGCACCTCCCCATGGCCAGAGTTGAGCACCTCCTCCAGAAAGCCGAAGATGAAAGGGGAAGCCTTTACCTTTGTTCTGTGTTTTTGTATGTCATTGTTATTTTCAGTGTATCAAAGGCATGGAATTTTTGCCTATCTGTTGGGGAGATAGAGGATAGGTTAAGGAGCTCCATTGGCTGCCATTTGTTTTCCAGTCCCAATTCAAGGTTCAGGTTATCATCTATAAAGCCCTAAATGATTTGGGACCTGCCTACCTTCGTGACCACATCGCCTTTCACAAACCTGCATGTTCCCTCCTATCCTTGGGGGAGGCCCTCCTCTATCATAGGCACGACTTGTGGGAACGAGGGAGAAAGCTTTCTCCATTGTGGCCCCCCACTATGGAACTCACTACCTGGTGAGATTAGGCAAGCCCCCACCCTAGCAGCCTTTAAGAAAGATCTAAAGACTTGACTTTTCCAATGTGCCTTTGGAAAGTGACCATATATTCCAGTCCTGTTGTTTCACCTACACTGTTTTCCTTATATTGCACTTTCCCCCACCTTACTGAAAGTTTAATACTGCTGTTCAGTCCCCTCCGAGCTCCTCCCCCACAAATGTACCTTTTCATTGCTATCTCATCTCATGTTTTATCATTTTATGTCATGCATTTGGCCCGCCCCCTGTGTTTTATTTTCCATTATCTTATTTTGTACTGTTTATTTTACTTGATTGGTTTATATATTTTATTGTGATGTTATTTTGTTGTTTATATTTTATGTTGCTGTAATGTATCGCTGGGCTTGGCCTCATGTAAGCTGCTCTGAGTCCCCTTTGGGGAGATGGTGGCGGGGTATAAGTAAAGATTATTATTATTATTATTATTATTATTATTATTATTATTAGGTTTATTATAGAGTGTAATATAAATAAAGTGTTATTGTTATTTATATCCCCAATTTTCTCCCAGACTGGGATTCAGCTGTGTGCATACCTTGATGCTTCTGGATTCCTTTCTCTATCCTGTCTTGATTTTTGTGTGTGTATACTATCAAAGCTTTCGCCTCCCCCTTCCTTTTTCTCTCCTTCTCTTTTTGTATTCTCTATTAAGATGAATATTTTATTTGTCAAGCTAGTGAGCCTTGGTACTTAAAGGGAAAGTACGATCTCAAAACTGATATAATGAATCAATACAATATACTGCATAGCTGTCATTCCCACCAGTTTATATAGGAAGCTAAATGAGCCCATTAAAAAGAACAATTATGCTGGTGATATACATAATACAGAGGGGAATAAAATATTCAGAAAGAGTAGAGGAGCCCATCTTCTTATTTGTGAGTTTATAAGACTTCATTATAAACAGAAAATTGTTACCTGCTGTTTTATTGTAACCACAATAAAATTGTGTTACAGTAGCTTGTCACCTTTGTTTTGTATTTGAAAATGCATATTTTTTAATTAGGGTTATCCAAAGCAGGTTTGTTTCAGGTGCCATCATAAAATGTATGGCATTTTTGCCACAGAGAAAAAATAGGTAAAAGTATGGGATACAGTGTACATCTGCTTTGAATAAGCAGCCTGCTTGTTGTTCTCATTAAGGAGAGTTTCTTCGAAGATGTTGCATGTGTATGGGAGACATCCTATGTGGGGTGAAGAAGAGGTTCCTCATCTATCAAGTATATGTCTTTCATACTGGTGATCTTTGCCCTTCACACAATGAAATTCAGAACTCACTGGGCCTTGAAATAGCTATTTGGGGTCTTGATAAGTCATTTCCAGCGGTTGAGTGGTTAGATTATGTCTGTATGAACTATGCACAATAGCTATATTTCCTAAGCAGCTGGCTGCCATTCAAATCATGCCCTATACTTCGTCCATAAAACAGTGCTGGTCCTCTAAGAATAAAATTTATCTCTTTGATAAAGAGTATATTGAGCATACAGCGGAATTTTTCAAGTACTGATAGACAAACAAGTGTTAAAGTTTCTAATTTTAATCACTTCCCATTTATTTTAATTTTTATTATTTTCCTATATTTAAATAACACCTTTTCACCCAACACCATAAAATGTTCAGATAATCAAATAAGCAAAAGTTTATTAATAAATAAGTATAAAAGGTAAAAGGAAGTAAAAAAAGCAGTAAAAGTACAAATAATTCCCAACGTGATCAAGAGTTCATCAGCTTTTGAACCACTGGCTTCAAAAGGCTTCAAAAGGCAATCCACTGAGACTTGAGTTAACACAAAGCAAAAGAATACTTCAGCAGTGTATTGTTTATTTACTTTATTTATACACCGCTTTTCTCAGCCCTCAGGCTGAAAACAGGATCACAAGAAAGGCAAAATCTCTAAGAACATGAAGTCATAAACAGGAATCAAACAAAGAATCTTGAAATACAGAAACCAGGAACTTAGGACTAGAAACTGGGAGCTGTTTCCCCTTTTTCCAATGTTGTTTTTACTAAAAGGCCTGAGAGCCCAGACATAACTTAAAATGCTTCAATCCCTCCCATGGCATCACTTTGCACACACCTGGTCTTTCTCTCCTTATCTCTAAGCCTCTGAGAAAAATGAGTTTGTCGTTGTTTTACATTCTGTCTCCTAATTTCAAAGCAGCTCGATCTGGAAAAACTTTTCTCTCCCACATTCTCTTCCGAAAGCCACTCTAGTCTATTCTCATGGGAACTGATATCACTTTTTCCTGTTGTCAGGGAACAGCTTGGAGATTCCAAAACATCTCCCTCCAGGTCCCTGCTATCTTCCACAGACTTCTCAAAAATTACAGGTTGCAGCCCATCATCCCCCTCTTCATCCTTTGACCACTCAGAAAGCTCATCTGATGCTTGCCAGGCTACAACATCAGTGTTGCTTAAAATAAACCATTTGAAATCAAAACACTTACATTTAATAAATGGAATTCCTTATTTAAATTGAAATTCAACATTTTCTTTTAAGAATCCTAGATCAAAGATATGATCATGGATAAAATAGTTTTTGAATATATTGATGTATGGAGAAGGAATATATAATCTGATCACCCCATTCTGCAGACGATGTACCTAAAGTGCACTCCTCATATGCAGTCATCAGAGTGACTTTCCATATCTGACAGAGTTTGCTTTTAGGATGGAAATAAATAATTCCTGTAGTTTTCTAAACAGCTAATTCCCTAGATCCCTTATTTTCTCATAAGGCATTCATTAAGTTGAGAAGTTCATAGACCAGTCTGAAAGAACAGGTTTGACAAGGTAAAGTGACACCTTGGCCATGGATATTCTTACATAGTGAGACAGGCAGACTTCATTAAAGTGATATGAAAAATCAGAAGAAAACAATACCGTTTTCATACAGGGATTTCTCAGCCTTAATTTTGTAGTGCTTCTTGCCACTTTTTCATACTTCATGCAGTTGGCAGACTTTATGAATTCAGCCGTTCTGACTATTGACATATTGGGTTGCTGTGAGTTTTCTGGGCTGTATGGCCATGTTCCAGAAGCATTCTCTCCTGACATTTAACCCACATCTATGGCAGGCATCCTCAAAGGTCTGTTGGAAAGTAGGCAAGTGAGATTTATGTATCTCTGGAATGTCCAGGTTGGGAGAAAAGGTTCTTGTCTGCTTGAGGCAAGTGTGAATGTTGCAGCTGGCCACCTCTGAGGATGCCTGTCATAGATGTGGATGAAATGTTAGGAGGGAATGCTTCTCGAACATTACCATACAGCCTGGAAAACTCACAGCAACTCAGTGATTCCGGCCATGAAAACCTTTGACAACATATTGACATATTTAATCTGTGTGCTTTTTCAGCACTTCCTCATGTAGACACATCTGTACCTCTTCTGATGTAATACAGCCTTGGTTTCTCTCTGAAAGAATAGAATATGACTAGCTTCAAGGAAGAGTTGTAATGAAACATATGGCCTTTGCATCTTTCACTTCTATCCTACAGATTCTGCTTTCACTTCTTTTCTCTGTTGCATCTGAGCTTTTGTATTTTCTTCTTCTTCAATTCTGTATCCTTCTAAAAGTGTAAAAGAAAATTTAAAATTCTGTAAGAAATAAAAATAATTGCTTAAAATGCAGATATTTTATTTATTTTTTTTTAAAAAGAAAAAATTGCTTAAAATACCACTGTATGTTTAGTAAAACTAGGAGAGCTGATAATGCTACACCACTTTGAAGTTGGGCCTGGCAGGAATATTGTGTAGTTAATCTTTTGTAAATGTTAATGATTATATAGGGACTTGGCTCACCTCTGTGACTGACAATGGGATAAAGAATCTTAAGCGGTCTGAGCTGCACCTGTTAAGAGGAAATTCCCAAATGAAGAATTAAATGTCATGATTTCTCAGTTAAGATAATGAAGAGATGCATAGAAAGAATCTAAAGCATAAAAATGTTTTAAAATATTGTTCTATCTTTCGCTAGTGTTTAAATGCTTCACTGCTTTATCGGTCCCGACTGTAGCCTCTGAGGAAGGCAAGGGCAAACCCATTCTGAATTACTCTTGCCTAGAAAATCCTGTGTTAGCTTCACCTTAGGGTCACCATAAGTCAGAAATGATTTGAAGAAACACAACAATTGCAGGAGAACCTGTAACAAATACTGTAACAAAATCGTCAGGTTGTTTCATCTTCTTGCTGATGACATCTTGTGTGCATGGATGTATTTTGCAGCTTGTTACTTTATTGACTACAGATCTCTGAATTGTGTAGCCAGCTGTGCTCACTAGGTGAGTTCTGCCAGCTATTATTCGAAAACCTTTTGTGTAATTTTTTTCTGCTCATATCTTTTTATATGTATGTGTTGTACACCAGAGCAGGAACACCTCTGACCTTAAACACTTTAAACACCACACCAGCTTGGTAAAATCAGCAAGCAGTTTATTGAAGAATATATGTAGGCAAAGCAGTAAAAATAGCAAAAACAGTAAAGATCCAATATATGAAATAGTCCATAAGCTTCAAAAGAAAACAAGACCCATGAGTACATAAAAATCCATGAAGCTAGGCACTTGAATCCATGAAACAAGATAGCAGGAAAATCTCCTAGACAAATCTTAAGCTTGGCAAAAACTTGGTATATGAAACTCAGAGCACTTGAAAACAAGACCATGATAAAATAACAACATTGATCCAACTGAGGCAACTGTCTCCCATGAATCATGATAAAGCTTTTTCAGATCTCAAAATTGAACGGAAAGCATTTTTCTTGATCTTCCCACCAGATAAAGGTTTGCTATCTCTCTTTTGCTGTAGCTGAACTGATCGTCTCAGTCTCTGAAGACTTTGCCTCTGTTTTCTAAAACTTTGCTTTCTGTCCAAGATTTCATTATCTTATCCCTCATTAACTCCTGCACCTGACAAATCATGTTCAGACAGTTGTTCTGAGCAAAGCAGCAAAGGGCCTCTTCCAAGAATGTAGCCTTGTGAATCTTCCTGAAACAGCTCAGGCCTCTCTTCTGAACTTAACTCAGGCCCAAGCAAACCCTCATCCCCAAGCCCACCATCAGGGACATCATGCCCATTCCCAACATGAACATCAACATGAACATCAGACACAATCACAGCCTGAACAGGCTTACAGACAACACTGTGTTTTGTAGATATGTAGGCATGACTGTTCAGAAAACTTAATACACTGGCCAACTCACATTTTGGTACCTCAAATATTAGACTTGTTTCTAGATATATTTGACATGATTCCAAAAACGGCACCGGTTTCCCCATATCTTATCTAGTGTTTGAGATACAGAACATATACTGTATACCAGTTGCCATTATCATGCCTGTGATGGCATGCTCAAGCCTTTGAGAAAACTATATTGTCTGGCTTTACTCGGGGGCTATTGATACCTTCTTTTAAGATTAAGACCCTTAGCAGACAGATGCACTTTAGACAAGGTGAAAAGATAACCAAATGAGTTTACTGAAACAAGATGAATAAAGGGAAAACTCCACCTGGGACTATCATAAAATAACTTAAAACAATACATTACAAAAGGAAATTTTGCTGGTTGTAGTCATCTTTCTGGAATCTTTGAAAGTCTCTTGCCTCTGGAACAAAGCAATGGTTATAAACTGTCTCAATCTTCTTCCTTGTGAAGATTAGGCTCACCAAAAGCTTCTGTTGTCCTTTGGACTGATGGTATAAAAATACTGCTATATGCAGGTGCTAAGAATGCCTGTTTTTGGATTGCTTAGCGTAGGATCACTGGACAGCGCCCCAAGCCTCTAGTGATTTTAGAAAAGGGAGCAGTCCAGCAAAAAGCTCTATACAAGGAAATTGAATAGACTAACTAAGACTGGCCTCTGTGGGTTGTTATGCTTCAGCCAAAACTAATACAAAGGAAGGTGTCTACACTATTGGGAAAATCTATGAACAGGGGGAACTGAAGTAAAGGAGAGGAAAAGGCAATGCCAAGACCTCACAATGCCTATAAAGAATCATGATAGTCATGTCTAAGAAACTACAGCTGATGCGGTCCATTCAATACAATTTTCTGAATCAGTGGCTCAAACAACCCTAGGAACAGGCCTAAAAATCAACACACCCAAGAAGATATTTTGATGTTGTTTGGGACTGCAATCTGTTTTAGAAAAATTGCTCAACCAATTGCATGTCAACTTTGAAGTGGTTCCACCGTCTTATATAATTTCTTAATAATGCTCTATTAAAATAATGTTTCCGTGTTGTACAAGCCATTTGAGGCTTCTTTCATTGGACAGAGTTAGATAGCACCCCCCAAAATAAACAATTGTTATATTATCATGGTATAATAATTAGTTCTTTTGATTAGGCAGATGGTAGTTATGCTGTAAAGGCCTAAATCTACTAAAGGCACCACATTCGGTCTGATCTACAATCTTAAACAGGGTAGCTCCTGGGTAATATTTGGATGAGAGACTGCTAATGAGCACCAGATGCTATATTCCAGAGGAAGGAACTGGCAAAACCACCTCTGAGTATTCCTTGCCTAAGAAAACCCTGTGAAGTTCATGTAGTCATCCAGGCACAATCAAGGCACTTTAAAAGCTAAAATAATGAAGATTCAAACTACAATATTTGTAGTTTATGCATAATAAACATGGATTTTTAATTCATGATATTTAAATGTGTGGATATTTCATAAACAGCCCAAGTTTACAAATGACTCTGATTAAACTTTGTTGAAACACAGAGCCAAGCAAAAAGCTAACAATCAGTGAATGAATAACCTTTCCTCTGATACAGACTTATTTGTATGGGCCTTTGAGATTATGGTACACAGTGTGTGTTGAACAGATGGATTTAATTTTGTAGATATCTGTAGTTTTAAATGACAGCCCTTTAACACAGTACATTTTATTATTAGTTGCAAATAGGACCACCACTGGGTTGTTGAGAAGTAATACCTAATAAAAATCTACGGTAATTTGTCCAGAGAGCAATATAAACATGAAAAGTTGTTCACATATGATTTAGAGTGAGATCTTTTTTTCAAACAGGGATTGAATTGATAAAATATGCTACTGGCAGTAAAAAGCTAGAGAGCTTCTGCTGCCGCAAGATTTCTCTTTGTGAAATGGCATTTGTCCAGATCAGTCAGATTTGAGGGAAAAACTAGGTTGATATTACAATGAAATTTGAGATATGAAGAAAAGGTTGGCTTTGAATGTGTGTTTCCAATTAGAAATGTAAAGCCCCAGCATTCAGTACATTTAAGAACAGAATTCCATGATTTTACATAAAGATTTCAATTATACAAAACCAATAACATTCGATACAAACATCTCGGTGCCTTTATTAAGCTGTGTGTATGCATTTGGTAGTTACTTTAGAGCAGGGCTTCTTAAACTGTTTTCATTCGTGACCCCTTTCTGCCCAATAAATTTTTATGTGACCCCAGATATATATAAAATAGGTAGGTGATGGTAAACGTTTCCTCTTGACATTAAGTCTAGTCGTGTCCAACTATGGAGGGTGGTGCTCATCTCCATTTCTAAGCTGAAGAGCTAGTGTTGTCCATAGACACCTCCAAGGTCATGCGGCCAGCATGACTGCATGGAGTGCCATTACCTTCCCACCAAGTTGGTACGTATTGATCTACTCACATTTGCATGTTTTTGAACTGCTAGGTTGGCAGAAGCTGGGGCTAACAGTAGGAGCTCACCCCATTCCCTGAATTTGAACCGCTGACCTTTGGTCAGCTAGTTCAGCAGCTCAGTGGTTTAACCTGCTGCACCATTGGGGGCTCCATAAAATAGGTACTTGTAAAAATAGATATAAAAATCAAAGTTCTGATAATAAATCAACTTTTGCAAGACTTGCTAAACAGGCTGATTTTTCCTATTATGAAGTACAGCTGAAGCATTTTCTGCAGAGTTCACTGTTAACAGTGCATTATGTTGCTAGCAAATTTGTGTAAATGTCTAAAACAGCTACTAGGTTTACTGCTGACAAATTATTCGTGACCTCAACATTGATTCAAGGGGATCCCATTTGGGGTCAGGACTCACAGTTTAAGAAGCAATGCTTTAGGGCTTTGTGCCATGTGTGCAGCTTTAGTTATGTGTAAGACTTCAAGGAACATAGGGAAAGCAAATGAATGTTGCAATCAAAGCGTCCTATTTTAGTTGTAATGTTCTCCATCAGCAAGTTTGAGATATTTAGAGCTGTTTGCACTCAGTATCTCTGTTGATAATGGTTAATATATAAAAGATCCCATTTCTATACCCTGCCATTTCTATTATGGGATGGGAAAGAACCATCCTCAACCTTGAAGAGCCTTTATCTTTCAATATAGATTATTAGAGGTGAGAAACCCTTGTTGACATGAACCATATGATGTCCTCAGCACCTGTGATTGACCCATTCAACTGACAGGAACCCTGTGTGTATATTTCTCTTATCACTTGTCTAATCACCAGGACATGGGAGTGACAAACTGTTCTGGTATCAATAAAAGTGTTGCCTTCCATATTATTGTTGTATGTACATTTTGGGATATGAAATGCATAATCAGCCAAACAACTGATGTATGTTACGTAGAATCTAAATGTTGATTTTGAAACTAAAATAGACTGTTCCTTTTATCGGTTTATCTTTGTCTTGATATACTGACCCACTTATAAATACAAAAAAAAAAATGATACGTGTGTGGTAAACAAACCACATAGTCCCACACCCACACACAGGGCAAGAAAGTGACAGAATTAATTATATCTTTGGAGAGGATAGTGAAAAACTGCTTGGCAGTGTCATCTGGGCAATTAACAAATGGAACCAATTTAGAAGAGGCATTGAGTTACAGAGGACAACACCCTGTGAATTATTTAGTTTGTAACCTTTCCTTGTCAACACAAGAAACAATGTTTATGTCCTCTAGAGTTCAACAGATGCATTTTCAAAACTTTATATGAAACACTTATGTGTCATGTAATGCAAATTGCATAAGTTGCATAAATATGAAGGCATAAATTGGAGATAGTTGCTAACTATAGTTTTCAGGTTGTCTGGGCTGAAATGCAAGTAAGTTTGGGAAGGTTAGATCATTGTTGCCTTTGAACCTTTATATGTTTCTGAGACCAAGTAGACCTGAGAATGGGTAGGGTATTTAACTGTTTGTGTAAAACATCTTGAAGTTTGGTGGCTTAGATATTCTTAGACTAACTTCTGAAAGGCTGTAGGCAGCTGTGGGCTATATTGGCCACTTTTAAAGCAGAAGAAGAAAAAAATACGGAAGAAGAAAAATATAAGCTATTAGTAATTAACTGGATGAGGGCAAATAAACTGAAACTTAATCCAGATGAAACAGAGGTGTTCCTGGTCTAATCAAAACACAGATCATGGAATAGTAACTCAGTCTGTGCTGGATGAGGCTACACTCCTCCTAAAATATTGCAATTTGGGTGGTCTCCAGAACTCAGTTCTGAGCCTGGACGCTAAGATTTTGGCAAAAGACAAATGTGCATTGGCATAATTAAAACTAGTGTAACAGCTATGGCTGTTCCTTGAGATGTCAGATCTAACTACAGTGACACTTGACTTCATTGCATCCCATTTGGACTACTGTAACACACTCTGGTTTTGGAGACATTAGGAAACTTTAGTAGGCCCAGAATGCTTAACGGGACCATGTAACTCAGTTGGTAAGATGGAGTCCCCGATGGAGCAATGAGTTAAACCCTTCTGCTGGCAGGACTGCTGACCAATAGGTCAGCAGTTCAAATCAGAGAGAGTGGGTTGAGCTCCTTCTGTCAGTTCCAACTCCCCATGCAGGGACATGAGAGAAGCTTCCCACAAGGATGGTAAAACATCAAACATCCGGGCATCCCCTGGGCAACGTCCTTGCAGACAGCCCATTCTTTCACACCAGAAGTGACTTGTAGTTTCTCAAGTCACTCCTGACACACAAAAAAAGTTGGTAAGACAACTTTACTGTCTTCTAGTTTTGTTTCTGGTCACAATTCAAAATGCTGTTCATAACACATAAGACCCTATACAATTTAGGTCCAGACTATTTGAAAGACAGTATCTCCTTATACAAACATAGCAGAGTCTTAAGGTCCTCCCTACTTTCTTTTTGCCAGCAGATAAAAGATATTTTGGTTAAGCAGATTTTTAATGTGTAAGCAAGAAGGCTTTTTATTTGGAAGGTATGCTTTGTTTTTTAAAAAAACTCTTTCACATTTAAAAAAAATATTCTATACTATTTAAAATGTGGTGATTTTGTGTTTAAAATTATATTGCCAGGTGTTAATGGCTTTCTTTTGTAAGCTGCTTTGGGTCCCACTCTGGGAGAGATGCAGCATATCGGCAGTTAGGAATTGTGGGAGTTGGAGTCCAAAACACCTAGAGGGCCAAAGTTTGCCCACATCTGATTTAGAAAGTAACAATGTCTGGTTCTTAAGGATTGGCATATTGGTCTCTCTCTCTCCTGGATACATTCCAGCTTGCTAGTACACTTTTAAACTGTGATAGAAGTAAATAAGAGCCAAGAAGTAAATAAGAGCCAAGAAGTAAATAAGAGCCAAGATAATACAGAAATATGGTGAGGTGCATGTTTATGAATACATATACCAGATACGCTAACATTACTTAGACTGGAAGGCCCATCCTGCTAGCAGTGGCTGTAGCTGATATATCAACCAAAATACATCTTTGATTAAAGTTATCCCTAGCTGACAAAGTCACCAGTAAATATAAAGTAAAATAAATTACACAGCCCAACAAAAAAAATTGGTTTCTTGGTTTTTAGGCCTTTTTCTGGATTTTTGGGGGGCAGTGATTCAGAAAATTACATTGGATAGACTGCATCAACTACTTTCTTAGAGCTTATGTTTTTTATGGGTGAGCAGATGGTCACTGATGTACTGTATGGTATATGTTCTTTATTTCAGAGGGTGGATAGGGTGAAACTGGTGCCATTTTTGGAATCAGCAGATCAAATATACCCAGAAACTGGATTAACATGTGAGGCACCAAAATACGTGTTGGCTACTATCAGTGTATACTAGAATTCCCCAAATGTAGTGCTGTTCTTCTGAAATGATTGATATTACCAGTATGGGTGTGTATAATGCTACAAACAAGAAAGGAATTGTGATGTCTTAACTTGTCTGATGGGACTTTTGCATGGTTAAAAACAGAAGAACAGGAGTAATCTGGACTGGCCATAAATTCTGTGAATAAGGCAGGATAATTGCACCAGGAAGGTCTAGTTCTGGAGTCACCCACAAAGTCTATATTGCCTGAAATTCTGACATCTACTATAATATATAAAATCTGAATTGGCAGCAGAAGCCTTTGTGTTTGAGGAACAATCTATTTATTCCATGATAGTTTGTTCAGTACTTTTTGTTTAAAAAGGAACTCTGCAATTTTGTTGTTTCCTGGATGTCAAATGAAATTGGCCAATGGCCCTTTGTATTCTGTGGTATGTTTTCCTCCAACGTCTTGTTTGCTAATCGGCCCTCTGGCCCCTTAATCAATTTTCCCAGGATGTATTCAAGGTTGAGACTGACTTTAAAGCAAGTCTGTTAAGCAAATGTTGGTTCTTTAGCCTTCTGACCCTAATTGACCTTGACTAGCCATGTTTAAATGGGGGAGGACTCATTGCTTCATGACTTGATTTGAGTGTTTTTACTTCTCCCATAATAATGTGTGCAGAAAAATGTGGCTGTCTATTCCACATAGTACAGGAGGAAAACAAGGTCTATGGTGTAAGACCTCGTATATGTGTACTATTCGCAATTCCCCTTCATATGGTTTGAAATCTTTGACACGTGTTAACTGAATAACTGAAAAATAACTACTGTTCATCAGACTCGAGGAACAGGAAACAACACCTACAAATGTGGGTGTTCCAAGTTACTTTCTGCATGAGATTGCAGCAACAAGGCTTTCTCAATGAACATTTTAGAGCAGCCATAGGCAAAGTTTGGCCCTCCAGGTGTTTTGGACTCCAACTCCCACAATTCCTAACAAGATACTTCTAGGCAGGGTGTTGGACTGGGTGGCCCATGAGGTCTCTTCCAACTATGATTCTATGAGTAGAAGAAAGAAGACACACTGATTAGAGTGTATTTTGAAGTAAAACATCAAGGGAAGAAAAGATGGGAAGGCAGATGTATTGAAGGGAAGGGGATACTATATGGAGAAAGGATGAAGACATAAAATGGATGAAGTAAGCCACAGCTTAGCCTAGAGGGAAGTACTGGAAGAATAAACTCAATGAACGGGTAAAGAGTGATGGAAGCTAATAGAAGGCAAAAATGTAACTATATTTCTTTTAAAGTAGTAGTTTAACTAAATCTTATAAAGCAACAATGTCACTTTTCTGCAACATCCTTATTGTGCACCTGCCTTAGCACACAAGATACCACACCTAGAAGTTTCCTTACAAAATGTATATTGTTTCTTTCAGTCTCATCTCCACATTGATGTGTTATATATGTATTTATGGGGAATTTGGTAATCCAAATGAACAAACAATCACTTGTGGATTATCATGGTGTCTCCATGTTTAATGTATTATCAATGTACTAGGGTGGGTCAGAAAGAAACAGCTGGTAAACTGGCTGGGATTTCTGGGAGTTGTAGGCCAAAACACCTGGGGATCCACAGGTCGAGAACCACTGTTCTAGGCAAAAGACATTTAATAACTAGTGAAGCAATACAAGTTCAGAAAATGGCATTCATTTTTATTATTTTGTTTTCCTTTCTTTTTTTTTAGGAAGTCCTCCAACAACTGATTATAATGAGTTTGCCAAATGTCTTGATAGTTGGCAAAGATCCTCTGTCTGGTGAGTAGCTTTATGACACTGGGCCTTCACCCAGGTTTTAAATCAAAGTTTGATTAGAAATGTCTACCTTTGCTGATTAAAAGAAATATATTTCATGCCGAATAAACTAAATGAGTTCTGGCTTCTTGACATGTTATTGTTTAACTTCAACACTCAGACTCATATGGCCAATCATGATGACAAAAAGTTCCAGGAGTTCATTCCAAAATTAGCTTTTCAAATCTTTTTATAGTTAATGTAGGGGCATTTACAGCATATGTGGGTGTGTTAGTTCAGTTGCACAATAGCACACTAGACCTGTGCCCAAGGGACATCCAAGGGGAAATGCTTTCTAGACAGTCAGCATCATGAAGCTACAGCCATCCAAAAGGTGAGAAAAAAAGAGCAGGCAGTTGTGATTTCAGCTGCCGGACCTCTTTCCTCTATAGCTTGTTACCTCCCATACACAGGGGCGCTGTCATAAAATGTTGAAATTCTTGGCTAGGCTGCTGGCGAAGTGCACATCCTACTGCAAAGTTTTGTGAACAATCAAATGTGTTTTTGGAATGTTAAACATTTTTTATCAAAAGTGTATGGAAATGAGCATATTTTGCTCTTCTTCAAAAACAGGAAGCTGGCACTACAAGGTTACATAGCAGATGTCAGTATTTGAGTGGATTTTTTTGGTCCCAACAAAAGAAAGTGGCCCAATACTGAGAATAACTTTTAAATATGTGGTATTGGAGAAGAGCGGTGTGGAGATCATTAAATGTTAGATAGACAAATAGGTCTGAGAGCAAATCAATCCAGAACTCTTCCTAGAAACCCAAATGATCAAACTGAGGCCATCATTGGATGTCATGACTCGCTAGAAATAGCAATAAAGCCTGTTAAAGTGGGAGGAAGAAGGAAATGGGAAAGACTACATTACAGGTAGATAGGCTCAATCAAGGAAACTTCTGCCCCTGGGTTTGAAGGACCTGGGCAAAGCTGTTGATGAGAGGTTCTCTTTGAAGTGTCCAATATTGCCATAGATAAAGGCTGTCTTGTCAACTTGCAGACAACAAAAACACAACTAGTGCATCCATGTTTGCTTCTACAAGTGGTTCCTACAAGATGATAGTTGCTTCAAAAACTGTTTGAATGAGTTTCTACCATCTGAGGTTCTCTTTTGCATATTAGAATAATTCTTACAGTCAGTACGTTTTTATTAATATTTGAGTGGAATCTCTTTCTCTGTTACTTACTTACTTATTTACTTAGGCAATCCCTCGTAGCCCAAGGATGATGGTCCTCCAAGTGTAGTGTCTTGGCAGCGGGTCTGTAGGTGGCTGTGGAGCCCTATTCTTGATTCACATGTTCTCCCGCAGTGAGGGCATCGTTTTCCAGGTGGAATGCGGTCCTGGTTAGGATTGGCTTGATGCTCCTTCCTCTTGGCGCATATCTCCCTCTTGCCCTCCATTCGTGCCTCTTCGAATTCTGCAGCACTGCTGGTCACAGCTGACCTCCAGCTAGAGTACTCAAGGGCCAAGGCTTCCCAGTTCTCAGTGTCTATGCCACAGTTTTTAAGTTAGCTTTAAACCCATCTATAAAACTCTTTTCCTGTCCACCAACATTAAGTTTCCCATGCTTGAGTTGGGAGTATAGTAACTGCTTTGGGAGACGGTGATTGGGCATTCGGACCATGTGGCCAGACCAGCACAGTTGATGGCGTAGGAGCATCACTTCAGTGCTGGTGATCTTTGCTTCTTCCAGCATGCTGAAGTTTGTCCGCCAGTCTTCCCAAGAGATTTGCAGGATTTTTTTGGAAGCAACACTGATGGAGTTGTTCCAGGAGTTGAGTGTGACGTCTGTAAACAGTCCACGTTTTGCTGGCATATAGCAGGGTTGGGAGGACAGTAGCTTTATAAACAAGCACCTTGGTCTCCCTACGGATATGCCAGTCCTCAAACACTCTTTGCTTCATTCAGAAAAATGCTGCACTCACAGAGCTCAGGTGGTGTTGTATTTCACTATCAATGTTTACTTGTGGAGAGCCTACGCTTACTGAACTCTTAAGTTATACTTCATGAGGCTTCATTTCCAGGCCATTTACCATTTTAGTCTCCCTCCTCCATCCTCCTGGTTTTATTTATTTATAAATCCCAATTTTTATTCAGCACAAGATTCAAGCATTTGAAAACATAATACAACTAAAACAAAAGACTCTTAGTACAAAAATTAAAACACAATAAACCAAATTTCTGCTCCAGTTAGCACATTTTTGGAATAGTTTCCCAAGGCAGCCTCATGTAGAGAATATTACAATAATCCAAACAGGATTTCAGGAAGCCTTGCCTTTCATTTCCAGTTAAATTCACTGGGGGGGGGGGGGTTCATTATCATATCAAAGATATCAAGAAAATGAAGGAAGAAAAGATACAACGGAAAAATTTTGTGTACAGGTTGACTGTCCCTTATCCAAAAGACTTGGGGCTAAAGGTGCTTTGGATATAGGAGTTTTGGGATTTTTGGAATAGCTGTACTTTCATATATGCACCTAATGAGATATTGTGGAGATGGGCCCCATGTCTAAACATGAAATCCATTTGTTCCAAATATATACATAGTCTAAAGATAATTACATGCAATATTTTAATAATTTTGTGCACGAAACAAAGTTTGTATGCATTGAACCATCAGGGAGGAAAGACGTCACTATCTCAGCCACTTGTGTAGACAATTTCAGAATTCAAGATAAGAGGAAAAGAGAGAGAAGTAAGAAGGCAGAGGGCAAATGTTAGCCCAAACCTGTTATGGATCCAGTTACAAAAAGGAAGCACAATTCTGAGCAGTGTCTGTATCTCCATTGTGATGGCAATCCCCTTGAAAGGTATTCATTGAACTAATGCTTGACTCCCAAGATCATGTTGGGCTGTTGTCAGGGTAATGAAACCGATCTCTCCCAGCATTCACATCTCTAAAGAAATGGGGTTTGTTTGTAATGTGCCTGTTTAATTCTGTGCCAAATGCAAGAATGTCTCCCCTCCCCCCCAACCACCCACCCTTTGCCTTGCAAAAGTGTTACCACCTGCATCAGCTTTACCATAGAGAGAAACACACTAAATTGACAATGTTTGAAAGGATTCTGTAGTGGTAGTTCAGGTAGATATGAAAGGAACCAAAGAGTAGGAAATTCAGACTCAAGTCATGGTTAGTGGTAGGGATTGCCCAATATGATTAGTGTGCTTGATCTTCAATCATTTCTGTAGCTAAATCATGTATAATTAAATACACCCTGTAATAAAGCCTCTCCTGCAAAAGGAAGGGGGAAAGACAAAGCAAACTAGACTCTGCCCTTTTCACAGAATGTGTAAAAAGAGGAGTGAAATGACTACAAGGAAGGAAGCCGAGAGATCTGCTGATGTGGGTTACTGAAGGATTTATTGCTTTTGAGTAAAGTACAGAGCACTTGCACAGCTTGTGGCAGGATTGGCCCAACTGGAAATTGAACAGAAGAAGAAGAGGAGGAGGAGGTAGAAGAAGTAGAAGTAGAAGAGGTGGTGGTGGAGGAGGAACTACTACTACTACTGCTACTGGTGGGATCACACGCCTGAAAAAAATTACAGAAAATGAACACATCAAACTACTCTGGGACTTCCAAATTCAGACTGACAGAGTTTTGGAGCACAATACTCCTGACCTCACGAATCATGTTAAAAAACCAAATATGGATCGCAATCCTAGGCGACAGTAGGATTGAAGAGAAACAACTGGAAAAGCTGACACAATATTAGGATTTAAAGATAAAACTGCAAAGACTCTGGCACAATCCAGTCAAGGTGGTCCCAGTGGTGATCGGCACACTGGGTACAGTGCCTAAAGACCACCAGAGTCAGGCCCGTAGCCAGGATTTCGTTTGGGGGGGGGGCTAAATTTTTTCAGGGGGGGTTTCGGGGGGGCTGAGTTTCGGGGGGGGGGCTGAGTCTGAGTGAAAGAGGGTCTAGCCTAGCAAACCTTTTGTACCAATACCCCCATGCATATGGGATATATTGAGTATGGTGATCAGATCATGATATGAACAAACATAACAGTTTAAATAATGCACCAGTAAGGCCTTTTCGCGAACCACCATGAGAATTTGGGGGGGGGGGCTGAAGCCCCTCAAGCCCCCCCCCCCCCCCCGGCTACATGCCTGACCTGCATTTAAACACAATCGGCACTGACAAAATCTGTGAGCTGCAAAAGGCCACCCTACTGGGATCGGCACACATTAATCGCCAATACATCACACAGTGTGCTGTGTACGAATCGTGTTGTGTTTCTAGTAGTAGTAGTAGTAGTAATAATAATAATAATAATAATAATAATAATAATAAACCTGTGATCCAATTCAACAGTCAGCAGTGTCTGCTGTGGACTCATCTTGTTGTGCTTCAAATTATTATTATTATTATTATTATTATTATTATTATTATTATTATTATTATTATTATATTTGTAAACCACCCTATTTCCCTGAAGGGACTCAGGGTGGTTTCCAGTGAATAACAATGACCACTTGTGTATTACATGTTTGCAGTAAGCAGGGCCCATACATTTGGATGGTTCAAGTTTATTTGGAGAAGAAAGCATGTTCCCTTAAAAAAAAAAACAAAATAGAAAAAGTAGTTCGAACTAATAATTTTTTTAAATAGAATCACAAAGTTGGAGGAGCCCCCAAGGGCCATAGTATCCAACCGCCTGCCATACAGGAACATACAATCAAATCACCCCTGACAGATGGCCATCCAGCCTCTGCTTAAAAGCCTCCAGAGAAGGAGGCTTTTAAGCAGTCACGTTCCGAGACTGCACAGCTCTTACCTTCAGGATGTTCTTCCTAATGTTTAGGTGGAATCTCTTTTTTTCTTGCAGTTTGATCTGCTAGACACAACAGACTAGCAGCTGCTTAAGCGTCAGAGGGGGGAAAGGAAAGGAACCTAGGCTGTTAGGAATTGAGGGAGTTGAAGTCCAAAACACCTGGAGGGCCAAAGTTTGCCCACACCTGCCCTAAACTGTAGTACCTGATTAAGTTTTTGCATACAAATCCGGTTGTAGATACTGCTTTTACAATATCTCCTACTTTCTGAACCACTACCACAGTCTATAAAATGGTGCCGCATTAACCTACTGGACTTCTTGGCAGGCAGCAAAACTGAACATCTTAGCAGGCCATTCCACATAAATAATGAGTTACATCTGCTTGGTGGGTTGCATGTTGTGTAGCCTGATTACAAAGACAGTCAGATGGCATATTTGCAAATGCGCCTGTGTTGATAATCTTAAAAACATTTCAGCTCTACTCCTTAATTATTTAGAAATGAAATCAGAGTCCTTTCTTTTTAATCTATTTGCCAGAATAAACCACGCATAATCTATATTTTCATTGCAATAATTACAGGTTTAGGCTCCTGCTGGTGTGTTTATTTTTTCACACTAAGCTTCCTTCCTCGTTTTGTTTTATAATATTCCAAGGAGACAAATAATTGTACAGTATGAGGTGTCTGTCTAACTCTTTAAGTGGAAAACCAGGTGACAGCTCAATTTGGCTGATGTTCATATTGGAAATTTGACGCACACACACACACCTTATATTGGCTGTGGTTTCTGAGGGTTGGCTCAATACATTTTGATGCTTGGAGTAGAATACAAAATCATGCTCCCCTCCTTGTTGAGAAGGTGACCTAACTCTATTCATTCCATGTGGAGAAGGTGGATTATTCTCCACTTCATGAAAGAGGCAGGCAAGCGATACGGCACACAGCGAGAATTGTGAGCCATCTCTGGCACCTGATGTGCTCCCTGCCCCATGGCCTGGGCCAATTGCTTCACTTTGTCTAATCAGTGTTTCTCAACCTGGAGGTCAGGACCCCGGGGAGGGGGATCCTGAGGAGGTGTCAGAGAGGTCACAAAAGACCATCAGAAAATACAGTATTTTCCGTTGGTAATGGAGGTTCTGTGTGGGAAGTGTGGCCCAATTTTGTCATTGGTGGGGTTCAGAATGCTCTTTGATTCTAGGTGAACTTTAAATCCCAGCCACTACAACTCCCCAATGTCAAGTCTATTTTTCTCAAACTCCATATTTTGGGCATATTGAGTATTTGTGTCAAGTTTGGTTCAGATCTGTTATTGTTTGAGTCCACAATACTCTCTGGATGTAAGTGAACCACAACTCCAGAACTCAAGGTCAATGCCCACCAAACCCTTCCAGTATTTTCTGTTGATCATGGGAGTACTGTTTGCCAAGTTTGGTTCAATTCCATCATTGGTGGAGTTCAGGGTTCTCTTTGATTGTAGGTTAACTATAAAACCCAGCAACTACAACTCCAAAAAGACAAAATCACACACCCCCAATCCCACCAGTATTCAGTATTCAGTGTCAAATTTGGTCCAGTGAATGAAAATACATCCTGCATATCAGATATTTACGTTATGATTCATCTTCGTGACCTCATGGACCAGCCCACGCCAGAGCTCCCTGTCGGCCGTCACCACCCCCAGCTCCTTCAAGGTCATTCCAGTCACTTCAAGGATCCCATCCATCCATCTTGCCCTTGGTCGGCCCCTCTTCCTTTTTCCTTCCACTTTTTCCCAGCATAATTGTCTTCTCTAGGCTTTGCTGTCTCCTCATGATGTGGCCAAAGTACTTCAACTTTGTCTCTAGTATCCTTCCCTCCATGAGCGGTTGGGCTTTATTTCCTGGAGGATGGACTGGTTGGATCTTCTCGCAGTCCAAGGCACTCTCAGAACTTTCCTCCAACACCACAGCTCAAAAGCATCGATCTTCCTTCGCTCAGCCTTCCCTAAGGTCCAGCTCTCACATCAGTAGGTTACTACAGGGAATACCATGGCTTTGACTAGGCGGATCTTTGTTGCCAGTGTGATGTCTCTACTCTTTACTATTTTATCGAGATTGGACATTGCTCTCCTCCCAAGAAGTAAGCGTCTTCTGATTTCCTGGCTACAGTCTGCATCTGCAGTAATCTTTGCACCTAGGAATACAAAGCCTGTCACGGCCTCACATTTTCTCTCTATATTTGCCAGTTATCAATCAGTCTTGTTGCCAAAATCTTGGTTTTTTAAATGTTTAACTGCAACCCAGCTTTTGCGCTTTCTTCTTTCACCTTGATTAGAAGGCTCCTCAGCTCCTCCTCGCTTTCTGGCCATCAGAGTGGTGTCATCTGCATATCTGAGGTTGTTAATGTTTCTTCCAGCAATTTTCACCCCAGCTTTGCATTCCTCAAGCCCCGCACATCGCATGATGTGTTCTGCATACAAGTTAAAAAGGTTGGGTGAGAGTATGCAGCCTTGCATACTCATAACAGTAGCAAAATGACAGTTATGAAGTAGCGATGAAAATAATTTTATGATTGGGTGTCACCACAACATGAGCAACTGTATTAAGGGGTCACGGCATTAGGAAGGTTGAGAACCACTGGTCTAATGGTAGAACTAGCCTTACTGGAAACGTTGGAACCTACGCTGCTCTTGATAAAACTTCAGTAGTGCTATGGTGTTAAGGAATTATGAGCTCCATTCTTAACTTACTGTCATGGGACTTCTTTGGAGGCATTAGTGAGAAGGGGCACATAGATCTCCACTTTAGGCAGCAAAATGTTCCAGGTCACCACTAGCAAAGCAGTCAAAGTAGTGAAAGACGCTGCAAGGATGCAAAACTCATGGGTTGGTTTCAGAGAAGTGGCCGTGCCATCTGATGGAGCACACCACAGCAATTGACTTATTTGGCCTACAGTTAAGGGCATAATAGGGCATTTTGTGTTTTTGGTGGAAGGTTTTTGCATAGGCTCATTGGGAAATGATGGCAATAAGCTACTTTGCTTTCATTAATGGATATACTAATTCAGCCACGAAATGTAGAAAGTAACTTCTTAGCAAGAGCGCTTGCATTCTAATTAAAAGCTAAAGGTTCAAATTCAGATGATCGAAGGGATTCCTGTAAAGCTTGGTGTGTTGTATAAGGTGCAGCAATATTGCTGGATGCTACTGTTTTTATTCCCAAACAAATGGACCTGAGATTTCAATCATTTTGATCTGTGTGCATGGATATTTACATCCACTGCCATAATAAACTACTATGCTGTTGCCATTATATTATACCCCACAGTCTGAGTGGATGATTTAGGGGGAGCGGACATGTAAAGTGGGTGTGTGCATAGTGAGATAAGGCATGGGCATAAGGACGTGTTGCGTCCAAACACATCTGCATGCTTTTGTCTTAGAGAAACTAGCACATTCCACTTTCCTTAATAACAAATTGCTAAAGTCCCAATCTGGACAAATCCAATGTCTTAATTTAAAAACCTTCTCCTTTGTCCACCTCATTTCACCGTTCCCAGCCACGCTCCTGTTGTTTTCTCTGCTTCGTTTATGTCTTTACCTTTTTATCTCCATGTTGTTGGTCCCTAATCCCTTTCCCTGCCTCCTACAACAATCCTGCCATCTGTTTCTCACCATCCCTTTCCTATGTGAGCGAATGAGGGGGGTCTCCTGTCCGTAGACGATAGGGAGGTTTCCAGCGAACAGGTTTTATTCCCACAAGTCCCAAAGGCCTCCACCCACCGCAGGGAGCAGATGGCCTTCCTGCAAATCCCTTGGTCTAATGACTCAGTGACCCAGTGTGGCAGCAGCTGCCTTGGAATTCTCAGAAAATAAGGGAAATGCCACGTTAAACACCTCTTGCCTTCTCTGGGGCTATTTATTCAAACCTAAATGAAGGGCCAAGATCTCTCTGGTGTTTTATTCTAACATATGGTTTTAGAAGGCGAGACAAGGTCTTGCATCATCAGACATGTGAAGCTCACAGTTCTGTGAAACAAACAAACAAATTAACTGAGGAAGACTGTGAAGATGATGCTGGTGTGTAAATTATTCATGGCAAACCAAATCTACATATAATTGGCTTTTACTGGAAAGCATGGATACAGGGCAATTGTTCTAAAATCTAATTAAGACATTTTAGAGCAAATGAATCCACAATGTACTGTTGAAGGCTTTCATGGCTGGAATCACTGGGTTGATGTGAATTTTCCAGGTTGCATGTCCTTGTTCCAGAAGCATTCTCTTCTGATGTTTTGCCTTCATCCATAGAAGGCACCCTTAGAGGTTGTGAGGTCTGTTGGAAACTAGGCAAGTAGGGTTTATATATCTGTGGTGCAATGTCCAAGGTTGGAGAAAGAACTCTTGAAGGCCATTAAATGCTAATCAGGGTGGGCAATTGAAACATTCACACCTACCTCAACAGACAAGAGTTTTTTTCTCCCACCTTGGGCATTCCACAGATTTATAAACCCCACTTGCCTAGTTTCCAACAGACCTCACAACCTGTGAGGATGCCTGCCAGAGATGCAGGCGAAACATCAGGAGAAAATGCTTTTGGAACATGGCCATACAACCCAGAAAATTCACAACAACCCAAATGAATCCTCATTTAATCTGTGAGACACCGTGAAACGTTTACTGATCGATTTAACTTTGATGGTTTCTTTTACATTGTATTGAACTGATGTTTTAAGCTCAGGAGGACCCCTGGTGGTGCAGCGGGTTTAACCGCTGAACTGCTGAACTTGCTGACCGAAAGTTTGGTGGTTCAAATCCAAGGAGCTGGGCGAGCTCCCGCTGTCATCCCCAGCTTCTGCCAACCTAGCAGTTTGAAAACATTCAAATGTGTGTAGATCAATAGGTTCCCCTTCTGTGGGAAGGTAATGGTGCTTCATTCAGTAATGCTGGCCACATGACCTTGGAGGTATCTATGGGCAACTCCGGCTCTTTGGCTTAGAAATAGAGATGAGCACCACCCCGCAGAATTGGATATGTCTAGACTTAATGTCAAGGGGAAGCCTTTACCTTTAAGCTCAGAGGCCAAAAACAGATTTGAAGAAGATGTTATCTTGTGCTGCAGATTTCCATTTTTAATCCTAAAGTAGCCAGCAAATATAGAAATATACACACACAGAAAAAGAGAAAGCTTAATATTCTCAGGACCTCTTTTTCCTGGCACACATCAACTGCTTAATTTTCTTTTCAGGACTCTCTTTTTTAATGTGGTGCAAGAAAATAAAACCCAAATGTGACTTCCTTCCTTCCTCTGGTTAAGATATTTAACAGGATGTCGTCTCCTCCTCTTCCGTAAAATGTAACACTTTATCATTGAACATCACATTATATTGGCATGGAGTAGTACATGTGACGTTGTGCTGGAGACGATTAATTCCCCCTATTTGGCAGGATTTTCAGGGCGAAGGTGTGGCCTCATTAGGAAGCCTGCCTGCCACCTGCTTGTTCTGCCGCTTGACTCAGAAGCAGAGAACTTGGTCTCCTGTGGCTTTCGCCTCACATCTTTCAACAGCACAAAAGACACAACCATCGTTTAATTATCAGTATGGTTTCACTGTCTCAGCTGCACTACGGAGCAAGCATCTCAGTAATGCAAATGTAGACATTAGAGCCCGGTGCAAAATGTCTGCTGCGGCAATGCTGTTCTTGATGTTATGGATGGCATATGGTGCTGTCTGGGTAGGTGTTAACTCAAGCTAGCTCCTGTCACTGAATCTTATTAATTAGATTTTCTGTTTGCTTGTTTGTCTCTGTGTAAACAAAAGGAGGCGAACCTGTTAAGTTTATCCAGGGAGCATTGATTCAAGGGCAGTCTTTCTATTACACCAGACAGAAAGCTAAGTAGGAAATTAAACTATGAGCATTAACTTTTTGAAATACCCTATTATCATAAATATTTTCTAGCACTGTTGTTCTCAACCTTCCTAATGCCACAACCCCTTAATACAGTTCCTCGTGTTGTGGTGACCCCAGCCATAACATGTTTTCTTGCTGTCATTTTGCTACTGTAATTTTTCTACTGTTATGAATCGTAACGTAAATATCTGATATGCAGGATGTATATTCATTCACTGGACCAAATTTGGCACAAATCCCCGATATGCCCAAATTTGAATACTGGTGGGGTTGGGTGTGTGTGATTATGTCATTTGGGAGTTGCAGTTGCTGGGATTTATAGTTAACTTACAATCAAAGAGCATTCTGAACTCCATCAATGATGGAATTGAACCAAACTTGGTACACAGAACTTCCCCATGACCAACAGAAAATACTGGAAGGGTTTGGTGGGCATTGACTTTGAGCTTGAGATCTGTAGTTCATACATCCAGGGAGCACATTGGACTTAAACAATGATGAATCTGGACCAAACTTGGCACGAATACTCAATGTGGCCAGATATGAACAGTGGTGGAGTTTGGGGAAAATTAACATTGGGAGTTGTAGTTGCTGGGATTTATAGTTCACCTACAATCAAAGAGCATTCTGAACCCCACCAACAATAGAAATGGGGCAAACTTCCCATACTGAACCCCCATGACCAACAGAAAATACTGTGTTTTCTGATGGTCTTTGTGGACCCCTCTGACCCCCCCTTGTGATCCCCTCCAAGGATCCCAACCCCCAGGTTGAGAAACACTGTTCTAGAAAGTTGATAGATAGAGGGTACACAATGCAAGAAGTCAACATAACTGTTAAAATGCAATGTTATTTGGAAGCATTAGTATTTGATAGGCAATCAAGATTCAACAGAAGCAGACATTATCTTTAGAGAGCTGCCACCCATTTCATTGTATGTCTTACATTTCTAAACGTGCCTCTAATAATCCCCAATAATGTCTAACAAAAAATTCTTTTGTGCGATCTGTCACTTGAACATCAGCGATTCAATGAAAACCACAAAGACTGAAAGAGTTTCCCACAAATTAGAGGTATAATCATGTTATATCATTAAGAGCTTGCCATGGTTCTTGGTTATAAGTGCTACGCTTGAAATCACTTAGTATACATTAAATCCACTTTATATAGATTACACTTAAAGTGATTTTTATTTCCTTAATGTGTAGCTTTCCCCCTTCCTTTATCTATAGGTTACCCTTTCTCTGATTAAAATAATTACAGGTATTTTAACTCTACTTTAAAAATAAACATGGCAGTAAACAGCTTAAAACAATCTAATATATATCTAAAGGCAGGAGAGAACTATAGTAACATGAGTATAGATAATTCTGCAGTGCCTTACAGCAAGCCATATAATTTTAATATGGAAAGATCCACTGACATACTGCAATATTTTAAAATTATTTTAAAGGAACATGATTTAGAAAACCTGCTCAAAACAGGGATATTAGAAATGTTTTACAATAAAATCCAAGATATCAGTAGAGAAATAAAACCTTTCTTTGCCATGTTCAAAAGCGTTGGTGAACAGCCAGGTTTCAGCTTGGTACCAAATGAAGCCAAGTGCCAGTGAGGGTCCCCAGGAAGAGGATTTCCCACAATACAGTGTAAAATGCAAAGATCAGAAGTAGTCTTTCTGTATCTTTAGATTTCCTGTTTTACAGCAATCTAACCAATAATAGCAGTTTGGGTAAAAAATACTACCTGCATTGACATGATGTTTTGGACCTGTAAGTGAAAGGGATACCTGCTGTTCAGTTTGGGCACAGTCACATTGGAGGCGAACAAAGGGTACAGTGTAGAATTCATCACCACTTTAACTGTCACAGCTCAATGCTATGCGATTGTGGGAGTTGTAATTTTATAAATTATTTAGCCTTCTCTGCTAAAGAGTGCTGATATCTTGTCAAAATACATATCTCAAGCCAGATTTCTGTCAACTGAAGTCTAAAACATCTGGATGACCAAAGTTTCGGAACCAGTTATTGTAATCTTTGCTAGTTAAATTAATTCATTCAATTTACCTTGATTAACTTGAGTACCTTCAGGTTTGTTTTGTCCCCATACATTTCATTATTACTATTTATATATATATATCCGTATCACTTATAAGGAAGTTGCTTTAACCTCTCGTTTGATCGTAAAACTGATTTACTGTGTCGCAAAATGATGCATGTCTAAAAAGTATGTCACCAACATAAAATGTTTGGAAAGCTTTCCTCTATATCAGTGGTTCTCAACCTGTGGGTCCCCAGATATTTTGGCCTTCAACTCCCAGAAATCCTAACAGCTGATAAACTGGCTGGGATTTCTGGGAGTTATAGGCCAAAACACCTGGGGACCCACAGGTTGAGAACCACTTCTCTATATCCTGAAACACAGCATTGCGCTGGAAGTTGACCATACACTTAGAAGGAACTACAAGGGCTTTTTAAATTCAAATAGTCCTGACTTTTGCAATGGTTCTGCATCCCTAAATTCAGCAAATGTGGACTATAATTTGAATTACTCCTGACGTAAATTGCAAAGAAACAAAGCCCTGTATTCAGAAGCTCAACCTGGAAGGCATATGTACTTTTGGAATAAGCAGGTGAACAAACATGACCTGAGGAAATGCCTTTTACATACTTCTCCAAAAATAAATACATGTACTAAAATGTATTCACCAAATCTGTAAAGTTAAGTGTTTGTTTACTATTTTTCTATTGTTTGCCATTAGCTTTCTGAGCCTTTAATAGTAGTCACAATATTTGGGTTTCTGTTAAATTGTCTAACATAAAATCTGAAATGCGAAGCTAAATCCTACTCTATATTGCAATCAAAACCTGGAGCTATGCTACCTCCAGAACAAAAGTATGCGACCATGTTCAAATTCTACCTAATTTAGAAATCTGTTAACATTCTAAATCATCAAAACCTTCATCATTTCTCTACTGATAATTTATTTTTGCCTCTTAGGTAAAAGTATGGATGAAATTAAGAAACTGCTGTTGCTGGTCTTGGGTTGTGCTGTACAGGTAAGTTTACTCCTAAATACTATTTGACTTACATTTATAGTATTATTAGCAGAATAATCTAATTATTTTAGTATAAGTGTCCCACCAAAGAGAGCCAACAATCCATGATAATACACAGAGCTGTTCGTATTATACTGTTGTGGATACATAGGTGACTGTGGAACCCTATTGTGTTCTTCCATCGGTTTCCAGTTGGAAGGTGGTCCCGGTCACGCCTTCCTCATGGCACATTTCTTCCTTTTGTCCTCCATTTGTGCCTCTTCAAATTCCACAGCACAGCTGATCACAGCTATGTGCTCTATGCCATGAATTGGTGACATTTATGTGGTTGTAGGGCAGGGCAGAGACTATTTCATTCTGGAATAATTTCCCATTGTGATCAGATGACCTTTCAGTATGTGATGTTTTCCACCTCCTGTTGGACCTACCACTTGCCAACTGTTTTCTATGTTGTTGACTTGTCACTAGTTTTTACTATTTTTAAAACTTCAATTAAATCAATCATTTTCAATTGTTAAAATGTTCTTAATTGGTTTAATGGCATTTTGGGGTTATTATAAATTACTTTCAGAATTTTAGTGGAAACTGAAATAAAAATGTTCTTAAATTACCTACTTGCTCTTTTCCCCTTTTCGATGTAAACCTCATTGTCGTTGCACTTGAGATCTTTGGAAACCATTAAAATAATTGCAGTGTTGATGGCTACTAAACAAGTGATGTGTGTCCTTTTGTCCTTTTTGTAGTGTGAAAGGAAGGAAGAGTACATCGGAAGAATAAAACAGCTTGATATTGAAACTCAGGCTTCGATTGTCTCACACATTCAAGAGGTAAGAATATCTAGTCCTTAAGCTTATTCTCACATACTAAGGTCTCACTGGGTTTTGATTACTGGTATCTCAAGAAATGTTTCTGGAATTGTAATTAAAATATATGCATTTCACTGTTATTAGAGAAGACTTCTACCACTACTTTGGTGATTAAGTAGTGCTAAGTTCTGAATGTTCTTGGGTCATTAAAATGTCCCTGAGAAATATATAACAACAATAACACTTTATTTGTATTCCACCCTATCTCTGAGGGGACTCAAGGCAGATTCTAGCATATACAGGCATATAGACACAAAGCAAGCATTCAATGCCTCAAAACAATGAAACAAAGATACATAGATAAAGGTAAAGACTTCTCCTTCATCTCCGGCTTTGGGGGTGGTGCTCATCTCCATTTCTAAGCCGAAGAGCCTGCGTTGTCCGTAGACACCTCCTAGATCATGTAGGACAGGATGAGCTCCCATATTAGCCCAGCTTCTGCCAACCTAGCAGTTTGAAAACATGCAACTGTGAGTAGATTATAGGTACTGCCTCGGCAGAAAGGTAAACAGTCATGCTGACCACATGACTTAGGAGTTGTCTATGGACAGCACAGGCTCTTTGGCTTAGAAATGTAGCTGAGCACCATTCCCAGAGCCAGAGATAAGCACCACTCCTCAGGACCGGAAGGGAAACCCTTTACCTTTATCTGTGTGTGTTGTTTCTAGGCATTGAATATTTGCCTTGTGTTTGCTAGAATCCAACATGAGTCCTCTCAAGGAGAATGTAAATAAAGTATTTATTTATTTTATTATTTATCTTCTTTTAAAAACTGAATATCTTGAACCATCTCTAAGAGAGTTCTGAGCATTTTGAAACCTTGTAATTGAACTTTTTTTTATCACTGTTATATCTAATTATTATGTTTCAGATTAGAGCTGTACATTTGCTGAGTAGAGATGTAAATCTACTTAATTATTTCTGTCATGAAAGAATGAAGAGTTTCCCCTCAAGTCTTCTTATAGTTGAACAAAATATGATGTGCTTTTTTCATTTTTTTACAATTGGAAATGTTTAATGAAAATTTAGTTTGCACACAAATAGTTTTTGTACAGAATGAACAACTTTGTGCAAAGTCAATGTATTTTGTGGTGGCGCAGCAGGTTAAACTGCTAAGCTGCAGAACTTGCTGACCAGAAGGGCAGCAGTTTGAATCTGCGGGATGGGGTGAGCTCCTGTTGTTGGCCCCAGCTTTTGCTAACCTAGCAGTTCGAAACATGCAAATCTGAGTAATACTACTACTAATAATAATTATTTATTTATATTCTGCTCTATCTCCCCAAGGGAGATAAATTTTCACAATGTGAAAAATCTTGTGACAATTGATTAATTTTTTGGCAAGATGTCATGATTTGTTGATACATCCTTCACGGATGAGAAAAGTTACAAGTATTCCTTTGTGGTTGATAGTAAAACAAGGATACAGTGTCAAATGCTTGATTACAGCTGAACTTTCCACCTCCAATTTATTGGTTGTGAAAAGTTGGAATTGAATCTGTTAGTTACCATTGTGCTTTTAGACAATTTAAAATGTTTTCTCAACTATCAAGGCTGAAATCAATATGAAGACCAATGTCAGGTTGAGGAAGAAAAAATGACAAAGCAATATAAAGAAAGCCCAAGTAGTCTAACTGTTTGGTGCAGATAGTACTTTAGTCCATGCAAAGGTTGCTATGGAAGGCTCTTGGAATGTGTTTATCTTCTTTGCCTGCAACCTTAGACTTAATGAAAAAAGTCCTTTTAAGTTCAATGGGACTAAAAACATTTGGATGAAGTCATCAAATATATAAATTAAAAGCACTATCAGTCCAAAAATGTACTCTTCAGACAAATCCTGAAAAAAAAGAAACATTTATTTTGTCATTATTAAGTGGCATCTCAATCTGTCAACAAACTAATCTTTCCAGTTTTTGTGTTTTTCTTGTTGCTTTTAGGTAACACATAACCAGGAGAATGTATTTGACCTGCAGTGGCTGGAGCTGCCAGATGTGGCCCCTGAAGAACTGGACTCCTTGTCCAGAAGCATGGTTTTCCACCTAAAGAGGCTGATTGACGAGAGAGATGAGTGCACAGAAGTACGGTCAATGTGATTTCTATCATCTCTTTAATATAATTTACTTCATACGATGTATCACCTTGCAATTGTCTGCTGACCTTTGACCACATATAGATTTCCTTTATGTGTCAGTTGGAAGGATAGATATATAGCTTTAATTTGAATTTGCTCTGTTCTAAATGAACAACAAAAGAAGTAGTACCTGTCTTTGCATTTGTATTAAGCCAAGAAGTCAGGCTGGCTGGGAAACTTTGATAGATCTGTTTCCAAATAATGACATTTTCACATTTCTTGGTTTCAGAGGGCTCACTCTCTTGCATCTGAGTTTTGGGCTATTTGAGAATTGCAGGTGGAAATCCATATTTTTTAGTTCTTTCCCAGGTAAAATGTGCCTTGGAAAATGTTATTTAGGATTAATGAGCATATCTGAGAGGAAAGGCCTGATTTCAATCTATCTGGAAGTTTTTGCATGTTGGTGTATACTAAAATATGACATCAACCAACACAAGAGCTGAAAATGATGCCACCTGCAATTCTATCACCTTCTTCTTTGTAATCTGTAGGTCCCCTTGAAATTACTTACCTACTCAACTCATCCCAGCCTCCATTCCCTTTCTGTGCTCTCAGAATGGAAGCATTTTCTATTTAGACATTAGTACCCTTTCAAACTCTTTCTTTTTCCTTACCAAATAATTTCAGTGTAGTGTCTAGCATTTTTTAAAGATTTTAAGAGCAAGGGGATATGTGAATGAGATGTGCTAAACACTGGTTTTCACAATTTC
Source organism: Anolis sagrei ordinatus (assembly GCF_025583915.1). Classification (NCBI taxonomy): domain Eukaryota; kingdom Metazoa; phylum Chordata; class Lepidosauria; order Squamata; family Anolidae; genus Anolis; species Anolis sagrei. Next base: position 30,624,711 of record NW_026844366.1, read on the forward strand.
TCATTTCCCTACAGTGTTCTTCTCCCCAGTTCCAGCACTTTTCTCCCTCCCTGGGTTCACTTCTGGTATGGCATTTCACCAGAAGGAAAAACAGGTTTTTTTAAAAGGTTATGGAGATGTGTGCTGAAAGGCGACTATAGAGCAGGCATGGGCAAACTTTGGCTCTCCAGGTGTTTTGGACTTCAACTCCCACAATTCCTAACAGCCTCAGGCTCCTTCCTTTCCCCCCTCAGTTGCTTAAGCTTAAGTGGGTCAAGGGAAAAAGGAAAGGGCCTAAGGCTGTTAGGAATTGTGAGAGCGGAAGTCCAAAACACCGGGAGGGCCGAAGTTTGCTCATGCCTCTCATAGAGTTTGTTGTTCTTATGTGCCATCAAGTAATTTCTGAATTATGGTGACCCTAGGATGAAGCAGTTGTGGGGTTTTCTTGGCAATATTTGTTCAGAAGATATTTTCTGTTGCCTTCCTCTAAGACAGAGAGTGGGACTTACTCAGGGTCATCCAGTGGGTTTCCATGGCAGAATGGGGACTTGAACCCTCTTCTCACAAAGTCTTCTTCCAATCCTTAAACCACTATTCCACACTGGGTTTCAGAAGTAGACTCTTCTCCACCTACTAAATCCATGTTTGAAATGGATTTGCATTTGAGGAAGCCAGTCTGTGTTGCAGTCATATATAGTTACATAGCCTTATTGTAAAGGAGTGGTTCCCAACCTTTTTTTTTGACCAGGGACCACTTTGACTTGGGACCACTTGACCAGAGACCACTTTGATCAGGGATCACTCTCCAACATTAGTACCAAAAGGGTTATGAATCAGGTTTTGGTCAACTTTAGATTTGATTTGGTTATTTGGGGTGTTGATTCAGACAATTGCATTCGATAGACCACATCAGCTCTAATTTCTGATACAGAACATATGCCATCCATTAGTCACCATCTCCTTGCCCACAGAAACCGTATTTAATAATTTAGAGCTGATTTGATAGTAGTAATCTTTCATGGGTAGTTAGCCTCTTCACTCCCAACATCTCCATTGCCTCGATCCTATAAGAGGGTTTTGTGAGACCAGTTGCTCCCATTGCTGTGTGGTTTTGAGGCAACTGTATAGTAATGGTGAAGGCCGCAAACCATATTTTTGTTCTTGCGGAGCACTGGTGGTCCACAGACCACAAGTTGGGAACTACTGCTGTAACGGGGTGAGGAGAATCCTTTGCACTCCTAGCATCACGTATACCGTCAAGTATGGAAGAGCAAAGAGCAGAAAAGAGACAATGAGAATTCAATCTGGCTTCTGTACTCTTCCATGTGTGTGGACCATGCTGAGAGACAACAGTGTAGGCTGTTTACGAGAAAGTCATCAGCTATGTCATTATATTTATGTTAATAAAAGTGGAAGTGTGTTCAGAGTAAAGCCATTAATGAAAATAACATGAAAAATAATCTTGAGGTACATTGGCAAAGTACTGCTATATGCAATGGCCTTTTAAGAGCATATCCACACAAGTCTATTCCAAGATTATCTTTCATGCTGTTTTCATTAAAAGCTGTAGTTTTTATAAATGACCTTAGAAGGAAACATCATATATTTTAGTAACTGAGCCAGAATTATGGAAAGAAAATATGCACGTTCATTTCCAAAGATTTCAGATTAAGATAAGAGTCTCCAGCCTGGGAGAAAATCAAGCATAGCTCTCAAATTCTTTAGAAAGTCTTTGCAAGAAGCATTTGAAGATTTTACAAAACGCATGCATGCAAATTGTTACAATTTTAGAATTGGAATGTGTAGTCTTTCCTGGATGTCAGGGGATGGCCCTCAACTCAATGATCCATTATTTTTGATAATAGCACATTATCACCATCCCCCATATTGCCTGCACGCACCACATGCTGACATAATTACACACATGAATGATCATTAGACATGACAATTTACACCCAGATTCTATTCAATTTGATGTTCAGATATCCTGCCTTTATGTGAACTCTATTCTATTTGAACTATTCCTAAAAGGGTTAACAATAAGGACCTATGCTTATGTGTGCTTTCCCCTTTCTTTATGGATATGAGAAAGATAGTGTTACTTTCCTGCTGGGTTGGAGTCCACACACCTCTTTTTCTTGAAAATAAATATTGATTTCAAAATATTGGTCACAGTGTATGTATTGCAATTTATGAGCTCTTTTCAAATGAAAATAATAATCCTTTATTATTATTATTAATAATAATAATAATAATGTATTGTTGAAGGCTTTCATGGCTGGAATCACTCAGTTGTTCTAGGTTTTTCGGACTATATGGCCATGTTTTAGAAGCATTATCTCCTGATGTTTCACCTACATCTATGACAAGCATTTTCAGAGGTTGTGAGGTTGTGAAGACAATGCTTGCCATAGATGCAGGCAAAACATCAGGAGAGAATGCTTCTAAAACATGGCCATATAGCCCAAAAAACCTATAACAACCCAACAACAACAATAGTAGTAGTAGTAGTCCTAGACACTTGGGAAGTGTCCGATGTGTGATTCAATACAATAGCCAGCAAAGTGATCTTTACTATGGACTCATCTTATTGTGTTTCAAATAATAATAATAATAATAATAATAATAATAATAATAATAATAATAATTTATTTGTTGCCCACCTCTCTTCCAGTTTGAGGCGGGGCATAACACAGGCAAAAACATATCAACATAAAATACAAATAATAAAATGCATATATTAAAACACATTATTATAAACAAATATAGCAAAACACATAGTACAAAGATAGAAATAAAGTAGTAATAGATTTAAAATTTTAAATTAACAGTTCAAAATTGACTGAGTACATGTAATAGTGATGAAAAAATCTTATTCCTTATGCTCTTGCTATCTTTGTTTTGCTTTTCAGCCCTCTAGTCCTGGGACAGAGGTTTAAACATCTGTCTCCTTAGGGCAGAAACCTGCCTATGCATGTTGGTGTTACTAAACACGCATGTTAAATAACCTACTGTGTTAGATTTTTTTGGTCCATATTATGTGACTATAAGTTATGTAATTTAATTATGTGCTTGTATTATTACATTTTCCATGCCTAGATCTTACCAGATAGCAAGATTGCAAGTCTGAGATCCTTTTATAACTAGTCATAGAGGATGGGATATATTCTTCATATATGACACTTCTTTTTGAATTTGTTGTTGTTTGTTTCTAGCTCGTTGTTGATCTCACTCAGGAGAGAGATTACCTCCAATCACAACAGCCTCCAAGCCCTCTGAAAACATCAAGCCCAACCTCTTCCCCAAACCCAGCTAGCCGCCTCTCCAATGAGGACAAACAGCATCTGTCTGTGGAGCTTGCAGACACAAAGGCTAAACTAAGAAGGATCAGGCAGGAGCTGTAAGTACTGACACTAAGCCATCACTAGAGAACTGTTGCCTCTTAGTGTCCTCCACTAATAGAGAGCTGCTTTCAGAGTGCACTGCTTTTAGCTTCAATACATTGATCTGTACTGGCAGCCCTACATTTGGACATGTTCCAGAATACAGTTAATTTCTCAAGCCTTTTTCCCTAATTAAAAAAAACAAAAACAAAATATGGAGCTTGAATATATATCCCTTTCCATCTCTCCTCTCCCTCCCACCCGCTTCCATTTCTGGCTTCTACTTTCATTTTTCTCTCTGTATATTATTAAAATGTAATGATGAGCATAACATAATGGTTAAACTGTTTGCAAATGTGAATAGATCAATAGGTGCCACTTTGGTGAGAAGGTAATAAAGGCACCCATGCAGCCATGCCAGCAATACAACCGGATTGTGTCTACGGACAACGGGCTCCTTGGCTTGGAAATACAAGAGCACCTCCCCATAGCCAGAGTTGAGCACCACTGTCAGAAAGCTGGAGATGAAGGGGAAAGCCTTTACCTGTGTTCTTTGTATATCATTGTTATTCCACTGTATTAAAGCATTGAATGTTTGCCTATCTGTGTATATTGTAATCCACTCTTGAGTCCTCTCAGAGAAATAGGAGCAGAATATAAATAAAGCGTATTATTATTATTATTATTATTATTATTATTATTATTATTATTATTAAAAAGATCTAATATGAACGATTGGACCCTGAGTTTGTGCTTATGTGGAGACTGCAAATTGAACATCCACTCCTCACCTGATATGGGGAAGTTAGGCACTGAGTCACAGAGAGGATTGGAGACAAGGAGTGGACATAATTGTGCTTCCTTCTTACGTCCTCAAGACATTGGTGGGTGGTGGATAAACGTTTCTTTTAACCATGTCTCTCAGCGGATAAGACCATACCAATGGAGCTGTTACCAAAAGCAGCATCTCCGTGTAAAATCATCATTCTCTTCTTCTATAACAAGTATGGGCAAGCTTTGCCCTTCAGGTGTTTTGGACTTCAACTCCCACAATTCCTAACAGCTGGAAGTTTGCCCATGCCTGCTCTATAATATGTATGTTGTTCAACCTGTGTTGTGATGTCATCAGGTGCTTTCCCATTCCTTGTAGTAGTACTCCATGACTGCTTCCATGTTAGGGAGATGCATATCTTTACTCATTGTGCAGTTGCTTTCCTACATGCAGTTTTAGGGAACCTTTATTGTATTTATACCCCACCCTTCTGAACCCTGTAGGCGAGTAAAGGCAATTAACATATATAGGCAACAATTTGATGCCAAAAACACACATAATAAAAACATATACATTAAAACAATAATCAAAACTTATAAAACCTTAAAACCACTTATTTAAAATCACGGAATCCAGTATCGTAGTCCATGGCCCTTTTTGTCATTGCACTGTTCCATCTTTTTGCTCTGATAAATTACTCACTGAATGCTTCGTCACACATCCATGGCTTTCTTTAGTCTTTTTCTAAAGGTCAGGAGGGAGGGGGCTGATCTAATTTCACCTGGGAGGGAGTTCCATAGACGAGGGGCCACCACTGAGAAGGCCCTGTCTCTTGTCACCGCTAACCACACCTGCAAATAAGGAGGGATCAAGAGCAGAGCCTCCCCAGAAGATCTTAACCTCCTTGCTGTCTCATAGAAGGAGATATGTATGGATAGGTATACTGGGCTGGAACCATTTAGGGCTTTATAGGCTAAAGCCAGCACTTCAAATTGTGCTCTGTAGCAGACTAGCAACCAGTGGAGCTGACATAGCAAGGGAGTAATGTAGCATCGGCACCCCATTTGTGAGTTTGGAGCTCTGTGGCGCATTACTGTTGTACAACTAGCAAGAAGAGGCGTTTCTATTCATGTTGGCCTGTGACAGTGGGTTATTACTGAAGAAAACATTTTCTGTGTTTCCTTTAATTTATTTCTTGATGTATCGTAAATGGCATTTTCAGCTTGTCCTAATATTTAAAGTCGTTCTATGTTTTAATTACATTTTATTCATTTTTTAATTTTGTGGTGCTATGACTCATTTTTGGAAGAAAGATGGGATCTAAATTTGGCCACACTACTTTCTTTGATATTGTCTTGTTTTTCTATTTTAATTTATCTTTTTTATTTGTTCTCATTTTTCAGTTACAGCTTCAGTTCAGTTTTCATTTACTTATACTTCATTGTGTGACCGTTTTGAATACTTTCTGTTGTTCCTGTTTGCCAGTGGAGGGTAGCTAACTAAGCTAGTATCATGCCTATGCGTTATCAAGGAGTAACTTGTAAAATCGTGGAATGCAACTTTTTGCCATGTAATAGTTTTTGATTTATGCTAAATTAATAACTTGAAAATGTGTAAATATGCAACGTAAGTGTGTGCATGTACATATCTCTGTATGTGTGTGAGAGAGTTTCTGAAACCATCAGTGTAGAATGGATGGATAAATAAATAAAGGTATAGATAGCAGAGAGAGAGTGAGAGAGAGAGGATTGAAGGCTTCAGAAACTGTCTTAATAACTTTAATCCAACTTCTTTGAAATTTGCAGGGAAGAAAAATCAGAGCAACTTGTTGATACAAGACATGAAGTCGATCAGTTAGTCTTGGAATTGCAGAAGATAAAGCAAGAGGTAAGAGTATGATGATGGAGAGCTATTACATTATATTAGAAGAAGGTATAATTTACCATTTTAGAACACTTTACTTAGAATGCATGCGTGCCTATATGAGTGTATGTATGTATTATTTATATAAATTCAGCTTCTTAAGAAGTAACTAGAAACTAAGGGAGGCACGGTAGCACAGTGGGTTAAACCACCAGCTGCAGAAAAGACTTGCTGAACAGAAGGTGGGTAGTTCAAAGCCACAGGTCGGGGTGAGCTCCTGCTGTTAGCCCTAGCTTTTTGCCTACCTAGCAGTTTGAAAACAAAATGGGAGTAGATCAATAGGTACCACTTTGGCGAGGAGGAAAAAGGTGCCCATGCAGACATGCTGGCAAAACGATCAGGTAGGTGTCCACGGACAACGGAAAATGGAACATGAGCACCTCCCCATGGCCGGAGTTGGGCACAGCCTCCAAAATGCCACAGATGAAAAGGGGGAAGCCTTTACCTCTGTGTATGGACAATATGTCCATGTACTGTATGTCTTTGATGTTATTTGTATAATGGCATTGAATGTTTGCCATATGTGTGTTCTGTAATCCACTCTGAGTCCCCTCAAGGAGATAAGAGTGGAATATAAATAAAATGTATTATTATTATTATTATTATTATTATTATTATTATTATTATTTAGCCATATGTGAAGTATAAGACTGGGTGAAACTTTAGTATGATTCAGCCAAGATACAATTATGTTACTAAAAGGGAAAAAAAGAAAGAATATGGAATATTGGCAACTCTTTGATCCAACTCTTTTGCCCATCCATTTCAGCAAGTTAGCAAACCTGCACTTTCTTGTTTCATAGAAACCATGAAATCATTACTGAGCTTGGTACTAGAATATTTCAATAGGTCAGGATTCTAGAATTTGCTCCTGCACTGGTTGCTAAACAGTTATTGCTCTGCATAAATAACTCACTGACATGCCAAGGCTTGTTGGGAATTTTAACTTTCCATTATGAAATTGAATGCTTATTCAGACTGACATCACTGTGAGTTCATACTCCTTCTTCTCTTTTGTACGATAGCTTTTTACTAAAATGCAACAAAGTGGCGTAGGTATTGTTTTTGTTTGTGTTATTTCTTGCTATCAATGCATATCATTCATCGGTAAATTATTTTTATAAGTTGCTGTTTGTTCTTATTTCTTCTCAGAACATAAATCTCATGGCAGATGCTCGCTCTGCTCGAGCCTACAGAGACGAATTGGATTCCTTAAGAGAAAAAGCAAACAGAGTAGAGAGACTAGAGATGGAGCTGGTCCGGTGTAAGGAGAAGCTGCATGACGTGGATTTCTACAAAGCACGCATGGAGGCAAGTCGAGGGAAGGGCTGGGACTCCAGTAACGCTGTCACTATTTTCACTGTAGTACAGGCATAAGCAAACTTTGGCCCTCCAGGTATTTTGGACTTCAACTCCCACAATTCCTAACAGCCTTCGACCCTTTCCTTACGGAAAGGGTCTGAGGCTGTTAGGAATTGTGAGAGTTGAAGTCCAAAACACCTGGAGGGCCAAGGTTTGCCCATGCCTGCTTTAGTAGAGCAACATTTCCATTATATAAGTGAAGAATGATTTTTCAAAAGGGCATCATAATGTCTTATTGATATTAAATTGGTGTGCAGGTGTACTCATTGTAACAGCAGGCAGTGTTTGTATTGCACCACAGCCTTCACTTAATTTAGAAGCTATTTCATAATTGCTTAGTGATTTTGTTTCATTTCATACAATGACTACAATTGTATAATGTATAAACACCGAACAGAATTTTTGACTTTTGTCCTGGAACCCCAAAGGTGATCTCTGAAGTCCATTTCAGAACTGCTTAGTGATCGAGAGGTCTTTTTCAAAACTAGAAATTACTTCAAAAGAGAACTGTCTGGGCCTAAAACAGGACTTCCATGAGGAAATTGCCCCTAAATTCCCTAGAGGTGCAAGTTGACTTTTTAAATTATAACATTTTAAAAAATTGAAGTGGAGAAGCTGCAGTAGTGCATGAGATAGGAAACCACTTCTGGCAGAGATAGGATCTGTTTGGGTAATTGCCCACCCTTGTTTGGACAGAGATCTCATAGCTGAATACCAGACCAGAAATTGTAATGATTCCTTACTGTCAGTTGTGCCCTTTCCTTGAAAAACAGCTGTTAGGAAGGTCTACCAGTAAATACCATTTCAGGAGATGGTTTGTCTTCTCTATAAGCTGTAGGTCTAAAGACAACCCCAATTGATGGCATCCAGAAGATATATGAAGGAGACAAGAGGAGAAGTTTACCTTCAGAGCTTGGAAGTGTCACTTTTTTGGCATTACCCAAAACCATAACTTTCCATTTTTAAAAATTCACTGTAATGGACAAGAAACATGTCCATCCAAAACACTAAGCTAGAATGGTTGGCTATTTTGACATTAATAATAAGGCATCCTGCTTTATGTGAATGAATTGTTTATTGTACTAGCCATAGGCCATGACATCATCCTGCTTTATTGCTTCTACCTGGCTCATCCTTTAAGCAGGAGGAGCTAAGGGATGCAGAGCTTGGAGAACTGTTTTTTAAAAGGAGTTTGTTCCTGTTACAGTGTTTTGAAAATTAGCTCATTCTTACTGCTGAATGTAATGCTAGAAAGATAGCACATTATATTATTTGTTGCACTGCTCATTTATTTTCCATTGCACGCTGTTATTTTCTTGAGGGGGGAAAACCCTAAGGCAGTGGTTCTCAACCTGTTGATGCCCTGGTGTTTTGGCCTACAACTCCCAGAAATTCTAGCAAGTTTACTAGCTGTTGGGATTTCTGGAATTTGAAGGCCAAAACATCTGGGCACCCACAGGGTGAGAACCACTGCCCTAAGTAATAAACAGAAAGAGAGAATGGCACAAAACTGGAACAGAATGAGCCAAAATTCTAATAATGCCCTAAAAAATAAATTTTGAAAGTAACTGGAAATGATTACTTGGTTCACCAGTGAATTTCTTTCCTACGCATTCTTCTATTTTGAGAATTTAACTTTTTTGTGTCCTTGTTAACCAAAATGTTATTTATAGTATTATTTCTGATTCCCCACATCTGAAATCTGATATTTACTGGCCAGAATCAGATTGGAGAAGCATTATATCCAAAGTCAGATTTATTATTATAATATTATTATTTGGATATTTTTATATCCAAACACAGATGTCTTGCTTGCCTTTTCTCTGATTGCCCTGGGTCTGTCAGCTTCACAGCATGGCTGCAATGTCAGACTTTTGAGAAAAAGGTTAAATCAGGAATCTGTATTCCGATGTAGCACTAAGTTTTTCTGCCAGATACATTTCTGGTTACTTGAACCACTTCCTTTTTGCTGCAGGAGCTCAGCATGAATGATCAGATAAACACAAACTAACATTCTGTTTAATGTGTTATAGAAGGCTTTCATGGCCTGAATCACTGGGTTGTTGTGAGTTTTCTGGGCTGGATGGCCATGTTCCAGAAACATTCTCTCCTGAAGTTTCGCCCACATCTGTGGCAGGCATCCTCAGAGATTGCCTGCCATAGATATGGGTGAAACATCTGGAGATAATGTTTCTGGAACATGGTCATACAGCACGGAAAACTCACAGCAACCCATTCTGTTTATTACTTATAGCCCAAAATCCCTAGTAGTAAAAGAGCTATTTTATTGTCTGTTTAATGTGAATGTACCAACTTAGTTTTTGAAATACTGCAAAATTTCTAGGGACCCTTCTTGCCTGTAGAATGGGGTTGAGCAAATGAAGAGGGCCTGGGGGATTGCAGGCACCCCATTTTTCATACTTCTGGCTCTTCCAGAAGAGTAAAGAAGAAATAACTGGAAGGTCACATGTGGTTTTCTAAAAGTGTAGTTTTCCAACAAAATTAGAAAAGAAAAATGCTCCCCCTGCTGGCCTCTGGAGGTGTGATTATTGATTTTGTACATCGAAGATTGGAGGTTGGCATCAAGGAGGGTCCCAAGGGCTCCATAGGTGACTTTCACTAAACATCATAATCGGTGATATCTTGTGGCTGAGTATGATTGCCTTCCAAGAGTAGAGTCTTTGTGATGGGTCCGCAAACAATTGTAGAGACCTATCCTGGATCCACATGGTCTTTCGCAGTGAGGACATATATTTCCAGATGGAAGGCAGTCATGATGAGAGTTTGCTTGACTCACCTTCTTCTGCAGCAATATGGCCACTTTTCTTGTGGGAGAATATGATGCTCACATCCCAAAGGAGCTAGTTTATCTGAAAACAGTATTTATGCTTCAATATATTAACATTGCTTTCCTTTCAAAGTTACTTCCTTTCAAAGAGAAAATGGAGCACTGTTTTAATAAGATTAACTTTGCACAGAACAGCAAGGTGCATGCAGTCTCTTGCTTGCCCTGCTGTGGAATCCCACTGAGTTTGCTACTCCAACAATGCGGAAAACAGCAGCATTAATATATTTCTTCCAAGGAGGGTATTCCAGCCCGTTATAAATCTTTCTCCACATTCCTCTCCTTTGAGTGATTTGCTGCTCCTGGAGACTTGGTTCTTGCAGAAACTGAGGAAGTGAGGAGTCTCCTTCACAAAATATCAGTCCTAGAATCACCGGAAGCAAACCATGGAAAGTGAAGTGGAATAAAAGTGAACAGGGATATTCAGCGTTCAAAATCATGCCCGTTGATTCCCCTTAACCCTCCCCTGCTGGGATCTAAAACAAAACAGTTCCCACCTAGAAGCAAAGAAAGTTAATGTGCATAAGCAATTGCAATTAATTGTTTTTCTTTGTTGATTGGAGAAGATAATAAACCTTCATGCCTATATTGTTTGTCTTTCTACTTATTTCACACCAATATGATTCTCATCTGAGCCTCTTATGGAGTCAGTGCCATAGGGAATATTTTCAGTAAGAGTTTCATTTGATCATAAAGATTTCACTGAGTGATTTTATCAATATGTTTTGTTCACAAAGAAAGAAAACTTGCAATGGGATTACCAGGTTCTCTGCAGTAAATGACACAGAGAAAGATAAATAGTAGAGCATTGCCTGTCACAAAACAGAAAATATGGGAACAGCTGCACTTATTTCTGTTGTGTAGTTTTCTGAGGCATTGTGATTTGAACAGCTAAACTTTGATCAGCAAGTAGGTTCTTGTGGGTTTTGTCGGGCTATAGGGCCATGTTCTAGAGGCATTTCTCCTGACGTTTTGCCTGCATCTATGGCAAGCATCCTCAGAGGTAGTGAGGTCAGCAAGTTTAGCTGTTCAAAAAAGTAGTGATTTTTTATTTATTTATCTTTTTTGCTGCCATTTTGGCACTGCTTAACCTTTTGCTTGATCGCTGTGGTTGAGATAATGCTTGAAATGGTTGGTCAAACACTTAAAGGCATGGTGTGTACTACCTTAATGCCTCTGTAACCATGCAACATTAGTTATGCAAACAAAGAACACTTGAGAGTAAAAGCGTACATTGGACTGTTTTGAACAGCACAATAAACCATAACTTTCCATGATGTGAGTGGGCTTTCAGTGAACCTTAGGTTTCCGTTCTCCTTATTCCCTATTCTCTTGGAAGGCTCTCCGAAGTTTGTCCCATCACAGCAAAACCTACTGGTCCACTAATATGTACTATTTAAGACTTCATCTCCTTAATGCTATAAGAAACAATGCTAAAACTCTAATCCTGGGATACTTGATGGCCAGAATCCAAAGGACTGGGTCCTTTGCTCTGCTGTTTTGGGGAGCCATTAGTGTTTTTCATGGGAGACAGGAAGAAAATGAGGGCGGGCGGGAGGGAGGGAGGGAGGGAGGGAGGGAGGGAGGGAGGGAGGGAGGGAGGGAGGGAGAAAGAAGGAGGGAAGGAAGGAAGGATGGGATGGTAAGAGAGATGAGGAAGGATAGGATGGTGAGAGAGAAGGGTTTGTATCTGGTCCCCGGGCCTGGGTTTACCCATACCTGTCATAATCCATACCCCAATGGGATGTGATCCTAACAGGTCATTGTCTAGTCCAATCCCCAATAATGTTTATGCTCAGTCTTTTGTTCACTGAACTAAAGACACCATCTTTAGCTCTCCATCTCTCACCCTGTAAGATAGCTAAAGAAACCCATTATCTACTGAGTTTTGTGGCTTGGTGAGGACCTGAGTAAGGTCCACTAGACTAGTTGGGGCTTGCTTCCAGACACACTGATATAAAACTGTATTGTGAAGATAAAATGAATATATCCTTCAGGCATTATGTGGGACAACGATTTCTTCATGTCAGAGTGTTCTGTTGAGATGCTCTAAACTCAACCTGACCTTGAAAATATACTGTAAGCCTGTGGGGTGGAGAATCTAAATTTCAAGAGGAAAAACAAGCAGCAAATTCCTTCCCTTCCTCATTGTATTGTCTTAATTTTTCTCATAGGAAAAAAGGGAGGGGATGTTGATATTCTTCCATTCTTATCAAGGTTGCCAGTTGTCATTAGCATGCTGTTTCCTGCCCAGTTGTAGCTTTAAAACAATCACTTTGCTAACTCACTGCCCCGCAAGGTGTGTTATTTGTCTTAATGCAAGTTCCACTTCAAAAATGCCATATTTTGGTGACCTACTAAGTGTGCTGTTTATATTAATCTAATATTAAACTGTTAGATACTGAAAAGGTATTTGAAACTATAATGTACTCACCTTGATTTTTATACATTTTTAAATCTGAAGGAACTTAGGGAAGACAATATCATATTAATCGAAACCAAGACAATGCTAGAAGAACAGTTGATGATTTCAAGAGCCCGTGGTGACAAGTTACATGAACTTGAAAAAGAAAACTTGCAGCTGAAATCAAAACTTCACGACATAGAACTGGTATGGTTTGGTGTCTTTAATCAATGGGGATTGATTATATATTAAGGTGGCAGAATAACTCCTGTTATGCCTTAGCAGAAGATAAGCTCTCTTTGGAACCCAACTAGTATGGTCAAGAATTTATGGGAACTTCAGTCCAAAAATCTAGAGTACTGATAGCAGACAAGTTAATTTGTGTGTATCTTATTCCTGTATATTATACAGAAATTCAAAGGATGAGATTTGTTAATAATCTAGGGTAATAATACTAGGGTAAGATTTCTTTCACCTATGAGATTTTCCTCATCTATCAAGTTTTGTTCTTTCTAGATCAGTGTTTCTCAACATGGGAGTTGGGACCCCTGGGGGGGGGTCATGAGGGGGTGTCAGAGAGGTCACCAAAGACCATCAGAAAACACATGTTTTCTGTTGGTCATGGGGGTTCTGTGTGGGAAGTTTGGCCTAATTCTATCATTGGTGGAGTTCAGAATACTCTTTGATTGTAGGTGAACTAAAAATCCCAGAAACTACAATTCCCAAATGTCAAGGTCTATTTTCCCCAAACTCCACCAGTGTTCACATTTGGCCATAATGAGTATTCATACCAAATTTGGTTTAGATCCATCATTGTTGAGTCCACAGTGCTCTCTGGAGGTAGGTAAACTACAACACCAAAACTCAAGGTCAATGCTTACCAAACCCTTCCAGTATTTTCTATTGGTCATGGGAATTCTGTGTGGGAGTTTGGTTCAATTCCATCATTGGTGGAGTTGCTCTTTGATTATAGCTGAACTATAAATCCCAGAAGCTACGACTCTCAAATGACAAAATCAATCCTCCCCAACCCCACCAGTATTCAGATTCGGATGTATCGGGTATTTGTGCCAAATATCATCCAGCGAATGAAAATACATCCTGCATATCGGATATTTACATTACAATTCATAACAGTAGCAAAATAACAGTTATGAAGTAGCAATGAGAATAATTTTATGGTTAGGGGTCACCAGAACATGAGGAACTGTATTAAGGAGTCGCAGCATTAGGAAGGTCGAGAAACACTGTTCTAGATGGATTACCTTTTTGTTTGAAATGCAGAAGTTAAATACAATTTTCTAAAAATTCTATTTCAACAAAAAAATGTAAGCTTAAACTCTAATTATTTAGGGTTGTTTTGGGTTGGTAGCCTTGATAGTTTAAACACCATTGTCTTTCCCTGAGGTATCTTGTGAGCTACATTTAGGTCCTTAATGAATAATAAACCAGCTTTCCCATTTTGCATGTCACCACCTTAGGACAGAGATACAGACAAAAAGAGAATTGAAGAGCTGCTGGAAGAGAATATGGTGCTGGAGATTGCACAGAAACAAAGCATGAATGAGTCAGTTCACTTGGGCAGAGAACTGGAGCAGCTGTCAAAGAGCACCGATCTCTCAGACAGTAAGTGACACAGAGTGGTTTGTCATTCTTAGAATAATGCCACTTCTCTGGTCAGTTTGATTTTTTTTACTTACAAAAAACCCCCACAACAACAATATAAAAAGGTTTCTATAATAAGCATGTTGTTGTTGTGGACCTTCAAGTTGTTTCAGACATATGATTGCTGTAAAGTGAACTTATCGTAGATTTGTTTTAGGTCTCAGAGGAGGTTCGATTTTGCACATACCTCAGGTTGAGAGAATATGACTTGCCCAAGGTCACCCAGTGGGTTTCCATACAGGGATTCAAATCCTGGTCTCCAGAGATGTAGTCCAATGCTGAAACTACTACAGTAATTATTTATTAATTGGAATCTTTTTCTCAATGATGAATCTCATTTGGATTATGTCCTCGGAAAAGGGCTTGCAGTTTTGTAGGTAGCCAGGCACAAACCTTTTGTGCATGATTTATAAAGCAGATAGTTTTAGGTGAAGAATTCAGACTTAAATGCAGAGAATGCATATTCTGTTTATCTCCAGAGCTTTTCACTTTTTTAATATGGTGGTGACCTAGTGAACTGATGTATACATAATGCTGACTCTTCTAAAAATCACAGTAAGGAAACAGAGGAAGTCATCAGCACCAATACTGAGGAAAGTCAGTGTATCCCTTTAGTAACATGAAACTCACATCAAACAATACTTCACATTTTGAATAGCTCCTCTGAAGTCTGGACTAAAATCTAGGTCAGATTTATCATCCTACTTGCTACGGGAGCCAGGACCAGCTACTAATTTTAATTTCAACATACAAACATAGATATTTGAGTCAAAATGAAGTTTGCAAATGAGAATAAATACAATTCTTCAAACAAGTGGTGTAGCTTGTAGTTGAGGATAGTTGGGCGAGTTGTTTTTGTTTCCTTATTTTTTCAAGAGGATGGTACTTAGTTCAGCAGATCTGTTGAAGTACAAAAGAAATACCTTGATTTACACTGGTTAAGGAATTGCTTTATAATCCTGGAAGTGGAGTCCCACTTACACAAATCCTCGAACTTGATGTTCTCAATGTTGTATTTAAACAGCAAGGAAGTCTTTTGTCTTTGAACTGAACGAATGTGCATCAAGTCGCATTTTGAAGCTTGAGAAGGATAACCAGAGCTTGCAGAATATCATCCAGGATCTCAGGGATGCATCTGTAACCACTGAAGAGAACAGTATTAAATTTGTGGAACTGCAAAATGAGAATCAACAGCTTGGACAAAAGGTGAGTAACAAAATTTGAGTGGAGTTCTTCAGGACCTGCTTGGAAGTTTACCCTTATCTGAGATTTTGCTTCTGACTAATGTACACGTTTCCTTAATGTACATGTAATGTACACATTTCTTGCTACTGACTTTGTGGTTTACAACTAATAAAATGTCTCATATATCAGACTATGGCTAGAATAACAGTGGAATAGCTTCACCAATGGAAGAGCTTCCATATGTGTAACTTGTAGGGAATTAATCCCACTGCGCTCCTCAATGTACCCTTTGGTATGGATGGATGGTAATCTTTAAAATGAGTCTGAAGGCTGCAAAGTGAAGGAAAAGAAAAGTCTGTCAAGCCACTGTGATGTTGGTGTAGACCTTTGTTCTGTAGACATGGAGTCCCAGAGTCCTGTGGTCTACATAGTCCTCTCCTTCCCTCTGCATTCTCACAACAGCCCTATGAGGCATGTCAGATGACGAACAAATAAATTGAGGTCACTTGGTGAATTTATTGACTCACTGAGGTTTTGACCCTAATTCTACTACATCATGTCCATTACTTCACTGGGTGTTAGGCTACGTATTTGCATTGGTGATAGATTTTGTGTGTTTTCCCTTCTGTCTCCTTGTAAATGAAACAAGATAGTCATTGTAGCTCTTGCTAGAGTCCAGTTGCTCTTGTCCAGTTTTGTGTTATGTACCAAGTTTGGAGAACAACATTTGGGCAAGATCATACTTAATATCTGCAGTATTCATCACTTTGAATTTCCATTTACTTCCATTTGCTACTATTGAAATAATTAGGAAATAAAATACTCCTTTTTTACTCAGTGAGGTGCCACTTCACCTCACTTCGAGAGCCTAAAGAAAATGGGCTGCAAAAAATATGCATCAGAACAGCCAAGTTGCTCGGTGTGCCTGTGATAAGGTGAAAAACACTGTGTAATCATCAGAAGGGTGAGCAAAATTTATTGCTTCTGGCTTTGTGGTTTACAACTAGTAAAATTAAAATTACAAATAAGCATCTTGGGACAATATGTATCTGCTAACTAAGAGTACACCAGAGGATGCTTTAATATGGTCACTGCATCTGCCCAGTTGGCTGGTTGCTAGGTTACCTTTATATTATAGTCATGTAGTAAATATATGTAACAGGCTGCTCATGCAATTCAGTCTGTTTGGAGTGTTTTGTCTTTTTGCCTACTCACTTGTTTGCTCCTAAAGAAAATGAAAACTTGTGTTTGAGGATGGTTCCTTCAGACAATACATACAAAATTACAGGGCTTAAGGTATCCAGAAGTAAATGCATCCAGAAAGTGTGTTTCAGATTTAAAAGAGAGTTCAGATACGTCGTCATAGCACAACCAAATAAAACCATGTTCTAACTATAGTAGCCCCTTATATTCAACTCGGTAGAATTGTGGGTTACTTTAGAGTTAGTGAACATGCATAAAAATAATAAACTAAGGGTGTTTTGAAAGCGGATACTTCTTGTTTTGTCCTTGTGACTATAATGTTAGAGAAGAAAGAGGAGGTGTCCAACATCAAGTCTTATGCAAACTTTCACACATTCTAGTCATTACCTCTGGACTGAATGGACTTTTTATGAGCCTGTGCCTTAAATTTATATAGAAATGAAAGCATCAGATTGTTGCTGTATCTCATAGACTAGAAAATACAATTTGGCACAGGAGTCTATTTCATTAACTGTATAACATGTTAATCAGGCAGGTTATATGTTCAAATAAGTTTAGAACATATTTCTTCCACAATACAATGTGCATATATGCTAGAACAGGGCTGGGTGTGGGTAAACTTTGACCCTCCAGGGGTTTTGGATGTCAACAATTCGGCTGTTAGGAATTGTAGGAGTTGAAGTCTAAAACAGCTGGAGGGCCAAAGTTTGCCCATGCCTGTCCTAGAATGTTTTATTTTACCTAATAATTCTGTGCTGTTGTGTACAGAGTGAACAGGGTAAGATAACAACAACAAAAACTGCTACTACTACTACTTTATTCTTATACCCGTCCACCATCTCCCCAAAGGGACTCAGGGTGGTTTACATATGGGTCAAAATGACCGCAAGACTTAAAAGCAGAACAACAACCAGATAAAAACACAATTAATTAAAACACATGAATATAAAACAGCAGCATTGAAACCCAAAACAAAACTCAGCAAAGCCAATAACCAGTAATGAAATAGACAAGATCCATATTACAAGAAATGGTAGTGTTCATGCTCACACTAAATAGTACAGGACAAAATAGACCAGTGGTGTCTCTCTTTTTGTCAGCATTATTTACTTTCATCCAAGTAAAACAAAAAATCTTGATTTATTTCTAGGTTTGATTAACGCTTACACATTTATAGCTTAGGAAAATCCTGGGGCAGACAATGTGCACTAAATAGTCTTTGTTAAAAGTTCCTGATTATTTTAATTTACCTTATTCCTAATCATATTATTATGTACGGCTCTGGTATAGAATTAAATTGTATTCATTTTTCCTCCCAAATGTATTAAAAGGAGACTTGCAAATTAAAGAGACATTCTCATTTCATTTTTGGTCTCTTGGGAATAGCAGTTATTGCCACAAAGGACTGATGTTCTAGCTTCTAGCCAACATCTCCTTGGGGACCTATGAAGAGTGTTGCTGTGAGACTTCTAAATGTTAAGTGGTTTTGTCTCCCTCTTGGATGGATGGAAGCACTTTGTCTGTTGTGGGCTATTATGTGCTTGCAGTATGCTAGCAGTCAGCCATTTGTTTTCCAGACACAGGCAAATGTTTCCCAGTTAGTCTTGGCAGTGTAGCAGCATTTGGATATGTGGCCAGTTCATTCAGAAATAAGAGCCAAATTGGACAAGTATTGTAAACTCTCCAGTTACATTGTTTTGTACATAATAATTCAAGTAAGCTCACTTGGGCTCTAAGCACTGCTTTGGATATTCTTTTGTGCATTTTTAGGTGAGGCGTCACACTTTGAATGCCACACACACTTCTTTAGACACAACACACACATACACCATCGTATCCAATTTTGTTCTTTCCATGTTATTTCTGGGCCACCTGGTAGTGTATCAGCTAAATATTACTCTGATATACCCATCAGATATACCATAGAGCTTATTCATGATGCATTTTCACAGTTTATGGTATATTATAGTAATCTTGGATAGACTGAAAACATAACTTACAATCTTCACTGAAGTATGCAATGTTTCTTCTAAATTATCATGAAATCAGGTTCAGCAAAAAAAAAAAATACATTTCCCAATAAACTAATTCCGGAAATCACAACATTGCATGAAATTTGATTCAGGGCCAAAACAGCACAATTAATTTTACTGAATGTGTTGCCATGAGATCTGGTGGAATCACTTTGCTTAGGCTTGAACTAGATGCATGAATGAATGACCGTTCTGCAATTAGGAACTCGGGGCAGTTTTTTAAAAGGAAGTTTTCAGGCACACAAGGTCTAATTTGTATTGGGAAGTAAGCATTGAAATGAAGGACTTTAGCCTCAGCCCGTTCCCAACAACCACTCCAGTCCTGTTCTAGGCTTTTGGAAGGAGGGTAAAATACTGTTAAAGTAAAGATAAGATATTTCATGCAAATAAAATATCACAGAGGCTCCAATCAAGACTAGATTCACAGCAGGAACTAAAGCTACCCTGCTTTCTAGCACTTCAGTCCCTATTTAGATGAGGTTTCTTGGATTTGCTAATTGTATGAATGGTATCTAATTTGGATTCTATGTTGGGCTAAGACAGTGATTCTCAACTTTCCTAGTGCTGCGACCCCTTAATATACTTCCTCATGTTGTGGTGACTCCCAACCATAACATTATTTTTGTTGCTATTTCATAACTGTACTACTGTTATGTTGCTACTGTTCTGAATTGTAATGTAAATATCTGATATGCAGGATGTATTTTCATTCACAGGGCCAAATTTGGCACAAATACACAATATGCCCAAATTTTAATACCGTGGTGGGGTTGGGAGGGGATTGATTTTGTCATTTGGGAGTTGTAGTTTTTTTGTAGTTGTAGTTTTTGGATTTATAGTTCACCTGCAATCAAAGAGCATTTTGAATTCCACCAATGATGGAATTGAACCAAACTTGGCACACAGAACTCCCATGGCCAATAGAAAATACTGGAAGAGTTTGGTGGGCATTGACCTTGAGTTTTGGAGTTGTAGTTCACCTACATTCAGAGAGCACTGTGGACTCAAACAATGATGGATCTGGACCAAACTTGGCATGAATACTCAATAAGCCCAAATGTAAACACCGGTGGAGTTTGGGGAATAGACCTTGGCATTTGGAGTTATAGTTGCTGGGATTTATAGTTCACCTACAATCAAAGAGCATTCTGAACTGAGCCCACCAATAATAGAATTAGACCAAACTTCCCACACAAATCCCCCATGACCAACAGAAAATACTGTGTTTTCTGATGATCTTTAGTGACTCTTCTGACACCCCTCACAACCCGCCCAGGAGTCCCGAGTCCCTGGTTTAGAAACGCTAGGCTAAAAGAATTATGCACTTTCATTAGTGATAAATGTTATCTATAATCACAATGAATTGAAATCTATCTTCAAACCTAGTATCATACTGAATTCCTGTTACTGAATGGAAAACAACAGTTTCCTCTTACCTTCATGAAACTAAACTAAAATATTGTGGGATTAGTGAAGCAAGAGCTTTTGAGTTCTCTCGAACATTTTGGCCAGCGTCATGGTACAATTAGGGGAATTGTTCCTGGTGTGTTGCCCGCAGCACATGTCTCTTTAGCTGCAAAGATGTCAAATGCAGGCTCAGCAAAGTATCAGTTTACAAAATATTAGGATTCATTGTTGATGGTTTGTCTCCACCCTCACTGGGCTGATAACTGGGTGAGATTCCAGCCACTACACATTGTCTACTTCAAAGCATGCAAGTGCAATTGCTTTGGCAGACATATTGGTGAATGTGTAATTTTAAAAGTATCTCTTTTTTTTTACTATTTCTTTTATATGTGATCAGTATTTGTTTAGATTTGTATGCAATGCACTGTGATCATTTTTTCAATGCAGATTGAGAAACTACAGAACCAGATTGAAAAAGAGAGACAAAGTAACCAAGACTTGGAGACTTTAAGCGAGGAACTCCTAAAAGAGAAGGAGGAGCTTCAGGGCATGATGGAGACCTTGAAGGCGGACAAAGAAAGACAGGTGAAGAGAGAATCTTTACAGATGTAATCCCAGAAGTGTATTTGGTCGGTTGTAAAGAAAACCTTATTTATTGATTTACAAATGGAAAGGGACATGGAAAACTATTCCAGCTGAAAAATAAATCCAAGAATTGAGCAGGGCTTTTTCTCATTCTAGCTGGAGATGCTCGAAGTGAACCTCAGACTTGCTAGATGTCAAACATGTCCTCTATCATACGGTTAAGGGTTTTTTCAAAAGTGTAGATGTTTCAACTCAGTATGAACCATTTATTCAATTTATTGTTAATCTTTAAATTGAAACATTGATATCATGATCTAGCTAGAATGAAGGAAGAATCCTGACTGAAAACTAGGAGAGCAGCTTTAAAACTAGTTGCTCTCCTAGCCATGTATAGAGGAAACACGATGGCCATATATAAATATGTGAGGGGAAGTCATAGGGAGGAGGAAGCACACTTGTTTTCTGCTGCCCTGGAGACTAGGGCGCAGAACAATGGCTTCCAAAATACAGGAAGGGGGATTCCACCTGAACATCAGGAAGAACTTCCTAACTGTGAGAGCTGTTCAGCAGTGGAACTCTCTGCCTCAGAGTGTGGTGGAGGCTTTCAAACAGAGGTTGGATGGCCATCTGTCGAGGGTGCTTTGAATGTGATTTTCCTGTTTCTTGGCAGGGGGTTGGACTGGATGGTCTAAAAGGTCTTTTCCAAAACTATGAATCTATGATTTTAGCCAATAAAATTGTATGCTACTTTAATGAAATAACCTTTCCCTGAAATAGTTTGTAGTTATTTTACTATTTGTAATCCTGTACCATCTAGTGGGCTTGCTGGCTGGACATTTCCAGAAGTTGTAATACAAAAAGTAAATTTTCAGACTCTATACAGTAATTGTTTGTGATATGATAAAACCAAAATTCTAACTATACTGAAATAAACACCCCCAGTGACATGTTTTGGTCATAAATAGTGGCCAGAATAAGAAGCAAGCACGTTTCAGATTATATTTTATCGAGGTTATGTGGAAATTGCTTCGAGGTTATGTGGAAAGTGATTTGAGGGATCATCTCACACAGAAATTTGTCTCAGTGTAGAGAGCCATCTACTGGTTTAATCAGATCACATCCTTTTCCCCAGCTTTAATCCTGGGTTGAGCGCATGTCCTGACACCAGTTAGTGACTGGCACTAACAACTCTGTAATACTTTAGGCCTAAGTGTTTGTTCTAGAGTAACTGTCTCACGAAGGTGTAGATTAGCTTTGATCTGTCTGTTAATTGTTTGAGACCAAACATAATGGAGCACCAAAGTCATAGACCCAAGGACAGTACCTTTTATTTGAAGTATATCTTGCTACGATGGAACTCATTACTCTACATGTCCTGTATCGGACCTAAATTTTATTTTACTGTGTTTGCTATTCCGTTAGAGACATGTGTCCTTTTTATAGTTATTGTGGAAGGAGACATTCACTACTTGCAACATTCCTCACCACCTTAAGACCCGCCTACTTCCTGCATCTTCACCTTCCCAATACGGCCATGTATTGTCTGGAAGAGAGCACAGAGCATCAGAGAAGCTTCTGGTTATGTCCCTATAGCCAGACACAGAATGACAGAGGCACTCTCTAGGACTTCCTGGGGCCCTTTGTAGGTCTTGAAGGAGGTGTCATTCTATACTTAATTACAGGGACATAGCCAGATGCTTCTCCAATGCTCATTGGTCACTAAATAGTTGTAGATAGGAGGTGAAGTGGGGAGGTATGTCCTGCAGAAGGTGGGACAGGAGACATGGTGCAGTTTTATCTTGAAGGCAGTGTACTTTCCCAACGCAGATCCTTGCATGGTGACTGCTGAAATACATGGATATTCATTATATTTAATGGGCTGCCTTATTTTTCTTCCAATTGTAGATAAAAGATCTAGAAAAAGAAACTGATCATCTCAATCAAGTGGTTTTATCTCTGAGGCAGAGGTCTCAAGTCAGTAGTGAGGCAAGAATAAAAGACATTGAAATGGAAAACAAAGTACTCCATGAAGCAGTTACAGAGACTAGCAGTAAACTCAGCAAGCTGGAATTTGAGAAGAAGCGACTACAGAAGGATTTTGAGCAAGTGAAGAAAAAAGTAGAGAGAGTTGAAGAAATGGATAAAGAGCTTCATGAGTTGGAGAGAGAGAATGAGCAACTCACCAAAAAGGTTGCCGCCATGAAAATTACTGCAGAGAAAGCAGAGGTTCTGGAACAAGAAAATTGTGATTTGGAAATAGAGAACAGAAAGCTGAAAAAATCTTTAGATACCTTACACAATGTTTCTGTCCGATTGGAAACCTTAGAGAAGGACAACAAGAAGCTAGATGAAGAGAACCTGGAACTTAGGCGAATGGTAGAGACAATGAAATTTACTAGTGCAAAAATAGTCCAGATAGAAGCAGAAAATAAAGAATTGGAAAGGGAAAAGGAAGAACTTCAGAAAAATGTAGAGATGTTAAAAGTTTTGATCAAGAAATCGGAAAGACTGGAGTTGAGTTACCAGAGTGTGAATGCGGAGAACCAAAGGCTCCAGCAGATTCTAGAGAACAATGGCAGGAAAATCCAGCAGTTGGAGAAAGAGCTCCAAGGTGCTGAGAGTGAAAATCAAACTCTTCAGAGAAATTTAGAGGAGTTCAGGATCTCAAATAAGAGGATGGAATGCCTGGAAAAGGAAAAGAAACTGTTGGAGCAAGAAGTGTCCCAGTTAGATAAAGACAAGAAAATTCTGGAGCGAGAGGCAAAAAGGCTTTGGCAGCAGGTAGAGCTGAAAGATGCAAATTTGGATGACAACACTGTCAAATTGACAGCAATGGAGAAGGAAAACAGAATACTAGAGAGAGAACTCTCTAGGTTCAAAGACTCATCAAATAAGATGAAAGAATTTGAAAAGGACAATAAAGATCTCCTAAAGCAAGTTACCATCGATAAGAGAACACTATCAACGTTGAGAGAGGTGAATAAAGTCATGATAGTATGTTTGCATGAAGAGTGCTGCCCTTTATCAGTCATGAGTGTTCCTTTCAATATGTATATGTGTAACACACACACACCAGCATTCATGACCAGCATTCTTTCAGTAGTCATGAACTCATAGAATCATATGAAAGCCACTGCCTTAGTATCTACCTTCTTGATTACTTATCCATAGAAATGGGAATCATACGTCCCCAGCTAATTGTAGATTCATGCACACAGAACAGCAGAGCCATATATACTCTGCAAAGATAATATTTGCATATTAAAGCCATTCGAACCATTCTATTTAACTTTATTAAACCAAGATACACACAAATCTTTAGCTGAATAAATCACCTGTATTTCTCAATACATGAACATTATATGTAAGTATAATAGGTTTTTCTCCATAGCAACAATATTAATGTGTGCATGGGTGATAATACATGAAGTGATGTTCAGCCTCCCCCCCCCCCCCCCCCCCCCCCCCCGGCAATTCTGTTGTTGCTCCAGGAGAAAGTATTTCATATTGGTTTTTTTCTCACTCTTAAAATGACCAAAATTATTCCTGTGTCTAGGATTTGGTTCTTGAGAAATTAAAGAGCCAAAGATTGTCAAATGAAATGGACAAGCTTGAACAAGAGCTAGAGAAGATTGGATTGAATAAAGAGCTACTGCTACAGGATGATAACACCAGCAATGACAAGTGAGAAGATGGTTAATTTCTGATGAGGCTGTGGAAGGATTTCTTGCACCATTTAATTTACACTCCATTGACTTCTAGATACTTCTTCTCTAGATAATTTGTCAAAAGTTGGTTTAGATGAAGACTTCTCTAAGATCATGGGTGCTTTCTTGTGCTAGAGAAGTTGAATTGCTATATGTTTCTTTGCAAAATCTTTGCAGGTAGACAAAAGTCATCTCTCAGAACCAGAGATATTGAGGATGAGACAAACTATACATAATTCTATGCTTCATTTATATTCTGCCCTATTTCCCCGAGGAGACACAGGGTGGATTACTGTACATATATACAGCAAACATTCAATGCCATTATACAATTAGGGAAAAGCTTCCCATCTTTTTCTATCTCCAACATCTGGAGGCTGTGCTTGACACCGACCACGGGGGGGTATTGTGCCATCTTCCATGCCGAGGAGCTTTGTTGTCCTTAGATTGAATCGGTGGCATGTCTGCATGGGTGCCTATTATTATCTCCCCACAAAAGCAGTACCTATTTATGTACTCTCATTGCTGTTTTCAAACTTCTATATGAACAGAAACTGGGCTGATGGTTGGGAGCTCACCCCAACCTGACTTTTAAATTGACAAGATTTTCTGCAGCTAACAGTTTAACCTGCTGCACTAAAGCCCAACCCAGTCATGTTGACATTTCATAATTGGACACTGAAATAACTAAACCAATTAAATTGGAGGCAATTTTTTTTCAAAAATAAAAAAGCTTGGTAAAAGCTTTTGTAACACATTGTTGTCCACTAGGTATTTTTCAGTGATTATGCAAATTATCTGAAATGTCTAGACAACCCAAGTCTACCTATGCCAACCATAGGAAATTTAAAATGAAGTTGTGGCTTCACTGGAACGAGTAGGATTTTTTCCTTTAATGTTTTCATTCAGATCAAGGTTTTACTTAAACATAGGTTGACAAGGGGGTACATAGAATTATGAAATCCAAAACACTTCAAAATCTGAAATTGCCCACACCTTTGTTTTCTGATGGCTCAGTGTGTACAAAAATAGTTTTATGTACAAATTTGTAAAAGATATTGTATAAAAATATCTTCAGGCTATAAGTATAAGGTGTGTTTTAGCCATAAATTAATTTCATATTCAGACTTTGGTCCCATCTCCATTGTATGTGTGTGTGTACTCACACACGCACACGCACATGCACATACAAATACAGTTATTCCTGAATCTTAAAAAGGCTGAAATACAAAACACTTCTGGTCCCAAACATTCCAGATAAGGGATATTATTATCCTGTTATTCTTCTGTCATTTAACATGTTCTTAGCCATGTCACTCACTATTGAAACCATTTTAGCATCCATTTTAAAACATTAGAAATGCAACCATTTATATGCATAACGGTCTCTTCCCTCTTAGCTTTCTTCATAGAACAGTTCAGCCTTTCAGTAGCAGTATCTATCACATGGAGAAAGGATCAAACATAGATAATCACTGCTGTCACAACTGACAAGCTGTCTATGTAGCACCATTGATCCATTAATGGTTGATGCCATTGTCTTTTTTCCTCTTTGAAATTCCCTCCAGCGTAGTACCTTTAGCATATGGAGGTACTTTCTGCACTAATTTGATGTTGCCAAACCTACCAGCATATATTTGCAAATGAGAAAATAGAAAATGAATAGATGACAAATATTTTGTGGTTTATTCTGTAGTATTTTTGAGAAATGCCTGAATTTTGTTTTACATTTCCTATGGTTGACATGCTGTTATTATAACTTCACAGGAAATATCAGATTTTGGAAAGCAAAACTGGATCTGCTCTAAAGACAGCACTAACTTACAAAGAAGAGAAAATTGTTTTATTGGAGGCTCAACTGCAAGACTTCACTAACTTAAATCAGCACCTACAGAATGAATTAAATATGGTAAGGAGGAAACCAGCAGAGGATTTGGATGAGAAGAGAGTGGCAGAGAGAATAATATTCTGTATCTCTTTGGGTTTTAGCCTTACCTCTGCTGAAATGCAGCTCTAGATGGATGGCACAAGTCATTCCATTTCTAATTCTTTTGTTGGATATAGGTCACATTTCCCTGGGTTTACTGTTCCTAAAGAGTTCGTACTGAGTGACACACCTCTTATAATAATGATTTGAGAAAAGTCTCCCCGTCTCAACTTTAAAGTAAATCATTTTGATCACATGTCATGGAATCAGTTGATTGAAAACTGTGGCTTTTGCTTCAGGCTAATGTATATCTGTAGACAGTACATATTTTATAAACTATTATCTATATTTACAGATGAGGAAGGACTTTGAAAGTCTGAAGCAGAAGCAAGCAGAAGGAATGCAGAATTCATTGAAACAGCCCTCTGGAAACATTTCTGGTCAACAGGCAAAGGAGAAGTGGGAAAAGGGTCACAAAGAAGCAACAATGGAGCTTCTCAAAGTGAAAGACAGAGCTATAGAACTGGAAAGGAATGTAGGTTTTGTGTTTTCAGGAATCGGATTAATATATTTGACTTGTGCTCATACTAAGTCGTGAATTGACTTGTTAGGTTGTATATGTTTCTGTCTACCCAACTAATCCATGTACATTTTGGCTCTAAAAATGTTTGTGCCATACTTTGGAAAACTCACAGACCCATATCAAACATCAAGTTGACTTTGGAGCACTTGTGTAATAGAAATTCCTTCTCCTCTGTTTGCTCCACCCAGAGGGTTTCCATAATCTTTGGAACACATTTTTGAGGTGAGAAGAGGTGACTGCATTATCCTGATTCTGGTGAAAAAAGTAGTTCCATTTGTCATGTCTCACATTGGATTCAGGTCATATATTCTTAAGAGTTTCTCTTTCTCCTCAGGCTGTGTATTTTCTTCATACTGCATAGCATCGATCACTTTTCTGCAATGCCACCCCTTCTTCCCACACTAAGAAAAGCTAACTGCCTAACTCAAGTTATTTAAGCCATTGGCTTTTGATCTTATTCTTTTCTCAAGAAAAGCATCCTTATATTGATTGATTTGTCAATATGTGCATTTTAAAGAGAATGATGGAGTACAGCACATTTTGCGGCTCAAACATAGAACCATGGGACATCACTATCACTCTCACTAGGGTCAGGAAATGTTACAGAGCTCACTAAAACAACTTTTCAGATGTTTTTTTTTCCAAATAATTTCTCTACTGGTTTGTAAATTCTGGCTGTTGTAGCCCAAACGAATAACTCCCTCCCAACCATTGAAGAATTCCAAGATGCTTCCAATGGATCCTAAATTCGTTCTGTGATTTAATGACATTGGAATGAAATGTCATTTCCTTTATATGTAACTGCTTCTTATTAATAGCTATAATGTTCCTTATATTTTCTAAGTATTGTCCAGATATTAAAAGGTATCAGGCTCATAAACACAATTTAACAAAGGAAAAAGAGGTGACTAGGGAGGATGAAAGCAAACATTGGAGCTCTTTCTCCTTTACTGTGTTGAAGAGGGGCAGATTGGTCTTTCCTTTGCCATGATAATTGTCCTGGGAACTGGACTTGGGCCCAGGATAGACTACTTCCTATCTGCTCTCCAGTTTAGAAAATTGGGAGTTAGATCTGAGTTTTTTCCAACAGGGAAGAAGGAAGTTAATTCCCTCCAGGTGCTCTTTCCTTGCCCACCAGCTTGGCTTCCACCTCACCATGACCTTCTTTCTTGGGGGCAGGCAATGCAGTTTCATATTTGGCCTTTGTGCCCTGGCACCACATCTCAGTTTGAGATATATAATTTAGAAAGAAACTCATGCACTGTTTGCACAAGATATTTAAGAGTGCAGTAAATTTTATTTGCATCCTGGTTCATATAAGGATACATATCAATGTAATTTTCTTTCTCTTTTTTAATTATCTCTCTCAGAATGCAGCCTTGCATGCGGAAAAGCAGCTTATCAAGGAACAGCTGAGACATTTGGAAACTCAGAACACCTCCTTCAACAATCAGATCTTGACACTACAGAAGCAAAATGTATTTCTTCAAGAGCACAACACTGCAATGCAAACACAAACAGCCAAGCTTCAGGTCAGGAAAATTACTGTTGTTGTTGTTGTTTCTTATTTGTTCCGTCACTTCTGACTCTTCATGACCTTATGGACCAGCCCACGCCAGAGCTCCCTTTCAGCCATTGCCAAACCCATCTCCTTCAAGGTAAAGTCAGTCATTTCAAGGATACCATTCATCCATCTTGCTCTTGGTCGGCCCCTCTTCCCTTTTCCTTCCATTTCCCCCCCAACATCATTATCTTCTCCAAGCTTTCCTGTCTTCTCATTCTGTGGCCAAAGTACTTTATCTTCACCTCCAATATCCTTCCCTCCTGTGAGCATTCGTAGGCACCTCAATCAGCAACCTTGTTGGGAGATTACTTTAGAGAGGTGCAAAATAGCCATTTTCTTGTATTGAGTTCATCGTTAGAGTGGTAATTGGATGAAAAAAAAGATAGCCATCACAATAAAATTATGAAATAGTTGCTTCTTGAGAAAAATTGGGAATGGTTGGCTTTTATGTACTTTTCAGCTCTTGGGTATTGTTGAAAAGTGAGAAAAAACCATGTTTTAAAAAATGGAATATAGCAAGAATGCATTTAAAATATTATAATCATCTTTTTGCCTACCAAGACCACATATCAATCTGTTCAAATCATATAGTGGCTAAAGAAAATGAGGTTTTTAAATACTGTACCAGTTAATAATAGCTGTTCATCTATGACAATGAAGCTTACACTGCATTTTCATGTGCGTTGCTTTCTATGTGGATTCCTGCAGTTTAGGAAGAGAAAAAGGCTATAGATATCCTTGGAATGGAGTCTTTAGTTCAGCCTTTTGTAGTTGAAAAAAGACATATGCCCCCCTCCCTTCCAGTTAACTCACACAGTTACTGTAGCCTGCAGCAACAGAGAAAAAGAATGAGCACGCAAGCACTGCCTCAGTCGCACCATGGAGATATGTTAATTAGTTGGCTCAGTTCAACCATATAGTGGAAGATCTGGTGCTGAGAAGAAAGAATGGGCCTGGGATTAGGAGGCGTTGTTTTCTTTCCATTAGCAAAAGAGTTAATTGTTTGAATTATTCTCACAAATGTTCAAGATACTTGAATTTTACACACTTGATTGGACTCCACCTTGCTCTGTGGCTAGAAAATATCTATATTCCAATTCAGATGCCAAACTAGACACATGTACACTAGGTGGAGTCCATGTCTGCCACTAAATAAATCTATTTAGGAATGGGATTGAAACCCCCTGATTCCTCCCACACTCCATTCTATTAATCCTCCACCCCACATCTGACATAGAAACTGGGCTGTGGAATAAATCTTCAAGCAAAGAAGTCTGGGAAAGGAAGGTGGAGAAGGAAAGGGCGGTTGATCCCCTTCCCTGCTCCCTTTAATGATTAACATACTCACGTTATAGCTAAAGCAAAAAGTGTTTGTTTTAGTCAGAGCTTGTAAAATTACTTTGTTGGGGCTACAATTTGCAGAACAAGAATAATAATAATGACTTCATTTTTATACCCCACCTCCATCTCCCCGAAGGACTCAGGGTAACTTACTTGGGGCCAAATCCAACAGAACAGTTAAAACATAACAAATTAAAATGTAAAGCAACAATATAGAACAAGACAAAATAAGACCATTGTAACAAAATATAAAACAGTGATCAAACCAATAACCAACTGAGAGTTGAATGTCTTGTCACGGATGGGCGGAGAATCTCCTCCATCCAGCATGCAGTTCAAAAAACAACCTCCAGGTTATCATTTGCTTTCTGATTAATACATATCTGTTTTGTCCCCACATATATTTTTGTTAATTGTATTTTAAATTGTTTCTATTTTATGTTCTGTTTATAGGCACCTTGTGCTGTGTGTAAGCCGCCCCGTGTCCCTTTGGGGAGATGGTGGTGGGATACAAGAATAAAGTTGTTGTTGTTATTGTTGTTGTTTACTAATGGACTGTGTGCTTTATTTTATTGAAACTAGTAACAACTACTAGCAGTATCAATATGAAACAGAGAAAACAATAATATTTATCGGTGAGGTTTATAGCATTCACTTCACTTTGTATCTGTGAACCAATATGTCCTTCTGATTCTTTGTGAAACTTTAGGTAGAGAATTCTACTTTAAATTCTCAGAGTGCCTCCTTGATGGCCCAGAACACTCTGCTCCAGAACCAGCAGCTGGCCAAAGATAATGAATATGAACATCTAATGAAGCAAAAAGAACAGCTTAAATCAGAGTATGAATCCCTACTTCAAGACCATGAACATCTGGCTTCATTGCATGAGCGGCAGTCAACAGAATATGAGATGCTGATAAAACAGCACAGTTGCCTGAAAACATTGCATAAAAATCTTGACCAGGAGCACAAAGATCTGGGAGAACGGTAAGCAATCACTCCACACAAGATCTTGAAACTTGGTCTACGATATCCTGGTAATTGATTACATATAGGATTAAGGAGGGTTGGCCTTCTGTCCTTGGTCCTAATTCAGCCCATGAACAAAAGGTCTTGGCCCAGAAGAACCAATTTTCTACCTCCTTCCAAAATATAGCATATCTTAGCTGGTGTTTCAGGGATCACCTTGGTGCTTAGAGGAGTGTTTTCCAAACTCTGGTGTTCCAGGTATATTGGATTTCAGCTCCTAGAATCCCTCATAATTGACCAAGACGGTTGAGTCTTCCAGGAGTTGAAGTCCAAGGTGTTGAACACCTGGATGACTAGAATTTGGGAATCATGGCATAGAGAAAAGCTGTTGATTACTGTATCCTGATTCAAGGCAGCTGTCTTTATAAGTTTATGAAACAATAATAAAACTCTTTTAAATTACACTATGTAACAAAAATTAAATATATGTTTGTGTGTGCAGGAACAACAAAGTCAGCTCTCCCACCCCCCAATCCCATTGAACAGGCCCCTACTTACCCTGTGGTGGCCTAGCAAGGTCAAACACCTGAAAAAACTCACCTCTCCCCAGTAGACATAGTTCTAGTGAAAACAAACTGCAAAAATAATTGTCTTTGTGCTGGGATCTCGTGGGAGCCTGAAATTGCTGCATGTGACCTGTATTTTGCCTATTCTCCAAAGTTGAAAGAATTCATATAAGCTTTCCGAGGAGCAAATAAACTATGTGTTTAAACATACTTAGTTTTTTGCTGGGTTTTACTCCATTTATGTGATCCAAAAGCATGATATTATGTTTTTACAGCAACATAGCATGCATTCTCACTCTTATATTTCAGATATAATAGCTTGGTGCAGCACAAAGCCAAACTAGAAGAGCTGGAGATGGATTTAAAAGCGGAAAAAGATGTTCTTCAGCAGGAGAAGAGAGCAAGCATTATAGTGACAGCAGAGAACCAGAAGCTGAGAGAAGAAGTAGAAAGGTACCTATCTTTGGAAATTATGAAACACACACACACCATTTGTGACATTGAGGCTGATGCTGTGATTCCAACATTTCCCCAAGTAGTTAACCATCCTTTGTGTGAAGGATGGCCAACTGTGGAGAAGAAAGGACACGTTTTCCCAGTGCAATCTCAAAATACATATACTGTATATATTTGAGTATAAGCCTAGTTTTTCAGCCCTTTTTGGTTAAAAATGCCCCCCTCTGCTTACACTTCAGTGAATGTATACTTAAAATAAACTATGGTGATTATTGGAAGAATACGTAAACACAGTTGCATCGAAGAAGGTTAGAATAATGATTTAATCAAAGTTGGATAGTCTTAACTTAAACTACAGTTTTATGTAAATGTTCAAAAAATGTAACCTACTAATGCCTCAATTAATGTAATTTTATTGGTATCTATTTTTATTTTGAAATTTACCAATAGCTGCTGCATTTCCTACCCTTGGCTTATACTCAAGTCAATAAGTTTTTTTTGTGGTAAAATTAGCTGCCTTGGCTTATAATCGGGTTGGCTTATACGCGAATATATACGGTAAATCAAGCACACATTGATTAAAAAATGTGGAACACCCTGTGGAACACCCTTCCCACGGACATTAGATCAGCTCCTTCGTTAATGGTGTTCCGAAGAAAACTAAAAACCTGGCTGTTTGAACAGGCATTCGGATAAACAGTGCAATGAATACGATGAATATAGGAACGGAATTATGGATGACGAATTGGATCACGATTCTAGTTATGAGACGTTAATGTATTGTTATTGATGTGTCATTACTTTGTATACAATGCTGTTAATGCTTTTTAAATTGCATGTTGCTATGATTGACTTTTTGCTCTTGTAGTGAACCGCGTTGAGTCGCCTACGGGCTGAGAAACTGCGGTATACAAGCAAAGTAAATAAATAAAAAATAAAGGGCCATTTGTGGGGTCTTTCAATGAATTATTTTTAATTTTAAAATGTTGCTACTTATTCATAAAAGTAGTTCTGGTACCCTGCAGAAATATGTTTTCAATAGGATTGAACCCTCTTGAAAAGTTACTTGTTCATCTTGGAAAACTGTAAATAGTTGAACTGTTCTGCAACATTCAGGTTGTTAGGAAGTTTATAGAAACTTATTTTAAGAATTTTCTTAAAGATTTAAGAACACTACTGTAATGTTTTTTGTATGAGGAAAGGTATAAGAGCATGTAGTATGCTAAATAGAGCAGAATTAAGTTAGATTCTTACTTGGGGGTAGGAGGACATAAATATTTGCCTCTTTGTTTAACATGGCTGATAACCATTTTTGTGGCACTTCTCCACGTAAAAAAAAGGTGGGTTGTTGTTGTTTTATAAAGGCCAAGATTTAATTACCATAATTATTGCAGATGGAAATCTTACGATCACTATTCTGTTGTGCAAAACATTGTTTTTGGAGATATGATGGCAGAAGGAGTGAGGTGCTCCGTTTTCCTCATTCTAGGGTGAATTTTTTACACAACAAGCTCAAGGCAGAATACGAAGGACTTCATTCCCATACTAAGGAGTTGAAAACTTCCTTGAATAACTCACAGCTAGAACTGAACCGTTGGCAAGCTCGCTATGATGAACTGAAGGAACAGCACCAGGCCATGGATATTTCTTTGACCAAGCTGGACAACCACTGTGAGGTGAGATCTATGCAGGTGGCTATCTGTATGTTGGGGATAATTCATTTCACACACAAAAAAACCCACTGAGCATAATTTAGTATATAGTTTCCTTAAACACGTGTTTTTCAAGGACAGATCTGAAATACGGGGAGAGAGTGTAAAGCAGAGTGGAAATAAATAGTTGCATTCTTTGCTTTCATTTGCCCCAACCAATTTTCAGAGAGATGGCTATTTGCCTCCTGTATTTCCTGGGAGAGCTCAGGCAGGATAAACATTCAATATTCAGTCATCTTCTAAGTTTCACCACTCTGTTTTGTGCAGAACTTCAGCACAACTCAAGTTGGGCCATGGCATCCATCATGTGTAGTGTAATTCTGATTTGATTTCAGTTGGACGTCATGATGCTTGCTCATCTGAAGTGGATAGGGCTCTTGTTAATGGGTTTGGCATTCAGTAGACCAGCAGCCAGTCTAACACAGAGCTGGTGCCTGGCTTGGTGTCTTCTGTTGGCCTGTTAGATTGTGCAGGCCAAGAAATTCACCTGTGGCATGTCTGTTGAATAGCTGCTTGCTCGACTGAAAGGAAACTTGGAGGAAGAGAATCACCACCTCCTAAGTCAGATCCAGATGTTGAGTCAGCAGAACCAAATGTTACTGGAGCAGAATATGGAGAACAAGGAACAATATCATGAGGAACAGAAGCAATATATGTAAGAGAAGTCCTTTCTTTACCTGTTTATTTTGCTGTCATTGTGATGAGTGATCAAATAACAGGGTTGAGAAAACTGGAAAACCTCAGTAAATCTCTATTTCAATTGCATTGTACTGAGGCAGCTAAAAGGCAATTCAGAATGTTTTCTGATAAACTATTTGATTGCTTTGCAGAGCTTTAGCACACAAGGTGTTCTGTAGATTCGGTCTAATGAAATATTATTTCCTATGTGGAAAACGCTGTTTTCTGCTCATAAATTATTCTGTACACAAAATTTGCATATAGATATTTGTATAGAAAATGGCACAAACAATATTTTTACCCAGGAATATTATTGTCTGCACAAAAGAACTTGCTTCCTGACATAAAATTATTTTTTCAGTGCAAAAATTTACATATTAATTTTGTGCACAATAAGTTTCAAACCAAAAATTCTTGTCAACCCATGATTTTTCTCAGACTAGAGTTAAAATGCTGGACTCTTGGACTCTGGTCAAACATGACACTGATATTGATTTCATCCATCTGTCTGAATAGTTCTCGGAAACAAACAAGCGACATGTTGTAATGACCGACGCCTTTTAGAAATGTTATTTACATTTCTTCCCTTTTTTATGTGTGTAATAAAATAGCTTGGTAGTTATTCTATCAATCAAAACTGCTAAAAAGCTTAATCATACTGTTGATTACATTTGCTATGTTATAGATGTTACTTCAGAAAAAAAAACTTCATTGCATCAAGTTTTTCTTTCAGGGATGCAGACTTTTGTTCTAGAAAATTCTGCACATTCAAATTAGTTAATTGCACCCATTTCCAGCAAGTAGCACCCTTCAACTTATTTTTCCTCTGCTTTGGCTTTCAACAGTGATAAGCTAAATGCCTTAAGGAGACACAAAGAAAAACTGGAGGAGAAAATAATGGATCAGTATAAGTTTTATGATCCAGCTCCAAAAAAGTAAGTTTTGCAAAATAAAACTGCACATGTACAAGTTAGTTTTGCATGAAAATAACTTGTATACTCTCCCTCTGTAAGAAAAAGGTTGCAACTGACTACATTCTCTTTACTAAACAAATTAAACTTTATTGAAGCTTGGGCAGGAAACCAAAATACCCGTGGTTATAGTTGCTTATTTTCGTTTTTCAAGCAGCTGAATAAAACAGGAGTTCCCCCTTTAGCTTTTTTTTCCTTTTGCATACATGTCAGGAAATTGTGGTTAATGGCTTTAGATAAGCCAAGATATAGAACTATGATTTTATATTGTGTCATTTTCCAGCATTATTAAACATTCTACAGATATATAAGCCCCATTGGCCTAGTTTCCAACAAACCTCACAACCTCTGAAGATGCCTGCCATAGATGTGGGTGAAACGTCAAGAGAGAATTAACTGGAACATGGCCATACAGCCCGGAAAACTTACAGGAACTCATCATTGTACATATTTACAAATGTGTATAAAATGAGAAATTACCATTGAAGGAGGAGGAATAAGTGACCCTCCAAATATTGCACTGCACCTTTTATGAGCCCTCAGCATCATAGTTGTGTCGTAAGAGAATGCAAGTTATAAACATCTGTGGTGAAGGCTGAAACATCTAGACACCAACTCTCCCTCCTATAGATAGTGGAAAATCTCCTAATTTGAATCCTAGGGAACATGAGGGAAGGAGTGAAACACACTACAACTTCTACTGAATCTAAAACTCCCAGTTTGTTACCTCCATTATGCTTTATCAGTTTTAGATACTGTTCGTTGGTGAAAATCTAGAATGTTTTGGAAAGTGGTCAGTGTGCTTTTAAAAGCTTTGCAGAGTTAAATTGCTGATTGCTCTCTTTGCAAAATTCACCAATAATAGGAAAAACCATTGGATCGGAGCCAAAGCCTTGGTTAAACTTATAAAACCAAAGAAAGAGACTACGAGAGAGAGGTTGAAATCTTCAGCAGAGAGCCCTCCGTGGCACTCTGACAGCACAGAGACAGCAGGATCTCCCCCTCCTACACAGCTTCCCAAGCAGGAGAGCCTGGAGAACACATCTGTAGATTCCAGCTCCATGGAAGAGAGAGAACAAAACAGTGGACCTATGAGCAAAGGTAAGCAGTGCTCCACTAAATGACTGATTGGTCAAAGTACAGCAGGCATTTCATGTTAGATTACTGTATTCTAGATGTCTTTACTAATGGTGTGATCCACCTCCTCCCCATTTTGGAAGCTCAAACAGACGTAGTCTTCCTTTGTTGGGAATATCTAATTGAGAATTTACTGCATACTCAATAGTCAATAATAGGATTGGCCCACCCATGAGACTGGGTAAACTCTTCAACTCAGGAAGTGAAATGTACACCTCCCTAGAATACCCAAAATGCCCTCTGGGGATGCAGGTAGTGTTTTCATTGTGTTTTTAAGTGCCTCTTGGCCATTGAAACCTTTTTAGTAACAGGAAATCACTTCCTGTTCACCTCTTTTTTTTAAAAAAAAATGTTCTTTTTGGTAATATTTTCTCAAATATTTTGGATTAAAATATTTTTGCAAAGCAAATTGGCCCCACTCTCCTGGGGAGTGGGGGAGAACTGAAACTGTGCTGCGAGGCTTTATCTATCTTATAATCTGGATTCATTTCCTTTAGAACAGACATCCTCAAACTCTGGCCCTCCAGCTGTTTGGGATTCCAACTCTTGGAATTCCTGACCACTGAACAAGCTGGATAAGGCTTCTGGGAGTTGGAGGCCCAAATAGTTGGAGGGTCAGAGTTTGAGGATGCTTGCTCTAGGGGGTGTGGTGGCAATTCTGTATGTCTAGAAAATGGCATTGAATGCTTGCCGTGTATGTGTGCATTGTGATCCACCCTGAGTCCCCTTCAGGGTGAGA
This sequence comes from Anolis sagrei ordinatus, assembly GCF_025583915.1. Lineage (NCBI taxonomy): Eukaryota > Metazoa > Chordata > Lepidosauria > Squamata > Anolidae > Anolis > Anolis sagrei. The sequence continues at coordinate 30,661,807 of NW_026844366.1, forward strand.
AGGGTGCAATATAAAAATTGTAAATAAATAAATAAATAAATAAATAAATTCTATCGTGTTTATGTCCATTCTCAACTGTTTTAGGCCCCCCTTTTTTCAAAATTGGATTCAAAATACTTTTTTGCTTTGGAAAAAGCCTTCTTTATTTATTTATTTATTTATTTATTTCGAGGTTTTATATACCTACCCTCTCACCTTCAAAGAGGGATTCGGACCGGTTCACAACATGTGTTAACATACAAAGAATATACAATAACAACACAATGCCACTTCATTACACGATTAAAATATCAGCACCATACACATTAAAACATTATCATCACAGTTAAAAGAGCCAAATCGTCCAACACCATCGCAATCCCATTCATCATCCTCCTTTCATGTGGACAAAGAATTAAATCAGTTGTCAAATGCCGCGTTCCACAACCAGGTCTTTGTTAGTTTCCTGAACGTCATGAGGGAGGGGGCAGTTCTGATCTCTAATGGTAGGGAGTTCCAAAGTCGAGGGGCCACCATCGAGAAGGCCCTGTCCCTCGTCCCCACAAGCCGTGCTTGTGCAGGCGGAGGGACCGAGAGCAGGGCCCCTCCAGACGATCTTAGTGGTCTTGATTGTTCGTAGGGGAGAATACGTTCGGAGAGGTAAACAGGGCCGGAGTCGTTTAGGGCTTTATAGGTTAACACCAGCACTTTGAATTGTGCTCGGAAGCTAATTGGCAGCCAGTGGAGTTCGAGTAACAGCAGAGTGGTGTGCTCCCTGTACCCAGCACCCGTTAGTAATCTGGCTGCCGAGCATTGTACTTGCTGCAGCTTCCGGGCAGTCTTCAGAGGCAACCCCACGTAGAGAGCGTTGCAGTAATCTTTAGCAACAAAAATAGTTCTGGGGGATGTCTTTGCAAAAATTCTCTCTGATCCCATAAAGCACAGTTGGGGAATTTTGAGGTTTTTTTTTTTTTTTAAAGAGAACCATCCCTATTCTGCATTATGCATATTTGTCTCTAACCTTAGGCAAAATTTTGCATTGTGTTAAGATTTCTTTTTACAGTAAACTTTTTTGCCATTATGACTAAAGGTACTTTATACATTAATACATTATTTCCTGGACTATTTAATTGTATTATTATATAGTCTAGCTAGCATATATGATAAATTGCATATATAGATGTTGTGTACCTGTTCCAATAGGAGCCTCTGATGGCGCAATGGGTTAAACCCTTTTGCTGTCAGGACTGAAGACTGACAGGTTGGAAGTTTGAATCTGGGGAGACCATGGTTGAGTTCCCTGTGTCAGCTCCAGCTTCCCATGTGGGGACATGAGAGAAGCCTCCCACAAGGATGCTAAAACATCAAAACATCTGGGCATCCCCTGAGCAACCTCATAACGTGGGGTTTATATACTGTCTAGAACGACATCACAATTTATACAATTCTGAGAACAATCTGGTATGAAAACATCATGTAAACTCTCACTGTGATCTTACCGCAATCCATTTTCCCTTGCATAAACTGGCTCATGTTAGAAAGCTGTTTCATACAGTACTATTTTTTATTGTATTTCTGTATTAATATGTTTGTATCATTTGATTTGTATGCTGGCCTTATAAACTATTTGAGAATACATAAATTCCTAAAATGAATTTACACGACAGAGAGAAATTGCCATATTGGGTGGCAACAATAAATCAATGTGCTGGAGAATTTTTATTTATGGTTTCTGAAGTTCATCCCTATTCATGCTCCCTAATCACTCCTGCTTGGTTTCTCCTGCAAAGACCTTTACAAACAGTGGTCTGTGGTACAGTTTCAAGACCAAACCAGGAACTCTGACTAGGTTGTAGATTATGACCCTGGAAAAAATAGCTAGTACCCCCAGTTCAGATGGCATAATGCACAAAAGACAGAAGCTCCGTGGTCTTTTTAGCATTACTTACTACCAGGAGAAGATACTTGAGAGCAATTGGGCAATATGCATCAGCATCCTGCATAAGGGCAAAGTTTTAGCAAACCTTTTCTTGGAATCCAAATATAATTCATATATTTGATGTGCAATCATATAAGAATCTAGGTTTTATCTTAATCTCTCCACAGAATGCTTCCCAGGTAGAACACACTGTAAATATCCCCATCTCATAGTTATTACAATCTGTTTTTCAAGAAAATAATGCTTTGTTTGAAAGCATTGCAGAATATAGTAAATTGATGAAAAACAAGCATATCTCAGCCCAGAATTCTGTGAACTGTTGTTTTTATTTCCTGCAAACCCTTGTTAAAGAATTGTACATTAAGATTCCCATTTTAAAGTATAGTCATGTAGGGAAGGGAATAACAAAGATGCCTAATTCATGTATGAACATACAGTGTCTGTTCTAATCATATACACTAGAGGGTGATGCTGTGCTTTGTTCTTATCTAATCCCTTAACTAATTTAGTAGTTGCTGTAGAAACAATTAGCCCTTTTTATGTTTAGATGTTTGAAATGCATTTTAGTTATTTCTGTTACCTTTTTTTTCTTCTTTTCGGGATCTCTGGGTGATAACAATTAGCTGCTCAACGCAAAAAGATTGCCTTTTTGAGAAGCACCAGCAAGCCCAAAGAAAAGTCTCCTAAGTCTCCATCGAATCATCCATCTCTCTCTAATCGCCTCTGGTTCTGGTCGTCTTCTGACATCCCATCCTCTTCTAATGAACCACTTTCTTTCTCGGAATCGGGGGATCCCTAACACCTCTCTTCTCTTATTTTATGCTTTTCTGTTTGTTTTTTTAATGGACCTTAACCTGTCTACACACTAAATTATAGATATTCATCATATTACTGTCACAAACTAAATCCAAGACCAGATCAAGTCAACATGAACTACATTTTCCCCTACCCTTGAGGTGAAGGCTTTTTTATTGTGTGATCGGGAACATTTCATCAGAGCAAGTGCACTTTATTGAGACCCATGTCATCAGGGCCCATATTTGTTTACAATATTGGTGATGGTGCACATCTTAAGTAAGTGAACTTGCTGTGTGCTTCAGTGATGTTTAGCTGTTGCTGCTGTGCCTCATGTCCTGTCCCAATGTGAAAACAAGCTGTTGCTGCTATGTTGCAGGCAATTTGTTCTCCTGAAAAAAATATTTGCATGTTCTGTCTAAAGGAATCATTACAGCCAGCTAAGGTTTTGTAGTACACTCTCTTCCCTTTTGATTCAGTTCTGATAATGTCATGATATAGGCATGAAGATGCAGAGGCACTTATCTCCTAGTTTGGGATAGTTAGACATCTTAACCCTCATATAATTTTATTATTTATTTATATCCCACTTTTTTCCCAGAGAGGGACTCAAAATGGCACGCGCGCACACACACACACACACACACACACCCCATATATAGCAGTGGTTCCCAACCTTTTTTTGACCAGGTACCACTTTCCAACATTGATACCAAATGGGGCAGAAAGGAGCGGAAATAAAATAAATAAAATAAAATAAATTCATAAAGAGGAAGGATGTTCACGGACCTGATTTTCATTCTTGCAGCCCACTGCTGGACCACAGCCCACAGGTTGAGAACCACCGGTATATAGTCATGTATAAGTCAACCTCATCTATAATTTGAGGGCAGATTTTGGGGCCAAAATTATGGATTTTGATGTGACTTGCGGATAAGTCGGTCATTCTGCACAGAAAGCACCACTGCTTCCTTGGGCCCCATCTATATAAGCCATATAGTCTGCTTTGAACTGGATTATATGGCAGTGTGGACTAATATAATCCAGTTCAAAGCAGATAATCTGGATTTTATCTGACAGTGTAGAATGGGGCCTTAGAGGAGCAACCACCCTGACATTTACCACTGCCATTTTCCCACCCAAGAATTCAAAATAGCCAGTATTAGCATTGCAGTGGAGAAAGTAGAGGCTCTCTTTGAGGCTCTCTATGGATGGACTAAATTCTTGCATTTTGACACTCCACTCAGAGAAGAAGGGGATTACTTTTGCTTGACAAGAATTATGGGTACTTACAATGACTCATAGATAAGTCAGCCCAGGTTTTTTTGGATTGATTTTTTGATTAACATTTCTGGACTTATACATGAGTATATAGGAGGCATGGGCAAACTTTGGCCCTCCAGGTGTTTTGGACTTCAACTCCCACAATTCCTAACAGCCGGTATTTTGGGAGTTGAAGTCCAAAACACTTGGAGGGCCAAAGTTTGCTCATGCCTGCTATATATAGGTTACTTCATCTGTTTGTCTCATTATTAGAAAATACCTTTTGAGCTAATGTCATAGAAAAGTGCAGTATTCTGACTTCAGTAGTGAGAGTACCATCACAACTGTGCAATGAGCAAGCAACTTTGCTTCTGTGCTCGGCAGTGTTAAAACTACTTTGCAATTCAAAATATGACCAATCTTACAAATGTGCCCAACAAGCAGTGTTATTAACTTGCCCTTTGGTTTTTCCTTTCCTTCCCTAAGTGCAATAGTATGTATGCTACATTATTATTATTATTTTATTTTCCTGGGTCTACAGAGAGCCTGGCTCTCCAGTGTCAACGTTTCAATAGGGAATGGGTTCAGAGTGGATACTTCCACAACCTTTTAACCTTAGATATATTAGATGAGGTCCAGCAAAGTTTCCTGCCTAGATCACATCATTCTATCACTGTAGGATATCCTAGTTCATTTTCTGCCATTGCACCATACACTCACACAGAGATAGTTTTTGATACACAACCTCTGATTCTTTCCTCACCCTTTCTTCATATGCTCTGTAATTAATCTGTGTCTTTACTACTAATCTGTCAGTCTGTTGTCTGCACTAGCCATTTGTTACTTGTGTCACATCTTTTTTATTTCTCAGGAATGTAGTGCCTTTGTCAATGAAGAATCATTTAAAAAAACAGTTGAAATGTGAAAGCTTGCATCTCTTCAAAGCTCATGTTGAAATACTGAATTTGCATATTTCCCCCCGTTTTTCCTTTGGGAGCCTTAAGGCTTTCAAAGCCCTGAATTATTTAATGAATTCTCCCTTATTAGTATGTCAAATAACTTTTGCAACTAATGGTTTAAGCAGCAGCTTTAATTTATAAGTGAAAATCTCAGCCTCAATGATACCATGTTAAAAACATGCTTTCTCACTAGAGTAATCCATCATAGATCAAATCCTGTTTGTTTCATGTCATAGTTTAATTGTCTTTTATGATTACATTCAAAATGGGCCTCCGGTGGTGCAACGGGCTAAACCCTTGTGCCTGTAGTACTGCTGACCAAAAGGTCGGCAGTTCGAATCCAGGGAGCAGGGTGAGCTCCTGTCTGTCAGCTCCAGCTTCTGATGCAGGGGCATGAGAGAAGCTTCCCACAGTTGTCCCCTGGGCAACGTCCTTACAAAAGGCCAGTTCTCTCATACCAGAAGCGACTTGCAGTTTCTCAAGTCGTTCCCAACACACACAAAAAATACATTCAAGGAGATATCATAAATACAATATGATCCTTCACTTGGGTTTTCTTTCAGGTAAAATAAGCAAAGGCCAGGAGTCTCGGAAGAATTTCAGTGGCATTTCCCCACCCATTGTTTCTGTATGGCCATTCTCTTTCATAATATATGATAGAAAAGTCTCTCTTCTTTTGCTGGCATTTATTAGCTACCTACTGCATAGTTTTGTTGCAGAATTGGATGCAAACATATATATAATCTTTGATAATAGACCTTAAAGAAACAGCTTGCACAGTAATGCATCTTGTGTCTGATTGTTATGTGTCTGCTTGCTGCATTTATAAAATAATGAAAGGATCTGAGCCCAGCTTTGTGGTAGTTTATTGCCTTTCTCTCTTCGTTTTTCCATCTTCTGCCACTCTGAATTAATAGATTCAAAGCAGAAGAGAATTTCTCATTATGGAGGCAGCAGCGACCACGTTGGAAATGCAGTAGACTCTACTATCAAGCAGTGTTATGTGGAGCCAAGTTCCAGGACTTACTCTGCTTCATCCACTTACTTGGCTGTTTCAACTTCTACTCCCACATCTAGGCTACAAAACAGACCCAAAGGTATGTCAGAAATATTAAAAATTAATTAGGTACCATTTTTTAACTACAAAAATGTGAGTCAAGCATTGAAAGGGTTAAATGGATGCAAAGACTCAGCAAAAGCTGCGGTTCAATATAAGCAGGTATGCCTGTAGCTTAGTAGCCCTCAGTCTGAGTTAACCCTCAGTATTAGCAGACCTTAGTCTGTGAGAGTGCTCAGTGTGAGAAGGCCTCAGTGTTAGTTCCCCCTCAGTCTGTGAGAGGTCTCTGTGTGGGAAGGGCCTCTGTGTTAGTAGGCCTCAGTATAAGGAGTCCTCAGTGTTAGTTCGCCCTCAGTTTGTGAGAGGTCTCTGTGGGAGAAGGGCCTCAGTGTGTTAGTGGGCCTCAGTGTAAGAAGGCCTTATTGTTAGTTCGCCTCAGTGGGAGAAAGGCCTCAGTGTTAGGTAGGCCTCAGTTTGAGAAGGCCTGGTGTGAGAAGCTTCCACAAGAGAAGCCCCAGGTTGAAGGCCATCATGTGTGAAGCTCCAGTGTGAAGGCTGCTGAGTGTAAAAAGCTGCTGTGTGAAACTCCTGTGTAAGATAGGTGTGAGAAGAGGCTCTGTGAGAGTTAAGCTATTTATCTGCATGAGAAAGAAGCCCAGCGTGGAAGCAAAGAAGGAAGTGTGGAGAACTTCGTTCGTATTATGGAAACCTTGTTCTTGTAAATAGTGTAACCACATTATTTTGCTATAAAGAAAAACCTCCGATGGAAGAGATAACATTTGTCTCTGTGTTTTTTTTCTTTTTATCGCTTTGGGCTGTTAGTGCTGGGTCATGCTCCTACTAATGTTACTCTGCTGTACATTTATAAGGAGGGTCATTTGTTAATAAGCCCACTCACCCAAAAAGGTATGTGGTGCATCTAACCTCACTGGGACTGTTGCTCCAGTCAAATCTCATGGCCATCTCAAGGGGTTTGGAAAATGCAGCACGTAGGCTGCTTGTGGCCCCTGAAAGGCAAATGTGGCACCCAATGGCCTCTGGTTTCTTTTTATTTTCAAAAATGATTTCAGATTTTCTTAAATTCAGAGCACCCGTCCACCTGATGCAGGAATAGTGGGCTAATTTTCCAGTATCTTTCCCAGTCCAAAAAACCTTTCTTGGAGGCAAAATCAAGGAGGACACTCTGCACGCCAATGGAAGTGCAAGAGGCATTTCAAGGTGTTTATCTTTGTTGCGGCTGTTTCATTTTTGAAATATAATTTTAAAATTCAAGACTAGGGGTAGCCCTCTGCACTGTACTGGTTCCCTTCTAAAATCTTACATTGTTCTAATCAGGCTATAATTCGGATGGTGATCTGTGTGAAAATTTTCCCGAGGGAGAGCTTTCAAACAAGCAACACAGTAAGTGAATTACTGTTACCCATTTTTTTGCCTTTCACCCTTGTATGTTGGGCTGCTTTGGGACAAAAGAAATCAGGAAAGCCCTTTTTGCAAGTTATTTGTTTTCCAATCACTTTTTCTAAAGCAATTGTTTTCCTTCTTAACATGATTCAGTCTGGATGATAGACTCCTTTTAGATTATTTGATGGCCCCTCTCTTTGTAATCCCCAGAATCCAGACCCAACAGTTTAGAGAATAGTGAAAATGTATCCACTGGAAGCTCACCTCGAAACTTGAAAGGTAAAAGCTTTATTAAAATTATACATTGTGGCATGGCATAGTCATGTAAAAAGTGACGTTTAAAATCTGCGACTATTATTTTATTTCTTACCCGCCTTTCCTCATGACTTTATCATTTAGGATTATCACATCACATTGGTTTTCCTGGCATCATATGTTCAGAGAGAGTTTGCTTTGGCCTTCCTCCTAGGTTCAGAGAGTTACCTGTCCAAGGTCACCCAGCTGGCTTTCCAGCATCTGTTACACTAAATCTTCATTTCACTGGATAAGGTCCATACAATGCACTATTTTTTATCACATGAAGTTTGTGTTTTGTTTTCATTTATCTACTGTCTATCTGACCCAGAGTATTACTTGGTCTTTAGAAATGATGCTTTATTATAAAACAAAATAAAAAGTGAAATAACTTTGGTTATTATTCTGATGCAGGGTCATTTGACTGCGGTCATGGCAGATCAGAGAGTCTCAGCAGTGAAGATATGGCACTGAGTAAAGACACACCTGGCTCTTCTAGGGACAGTCCATTTTACCCCATCTCCTCACCTGCTGTGGGGTCCAACACTAAGCATAATGCTTCCCATAGCAGGAATGGCTGCTTGTCATATGATATACCTCAGAAAAGTAACCAAGTCCAGGCACGTTCTGTTAGGCACCGACCTGGCTCTCCAGGCAGTGAGATGGTCACCTTGGAAGAATTCCTTGAAGAAAGCAACAGGCTGTCTCCAGCAAACGTAAGGAAACAGACTTCTCCCTATTGGAAGAGAAATACTAATAACATATTAGCATTTTGATAATGTATGGTGGGCTCTAGTTGCAGAATTCATGCTGATTAATATTAATTGAAAATAATGCATTTTTTGTGTGTCAGGAGCAACTAGAGAAATGCATTAATTATATTAGTATGAATGGAAATAATAGCGGGTGATTTCAGGGAACTGTAAATGGGTTCCTGTGTGTTAGAAACATCACTGAGGACAATATTGAAGGCCCTCTTTTGTGATCCTTTGTAGGCTTTCCCCCAACCTTCCTCTGGCCACTACATAGAAAGAACAGAAAAATAGAGGGAAAGCTGAAGGTCTATATAATGACTATATCTGTGTTCAGCTCCACCATTACATGGCTAGGATTTTCAATTGCTTAGTTGGCTCCTTCCAACCACCTGTGCTACATTGCAAGGGGAGGGAAGCCAATGAGCATTGACAACTGCTATACCCATCAGCAATTTTTACTTAGCTTTCCAACATTTTACATGGCCATCTCCAAAGATACAAGGAGAAAGTGAGTTTACTTGTTTAATTCATATTTTGTTTTTCTCCCAGTGGGACTCAAGGCACTAAAACATTTGCTATACAATTCACTTAACAGAGAAACCATCTCCACTCATAAGAATGTCTCCAAAAACTTACCAGCTTTAAGAAATATTCCACAGCAGGAAAACAATTGATTAAATTGTTGGTTTTTCCATGCAGGAATGAATAATTTCAACAAACATATCCCTGCCCCTTATACACAACTTCTGAAGAAATTTGGTCCATTTTCCATACACAAATCTATCTACTAACTAATGGAGTAATATTTGTTAAATTGTCAGCAATGCAGCTGTATGATTAGAGGCATAAATATCTGAATGCCTTTCAGGAACTGAATACCCATCCCATGAAGTTGGTATGTGCACTGAGCTACAAACTTCATAAAATGGGAAGCTCGTCATTATGGAATGAGAGCTGAGCTACCAGGATCCTAGCTACAAAGATACTAAATGGCATTTATTATTATTTTCCTGGCATGAGTTTTGAAAATATTTACTAAAAAGTAAATGAGTGACTGCAAAAAGCATAGAAGCTCTTTTGCATTCATAGAGCGTTTGTTTTGTTTGGCTCTGTTTTGCTTCTTGTTCTATTTTGTTTGTACTTTCTGTTACAATTGGCTAATTGATTTCCAACTGCCTTACTTAAAAGCTGTGTGGGGTTCACTCCATATGATCTGTGTAGAGTTGCAGAAACTCTCTTCATAGTCAACACTGTCGCTAATCACTTTTCTATCTTTAAAAAAAACATTATATTTAACATTGACCAAGTTACCTAAATCAAATCCATGTTCATTTACAACAGAAGTCTGATTTATGCTTTCAGTGACTGCGTCAGTACCCGTAAGTTAATTTAATTATATGCTGAGGGCACCAGCACATTAAGAATTGGACAGCAGACTGCTAATGTACACCATATATCTCACCACTGAAGCCAGTGGGTTACTGTGAGTTTTCCAGGCTGTATGGCCATGTTCCAGAAGCATTCTCTCCTGGCGTTTCGCTCATGTCAGGAGAAAATGGTTCTGGAACGTAGCCATACAGCCCGGAAAACTCATAACAACCCAGTGATTCCGGCTATGATTCCAACAACACACTGATGCCAGTGTTTGTATTCTGCATCAATACAGGCTGAGCATCTCTTATCTGGAATTTTGAAACCAAAAATACTCCACGATTGTGCACTTCTGCTTTCCGATGATTCAGTGTACACAAATTCTGTTTCATGCACAAAACTATTTAAAATATTGTATGAAATTACCTTGTGCTTATAGAAAAAGACACTGTTTTTGGACTGTGTTTTCCAGAATGCAGACCTGAGAATGGGAGTGCACTACAACTGCTTTTTAATTATCATTCTGGACTGTCCCTTGTCGGTTCCTTTTTTTCTGTTTGGGCAGAGAAAATTAAACATAAAGTGGTAATACCTTTACATTTTAATATTTGTTTACATGCAAATCACTCAAAGCATTGGATTTTGCAGGACATCTTTGACAGCTGATTTTGTGCATATTTATGTTTTGATAGTGATCTAATTTCACATCCCACAATTGTGATTATTTCCCTTTTCCCCTTCCTTCCTTACTTAGGAGACAACCAGTAAAGATGACTTGCTGAGTGATTATTTTAAAAAAGCAAATGAACGCCTGCCTGTTGGAAATCAGTTTTCACATGCAAATAGGAAGGAGACAACGAAGACGCCTACCAGCTATGTCTCCCCAACTGTTAAGATGCCTGGTGCTGATGAAGATGGGAGGCCAACTAGGCCTGGCCACTATGTCAAACCAAACCTCAGGCCAGCCGAACCAGAGCTTTTGGCGAACTCCACAGGCTCCTACAAGCTTCCTCATGCAGCTCACACTCAACCCAGCAGGATCCCCAGGCATGGACCTCAGCCCCAGCAGTGCAGTGCCACAAGCAGGCAAGGCACATCTCTCAACCGTACTTTCAGCTTGGCTTCTGCAGACCTCCTCAGAGCCTCTGGCCCAGAAGTATACAGGCGCTATGACAGCCTGCCAAAAGCTTCCACAGCAGACATCCAAATGAGGAAGGACTCAGAGAGCCAGGCTCCTCAAGTCCCTTTGGCGCCTGCCTCTCAGGTAACTTTGAGAGAGCGACCACAGTCTGCAAAAGTGGTGGGTTCATTGCAAAACGTTGACTCTCGATGTCGACAGCTGGATGTGAGGAGGCTCTCTCTAGCACCTCCAAAAGATGAGAAGTCACTCTTGTTGTCTCCATTTTCTTACTCTCCTACCAGTTCTAAGGACGATCTGAATTGTCAGCCGCAGGAACGAGCAAGGACAGGGTTAGAATCTCACTGTCCTCCTCAATACACTACTTCCAAAATCAAAACCAAACCGGCATTGCGGTCTGGGGAAGTAGCCACAGTGACTCCAGTCAGAGCTGTCTCCAGCAGTACAGAGGTGGGTAGTCTCCAAGTGCCAGGCCCAAGTGATGCCTCCCTTGTCAAAGGCCAGAGCCGATCTCCAGAAAATCACATTCCAACAGGAGTCACTGATGAAGCAAACAAAGGAGTCAATTGCAAGAACCCTCCAGCATCACCTGACTCTCAAGGTGATCAGCAGACTGTCTGGTATGAATATGGCTGTGTGTGATGCTTTCGCCTCATCTCCTGTGACCAATCACCAAGGGATATGTGTATATATGTGCTCCACTACTGAAAATAGGAAGTAACAGTATCTCTAAACACACAGCCCATCTGCTTATTGTCTTGCCTGTCTTCTAGATGCTTACCATACACCTGAAAGACTGAATTGCCAAACATGGCTTCTTCTACTCCTGGAACACCTCGTGAATAGCCTGAACATGTCATCTTCTTGTACTCTCCCAGGCTCAAGAATTAAGCCGAACACTTGAACATATGGGATGCACACCATTGTATCTTATTTCGATTCTGCCTTTCTTCATTGACTTGAAAACTCTATGTATGTTTACTGGATTCAAGCCTTATTGAAACACTACTCAGTGCAGCAAAAACTCCTTTTACTTTAAAATACTATATTCTTTTTACTTGTCTATAAGTCTGTCCTTGGGTCTGCTTAAGGCACCTGCTGCTCATGTGCAGGATAACTCAAAAGTAAAGCAGGGTTTGGTAACTGGGTGCCCCTCTAGATGTTGTTGGACAGCAGCTGCCATCAACTCTTGTCAGTGCATCTATCTAGTAGTGAGGGATGATGGAGTTAGAGCCTAGTAACATCTTGAGGTCAGCATATTTCCTATTCCTGGCTTCCAATTCAGCCCCTCATTATGGTAAACAAGGCCTCTTAAATGTCCTGGATTTCCCCCTTTTTTTGTTGCTCCCATACTGGTGTAGAAGAGGTGCTGCCTTTTTATCTGTGCTTTCCTCAAACACTGGAACTATTGCACCCTTGTAGTCAAGGTCTCCTTTAAATGCACTATATTGGCGTGTTTACTACTGTGTAGTTAAAATCACATTACATGTGATTTTGTTGGGTGCCTAGAAAATACCATCATTCTGCTCACCTCCTAATGTAGAAAGTGTGTTTGTGGACCGTTGTTGTGTATCTTAAATGATACACAGCAAATTCCTTGAATGATCTCCATGGTTGCTGCAATCCTCACACTACTTTGTCCGACTGGAATGAATCTCACTGTAAAATTGAGGATTTCAAGTCCTAGCTTCTGGCTCAAGTCAGTTTGATGTATGTACAAACCAAAATGCATTTATATGCACATAAAAGGAAAAACTTTTTTATTGAATCATATTTATGCCCAGTGAAGTCTTTTTCTATTTCATGGGTTTAATTGACTGCATATACATACATATATATATATATAAATATATCTATTGTGTGTATGTCTGTTTCTATGTTTTTGGCTGTAAATATGCTTTTTTTACTTGTGGCAGATTAATGGAATTGTAAGATTTCTTGGTTTGGTGATTTATTTTAGTGAGGCACAATGCAATCTGTAACTATTTCACCCAACTTGTGGCAAGTGTGTGTGTGTGTGTGTATGAGTGAGATAGTAGGAATTACATTGTGAAAAGAGCAAGATGGTCTTTAATAAAGGCTTTTTAAAATACAGTTCTGTCCATTTGGCACATATCTTAGAAATACTACATTCATCTTCCAAATAGGTGGCAGGATCCATCAGCTTCATATCCTTTAGCCATTTCACCCTCATACCTGTTCCAGTCTCAAAAAAATGAAAACACTTACCTTTAACATTCAAGTTGATTCCCCAATTTTAAGATGTATAAGAACCTGTTGTTCTGTTTCCCAAGTATGCTTTTCAAATGGTATTTTCCAATTTTTTCCAGGTATTTCTTCCCAGCCATGCTTATTTATTTGCTATTTACTATGTTTATATCCCGCCCCTTTCATCCCAACAGGTACTCAGAGTGGCTTAGAAGTACAGGGAGATAAAAGGCTATAGCTCTGTGCAATAATTTTTTAATCAGTACTCACATTTTGAGAGGACTTCTTCATTGATTGTTTGTCTCTTTGGTGAACCTTGCTTACTAAATTCAAGCTCAATACAGATCTTAGTAACTTAAATTATCAAAGATCCGGAAACTGTGCCCTATGAGGAGCAGCTTAAAGAATTTGTCATGTTTAGTCTGCAGAAAAGGTTGAAAGGAGGCATGATCACCATGTTTAAATGTGTAAAAGATGTCATAAGGAGGAGGGAGCAGCCTTGTTTTCTGCTGCCCTGGAGACTAGGACTTGAAGCACTGGGTTCAAATTGCAGGAAAGAAGATTCCGCCTGAATGCTACTAAGAAATTCTTGACTGTAAGAGCTGTTCAACAGTGGAACTCACTACCTTGGAGTTTGGTGGAGGCTCCTTTTTTGGAGGTTTTTTTTAGCAGAGGCCATCTGTTGAGGGTGCTTTGAATGTGATTTTCCTGCACGGCAGGGGGTTGGGCTGGACGACTCACGAGGTCTCTTCCAATTCAGTGATTATATTCTTCTAGAATCTGACAGGGTGCTTCTAGGTCAAAGAATGACTGAAAGAGGAAGTGGCAGAGAGGCCACCATTATTTATTTATTAGTTTATCTTATTTTTATCCCACCTTTCTCACAAGATAGTGACTCAAGACAGCAAACAGTGAACATGACATGATACAATTAAAACTGAGCAAATCCATTAAAATATGAATATAAATGTTAAAAAACAAATATTTTGTGTCATGGAACAAAAATTTAACTACATTTAAAACAATACAGCATCCTTCAAAATTCCCGTCCACCCCATTCACAGCAGCCTGCCTCTCCAGTTGATAAATGCCTGATGACAGAAGTATATTTATAGATGTCTGCAAAAGGCAAGCAGAGATGGTGCCATCCTGGTCTCTCTTAAGAGGGGGTTCCAGAGTCTGGGAGCAGCCACCAAGAAAGCCCTTTCTTGCACTTGTTCTCACCAAGTGTGGTGGGACAGAGAGAATCATAGAATCATAGAGTTGGAAGAGACCTCATGGGCCATCCAGTCCAACCCCCTGCCAAGAAGCGGGAATATTGCATTCAAATCACCCCTGACAGATGGCCATCCAGCCTCTGTTAAAAGCTTCCAAAGAAGGAGTCTCCACCTCAGAAGGCCCTTTCCAGATGATTGCAGAGTTTAAGCAAGTTCAAACATCTGAATGCAGAAGTTTGTTATCTGTGCTGAACATCTAAGAACTTCAGGTTGGCATTTTGGTTTCAGTACAGTTTTCAAACAGTTCACTGTAGTAACGAAAAGAATCCATCTACCTCCCTTGACAAATGAAGAAAATCAGAGTATCCTCACTTATGTCCCCAACTGCAGGCCTTTCTACTTTTTAAAGACAAAGAGTAGCTCTCTCATTCGCTTTAGCTTTCAAAGTTAAAGAAAAAACATCTTGAATTAGTCACTAAAAATTGATTCCAATCCAGGATCAGATTTACAGTCTGAGAGGATGTGTTGTTCAGCATTTTTACTGTTATGCAATGTAACTTGTATCATGTTTTTAGAATCTTAAAAGTTCCTTCCCTGCGTTTCTCCATTGTTTTTTTCCTTCCACTACACAACTGTTTTTCCCATGTTTATATTAACATCCTTATCCGTGATAGCAGCAGTTGGCAAGCCTGTGGCTTATTACATTTAGCTTTGGTTTTCAAGACCCAAAGCAATATTCCCAAGGTAGGTGCTTAGGTAATATTTTTTACAAGTTTAATAGCAAAACATCTGGCCTAATTTAAAGAGACAGTCCTCGGTCATAAGGATTATTTGATCCACAGCCAAAGAACAGCAGAGACCCCAGTCTAATCCAATTATGGTGAGGTGATTTGGATTCTTAAGTACCTTATTTATTTATTTATTTTATTTGTCGTGTCAGGGCAACCAGTCAATTGTATTACATTTCTAACAGAACAAATCAAACAAACAGACAAAACACAAAATTTGCAAGCTTGGTAGTTGATTAAACGTCCTTTGACCAGTATCTGGCCACTTGGAGTGCCTCTGGTGTTGCCGCAAGAAGGTCCTCCATTGTGCATGTGGCAGGGCTCAGGGTGCATTGCAGCAGGTGGTCAGTGGTTTGCACTTCTCCACACTCGCATGCCGTGGATTCCACTTTGTGGCCCCATTTCTTGAGGTTGGCTTTGCATCTCATGGTGCCAGAACACAGTCTGTTCAGCGCCCTCCAAGTCGCCCAGTCTTCGGTGTGCCCAGGGGGGAGTCTCTCATTTGGTATCAGCCTTTGGTTGAGGTTTTGGGTTTGAGCCTGCCACTTTTGGACTCTCGCTTGCTGAGGTGTTCCAGCGAGTGTCTCTGTAGATCTTAGAAACCTATTTCTTGATTTAAGTCGTTGATGTGCTGGCTGATACCCAAACAGGTGATGAACTGGAGATGTCTCAGCCTTGGTCCTTTCCCTATTGGCTGCTACTTCCCGGCGGATGTCAGGTGGTGCAATACCGGCTAAGCAGTGTGATTTCTCCAGTGGTGTAGGGCGCAGACACCCCGTGATAATGCGGCATGTCTCATTAAGAGCCACAACTACTGTTTTAGTCTGCTGAGATGTGTTCCACACTGGGCATGCATACTCAGCAGCAGAGTAGCATAGCGCAAGGGCAGATGTCTTCACTGTGTCTGGTTGTGATCCCCAGGTTGTGCCAGTCAGCTTTTATATGATACTGTTTCTAGCACCCACTTTTTGCTTGATGTTCAGGCAGTGCTTCTTGTAGGTAAGAGCACAGTCCAGAGTGACTCCCAGGTATTTGGGTGCGCTGCAATGCTCCAGTGGGATTCCTTCCCAGGTAATCCTCGGAGCTCGGGATGCTTGTCTGTTCTCTTAAGTACCTAATCTATCTATACACATAATGAAATTGAAAAATGTGTATGTTTGTATGCGGCGGAGCTGTCCACTTACACGGACAGGCTTCCGCCTCCACAAACGGGCTATAGTTCCAAGTGCTGAGAAGCTTCCAAAGTCATTCCCTCCACTGGCATTGCAGGTTGGAGCGAGCACCATTAACATGTAGTCCAACCTCTGCCAATGTTTTCCCCAAACACCAACCACCCAAGAAATGCTTTCATTCTGGGACCATTTCATCCTAGATTTGACATGTTTCCTCCACTACACACAGGCATCCCAGGGTTCCTTGTGTGAAATTTGCATGATCCCGGCCACTGCCTTTCTCTTAACCCTTTCCTACCCTTTCCTATGGCACACAGCCATTTCAATTCTTGTTATCCTCTTAAGGGAAGAGGATCATGCAGCTGCCCTGATATTGTTGGACCACAACTCCCAGCAATTCTGACTAGGGCTGTTGCAACTTACAGTCAAACAATATCTGGTGGATTGTGATTTCTAAGCTGTCACCCTACCCAATACTTTAGGGTATTTAAATAATCAATAATACATATTAAAATGAAATATCCAGCTCTTCAAAAGTCAAAGTGTGGCTTTCCTAATCATTTTATGTATTACTAGCCATCCCCTGCCATGCGTCGCTGTGGCCAACCTTCCCTCTCTCCTTAATTTCCCTCCCTCTTTCCTTCTTTCCTTCCCTTTTTCTTTCTTTCTTTCTCTCTTTCCTTCCATTTCTTCTTCCCTTCCTTCCCCCTCTTTTCTTTCCCTTCCTCTTTCTCCCTTCTCTACCTATTCTTGGACTGCAACTTCCAGCAGTCCTCCTGACCCATTTATCTACCTACCTACCTATCTATAATCTATCTATCTCGAGGATTGCTGAGAGTTGCAGTCCAGGAATAGAAAATTGGACACATGTAGGGATTGGGATGCTCTCAAAGAAATCCAAGGAGAAGAAAGCTTGCAGCTTGGAAGCAGTGCATTTGCATCATCCTCCTCTCCTTAAAGGCCTGGTCTAGAGGATGCTGGCAGCTGTAGTCTGGAAGAGAGTGTGGATATGCTATTGTGTGTTTTGTTTGCCAGGGAAGTCGTTTTTGCGCATGCGCTGTAGTGTCTTTTTGCTTTTTTGGCTTTTTAAGTCCCTTCCGCTGTGTTTTCCAGTGTTTTTATGGGTGATGGTCACTCATTGGCCTGATAGGTGTATTGTGTCCAAATTTGCTGTCAATTCGTTCAGTGATTTTTGGGTTATGTAAATCCCACAAACAAACATTACATTTTTATTTACCGTATGTAGATATAGATTTCACACCCATTTATCCTGCCTTTAAAAAGTATTGGAAGAAATGGCAGGAAAGATAATCTGACTAATGTTTCATTGCTTTCGTATGTTTGCTCTGGTTTAGGATAACAGATTTAGAGCTTAATGAATGTAATACATATACATAAAACCCCCACATTTCCTCACAGAACACATAATCGATATAATTAAGAGACATTAATGGAGGATTAGATGTGTCACTGCTAGGCTCTTACTTTCCGTAATATCTAACAGTTCTTTCAAATTCAAAACAAGTTCTTCACTTAATATCAGTTGTTATGCATTTCAGGGTCAGCCCAAGATGCTTTGCTTCACTGGACCTGAAGGCAGGAGATTAATTTTGGGACTGAAGGGGTTATTTGGATTAGATGCTGCTGACCTCTCATGAGTATTGATGGGGGAAAGTGTGGTGTGCTTCTTCACCAATCATTTCCTACATTTCCCAGTATACCAGCTATTATCAAGGTGAAGAATGGACAAAAGTGTATGGGGTCCAGTTGTCAGTCTCACTGAAATTGCAGCTTCACACAGGAAAGCTTGGGTTCCTTTAGAGTTAGCCCAGACTAGAAAAGACCCATTGATTCAATTTCTGAATGGTGAATCACATGTAAGTAAGTCCAGTTGATTCAACATGTCTATTCTAATTGGGAAAAGCAATAGGATTCAGGCTTAAAGTCTGTGCTGTTGCCTATATTTTGCATTTTACTTGATATTAATTTATTCATCTGATTTCTCTGCTGCCACTATTCAGCAGAGGGTGTACATGTGTACAAAATGGGAGTTTAGCTGCTTGAGGAGAGAAAAAGCAGAATATAAATAAACAACAACAGTTTTAAAGTGCTTCGGACCCCAAATATTTTATATCGTGGATGGACAGAGCCATGGGACCTGTACATCCCATATTTCAACACAGGATACTGGCTGACTAGCTCAGGGGTAATGACCATTGGGATTGGGTTGCTGGGAGTTTCTAGGCTGTATGGTCATGTTCCTGAAGCATTCTCTCCTGATGTTTCACCCACATCTGTGACAAGCATTCTTAGAGCTTATGAGGTCTGTTAGCAACTAGCCAAATGAGGTTTAAATATCTGTAGAATGTCCAGGGTGGGAGAAAGAACTCTTGTCTGCTTGAGGCATGCATGAATGTTGCAGCTGGCCACCTTGATTAGCATTTAATGGCCTTGCAGCTTCAAAGCCTGGCTGATTACTCATAACCCCACTTGCCAAGTTTCTAACAGACCTTGCTACCTCGATGCCTGCCATAGATGTGGGTGAAACTTCAGGAGAGAAGGCTTCTGGAACATGGCCATTCAACCTGGAAAACTCACAGCAACCTAGTGATTCCGGCCATGAAAGCCTTCGACAACACATTGACCATAGGATTGCTTTGCTGTTTCAACACCTGCCTCAGAAGGTAGCACTCTGGAGAGGTGTTCCCTCTAAATCAGTGGTTTTCAACCTATGGTTCCCCAGATGTTTTGGCCTACAACTCCCAGAAATCCCAACCAGTTTACCAGCTGTTAGGATTTCTGGGAGTTGAAGGCCAAAACATCTGAGGATCCACAGGTTGAGAACCACTGCTCTAAATATATATTCAGCTTTTCTGCTAGGTTCTCCAGCACAGTTTTAGGATTAACGTCTGCTAGAGATTGATCATAGAATCACATTGGATGACCTACAAACGCATAGAGGACTGTGCTCTCTAGATCCTCAAGCACAATTATGTGGTCAATGTCCACTGGAAGCTGGCAACAGAATCGCACTGGGGGACATGGAGATTCCCAGAGAAAACTTATTAAACAGATCTGTGATGAATCAAATCCGTGAAAAACCTGCAAATGCTGAAGCCAACTGTACTTGACTCTGCCTAATGGTAGGACTGGCTCTACAAGGAGCCAGATGCTGGACAATATGCACTGTTTGTGTGATCTCAGTGTTTGTTCAGACATGGGAAGGACAAGAACAGCAGCTGAGTGTAGCATGAACTGCTGCTGCTGCTCCTCCTCCTCTGTCTCAGTGACAGCTGAGCTCTGTGCTGGGAGGTGGTTAGTCAGTTGTGGGCAAGAAAAGCAGAAGAACTCTGCAGCCTCAGAAGCTAAGTATGTTTAAAGACTCCTGATAACATGGTACTTTTTTTACAGGTAAGTAATCACTTCATTACTATTATTATTATTATTATTATTATTATTATTATTATTATTATTATTTTAGTAAGTCTAAAATAAGCAACAAAGTTAGACATTTCATGTATTTGTATTTCTTTCATTCTATACTGGGTCATTCAAGTTCTTATTCCTCGGAGCTTCCAAAAACTCTCAATGTAAATATAACATTGAAGCAAATGTTCTTGGAAATGAAAATAAAGCAGCAGTCACTCTAGTTAAGGGTTCTTCAGGAACAATCAGCTGAGTATTGAGTTAGTTTCATGAATATTAAATATGAACTGCTATATTTTGAAGGAATTAGCACAATAACTTCTGAGTCTTCCTTATTTATTTGCCCTATTTATACCCCGCCTTTCTCTACCCCAAGGGGGACTCAAGGCGGCAATTATGCAATGCCGTAACACAGTGTTGCTCAGCTTGGAGGTTGGGACCCCTGGGGGGTTGCGAGAGGGTGTCAGAGGGGTCGCCAAAGACCATCAGGAAACAGTATTTGGTGTTGGTCATGGGAGTTCTGTATGGAAAGTTTGACCCAATTCTATCACTGGTGGGGTTCAGAATGCTCTTTGATTGTAGGTGAACTATAAATCCAAGCAAATACAACTCCCAGATTTCAAAATCTATTTTCCCCAAACTCCAACAGTGTTCACATTTGGGTATATTGAGTATTCGTGCCAAGTTTGGTCGAGATCCATCATTTTTTGAGTCCACAGTGCTCTCTGCATGTAAGTGAACTACAACTCCAAAACTCAAGGTCAATGCCCACCAAACCCTTCCAGTATTTTCTGTTGATCATGGGAGTTCTGTGTGCCAAGACTGGTTCAGTTCCATAGCTGGTAGAATTCAGAATGCTCTTTGATTGTAGGCGAATTATACATCCCAACAACTACAACTCCCAAATGACAAAATCAATCCCCTCCCAAACCCACCAGTGTTCAGATGTGGGCGTATCAGATATTTGTGCCAAATTAGGTCCAGTGATTGAAAATACATCCTGAATTTCAGATATTTACATTACAATTCATAACAGTAGCAAAATGACACTTATGAAGTAGCAATGAAAATAACGTTATGGTTGGGGGTCACCTCAACATGAGGGACTGTACTAAGGGGTTGCGGCATTAGGAAGGTTGAGAAACACTGCCTTAACATATGCAACAGTAAACTTACAATCAATTAAATTAAATTAATGCATATTAAACATTTAAAATTACATTCAGTATTAAAATCACGCCATCCAAAATCATAGTCTAAGGCCGTTCCGTAGTCATTGCACATATTCCAATTATATCAGTGCACTTTGCCATCTCCAAAAACCTAATCCCAGAGTCAGGTTTTTACTCTCCTTCTGAAGGCTAGGATGGAGGGGGCTGATCTAATGTCACTAGGGAGGGAGTGGCTGAGGGGCCACCACTGAGAAGGCCCTGCCTGTTGTCCCCACCAGTCACGCATGCAAGGAGGGTGGAATCAAGAGCAAGGCCTCCCCAGACTATCTTAATCTTCAAGGTGGTTCATAGGGGGAGATACGTTTGGACAGGTAGATTGGACCGGAACTGTTTAGGGCTTTATAGGCTAAAGCCAGCACTTTGAATTATGCTTGGTAGGAGACTAGCAGCCAGTGAAGCTGACACAATAGGGGGTTGTGTGCTCCATGTGCGCCACTCCAGTGAGCAACCTGGCTGCTGCCCGTTGCCTAATAAACCCCTATGAAATTAATGAGATTGCCATAAGTTGGTAGGCTATTTGAAGGCACATACACGCGCATAGTATGTTTTAAGTTCATAACATTACTTTGTGATATAGTTGTCATCAGTTGATTTAGTTCTGGAAAAAGTTTTTATGCACACCTACCTAGAGCAATATATCATTATATACAATGGAGCTTACTTCCAAGTTGACTGCAGTCATAACCACATGTGAATATTCACTATCAGGCTACCTGCTGTATTTATATCTTGGGGCAATGACTGTATGCAGTCATACTTACATCTTGCTTTCTGTAAACCATTGCTTGACTCAGGTTGGAACACAATGCTGGAATATATAGAATCCAGCACAGCTCCTCTTTAGTTACACCAGGCCAAATAAAAGAGGTGCTACACTGTTCTGAAAATAATTAAGTGGGGAGCACACATAACATGAGAACGCACCCTATTCCATAACTTTGGGACAGCTCTCAGGCATTGAACAGGCATGCATCTCTCCTTAGTATCTCATTTCCCAAGTGCATATCCTCCCCAGGGTTTTATTTACTTCTAAGGCATCGGAAACAGTCTGTAATTCAGAAAACCATTGGAAAAGGAATATAATCTTTGTCAATTAAATTAGAAAGCAAGCCAAGGAAACAGATGCTAAGAGAATTTTTCTAAGGTCTGTGCTGTTTGACCATGGTGCAGACTGTTTTGACAGGTGATGGCAATATATAAAGAGAGAAGCTGGGATACACAAGCTGCAAGATTGAGCAGGGAGGTGTGCTTCGTGTCCTCGGAGACCCCATCAAGGATTTTAAAATCTAAAGCTGGGGGATAGAAATAATTGATGCTTGCGACCATAATGTTATTGTTACTCCTGTTATTTATTAGCAGTTAAATCTATCTAAAAAGAACAACATACACAGCCCACGAAATCCTCTTTTCTCCAAGCAACCAGGTATCAAAAGCCTACTAAAGATGAACAACTTGCCAACCTACAAAAGAATAAAAAGAAGGATACAGGTCTAACTTCTCTAGAAATTGAGTTCCAAGTCCTGGGAGAAACCATAGAGAAGGCCTTAAAACACAAGCCAAGTCATATAGGTAGATGTCCTTCAGATAAACTAGACTTAGATCCTGTCACCCAACCAAAGCTAGAGAAAAAAGTGTTTAGGTCAATACTCCCAGAATCCCAAGGTGACTTTCTATCCAAGGGATTCAAGGAATCATAGCCACAAAAAGTAATCTTTCTGAGCCTAGCTCCCAATAGTCTTTCTGCACATTGCTAGAATGTTTGGTTCATCTATGACAACATTTCTCAACCTGGGGGTCAGGTCCCCGGGGTGGGGGGTCTTGAGGGGAGTGTCAGAGGGGTTGCCAAAAATCATCAGAGGGTTCAATGCTCTTTGATTGTAGGTGAACTATAAATCCCAGCAACTACAACTCCAAAATGCCAAGTTCTATTCTCCCCAAACTCCACCAGTGTTCACATTTGGGCATATTGAGTAACTGTGCCAAGTTTGGTCCAGAACCATCATTGTTTGAGTCCTCAATGTTCTCTGGATGTAGGTGAACTACAACTCCAAAACTCAAGGTCAATGCCCACCAAACCCTTCCAGTATTTTCTGTGGGTCATGGGAGTTCTGTGTGCCAAGACTGGTTCAATTCCATAGTTGGTGGAATTCAGAATGCTCTTTGATTGTAGATGAACTATAAATACCAGTAACTACAACTCCCAAATTACAAAATCAATCCCCCCCCCCTCCCCGCCCCAACCCCACCAGTATTCAAATTTGGGCGTATTGGGTATTTGTGCCAAATTTGGTCTAGTGAATGAAAATACATCCTGCATATCAGATATTTACCTTACAATTCATAACAGTAGCAAAATTATAGTTATGAAGTAGCAATGAAAATAATGTTATGGTTGGGGGTCACCACAACATGAGGAACTGTATTAATGGGTTGAGACATTAGGAAGGTTGAGAAACACTGATCTAGACTCTTCTAATACTACTCATCTCCTCCTCGCCGTTCTTTCCTTCCCTTTTTGGCTATATAGGAAAATCTTAGGTAATAAAATTGGTTTGAAAATGAGCTTTCTCATTTCAAACAGCAGCACAATTAGGAAAGAGTTGATGATGTGTATTCATGAGTTAACTATCTGCTATGGTGTGACAGCTGTAATATCTCACCTTCAGCATGGACACATCTGGCCTCAGACTTCTATGCAATGGCTCTAGTAATACTTTTACTGCTCAGGAAACACCCTTCCACAGCTGCTTTGCCAAACGTCTTTCCTCTCTTTGGTCAGTCTCCACCACACCACCCACAAGGAGAGGCTCAGGCATTCGTTTATTTGTAGTTTGTTCCATGGGGCCAGGAAGAGCTGCCTGTTCTCTAATTCTACAAATCCCTATTGTTTCCATCTAAATTTGCTCCTCTCTAAGGGCTATTTTAGATGTGACGCATTTCCTACAGGAAAAGCTTTGGGGTGTGAGGAATATCTAGCAAATAACTGGCACACCTTTTTTTGTGAATTGCCTTCACCCGTCGACTTTTGCTGCATTTCTGTACATTTGTGGGTGACGGGCAGTAGCTAACTGACAAATCTCAGGGTGAGTATTCAGCAATGTGCTCACATTGTTTTGCCAATGCGCAATAATGGTGGTGGCACTCAAGAGTGTGGCTGGTTCATGGTCAGCAAGCACATTTGGCACTAAATTTACCTTGAGAAGAGGCTGGATAGCCAATAGCAGGGGCTTGGAAATGGTCTGGTAGACCTGGATACAGGTGGCAGCAGATGGTGGACATATGTTGGCCAATAGTACCACACTGTGTTTCCTGATAAACCTTGTTCTTGCAGGCTTTAAAGTCATTTCTGATATATGGCAACCCTAAAACAAACCTGCTGCAAGGTTTTCTGGGGCTGAGCGTGTGTGACATGCCCAAGATCACCAGAGGCTTTTCATGGCCAATTAGGGGATCAAATCTCTTCTCTAGTGCCATAGTCCAACACTTAAACCACTACACCACACTGGGTCTCTCCTGATAAGCTACCTGAGCAAAAATAATTACCTTGGCTGATGGATGGATCAGGTCTCTGCTCTTATTACAAACCTCAAATCTTGTGTGTTTATGTGTGTGTGTGTCTTCAACGAGGGTATCAGCCCATGACTTTTGTATGTGGACAAGTTACTAAGATAAGAATGGTTCCTTCAAGCACTTGGATAGCAATAAATAATGCATTGAAATAATCCAGATTAGATGTTACTAGAGCAAGGATAGCTCTGATCAGCCTATCTCTGACTGGAAAAGGTCAGAGCTAGAACATCAGATATGTAGAAAGACAGAGGTCTAACTCAAGCATTACCTACGTAGTCTAAGTCAAAACACCACCTCCATCACTGCTTTCCTGATGTGGAAGAGGGGTTCTGATTCACATGAAGCAATTCACAGTGCAAGCAAGAACTCCAATCCTGATTATTTGTGTAAACAGGCTCTTCACCAAAACACCCCCTTTAAATTTGCCTCTTTCCACATGAAAAAAGCAGAGATGGGGGGACAAGAATAACACCTGGATTTAATTATATCTGCTGTGACTTGTCATAAAACAGACTTTGTACTCAAGAATACATTTTGTCACCACAGTCATGACACATGAACTAGTCATCTTAAACTGAGGAGGAACACATGGAAAGTCTCTACAGCAGTGTCTCTCAACCTTCCTAATGCCATGATCCCTTAATAAAGTTCCTCAGGTTGTGGTGACCCCAACCATAAAATTATTTTTGTTGGTACTTCATAAATGTAGTTTTGCCACTGTTAGGAATTGTAATGTAAATATCTGATGTGCAGAATGTATTTTCATTCACTGGACCAAATTTGGCAAAAATACCCAATATGCCCATTACGTGGGGTTGGATTGATTTCGTCATTTGGGAGTTGTCGTTGCTGGGATTTATAGTTCACCTAAAATCAAAGAGCATTCTGAAATACACCAACGATGGAATTGAACCAGAATTCCCATAACTAACAGAAAATACTGGAAGGGTTTGGTGGGCATTACCTTGAGTTTTGGTGTTGTAGTTCATGTACATCCAGAGAGTACTGTGGACTCAGACAATGACAGATCTGGAGCAAAACTTGGCAAGCATACTCAATATACCCAAATGTGACCACTGGTGGGGTTTGGGGAAAATAGACCTTGACATATGGGAGCTGTAGTTGCTGGGATTTATCGTTCACCTGCAATCAAAGAGCATTCTGAACCCCACCAACGATAGAATTGGGTCAAACTTCCCAAACAAAACCCCCATGCCTTGAAGGGACTCACTGGCAAGAACCTTCCTCCAGCCTCATGTGCTCTCCCTTGCCTGTACATGTGCACCATGCTGCCATGCGCTGGGCATGCTTGCTCTCCCCTCCCTGTTTGGAATCTCAGAAGCAGCCCTTCCCTAGGCGGAGAGGCCAGCTGAGAGGCCGGCCAATTACAGCAAAGGAGGGCTTTTGGTGGGAGGATTCACCATATGTTTCCAAAAAGGAAGAGAAAAACAGGTGGAGAGATCTTCAGCCTTCTCTGGCAAAGGGGTTTCTAAGACCATCAGAAATATATGTCTTGTGATGGTCATTGTGACCCCTCTGAAACCTCCCCATTGGTCCCAACCCCCAGGTTGAGAAATGCTGCTCTACAGCCTATAGATATACACCGAAAGCAGGTGAAGCTACTCTTTAATTTCCTCCCTTCACACTAATTAACAGTGCTTCTTCTCCATCAAAACGGTTTCTCCTACTGTCATTTAATTGACTACCTCTCTTGGATGTAAACTATTATGAGCAATATGTTCATAATATGTCCATAACTCTTTTGTCTCTTGCTGTTGTTGCAATAACACTCTTATGTTTTCTGGTTTTCTCTTTATGAATTTCTGCTAAATATCACTGTGCAAAAGATCTGTTATGGCTGATTCCACAGTAAGGTTAGGATTAATCAGGAAAATCCATTTAGTCATCTACTTTTGGTCTATTAAGAAACTAATTTCCAGTGACAAAGAAGCAGCACTTCCATGGTGGATCATGCACTCCGGAAGTGTACTGAAATACAGTCTTGAAAATAATGTGAGAAGATGTGAAGCAACATTTAGAAATGTTAGAACTTTAAGCTTAGCCACCATCTGGATATCACAGTGCTAGGTCTTCAAACCTCAGTAAATGTGTGTGGATATGTAAAACTATTCCATCAAAGTAGGATAATACAGCAAGCAGTTTGTCTTTGTGGGGAAGTCCCACTCTTCAATTCAAAATCAAAGCAGAAATTTCTAAGGAACCACCTACTCTGCAACCAAGATGAGAAAAGGCCAGGAATTGCCCTGATTTGAAATCTTCCATCCTAAATTCTGACGCTTCCTTTGGGGTCTAGCTTTCTATCTGCTATGAGAGAATTGTCCGTCTGCAGAGACATTGCCCAGGGGACACCTGGAAGTTTTACCATTATGTGGGGGGCTTCCTCGTGTCCCTGCATGGGAAGCTGGAGCTGACAGATGGGATCTCACCCTGTCTTGCAGATTCAAACCACTGACCTTCAGGTCAGAAGTTCTGATGGCACAAGGGTTTAACTCATTGTACCACCGTAGCTGCTATAATTCTTTGATTATAGATGACCATTGTAAAAGTAAAAATTTTAAAATTGTTTATTTTCCTTCAGAGAAGCCTTTTATAGACATGTATAGGTCCTTCAACATGTCTTTGGTCAATTTCCACTGGAAGATGGCTTCTCTCATGTCCCCGCCTGGGGAACTGGAGCTGATAGAGGAAGTTCATCCGCACTCTCCCTGGATTCGAATCTCTGACCTGTTGGTTTTCAGTCCTGCTGGCACAAGGGTTTAACCCATTGCACCAGTGGGGGCTCCTTCATATAGTTTATCTTCTATTTATAATGTGTAACAATAATGTTATAGTCCACCATGTTTGTAATACTATGCAACCAAATCTGTCTGGACAGATGGCGAGGCAGCCAGACTCTAAAAAGTGTCAGTAATGACAAAGTTCTGTTCCTGGATTGAAAGTGTGTGTTCCTGTGCAGTGCTTACTTGGGCAGAAGTGGTCCTACCGCATTAGGTTTCTTCATGTGGCAGATACTTCATGAAACGTTTGGAGAGCATAGTTTCTCTGGCCAGGACAAAAAAATGGAACTTTTGCAGTTATTTGCATATCCAAATCTCAGCATATAAAGTGTAAAAAAAAAAAGCTGAAGTTTCTGGCGGAAGTCCTGTGGCGGCCATCATGGGAGCCTCTAAATCTTGCAGCAAAGCATCAAGTCTGGACAATAGAGGCAGAAATCCTGGGACCAACAGGGCTGTATTTGGACCTCTTCTGAAGTCCTGGGATTTTTTGCCCTTGTTCAAAACCCATGATTTAGTGCTGTCTGGAAGCACCCTCTGTTTTCCCTCAAGGAAAATCTCCACCACTGTCAGAAATTTAATGCGGGGAAAGAACAGAAAACTCTGCTTATACAAAACAAGGACCTCAACTGACCACACTTTTTCCTCTCCACTTTCCAGTCACCTTTGCATTTACCCTTTTTCTCTCAGTCAGCTTTATCAGAACAGGAAGACTTTGGCCATAGAGAGAAGTTACAAAGATCCATTCAATATCTTTCCTTGGAACCAGAGATTTTCAAACCACTGTAGCTGTCTAGCAGTTATCAAAGTTATTTTCCAAGATAAAAAAGACATTTAGAAAAGCCGTCAGTAAGTATAGCCTTTGTTTTATCCCACAAGAGGGATAAACACACAAAGACATGGTGAAAATGATTAAGGAAACACAACATTAAAGCAAAAGATGGAAGAGCAGAAAGTAAAATCATAATTCTATGAAAAACGGAGGGACCTGAATTGCACAGGGCATCTGCAAGATGCTCCTGCTAGTACAGAAGATATAAAGTAATTGGAGAATTGGCAGAAACACCTTCAAGATAGAAACAGCAGAAGCAGTTTTCAGCAGTTCTGGCTTGACAGGAACAGTCCCTATTAATCCTCTACCATCCCTCTTATTTAGTTGCATTTAAAATGCCCCAGCTTTTCTCTCCTCCTTCCACTTTCTCCCTTGAGCTTAGTTCAACTGCGTGCTATCCTGATCATACTCTGAAGTTATTTACCCATATGCATCAAAGTTTAAATCTGTGATATATTGCTCAAAAATATGCAAAAAAGGCTGTTTCTAAGCTTTAGAAAGTTCCAAACAGAGGCATTTCCATATGCGTGAGTCATAGAAACCAGGCACAACAGTAATTGTTTCAAATATGAGTTACAATACTGCGCCTCTTGAGCAACCCTAATCCTGGCCTTGTTTGTTTGGGCAGAATTGGCAGGCAGCATTCATTTAAAGTGCTTTTGTTGTTCCTGTTTGCAAGCTATATTTGGACTTAATCCATGGTTTGTGTTACAAATTGCCATCAGCATTGCATCCATTGGCATATTGTGAGCTGAGAGGAAATTATTTGGTTGAACACAATAGCATCAGAGTCTGAAGTAAACAGAATGAAGGGTATTGTATTGAATACTTGATTTTCATAGGGTAAAAACTGAATCGAATTATTTCTATTTTGTCTGTTATAAACACTTGTTCATATGAATAATGTTTTCTGCTTCACACATGACATTTCGATAAGCAGATGTAAAGATAATTTTGCCCTAAAGTTCTCTAAACTGGCTGTTTGTCATTGTTATTTATCAATTCAGTAGCTTCCGACTCTTTGTGACCTCATGGACCAGTCCACGCCAGAGCTCCCTGTTGGACCTCGCCACCCCCAGCTCCTTCAAGGTCAAGCCAGTCACTTCAAGGATATCATCCATCCATGTTGCCCTTGGTCTGTCCCTCTTCTTTTTTCCTTCCATTTTCCTCAGCATCATTATCTTCTCCAAGCTTTTCTGTCTTCTCTTTATGTGCTCAAAGCATTTCGTCTTTGCCTCTAATATCCTCCCTTCCAGTGAGCAGCTGGGCATTATTTCCTGGAGTATGGGCTGGTTTGATCTTCTTGCGATCCAAGGCACTCTCAGAATTTTTCTCCAGTGCCACAGTTCAAAAGCATCTATCTTCCTTCGCTCAGCCTTCCTTATGGTCCAGCTCTCGCATCCATAGGTTACTACAGGGGAAACCATTGCTTTAACTATGTGGATCTTCGTTGCCAGTGTGATGACTCTTCTATGCACATTGACAATTTGTACACTACTTGTGAACCCTGATGTGCCACTGCACATGCAATGCGTCTGCATGTGGAAGCCCACTGTCAGTTTCATACAGTTGTGATCCACAATTTTGTGTCCATTTCACCACTGGATGGCTAAACATCAAGCCCATGAAATTATGTATAACTTTCCTCCTTCTAAATTAAGCATGCACAGGAATTGTGGAGAGGAGAGATTCAAACATCCTGTTTTTATGTAAAAATTTGCACATATGCTTTATGATGTTAAAAAACAAACACAATAGACACCAATTGATTTGCTCACCTCTGTTAAACATCTGCTTGCATGAATTCTCAGATAAAAAGCATTAAAATCTATTTGGGTCCTGACTCAGAGGAAAGTCACACATATTTACATTAGAATTTACAAATCAAAGATATAGCTGTTTCAGTCTGGAAGTGCCTGGTACATATTTAACAAATTGTGTTGTTTGAGCCTGTGATTCTGTCTGCCCTCATGATGATGACATGAAGTGTAGGATGCTTTTCTTTTGAAGTCTCACGTGCTTAAGTCTCATGCCTCACCCCCCTTCCAACCCCAGAGATCTCTCTGTTCTGAGGACCAAGATTTATTGGAAGTTCCCAGTTTTAAGACCTTGCGTCTAACAGCAACTAGATGCAGAGCCTTTACAGTAGTGGCACCATTGCTCTGGAACACTCTGCCACCAGAAGTGCATGCCTTGCGGGACTTATCAGCCTTCCGCAGGGCTTGTAAGACATATTTGTTTCGACAGGCTTTTGCCCTTTGATATGTTGTTTTAATTTGTGTTAGATTCCAGTTTGTTTTTGTAAGCCGCTCCGAGCCCTCGGGGAGTGGCGGCATAAAAGTTTGAACAATAAATAAATAAATAAATAAATGTTGGTTCATATTGCTCCTCTCCAGTTTCAAGTGCAACTGGTATGGCAGCTCTAAACCACTCTAATCCAATATACATTTTATTTATTATCAGAAGTAAATTGGGAATGCAGTTATAATGCATTTAAAAAAACCCACAAAGTTAAAAACTTGGCATTGTACTAAATTTCCTTTGATCAGAAGCTGGCTACTTGGAGTGCCTCTGTAAGAAGGTATTCCATTGTGCATGTGGCAGGGCTCAGGTTGCATTGTAGTAAGTGGTCTGCGGTTTGTTCTTCTCCGTACTCACGTGTTGTGGACTCCACTTTGTGGCCCCATTGCTTAAGATTAGCTTTGCATCTGGTGACTTGCAGCATGCAACCATCCAATATAAATAAAGGCTTTGAATACTTAGGGTTTAATTCCCTAGGCTGCTAAGTAAAATTTTTTGTGACTCTTTCCAGAAGGGTGTCTTCAAGAGCATGTTGGAAGGAAACTTTGTGTTTTGAAAAACTTTTGTCATGTCCAGTACAGAAAAATCATAACCAGCTATTGGTTTACACTACAGTTATTGGGTTTAAAAAAAAAGAAATTACGCAAGAAAATTCTGTGACAGAATAATCTTAAGAGTTTCCATAGGCTGGAAATGACTTGAAAACACACCCAATAGCATGTTAATGCGCATGGCCTCTCTCCATGGGATTTGTAAATGTGAAAAATGTGTAAATCCCTGGGCACAGGCAGAATGGATGGAGGGGCCAGAGCAAGTGCTGGATCGAAACATCATCATCATCATCATCATCATCATCTTGTTTTTAATTCCACCCTATCTCCCCTGGGGGACTCAAGGCACATTGAAGGGAGAGATTGCCACCCACCTCTGTGTCATGGCATGATGGATCCATGCCTGCCCTTTCCTCACTCCCATATTCTTTCTGCAGACAAAGCAATGTTTGTTGGGATGGAGAGACCCTTTTATCTCCTGGGCCTAGGTATGATAGAGCTCTGTTTGCCTTTTCTCTTCCTCCACAGCAAGAACAGTGGGACGGTTCTTTTCAACACAGCCCTCCTTCACTACAGCCCTTTGTTCAGGTTGAAACTTTTCTCCGAAGGTTACCCTCCTCTGGGTAAGGCTGTAGGGAGGAAGGAGAGATCTATTACATTTTGGTCTTCCTATAGGAGGTGAATGTTCTTCTTTTGGATAGAATGATAGACCTTCATTCCATATGGATGTACATAACTGGCACCTAGCTGATAATACATATTTTGCCATGAACCCTGTTCTGAAGAAATCATGGGCCACAGTTATGACCAATGATGTGGTAAGAAGGTGCAGGCTAAAATGGACTGCAAACAGATGGTACAGGGTACAGATGAAATTCTTGCTGAATGTCAAATCTCTGGTTAAAATCGGTAGTGCCAAAAATAGAGGGTTTTTTTGTGGATGGGTGGGTTAGAACAATTACAACACTCTTTAGTTATTGCCCTTGTGGTTAACAATGTAATTCCTAGTGGGAACCTTAGAACAAACTTCCTGTTGGGCGACCAACACAGTTAACACACCAAGGGCAACCAAGGTTAATGTTTCTGTGCTTCCAAAGTCTTAAAAAATAATTTAAATAGCTATGTGTTTCTATGATTCATGCTATAAAGTTGTAGAGATGTCTGAAGATATAAATTTTTCAGTAATGATGTGAACTGCTCATCACACCATGTTTATGTCATTATATATAAAAGATTCCACCTGTTCACACTAACAGTTTGTGAAGATTTGAAGATCTTAGTTTGTATGTTATTCAAGCTGCATGTACTAAAATCTGTTGCCATATTTTCCTTGCAAAGGTAGTTCAGCTGTTGTTGGCTTGCATCCAATTCTGTTTTTAACCGATTTCCTGTTTAACATTGGTTATTTAATTGCATGTTTGGATTGCAACCGTTTAACCTGTGCCTGCCAGGTCCGGGGTTTATTGGTGTGCACATGTTAAAAAGAAGAGAAAGAAGAGAGGTTGTTTTTCTGATATTTTAAGACTCTTTTCACATTTTGATGATGCCCTTGTTGGGTTGCTGGTGGAAAGAAACACTAGAAAAAGAGAAATATATAGAGGAAATTACTATAGTGAAGTAGATCAGGCTGGAAAATAATAAGATTTTTCCCCTTGTTCTTATTGTCCATGCCTTCAATTCCCCACAGAGCCATTTAATCCAATATTCTTTTGTGACCTTTTTGAATATTGCATCTGAAATATAAAGCGCAGAGTGTCTGAAAAATAATAACTTCTGTCATAGCAGGCAACCTATATCTCTTTAAGTCAATAGGAGACTATATATCAACTTCAATTTCATGTGGATTGGTTGCCCTGTTAGAATTGAGGACTTGGTGTGAGTTTTCTGGGCTGTATGTCCACATACAAGAAGCATTATCTCCTGACATTTCACCTGCATCTATGACAGGCATCCTCAGAGGTTGTGAGGTCTGTTGGAAACTAGGAAAATGGGGCTTATATATGTGTGGAATGTCCAGTGTGGGAGAAAGAACTCTTGTCTGTTTGAGGTTGGTGTGAATGTTTCAGTTGGACACCTTGATTAACATTTAATGGCCTAGCAGTCCATTTCAAGGTCTGGCTTCTTATTGCCTGGGGGAATCCTTTGCTGGGAGGTAATTAGCTGGCCCTGATTGTTTCTTGTCTGGGATTCCCCTGTTTTTGAGTGTTTTTTATTTACTGTTACAATTTTAGAGGGTTTTTTTAATACTGGTAGCCAGATTTTGATCATTTCCTTTTTCCTGGTTTCTTCCTTTTTGTTGAAATTGTCCACATGCTTGTGGATTTCAGTAGCTTCTCTGTATAGTCTGACATGGTAGTTGTTAGAGTGGTCCAGCATTTCTGTGTTCTCAAATAATATGCTGTGTCCAGGTTAGTTCATCAGTTGCTCTGCTATGGCTGACTTCTCTGGTTGAAGTACTCTGCAGTGCCTTTCATGTTCTGTGATTTGTGTTTGGGCAATGCTGCATTCGGTGGTCCCTATGTAGACTTGTCCACAGCTGCATGGTATATGGTAGACTCCTGAAGAGGTGAGAGGACCCCTCTTGTCCTTTGCTGAACATAGAATTTGTTGAATTTTCTTTGTGGGTCTCAAGTTAGTTTGTAGGATGTGTTTCTTCATCAGATTCCCTATGCGGTCAGTGGTTCCCATGATGTATGGCAGTAACACTTTTGTCTTTACTCTCGTGGCTTGTTCTTGCAGTTCTGATGCCTGCGATGGAGTATCCATTAGTCTGCAAAGCCCAGTTGAGGACTTTGTTTTAGCTATATTCCAGAATTGTCAATTCACTACAATTCTTAACAATGTGTTGAGCAATAATATTGACCTTAAATTTATAGATATAATAGTCATATGAATAATACGATATTTGTGAAAAGGAAGCCAAGCAGACAAGGGAATTTCCAAGTGCAAATAAGTTCAGTCTTTTAGCTGATGCAATGAGTAATAATGTGTCTTATTTAGGATGGAAACTATACACTGCTGACTAATTAGCCCATTGTTTATATTTTGCTTAATGCTACAGTGATATTTTATTACCTCTGAAGGAATTATACACAAACATATGTTATTTTGCAATATATTAGAGTAAAATGCCAAATGCACAGCTGTTCTTGGGCAGGAACAGCTCTCATAAAGTGTACAAAATTTGCAAGACGAAGTATTGTAGTAGTTGGAAGATGGGAAATAATGATCTCAATTAGCTCTTCCTCATAAAATTCAGTCCTACCATGGCAAGCAGAAGGCATGATCCCAATCCATTTCCCCTTACCCCTTTGAAATCAGTGGAAGAAGTTACATCCACGACAATCCAATTGCTTCCAATTCGACTCAGGAAAACTTTTTTGAATTGTCTCCATCTTCCCTTGACATGGCTGGGAGAGAGAGCTATCAAAATGGTAAAGTGTGAATCCTTTATACAGTTTTTACTCTATATGCCCTAAGTCTAGAATAGAAAATATAGTAACTGGCTGTATAATTTTATTCATTTTAGTCTTTTTATATGGAGGGTGTATATTAATGACTTTTAGAAACAGTTTAGAGAGATGATGTGCTTAGGAATTTAGATATGGACATCTTTTTGAAAGACTCTTTCTGGGTTGGTTGTGTCGCCTTGGGAAGTCATTTCTCCCCAGATTTATTTCCCTCAGCAAAACCGGGTAAAAATGATGACATAGCGCTGCTTTTATCACAGCAGGACATTTAAAAAGTGCATTGTAAAATACACCCCAAGCAAAAACTACAAAGTGATTAGGTTAGGAGTGTTACTAAATTATTAATACTGCCCAACTACACTTCAAGCAATGTCATTATAATCTGTTTGCTGTGATCATCTGGCTGTGCCAGCATAATATTTGAATTTCATAACTTGGTCACAGTAGATAAAATTGAAGATGAGATGTTACAGGGATAAGCTGAAAGGAAGGGATCTCTTTAGAAATTCTGCCACAAGATTAGCTGAATATTCAAAATGGGACTAATTTGTTCATAGAAAGGTGGGTTTATTAATGGGAAACCAGGATTGGTCCAACCCAGAGGAAAAAAACCAACATCATCTGTAGCTACATCAGTGGCCAGGATGTATAACAAGAGGTTTAGACTTATTATGTTATCTTTTGCTTCTCAGACTATTTTCCATTGACCAGATACAAGCTTCAGTAAGGCTGCACTCTTCCTCTCAGCCTCCGTAACAAAAGAGAGTCCTCCCTCTTAAAATGTATTTATTTATTTATTTGCTTTGTTTTATATCTCACCCTCTCTCTCTCGTGAAGGGACAACAATAGGCCACAACAGGGCTAGTAGCCAGGCTAGCCAAATAACTGACTACAGCTGGATACATCAAAAGGAGACTAGATGGATTCATATAGAGATGTGCCTGTGGTTACCGATGTTTAGTAATATTAAATCTTTCTGGCCCTACCTACTCCTTATTATCTAGTACAGCGTTTCTCAACCTTAGGGTCGGGACCATTGAGGGAGTCGCAAGGGGGTTTCAGAGGGGTCACAAAGACATATATTAGAGGCTGGAGTGAATGGCCTGTGTATTGTGTTATTTTAAAGAAAGAAGGGAAAGAATTTAAAATAAAGACTCAAGAAGACTTAAGAGGAAACTTTGGGAAACTATCCTGGTTTCAGTATCGTCAAATTAAAGAATATTACAATAAGGAGAGCAAAGTAGGATTTGAGGAGAAGCAATCAACTTGGGATAAGATTTTAAGGAATGAAAAGAAAAGTATTGCAAAAATCTACAGGCTATCGCTGGGATGGAGTACAGAAAAGGAACAGATTAAGGACTGTATGACCAAATGGGCAAGAAATATTGGAAGGACAATAGTGTTAGAGGAATGGGAAACTATGTGAAATAGAAAACTAAAATACACCTACGCTTGTGATTTAAAAGAGAATTGGCTAAAAATGATGTATCAATGATACATGACCCCAAAGAAGATAGCAAAATTTACTAAAGGTTACAACCACAATTGTTGGAAGTGTGAGAAACTTTTTACCATATGTGGTGGTCATGTGATAAAGCAAGAGGATTTTGGCAAGAAATTCATGAAATATGCCAAAAAATATTGAAAGAAAAATTCCCAATGCATCCCGAGTATTTTTTATAAGAGATGACAAACATGAACTGGAATAAAGATAAGCTCTTCACATATGCAACTATGCCGATGAGGTTAGTCTATGCCCGAGTATGGAGACAAAAAAGACCTACCATCAAGAGAAAAATGGATAGAGAAAATGCTAGAAATTATGACCATGGATAAATTAACATCATTAGTCTCTAAGTCACAAGGTAGATATATAAAAACAAGACTGGACTCCTTTCACAGAATGGCTGAAGGAAAATAAAGTAAAATTATTATTTTATTTTATTATTTTTATTTTATTAAAAACTTTTATATCCCGATCATCTCTACCTCCATAGAGAAAAAAGCTGACAGAAGATGCCATCACTGAGGATACAACAAAAAGCAGCAAAAAGGACTATAAGAAAAAAATAAAACCAATATAGAGAAGAATGGAAACACAAATACCCTTATACCTAACCCTCTCTGTACCTCCCTATATTTCCATCCCTTTCTCTCTCTTTTTCCCTTTCTCTCTTCTCTTTTTTCCTCAACTACCCCTTTCCCTTCTCCCCTATGTTTTTACCCCCTTTCCCCACTTTTTTATAATTTGGAAACTTTTAATATTTTTTTTAAAAGACATATATTGGGAACCCCTTTGGTAGAGAAGTCTGAAGATCTCTCCGCCTGTCCTTCTCTTCCTTTTGGAAAACAGCTGGCGAATCCTCCCATAAAAAGCCCTCCTCTGCTGTGATTGGCCAGCCTCTCAGCAAAACGGAGGGCTGTTTCTGAGACTCCAAGCGGGGGAGAGGAGAGCAGGCATGCTTGGCACATGGCAGCTTGGTGCACATGTGGGGGTGAGGGAGAGCGTGTGAGGCTGGAGAGACTCATACCAGCAAGTTCATTCAAGACATGGAGGTTCTGTGTGGGAAGTTTGGCCCAATTCTATTGTTGATGAGGTTCAAAATGCTCTTTTAAATGTAGGTGAACTATACATCGCAGCAATTACAACTCCCAAATGTCAAGGTCTATTTTCCCTAAACTCCACCAGTGTTCACATTTGGGCATATTGAATATTTGTGCCAAGTTTGGTCCAGATCCATCATTGTCTGAGTCCACAGTGCTCTGGGTGTAGGTGAACTACAACTCCAAAACTCAGAGGCAATGCTCACCAAACCCTTCCAGTATTTTCTGTTGGTCATGGGAGTTCTGTGTGCTAAGTTTGGTTCAATTCCATTGTTGGTGGAGTTCAGAATGCTCTTTGATTGTAGGTGAACTATAAATCCCAGCAACTACAACTCCAAAATGAAAAAAATCAAATGTGGGCGTATCGCATTAGGAAGGTTGAGAAGCACTGATCTAGTATGTCTATCAATCCCAGTTAAAAGGCATCTTCCTACTAACTTTCAATAAGCATATAGTTAGTTATTGTCAAAATAATGATCTCAGAAAATATAGAAAGTTTATTTGAGAGTTGATAGCCATACCATGGATGCAGTCAGATCTGGAAAATAGTTACTGCACAATACATTTTTATAGTTACCACAGTACAAATAGTATGCAGGCTTCCATCTCATTTATCAAAATGCAGTCTCAATTTCTCTTTTGCAGGCATTATCCTAATTGCCCTAAAACAATGCCTAGCCCACCCCTCATTCGTTTCTCTCATGAGAACAACCTTGGGAGTGGATGGCCAATAGTGCTCCTGCTTGCAACTGCACAAAACATCTGCTAACCTTAGCAAAACATTTCTTTCTTAATGGAAGTTTTACCCATGGTCAATGCAAGCAAATATCAAAGCATGGCAACAGCCATCATCCAGTATACATATTCATAGACTGAAATACATACATGATATGCCTCAAATAAACATGATAGGACTCATACTCCTGATCAGCTCTTTTGAGAATTTCAAGGCTTTGATTTGTTTCAGCATAGCTGTTCTTTTGTAACATGGCACAGAACATGTGTTATTGTGATACAGTTTATACAACACCATAGTAGTGACTTTGGATTTGTAGATCCCCAGTTTTAAACTGGACCAACCTATCATTCCATTGATAAGAGGCCAGGATGTTGTGTAGTTATCACTCTTTTAATTGGGTTGTTGTAAGTTTTTTTGGGCTATATGGCCATGTTCTAGAGGCATTCTCTTCTGACGTTTCGCCTGCATCTGTGGCAAGCATCCTCAGAGGTAGCATCCAGAAGATGCTTGCCACAGATGCAGGCGAAACGTGAGGAGAGAATGCATCTAGAACATGGCCATATAGCCTGAAAAAACCTACAACAACCCAGTGATTCTGGCCATGAAAGCCTTCAACAATTACTTTTTTAATTTCTCATTTCCCAAACTTTAAGGAATAAACGCACCAGCTCATCTTCCTACTCTTTGATGTGTCAAACAATAGAATTTCCTACAACTACATTGTTTGAATTTTTTCATGTCTTTGAATTAAAGCACTTATTTCCAAACAGCCTTGTTTGTAAGATTAGATCTAAGGATAAGGTACTGATGTTGGCTGAATGCCTAAAGATCTTCAGTGGATCCGTACTACAGTGGATCCGTACTACTTTACTGCAATGTGAGAATTGCCAGGGGGGTTACATTTCAGAAAGATTTTTAAATGCAAGTCTGCAGACATTGTATATGTGCTACACACTTCTGCAGGGCACTTTTCCTGCATTTTGACAAGACTGTGGACAATTAAGCCTATAAGAAATAAATCTCTTTTCTTTTTGATCAACTGCCCATATTTACTCGAATCTAATGTGCACATCAATTTCCAAAACTCTGAAACAAAAAAAAGTATTTGCTGGCAAACGTAATGCACACCGGCAAAAAGTGCACTCTTTGTAATTTGGACAAAAAAGGTATGCATTATAGTGGCTGCCTGCTTATAACTCCTTCTTTAAAAACAAAAGTGTTAGAACACCAACACTTTCAGCAAATGTGCAGAAAACCTTTGGGTACATCTATGCTGTAGAATGCTAATGTTTTACCAAACTACAAATTCCAGCATTGCTTAGCATTGAGCCATGGCAATTAAATTAGAGGTGATATTTGTCAAATAGGAGCTCCAGGTGCTCCTGAAGCAGCTGACCCCTTTTGCTTTGGCTCAGCACTAAGATTACCATATTATGCATATCTAATGTGCACCCTATTTTTGGGAAGGAAATTTAGCTTTAAAAGGTGAGAAATATATTTGAGTGAATATGGTATATGTCCAGAATCCTGTTGGGAACTTAGGTCTTCATAAATGGACCTACATCTGTGGCAGTTAGAATTGAGCAGTTCCATAATGTCCATATCAAATAATGGGCTATTATATTACATTACTATGTTAGGGGGGCAGCAAAGTGACCAACCTACAGTACATTGGGAGCAATGTACAATGAAATAGATGTGCATTGATTCTGTTGTGCATCAGGACCCTCTTGCCTCTCCTATGTAGCTCAGTATATATATAAAGTTATGAAATGTACACCATGATAGAGGATTCTAATCTATGTTGTCGGTTATGTCTATATTCTATTCTGAGAACATTATAATAGACTGAGCACAAATATTCTGAAAGACTTCAACAATGGAAATATAGAACTTGAATCCAACCCCCAATATGTTTCTTTGAATTATATAGATAATCCATTATGGGAGCATTTAGCAGCTATATATCCATTTCACTTGTGCTGAGCTTAGTGATAACATAAGGACATGCAAATCTTTTTTTAAAAAAAACCCTGTACAGATGTGTGCTTTTTTCTTGTTGGTAGTGGTGATTTTAATTAGCAGTTTTGTGATTTCCCCCCTTGCAGGTGTTTAAGCAGTGACACCGATGTGGAGAAAATATAGAAATAATGAGACAGTAGATTAAAATTATGCCTGACCAGCCTGATCTTCTGCGGTTACTGAGTGGAGAACATGGGAAACTCTTCAGAGGGTTTGATGGACAATACTTTGAATTGCTCCATTAATCATGACATACACCAGACCTTGTCGCCTGTGGTGTACATACTTGTCTTTATAATAGGACTCCCAGCAAACTGTCTTTCATTGTACTATGGCTACTTGCAGGTCAAGGCCAAGAATGAACTTGGAATCTACCTTTGCAATTTGACCATAGCAGATTTGCTTTATATTTTTTCTTTGCCCTTTTGGATACAGTATGTTTTACAGCATGATAATTGGACTTATGATGAACTCTTATGCAAAATCTGTGGCATCCTCCTGTATGAAAATATCTACATCAGCGTGGCTTTCCTTTGCTGTATTTCAATTGACCGTTATCTGGCTGTGGTACACCCTTTTCACTTCCATCAGTTTCGGACAATGAAGGCTGCTACAGTTGTGAGCATCGTTATTTGGGCCAAGGAAATTTTGACTTGCTGGCTCGTTTTTACACATGGGGAAGTGAGTAAAGATTCTGAGAGCCACATGGTGTGCTTTGAGCATTATCCTATTAAAAATTGGGAACATAACATGAATTTTTACCGATTTGCCGCTGGTTTCTTCTTTCCATTTTTATTGCTAATTTTTTCTTACTATGGAATTCTTCGTGTTGTCCGCAAGAGTCATGGCACTCAGAAAAGAAAGAAGATTCAAATTAAACGTTTGGTTTCAAGCACAATGATCATTTTCATGGTTTGCTTTGGACCATATCATGTTCTGTTATTGATACGCAGCCTCTTTGAGACAAGCTGTGATTTCGCTGGCAGAATCTTCAACGTTTACCACATTTCTCTTTTGTTGACTACTTTTAATTGTGTTGCAGACCCAATATTGTATTGCTTCTCCAGTGAGAATACTTATCAGGATTTTGCTAAAATACGAAACACTTGTTCAAAGCACTTCAAATGCTGGAAGATGGAAACAGAAACCAAAGAATCCTATCCCATGAGTACGCCAGAAACTGTCAAAAAACTCAGGGGGAAGGTTGATGTTGACTCAGAGTTGTTGAGTAAAGTACAAGTTGCTCATGAAATGGAAGAATGATCAGCCACATCCAAAAAGAGAAGTAATGTAAAACCTCCATGGATTTATTTGTTCACTTTCTATAAATGTATAAAATCTATTTCACTCTGCCAAGAGGGTTCATGATTGAAAAACACAATCAACAGTGTGACACTGATATTCCTTCCACAAGGGGAATTCCTTACTTTCTTTAACATCATTCAGAACTTCTCTCCAATTTTGGGTGATGATATATAAAACAGGCAATCGTTTAACAATTATTATACATCCCATGCGTAATGCTGGCTTACTATACTTTCAGGAGTGTAAGAATCGATTTCAGTATTCTGAAATACATTTACAGTTTGAAAACAATGAAACATTAATGGACATGTGACCAAAGTATTACATTTTTGTGATCATGTAAAAGGTAAAATATGTAACATGTTTAAAATTCAAATTAGTAAATTCTGTATCTTTATCAATGTACAGCATTTTAAAGCCTCTAAACTGTCCTACTCATCTCTATCACATGAAAAAAAAAGTAAATGCAGAAGCAAAAAGAAAGGTGCCCCTTGAACCTTTAAAAAACAAAATATTTTTTTTATTATGAGTCAATATATCTACACCATAATGACTCATAATAAAAAAAAGCATATATAGAAAAATGTGCAGCAAAAACTTGGTATTTTAAAGCTTGTGTATCTTTTGGGGCTCTCATTTATGTGTGAACGATTTTAGAGAGGGAGAGGTGCTAAAGAAATCTAGATTAGTGTTTGTAAATGTTCAGTCTCACTACAGCTGTGAATTTAGATTCTTAAATGTGTTCCCAAAGGATGAATGGGGATTTCTGTAACCAAAGTGGTGAATAATATAGAACAGGCATTGGCAAACTTCGGCCCTCCAGGTGTTTTGGATTTCAACTCCCACAACTCCTAATAGGTAGCGAACTGACTGGGATTTCTGGGAATTGAATTCCAAAACACCTGGAGGGCCAAAGTTTGCCCATGCCTGGTACAGAATGTACAAGAAGTTTAATTGGTATTTAAAACTTAAAGAGGTAACAGGAGACCAAATTGAAATAATTTGTTATTCTATTGAATGGAAAGCATAAAGCTGCCACTGCATAATTAAGAGCTGCTGTAACATGCTGGAACACATTGCCAAAACGAAATATATCCCACTTTACAAGAGGATGTTATTAGGCTACAAAACATTGCCAAAACATTCATACTCTAGGAGTGGATTAGTATTGTTTGGTTTAACACTCCATTTATTAAGTAGTTTTATGGCAAAGTTTTACTTTGGGCAAAGTACCGAACACATGCATTTATCTCTTGATTAAAAATTTTGTTTTATTTGGTTTCTTTGCAGCTCTTTTTCATTTTTATTCTACCCTTGTTGTTTTTCTGATCATGGGGTCACATTCTACAGAGTTGAGTAAGGTTGGCTTTAAAATGTATTTAGCATCAGTTATTCACATAAAAAATTCCAAAAGAATATAAAACACACATATGGATTAAAGATGATTGGAGACATTTGTTGATTTGATCACTGGTTTAGATGATGGTGATAGTTAAAGCAAAAGGACACAGATGGCGACTCTTACACAGCTGTTATCTAGCAGTATCAAGTCTTATGATCGGAAATGGATTTTTAAGGAAAATATTATTACATTTCAAAACTTTTAAAACTACACTACCGTACATACTGTATAGATCTAGAAATTTTAGTTAAAAACTAACCCTAAAATCCTGGGTCAATTTATCCATGAGTCAATGCAAGTACTGTACCCATATCCAAAAAAAGGAACCAACCCCTTTCCTGATTTGTGAAAGGTGAATCTAAAAGAAGCATCAACCTTCTATACTCTCTGCCTTTTTAAAGGCCTGTCAGAAAAAGGGTGGTGATACTTTCCCCTCTCTGGAGAAGGCCCTTTGACTCATCCATGGGTCATATCAAAGTCCCAAGTTCTGACCCCCAAACTTTCCCTCAACTTATTCATGAGGTCAACTTATATACATGTATATATGGTAGCAAATATTTCCTGTGCTCTGGTCTGGAGTGGGGAGGTCATCCAATCACAAGCCAGCATGCTTGACTGGCAGGGGGCGTGACTCTGGAGCCAGTAGAGCTTTTACTTGGGTTTTTACACTTCCTGAAGGTATATTCGATAAAATTGAGGGAGAGATGCAATCTCCTGGCAAAATCATGCAAAGTTCTTAGTCTTTGCAACTTCTTGCCAAGAAAGCCAGATAAAATTATTTTTATGTCCTTCTGTCAATACACAAAATATTTTCATTAAAATAGGCATCTATGTTTTAAATTGATTTGCTTTCTGAACTAGCCTTGTGTCTATTAATTGTTTGTGGGCTCTCAAACACATTTTTATAATTATCTTGGGAAGTATTGAGCACATTTTAAGAAACAGGCTATAATGTTGTGATGCCATTTATTTTTTATACTTCATTGTGTTTTGGATTCATTACTTTTATGTTTAAATTGCACTTTTTCTCATGTATTTGATTAGTGTTCATCATCTTGAGTGATATTTGTACTAGAAAGGCTGAACATGGATTTAATAAATAAAATCAGTGAGCATAATTAATAATGATAATGGTGTCTATATACTTGAATAGTCACATAAAAACAAAGGTATTTTTTACAATTGATCTGGTATTGTGTAATATGTATGCTTCTTCCTTCCAAGTGACAGCCCCTACTTCAATGGTCCTCAACCAGATGTTTTGGCCTTCAACTCCCAGAAATCCTAACAGCTGGTAAACTTGTTGGAGTTTCAGGCCAAAACCATCTGGGGACCCCAGGTTAAGAACTACTGCTCTACTTATATCGAGGTTCAAATCTGGCCGAAAGGTCGGTGGTTCAAATCCAAGGAGGGGGGTGAGTTCCTGTCTGTCGGCTCTAGTCTCTCATGCGGGGACATGAGAGAAGCCTCCCACAGAATCATAAAACATCCAGGCATCCCCTGGGCAACGTCCTTGAAGACGGCCAATTCTCTCACACCAGAAGCGACTTGCATTTTCTCAAGTTGCCCCTGACACACACACACACACACACACACACACAAACAACCTAACTTTACACCCTACTTTTCAAACCATATAGAGAGAGGCACTTTGGCTTAAAAGGTAGATTCAGGAGGTAACAATGTCT
Organism: Anolis sagrei ordinatus; assembly: GCF_025583915.1. Taxonomy (NCBI): domain Eukaryota; kingdom Metazoa; phylum Chordata; class Lepidosauria; order Squamata; family Anolidae; genus Anolis; species Anolis sagrei. Next base: position 30,706,080 of record NW_026844366.1, read on the forward strand.
CCCAATGTAGGATCTCTGCCAATGCCTTTAAGAAACAGGGCCATGAAGACTTCACAAGTGTATGTAGTGTTATACTGGGTGTTTCACTAAAGAACAATATGTTTATGTATCAAAGACAGGTAACAAATTCATCTGGTTAATATGATAATGTTTAAATCTTTCCTCCCTTTATCATCTTTATAGAAATCACATTAATTTTGAATGATGTATTTACCCACATATTTATGAACAAAGATTATAAATACTAAATATTGCTGAGGATACAGTAACACTGAAATAGTCATACACTGTAATGCTGATTTCTTACAAATGACATATCAAACACAGTACTTTTGATTGTTTAGGAATTTCAGGTAATTCAGGGGGAAAGGTGATATTGGGCTCATACAGATAGATGTTTAGGTTAGCAGAAATATTTATCTTGGTTACAAGGGAAATATTGTCCACGAGGGAAAATAAACCATAACAGCACTGTAAATCTCTAATTAATCTGCATAAATACATATTATTTTGAAACATTTACAAATGATAAGGCTGGTTCCAGATTGCTTCCATGTAAAAATTCCATCTCACATCATGATTTCCTGAAGGACCAGGGACAGAGAGGCAATTGTCACTGACTCTCCCTTCCACTTGCAGATTTTGTTTATTGTGTGCCTTCAAGTTGTTTCCAATTCTAAGCAATTCTAAGATAAACCTAGCATAGGTTTTTCTGTACTAGAACTGTTTAGAGAGGGTGCTGTTTTTGCCTTCCTCTGAGCATGACTTATTCTAGTTATCCATTGTGTTTCCATGGCAAAGTGGGGATCTGAACCCAGATCTTAACGGAAACCCAAATTATTACATCGCACAGCCTTATAATCTAAAAGCTGGACTAAAAAGTCATGGAGAACGAGAGGCAGACTTGAGATTTTATCATTCTCAGTCCCATCTATGAACAGGAACAGTTCTACCATTTACGGAAAGGGCACGTCTGAAAGGTAGACCTTAGTGGCAAAATCCTCCAAACAATTCTATCACTGATATGTAATTTAGTAACATGTCAATGAGTCTAGATAAAATGCTAACATGGTCACTGTGAAGATCCCTTACCTTGCCAGCCAGGGTGGCAGGGCCCAGGAAGAGACAGGCTAGGTAGTTTCAGCTTAGAAGGCCTGGCAGAGAGCTGCTGGAGCCATCTTAGTTTAGGGAAAAACTCCAGTTCAGAGAGGGGGAGTGGCCTAGGCCTGAGCCAGCCCAGCAACAGCCAGGATTGGTTTGGAAAAGAGGGGCGGAGTTAGCCAGATGGAGGGAAAGAGAACAGATAATTTTGACAGTTCAGTTCAGTTCTGAGTAGAGTAGAGAGCAGTTCAGTTCTGAGAGAGGTTAGAGTAGGATTTGGATGTTTTAGGAGACTCTGTTAAGAATAGGCAGCTTGCCTGTAGTTTGCACAGCACAGTAGGCTGTGGCAGACTGAGTTACAGCTATTTTAGAAAAGAAAATAGCTGGGTTTTGTGTTTAAGAAATTGTAACAAAGGAAAGAACCATTCTCTCAAGTAACCATTACGCTTATAAGAACCAAGAACACTTTTTATTGTAACAGCCAAGCCTCTGAACCTGCATTCACTTTTAATTCTGTAACTTGTGATCAATAAACTCTTTCTTGTTATTTTTAAAATTGAAGCCTGAGTCAAGTGCCATTTTTGGTTGGAGTCATTTTCCTTGTTGAATCAACCTCTCCTGTTTTCCCCTCAAAGAAAGCCCTTGATAATACACAGCATTTGGTGGAGTAAAAAGCCTTTTATTAATTTAAACAGCATTTTAACATTTTAAATAGCTAGAGGGTTCCTGATTTCTTTAGTTTATGGTGGCAGCGAAGGTTTTACATAACGTGACATCCCCTCAAACACTATAAGAGCCAAAGTGGTGTGAATTCCTTATTGAAGGAGGGACAGTGGTGGGATTCTTTGACCCCCCTGCCCAGACGAGCCTTCTAAAGTTATTATAGTCACAAAGGCAAGAATGGACATTTTTATTCAGTTTTTCATTTACCACAGTTTAGTGTTACCTCTTTAAGTGGTCAATTTTAAGTATGATTTATTGATACAAGCCAGCTTAATGAATTATGTTTAGAAGTAGATTTAATTTAATGAATCACAATTAAGAATAATTATAGTTCTCATGATTTGGTTATACATTTAAAGTGCAAGTTAAAAATGGAAGTAAAAGAGTCTGATGTTTTTCCTGAGGCCTCACTGGGGAAAGATGGGGATGAAGGACTGCAGAAGAGCAGTGGAGCCTTTTCCAGGCTCATTTGTACAGGGCTGGCTCAAGGAAGTCTGCTGCCTGGGACAAAAGACAAGACAGTTCCCTTTCCAGACATTCTAGGTATTGATGCCAAGTAGACTGTTGTTCAACACACACTGATATGACACCATCCTCCACAATACCCAAGGAAAACATTATTTTAGGAAACACATAAGAGGTCACATCATTTAACAATTGCTCCCAGCTCTTGAATAACTGCATAATTGATGGACCTACCATCATGTAATGCTAAACCACAGTTTAACATTATGTCTAAATGAGTCCAATATGTTTTTTTACTGAATTATGAAGAAAAATAGACAGTTGAAGAGTTTTCTAATAACAAAACAAGCAGCTACTGCCAGAATTCTTATTCTAATAAGTAATCTGGCAAATGAGGGATCGGATAATGTCTTAATTTTATATGTATCTATATCTATATATACACACACATGCACACACATATATATTGAATTTGATAAAGGCAGATATCTATACAAATGAATTTCAGAAAGTTAATTCATGAAAGGATAATTCTGAAAGTCTACCGAGTCAGTAATTTAGATTTCTACAGACTTCACAAACAATAGAATAGTCTACTTACAACAGCCTTGACGGGGTAGACTATGCCTGCAGGCTCATAATCTGTGGAGAGACTGCAAATGTACCTGTGTGTGTTCTGGAAGCACACCCCCATAGATACTGAGGGTCCATTGTAATGGTATCTTTTTTAATGAGGGGATGATAGCACTTTTCTCTTTGGAAGAATGAAATAAAATGTGTTTTAAAATGACCAACCTATCATCCCTTGTTAAGGAAGGGTTATATCAGAGTTTCCTTCAACAGCCTCTCAATCATAAGTGAGTGGACATTATAGAAAGGCAGACCATCCACTTCCATTTCCAAACTAGCAGTTTTTCCACTACGGACTTCATTCTGTTGCAATATGTGGAGCAACTTTTCTTCCTAGGTATTGAAACAGACAACACAGCATATCAGATCTACTTCAACATACTTTGGGCAACCATCCCTTATATTTTGTGATATAATCAATTTCTACTGAAGTATAGCACACAACAGAATAAAACGATGGATAAATCTGTTTCCTTCCAATTCTATGTGATATGTTATAAATAACCTCTGCAAATTCTCTTTTGTTAAAAACATTCCTATAGAATTAATTATAATTTGTTCAATACTATACTGTTACTTTAAGTAGCATTACACTATCCAGCCTATCATAAGAAATGCATGAAGTATGGCAGTTACATGTACCAGGAATAGTGTCACACAAAACATTTCAAAAAGTTTATGTTACCAAAACCAGTATTTCTCGGTTCCACTGAAACCCAAAGAACATTTTTTGGTCATGAGAATCAAATTAGGCTTTATTAGCTATCTCAATCAGATTGTAGTGAGAAAATGATTCACCAATTACTTTTTCACTCAGAGAATTCTTCTGAATAGTTATGGTGACAAAGAACTAGGCTGGCCTTACCTTTTTAAGCATCCCATGGGCACCCAATGCAGTGTTGTTCCTCATAGTACTCAGTAATTGAAATTGCTATTTTAACTATTTAAAAAGTGGATTCTATAATTATTTTGGTCTGCTTTTAAGATTTTGAGATATTTTAATGCATTTAAAAACATTTGTATCTTTGTATTTTAATTCATTGTATTGAAGTTTTATTTCCTTTTCAAATGACTACCATGTCAAAAAGAGAACAATGTATTCAGTTCAAGAAAGGTAGTTCAGAATTTATTCTTAAAATTCACAGTAACAGCATTTTTCTCGGCAGGCATTTCACATTTCCATTTTTGCATTGGAACTTCAAAGTATCTTTCTACTATCTAATTACTGCAGCTGAGAAATGTGAGAGGTATCTTGGGAATCAAACCATGCAAGGTTGTTTTCTACACAATCTCTCCTTAAACTTGAAGAGCTTTGCAAATAATGTTGTATAGTGTTTTCAATGTGGAATATTCTGAAGATACAGAGACTTCGTCTCAAATGCCTGAAATTTAGTAAAAATCAAGAGCCTGAAGTGATCTACATTGGAATATTTTCAGTATCCTATGCCAAGCTTTCTGAACACTTATTCCTCCCCCCGCCCACAAAAAAAAAACCAAACAAAAAAACACCATACCTTAGCAACAGAGGGTAGTGCTGATGCCCAACATGCTTTCTTGGATAATCTGGGAAACCCAACTCCTTTCCTAAAGTAACGATCATGTATTTCACATGTATTAAGAATATAAAGTGCACAAGCAACTGCATAGCCTCCCCAATTAGAAACTCCTGGAAAAGAAAAATGAAAGTGCAATTAAACAGGTGATTATTTTATCGCAGAGGAAGGGGAAATGTTCTGTTGCAACTTACCATGAAGGTAATGGGAGAGGAGTTAACCATTCATGGATAACTCCTTCTATGCTGACAAGAGAAAATCATGTCCAAAGACCACTTGCAGTTCCAGACATATTTTGTGCCCCCCAAATACAGTCCAACCCCCAATTTTACAAAGCTGACGCCTCCCCAAAACAACAACATTGCGCACATAGTATTACAAAGTTAACTAGATTTTTTTTAGACCCAGTAAAGTGTTCAATATACATGCAGAGTTTTGGCTTGTTCATGACTTACCTGCAGCAACTGTAAAGTCAGCTTCTACATCACAAGCAATAACATCTCCATTGGTAATGTATTTCTTTACAGCTTCTTTCACTTTTCCCATTCCTAATTCATTTCCTCCATCCCCAATGCCTAAATTAAAAAGGATAAGGTGTAGTGAAATATCTCATTTGTTTGCACATCCAATTCATGTATCAATTAAGCCAGATGACTTTGTCTGGAATCATCTTTGCTGTGTAAGTTGTTATATGCTCTTTTGTTATTAAAACGGCTTTTCTCTTTCCAATTGATTGGAAAGGGAAGTGGGGGGAGAGTCCTCACTTTTTTTGTGATGAAGAAACAGCTCATTTCAACAGACTTTAAAATGTTGTTTGCAAAGAGTTTTCTTCAGTGCCACTCTTCTAACTGATCCATTCCTTAAATATATATCTAATATAGGAAGTACAAATTTTGTCTGCATAAAAATGGAGGATATTTCCCGATATGTTCACATTGTAGAACTGAGAAGCAACATTTGGAATTGTTCTTTCTCTTATTCTAGACAAACGATCTCAGACAATAGTTGGAAGGTGCCTCATGGGTCACTGAGTCCAGCTAGATTTAAGTAGATCCTTTAAAAGTGCAAAAACCCTCAGTAAAAAACACAGGAGTACTCAATATTAAAAAAAAAAGAAATGAAAAACTAAATTTGGACAAGGTAAACATGAGAAACTGGCAGTAGTGAAATCAGTAACAATTTACAAGTTACATAGCATACTTTCACTGAGCGGTATCTCTAATCTGCCCTTGTATGTTGTTATTGTTCTTGTTGTTGCTGTTACTACTATATGTTTGCTCTCAGAAAAGCCATGAAAAGGCCAGATATTATTGCTCCCATTTGAAAAATGAGGAACTCGGGTCTACAGTGACTTTTTCCTTTTAGCAAGAAACTAAAAGAGTTCAACTATGTAATATCTCTCTGATTTAACGTCTCAATTAATTTTGTCAAGCTGGCCCACTTGGTCAGATTTGGTCAGTTTGATACTTTGCCAGCATTTCAGTTTCAATGATTTGTAAATGTTTTATACAATAGAAACATCTATATAAAAGAACTACATAACACACACACCAATTTTTATAGTACTGTAGTCTTGGCATTAGCTGCTCACAAAAGCTGGGTTAATTATGTAAATGTAAATTATGCCAATTATGTCAATTATCATCAGCTTCATACAGAGATCGTAATGGGATGGAAGGACAGTTGTGAGTAGCTTTCCATAGGGCCTAAACATAGCATAATTACGAACATAATGAGGAGTTACCCTGGTATTACTGGAGCAAATTGTTTCCAACAACATTACGTTGCTTATACCTCTGCATTTAAATCATTAGCTTTTCATTGAAAATGGACTTGAACCTGACTTCTCAATCTACAATTCGTTAAGTTAATGCACAGAAACAAAGTATGTTCAAAGTTAAAGAGCCCTTCAAGTGAAGAAACAGGAGTGTATCATTAAATGCATATTAAAAACTCATGCCAACTTTTCAAAATTTGACAGGACTAGATCTTAATGCCAGTTAAATTTAGTGTCACTTCTGTAAAGATAAATTTAGTGTCAGTTCTGTAAAGGTGTAGACAAACCCACACAGCATATAGTTAAATATCTATTTCTGCTCCTATTACATACATAATTTTATCACCCAATTGCTTACAATTATAGCTAAATTCATGACACAGATAGGAGTAATGTGGTGGGTATTCCGTTTTACCATAACCTAATTTAGAGTTACTAATTCTGTTGTAAAAGGACACTTTAACACTCCTTCATGCACTCGATCTGGTAAAGAGCTTGCCTGTTAGATGCATTAGAAATTTTTGACATGTCACTATATACACACACTTGTGTGTGTGTGTGTTAAAGTGGTGTTGTTTTTTTTTTCTGGAGATCAGCCAAGATATTAATAGACACAATTTAAAAATCTGTAGTTAATACATCTTGTATCTGAACAATTAGGCTCTAGAGCAGCAGTTCTCATGCGAATAGTGTGAAAAATATGTTCTGCTAATCTTCACTAACAACTTAAATACTAAACAAAGAAGCAAACAAACAATATAGAAAGGTTTTCTAAAGTTTCTCAAGTCCTGAAATCAAGGTAGTACAGATCACATAGGATAACCATTCTGTAAGATGTATAGTTTGTCATAAGAAATTATTTAATGAATTAGCTATGACTAGTATTTATCTCCTAATTTGGTAAATAAATCACTGTTATGAGTATTTTGAAAAGGTGCCAGCTATGTTTGGTTGTACATAAATGTCTCAGAAAAAATCAGTCTCTCTTCCAACTATTTAATGACTTATGAATGTTCCAGGAGATGCAAATGAATTTAACAAGCCATAAAAAGAACTGGGAAATGAAACACTGCATTTAAAATAGTTCAATATCTGACACTGTGGCTTCTATTTAAGCTTAATAAATTCCAGGTTCAATTATTAATAACATTTAGAAAGAAACATATATTCTAATGCAAAGAAAATCTCAGATCAGAGGAATGGCACATTAGTAAATAGTGCCTGGTACAATAAATTTTGCTCTTGTACAAAGGTGTAACTGCTTGACTACAAAGATGTGATGTCATTTAGGATAATGGGGTATTACCAATGTATGTCCTCATGCATTGGCCCACTTTTTAGTCTTACACATATGAGGTTGACTTTTTTTACTATTGTGAAATTACAGAAACAAAGCATTTGGATCACAGTTGCATGAGCAGAATAATTTCACAAGTGTAATAATTTCACATGAGCCTAAGTCAAATTGATAGTCCTGGCTTGAGCAGTCACTGAATCTATGTATGTTGATTTACCATTTGAAAATAGTTTCTACTTTAATTGGGATTAATAAACAGGATTCCAGACATGCAGTTTGAGTCTCTTTGTAGTTGCTTTTTCTCATGTTTTCTCTCCTTGTGGAGAGAAAATGCAGGGTAAAAATAAACATAATAATAATAATAATAATAATAATAATAATAATAATAATTTTGGATTGTAGGTATTATTCATTAATGCTTTTAATGCACCATTTTTTCATTGGAACTTCAGAAACAGCTCCAAATGCATTGCTTGTTGTATAATGAGATAAGCAAATCAAATAGTAAACTCATTTGTAAGAAACATGCTTCCCGACTCAGTGGCGCATGGTGAGAGTGGAGTCTTATGGTGTTTCCTACCAGTGAGGTTTTCACATCAGTCTCCCTAACCCTGGCGGCTACTCCGCTTTGGCCAGAGTTACTTGGATATGCTCTTGTACTCTGGGCAGCTGGTGGGGGTGATAAAAGGAATGCCAGGTTGGCTGGACAGCCAGTTTCTCCAAGCTTTGTTCTACCATCTTTCTTGTATTTGGGTTGATTTGTGTTACATTAGCCACAAATTTGGTTGGCACTGGTCACGGATCTAGGACAGGGTGAACAGTGGTCTAAATAACAGGCCGGATCAGCAGGCTAATCGATCAACATGCAAGTTAGCCAAAGTTTGGATCCGGACTCATGTAGGCACCAACCCGATTTACAGCTGTAGCCAAAGAAAATTGTGGCCTATTTCTTTCCATTTCTTTCTATTTCTTTCCATTTAATAGTATCTGTCTCATGTGGAACAGAACTCATTCCTGTGCGTCCAACTTATTTTGCAGACCACACACAGTTCTCATCTTTGCATAATTTATACTCGCTTTAATGCTTGCTTGTTAGTATGCAAAAACATTGTTAGATACACCACAGCCTTTTCATACTATACAATCATAGTTCTATTATTTGACTAATTGCCATGGCTCCATTGAATGAAATCTAGAACTTTCCGGCTAAGAATTCTAAATGCTCCTCCATAAACTGCAGATCCCAGGATTCCATACTGCAGAACCACAGCAGTGAAATTTGAATAATAACACTATAATTCAATAGTGTGAACAGGCCACAGGTCACTGAAGAAGAAATTGGCATCATACTTACCTGTTGTAGTAATTCCTGGGATATTTCTTGCAGCTAGAAACAGTTCATCAATAGGATCTACTAAATGTTTAATGTTAACTTTTCTTGCATTATAATAATTGCCATCAGCTGCCATTCCAGCACGCTCTATTGCTATTAAGTGGTCATATCTAGTTAAAGAAAAAAAGTGGCTTAAATAGTGAATCTGTTACCATAGAGACAGTGAATCTACTCCAGGTTTTAAATTAAACTTTAAATGTGTTATTAAGGTTACTAGATGCTATACATTTTGGCAACTTAGACAAATTTTAAAACTTGCAGCACTCTGCTGACATTGGAGCCACATAGTTTCTATTTATTCCACCACTAAGAGACAAACTGGAAAATTATAACTGTTTTAAAAGCAGTTTAAAAATGCATCACTCAAAGATGTGCTGGCTGTAGGTATATCATGATTGTTTGTACAGCTGCTGACAACGTGAACAACAGGGTTGTAGTCAAATTCTTCCTCAGTATTATATTCTCTTGATTTTTTGGTTACATACCTAGGCTTTTCTGTATTTCCATCTTCACAAAGGAACTCCAAAGCTGAATCTGCAGAATGGCTATTATAGCTAATTACAGGAATTGGTGTCTCCAGTACCCCTAGTTCACGGAAAAAGAATTTGGAGAGGGGATAGCAATGTTAGTTTGTTGCATCAAAACAACAATTATATAGCACTTTCATGCATATGAACAGTGGTCTTGAGTCCTGTACTATTGATTTACTTCTTTTTTTTACAAATTATAGCCAAGGCTGGGTTAGTGGCATTCCTACTATTACTACATGTGTTTTTGGGAGTTTGTTTTCTGTTTAACATGACTTATCAATAGGCCTAAAAATTCTAAACTGGGACAGTCTACTTCAAATGTTTCTATTTCTAAAACTCATCATCAGTGACTTTTTCCCTTAATTTATAACAGCTAAAATTCACCTAGACTGGCTCTGGTAAATGACGAAGTTGAGAAAGAATGTTTAATTACAAAAACATTTAGTGTCTTCTTTATCTTGGTTGAAAACTAAGCAACAAGAAAAACAGGTCATGTCATACCTTGTTCAACAGCCTCTTTGATTATCTTTTTATTCAGATTGAGAGCTCTTTTATCAGTCACTATGACTACATTTTTCCCCAAGGCTTTCAACATGGCTGCCACTGCAATGGCTCCAGGCGGCCCATCATTCTCTTCAGGGGGATCATACTTGAAGTGGGTAGGAAATCCGGTAGTTATCAATACCGACTGGGCATGGGACATGGCTAAACATGCTTTCAGGAGTTCATCCTGAGACCACAAATGTGTCACACCTCTGTTCCCTAAACACAGAAATAACAATTATTTTACTTTGAGTTTATTACTGAGCTTACTGCTTTGAAACAAATATCTTTATGACTGTATAAGAAGTCACACTAACAAATGCAATGTGTCTCACAATATCATGTAGCAGCAAGAAGATAATGAGTTATTTGCTTTTGTTTATACTACAAAACAAGTAACATGATGGCTTTTCCACCTACTTATACTGAACAACAGGAATTCCTTGATATGTTATATCTTAGATGAAGTAAAATATTAATTTAGGGCTCTGATAAATTAACTTATTCAATTGTATTTTTTATAAACATTCCAACAGACAGTAACCAAGGATCCCTGAATCTTTTAGTATTTGTGAGCACTAATTTGGAAATGGATATGCAAATTACATTTATCCAGACTGATTGAAAAGTCTCAGATTTTGTTCTTGTTCTTTCAGATTTAATACCACCTTTTTTTAAAAAGGACAAAGGAAGTTGATATAAAAAGCCTTTGATTATACTGGGGAAAAACATTCAGAGATAAACAGGTATTTCCAAAATAAAACCAGAAAGAACAGGAACAAAATCTGAAATTTTCTGGTCTTTTAAATCAGTCTCGATGTCCCCACCAACAGGATTAGACAGCAATTTCAGTTTCCAATTCTCCCTTCCCTTTGCAGGAAGCTAAACCTTTATACAAAAAGCATTTGAGATTTGGAAGAGAAGCGTATTTTCTTTTTTTTATTTTTACCTGGGTCTACTCCTATCATCTCTTCTAAGCACCTGATTTTTTGTACAGCTGCTGTTGCTGTGGTGCTGTAATACAAAGGATTCCAGCTAATACAAAAAACTTCAGGAAGTTCTTGATCAGGTACAGCATCGTCATCTTTCAAATCCGTAATAAACATACAACCAGGAGAATGGGTAAAAGCCAGTGAAGATTCTGAAAGAGAGATATTCTTAATAATGAAGTCTCAGTTACGTTATGCTATTAAAGGGACTTAGGAATTAGAGGACCAGACTTGGTCAGTCAATGATCTGATTATATTGAAAGAAAGAAATGCATTTCTCCCATTCTGACAGACTGGAATCTGGACAGAATCGGAGCCCTGAGTTCTTACGTCCTAATATAATTGGTTACAGTTGCCAAGCCACTAAGCAAAGCACATGTGATGGAAAAATTACATGAAGCTAATGAACAGGAGAGAACTTAAAATTAGGTGTCTCGGCATCAATATTGCCTTTTTTGCATTATTTGTTTATTACTTCAGAACCTCAGAACTGATTAGAAAAGAAGAAAATGAACAAATTGAGATTTCTTTTTAAATGGGAGGCCTATTATTATTGTGCTGAAAAAGTTCACTGTTTATAAGATATTCGCTTAAATGGGGTTGCTGTTCCTGGCATTAATGAACAATAATGTGATAAGCCTTAACATTTGGAAAAATATCTTTTAGAAGCAAATTAACTTTTGTGGTTTCTGTTTCAGCACTATTTACATTAAAGTCTTGCTTTATTCAACTCACAAGTACTAATTTCCTGTATCCAATGAACCTTAAAATTTATGGTATGGATTGATCCTCTGCAGCATCCAGAAAATTACAATAATCGTATTTCATTAAATCTGTTTTTTTTTAAATCTTCAGATTAAGAGGATACAGATGAAGAAGATACAACATGATCTCAATTTCACAAACAGAGCAGATGTACCAGCACAAACAATGGCTTGCAGCAATACCTATTATGGCATCCAATCATTCAACAGTCCCAAGAGTTGTCTAGCTGAGCCCATGGTCAGAAAAAATATCCCTAATTGAATGATCTTTTCTTTATATGAAAGAAGCCAAGCAACCTGCTTGGATATGCCTTGAAACCTTGCCTAAAAAAAATTGTGGGGTTTCCTCCCCTTCTGCATGGTCATTTTCAAGGAAAATGCTAAGTTCCTTTCACACTTCCAAAATAGTTCATATGGTTGCCTCACAAGGAAAAGTGAATATATGTCATAGATAAGAGATAATGGAATTAACTTCAAATTAAAAGCACAGGATAAAATCTAAATACTGTTTTTTCTTAAACAAAGTGATCGAAACTTTAAAAAAACAAGATTGAGTGCTTACATGCAATAAATTGATGTGAAAACATAATAGAAATTGGTTTCTGTTACCTTTTTGTGATACAATCCTATCAAGTTTATTAAATGTCATGATAAGATCAATAATAATAATAATAATAGCTTTATTTGTATCCCGCTCCATCTCCCTGAGCGGACTTGGAGCAGCTTACAACACAATAACAGTGCAAACCATAAACAATAATTAAGACAACAAAATTAACTTAAGTCAACAAAAGCAACACATAAGAATACAAAAATAAACAATATATTAAAATGACACAACAACATAATTCATAAATGAAAACAAGTAGTGGTAATGTTAAATAAACCAATTAAAATGCCCCAGCCACTAGTCTGGTTAAAAGAAAATATCCAATTAAAACCTAGTCCCATTTAAGTCCTCCGGCTGTTAGATATTGCATTACCTATTGTCAAAGGCCTATTTAAACAGCAAGGTTTTAAATTTCTTCCAAAAAGTTGAAAGCGTGGAAGCTTGCCTATATCCCTGGGGAGGGAGTTACAGAGCTGGGGGGCCACAACTGAGAAGGTCTCTCCCTAATCCCCACTAACCTGCTTGTGACGGAGGTGGGACTGTGAGGAGGGCCTCCCCAGCAGATCTTAATGCTCAAACAGGTTCATAAGGAGAGATGTGGCCGCATAAATAGGATAGACCAGAACCATTTAGGGCTTTGTAAGTAATAACCTGCACTTTGAATTGGGCCCAGAAACATATAGGCAGCCAGTGAAGCTGCTTTAAGGGGTTGGGGGGATGTTTCCCTATAATTAACCCCAGCCAACAACCTGGCCGTAGCTCTTTGCACTAGCTGCAGTTTCTGAACTGTCTTCAAAGCCAGCCCCTCATAGAGTGCAACAAAGAAGGATGTGGTAGGTCAGATAAGTAGGCAAAAGTCTCTGGTCACCTTCTGCTGTTAAAATGGCCCCTACGGCCCTCAAATGTAATGGCATTGCCCCCATGTTTCCTAGAAGAGTCTCAGACAATCTCAGGAATGGATACAAGTGATACATATCAGCTGACACTACCTGGCATGACTGCTACCTGAACACCCAGGTGCACAGCTGGAAACAGATCTAATCTAATATAGCCTTTTGTCAACTAGTAACAGAAGGATCTCTCAACTTGGTGTAAAAACAGATCTACTGCATTCTGGCTAATTATGGATGGTGCATTTTGAGGTGATTTAGAGTGGTTTATTACTTTTTAGGACCTCCATTCCTTTGTAAATCTAGATTTTCCCAATTGATCTCAAGTAACTTAGAATAAACCAGGTCCAGGTAGTATTCTGAGATGCTGACGGCAAACTTGGAGACTCCCATTGCAACTTAACCCCTTTCACTGATTGACACCTTTGGGAACATTCTTTTTCAATAATTATTCTCATTTGTAAAGAGTTAAAATAAGATCCTAAGAGCCTGCTCTCTGTTCTAGAGAATAAATGCTTCTTCGCTCACAGGTAAATGAAAAGACAGGAGACTCAGTGCCTGAAATATTCTGAAAATATATCAACACAGTGCTGGTGAAAAAGTGGAATATATCAATCCCATGTCATGATGCAAAAAACGAACCTGCCAGCAGGGAATTATTTATCACTTTTACTAGCTTAACATCAGCATTAGAAACTGCAAACTTGGAAGGCGGACTGTAATTTTGAATTAAATTTATCATAACCTGTCTAGTGGGATTATGATATAAGGATTCTCAAAGGAAATAAATATATTTGTGCACTATGAAGTCATAATTAAATATTGTTTCTATTAAATGCTGATAGTCTTACTGTGTACTTACTGCAATTACAGACAGCTTCTATTCCTGTTACTCCACAGGCCCAAAAGACTGGAATATCTCCAGGATGAGCCTGTACTGCATCACCACAATCTGGATTGGAAAGATCCTTGATTCCTAGTAGACCTGTAATTAAACAATAATAAAAATGCACAAACATTGCAGCAGTAGTACAATGTTACCATCTTAATGTTGTAAAAAAGGAGATTACAGAGGATCTCTACTGCATTTAGTTGGGCTTTCTACCTGGTAATTCAGTATGAATGTTCATACTAATCTTCCTGTTCGTGAACAGATATACAGGCAGTCCCCATGTTACAAACAAGATAGGTTCTGTAGGTTTATTCTTAAGCTGAATGCGTATGTAAGTTGGGAGAAGTACACTTTTTAAAAACAGGTACTTTTGAACATACAGACAGAAACACATCTTTGAATAGCATAGGAAACAGTTGACAGCCCCGTAACATTTGTTTTGCTGTCTGTGACCTGTTCAGAAGATTTCATATCACTTTCTGACACTAAGACAACTGGACTTTGAACATTTTTGGTTGTTGTGGAAATAAGGATTGGTGATAAAACTTCAGTGGAAACACCTTTTCCTCATGATAACTTTTACAGGAGTAAATTTCCCTTCCTCAGAAAAGACTGCATCTCATTTCATGTTGTCCCACCCCCATTTGTAACTAGGAGTCGGATGTAAGTTGGATGTTTGTAACTCGGAACTGTCTATACTGCAAATTTTGTCATCGTGCCTACATTTTTCATTTCACAATATTTTATTACATACTAGGTAACACGTACCAGGCACTATCCTGGTATTCATATATTAAACCAAAACGGGTCTTTATTTTCACCTTGGGAATAATCTTGACAGCCATCTTCAGTTTTCCTGTCTTTTTTCATCTTAACATTCTTAGCACCAGTCCCTCACAGAACCTTTTGCTCTTTTTAATGTTTTCTAAACCATAAACATTTATGATTTAGAGTAAATCCTTTTTTTTTTTTTGCTTCTAGGAAACATTCAATGTAGAATTTTGATGCAATTTCTGGTGCCTGCCATAGAGATTCCTAGAAAAGTATTCTCTGTATTGTCGAAGGCTTTCATGGCTGGAATCACTGGGTTGTTGTAGGTTTTTTCGGGCTATATAGCCATGGTCTAGAGGCATTCTCTCCTGACGTTTCGCCTGCATCTATGGCAAGCATCCTCAGAGGTAGTGAGGTCTGTTGGAACTAGGAAAAAGGTTTATATATCTGTGGAATGGCTGGGGTGGGACAAAGGACTCTTCTCTGTTGGAGCTAGGTGTGAATGTTTCATCCTCAGACGTGCGCCAGCTGCGCCCGTACCTCGGGAAGTCTGACTTGGCCACGGTAGTACACGCTCTGGTCACATCCCGCCTTGACTTTTGTTCATTTTCATGGTCTCTTCCTTTCTGTTGAAATTGTCCACATGCCTGTGGATTTCAATGGCTTCTCTGTGTAGTCTGACATGGTGGTTGTTGGTGTGGTCCAGCATTTCTGTGTTCTCAAATAATATGCTGTGTCCAGGCTGGTTCATCAGGTGCTCTGCTATGGCTGACTTCTCTGGTTGAAGTAGTCTGCAGTGCCTTTCATGTTCCTTGATGCGTGTCTGGGCGCTGCGTTTGGTGGTCCCTATGTCGACTTGTCCACAGCTGCATGGTATACGGTAGACTCCTGCAGAGGTGAGAGGATCCCTCTTGTCCTTTGCTGAACGTAGCATTTGTTGGATTTTCTTGGTGGGTTTGTAGATTGTTTGTATGTTGTGTTTCCTCATCAGCTTCCCTCTGCGGTCAGTGGTTCCCTTGATGTATGGCAGGAACACTTTTCCTCTGGGTGGATCTTCATCTTTACTCTCGTGGCTTGTTCTTGGTCTTGGGGTCACACCGTCTACAGAAAACCCACACACACAGATAGATATCTACATAAAAACTCCAACCATCACCCAAGTCAAAAAAGAAGCACCATTAAAGCCTTGGCAGACCGTGCAAAAAGAATCTGCGAACCCCACCTCCTCCAAGTTGAACTGAACCACCTAAACTGGGCTCTACAGGCCAATGGATACGCCACCTCAGACATCAGAAGAGCTGCAAGACCAAGAACAAGCCACGAGAGTAAAGATGAAGATCCACCCAGAGGAAAAGTGTTCTGCCATACATCAAGGGAACCACTGACCGCATAGGGAAGCTGATGAGGAAACACAACATACAAACCACTTACAGACCCATCAAGAAAAGCCAACAAATGCTACGTTCAGCAAAGGACAAGAGGGATCCTCTCACCTCTGCAGGAGTCTACCGTATACCATGCAGCTGTGGACAAGTCTACATAGGGACCACCAAACGCAGCGCCCAGACACGCATCAAGGAACATGAAAGGCACTGCAGACTACTTCAACCAGAGAAGTCAGCAATAGCAGAGCACCTGATGAACCAGCCTGGACACAGCATATTATTTGAGAACACAGAAATGCTGGACCACACCAACAACCACCATGTCAGACTACACAGAGAAGCCATTGAAATCCACAAGCATGTGGACAATTTCAACAGAAAGGAAGAGACCATGAAAATGAACAAAATCTGGCTACCAGTATTAAAAAACTCAAAAATTATAACAGCTAAACAACAGAGAGGAAAAAAACAGGCACAGATTAACACCTCCCAGCAACAGATTTTCCCAGACTCAGGCAGGCCTTCAAATGCTAATGAAGGTGATCAGCTAAACATTCACACCTAACTGCAGCAGGGAAGAGCTCCTTGCCCCACCCCAGCCATTCCACAGATATATAAACCCCTTTTTCCTACTTCCAACAGACCTCACAACCTCTGAGGATGCTTGCCATAGATGCAGGCGAAACGTCAGGAGAAATGCCTCTAGAACATGGCTCTATAGCCCGAAAAAACCCACAAGAACCTAGTAGTATTTCTAACACTACGTTGCAGTGAGTTATGGTCAACACCCATTTTTATTCCACACAGACCCCTTTTTTAGAATTTAGACTTTTCAAATTATAATCAATCTGCCAAATTTTAAGGTTTCTGTCACAATTTTCTGATGAATTTTAACTGTTTTGCTTTTAGTGACTTAGGCATCAACGTTTGTAATTTCAACTTGAACTCAGCACTACAACTTGGACAACAACAAAAAATATTCTATCAAAATTTGAGACATCTAGCATGATGAGTTATAGCTGCTATAGACAAACATGCAGATATTTTACTTTTTAATTATTAATTAATGGAACATAGAGTAACTGCACTGACCAGGGTTACCAATGTGAACTGGTGCTCCATGTGACTTTTTCATTCGATGGGTGGTTTGCACAGCTAGTTTCAATTTGTCTTGAGGAATAGGTCTCATTGTTACTATTAGATTGCAGTGAAAACTTTCAGTACCATAGCAAGGGACAGTTGTCTAGGAAAAAAAAATCAAGATATTCACAGTATTTAAATGTCAAAATACTGCATATTGCTGAAGAATGGCAGTGGATAATACAAGGTGCACCAAACGCCACAAAGGAGTTTTAATGCTTAATAACGCCTTTATTTTTATTTTAACATACTATACCATAGATTAATATATAGTATATATAGAAAACAAAATTACATTGCATTACATTACATGCAACATCTTTTAAAAAATAATCAAGACATTATTAAAACATCAGGAACCTTTGTGACTTTTGGGCAACCCTGTACAATCAATAATAATAAATGAAAACTGCCTTGAACTGTGTGAGGCAAAAAGAGCACTAAAGGAATGGCAATGCATCATCATCATCATCACCATCCATATTTATACAGTATTTTGCCCTTCTTACCCCGAAGGGAACTCAGAGTGGCACACATTAAGGCACAATTCGATGCCCTACAACAATAGGATTCAGGAAGTTTTCAATTGCTTCCATCCACTGATTGAGGCTATTAGGCAAATAGAAAGCATTTGGCATTAGGCTATCTGTGTAAATGGGTGAGATACCACCTATGAGGTAGTCAGAACTGACAGATTTCTTTGACTCAAATGGTAGCTTTTAACTTTCATGGCATTTTTCCCCCTCAGAGATAAAACAGGGAGTAGAAAAAGAGTTACATCTAAGCACCATAAAATCCTTTCCTGGTTATGAATAGAATATGCACCACAGTGTTTTATTAGAGATCCCCATTTGTTAATTGAATGTCTGAGAGTAGTTGCAGCCAGAGCTAAGGTAGATTTGGTGCCAATCTTGGCACTAAAGCTACCTTAGGTCTGGCTGCATCCACTCTCAGACATAATTAACAAATAGTTATGAAAGCTAGTATTATCCATAATCCTTACCTTATACATGCTTACATTACATTTCTGTTCTACATTTCTTATAGGAATGCCAACGTCCTGGAGTGCCTTTTCAAATGTAAAACTGCAGCCTAGATAGAAAGCCACCATGTCTTTAAGCTGTTGGGAATATTTTTCCAGGCTTGTCAGAATTCCTGTATATTCTCCATTTTCATATTTTCTGTATTGCAGACAGTCAGTTCTGCAAAACATTACCACCATTAATTTTTTGAAAGTAGTTTCATGAATGTGCAAAATGGTATAATCTATGTCTACATACTTGCAACTTGCTTTTAAGCTGACATATACAGGACTATACTTCCAATCAATAAAATTTCAATTTCATGTAGAAAAATAATCACACTATAGGTTCTTGGTATATCAGAAGTAAAAAAAAAATGCCAGACACCCATATCAGATAGGTAGCCCTGATCTGAAGATCTATAAACATATAAGCACCATCAGAACTGCCAACTCTTGTCGGTACCATAGAGAGGTGTGAGTAAGTGAGGAAAGTATAGACTCTTTAAGCGGAGGCTGGATGGTCATTTGTCAGGGGTGCTTTGAATGTGATTTTCTTGCTTCTTGGCAGGAGGTTGGACTGAATGGCCCATGAGGTCTCTACCAACTCTATGATTCTATGATTCGAAGGAGACTTAGGAAAGTAATTATTTCTCAGCTAACAGGGGAAGGCAAGGGCAAACCCTGTTCTGAATAAATCTTGTGGAGAAAAACTCATGATAGGGTCACATACATACAGTAAGTCCTAATGTCTCATGAGATTCTTTGCCATTTTTTTTACTGGATTAATACAGTTTATATTAATTCTTTTTAATTTTGCCCTATCTTTCTCTAACAAGAGGAACTCAAGTGGCTTACAATATGAAAGAAATAAAAATAGAAACACAAAAAATATACTATTAAAATAGCATTAAATTATAATATGATATCAAAAATTGTGGAAGCTCTACAGTTTTGTTGTTCTGCCTTTAAATTATTTTAAGGTAGATCAACAAAACAGAAATAGATTCCCCATCAGAAAAATATGTTCTTCAGCAGCCAGTCAATTGCCGAAGTCCTTACAAGTATTTCAATTATGTTAACGTGACAACTTAGAAAGTTACAGCCAATCTTTCTTGGACGAGTGTTCACAGCTTTGGAGAATCACAGAATTGGAAGAGACTACATGGGCCATCCAGTCCAACCACTTGGTAGTATAGACTCATATAATCCAGTTTAAAGAAGATAATGTGGATTTTATACTTTGATAATTTGGATTATATGGCAGTGTAGAAGGGGCCTGAGGTAGCTGCCCAAAACCCCTATGAGGCTATCTTTCTGCAAATTCCCAAGGCTTTTAAAAGTGAACAGTCCCAGGAGTCCCAAGCTCGGATTTACCTTCCTTTGCCTGAGAAAGTATCAGGTTTCAATGTCCAAATTTAAAGTGATTTCCAATGGAAAAACACCTCTGAAAATAACTCTTGTAATACTATAATTTATTTAGCAAAATGAAGTTGATGTATAGAACCTTGACTGTGCTAGGAAGACATTTTCTTGCAAGCCCCGACATTAATGTCAGATACATGCTAGACAGCATATGTCCACACATACCTAATATCAGAATCATTACTCAGAGATGGGCATTTCCATTCACCTGGTTTACTTCTATACAGTAGTGGAAGAGGACCATCATTTGCTTGGCAAAATTTTTCGAAGTCATCCGCAAGTGATTTGTGTAGAATAATAACATTTGCCTGTTTAAATCCTGTCAGAAAAAAAGAAGTTTTAACCTTCTATATCCTCAAAAGCAGCTTATCTGTTATTAAAATAAGCATACCCAGGCATAAAAGGTGTTTTTTTCCCCTTTTTTGGCAATATCACTTTTTAAAATCAGGGTTATTTCCTCATTTTTCCTCTGAAACCTTTCTGTATGTGGTCTACTTTCATAATGGTATATTAATTCAGACTTATAAACCTATTTCTAGAGAAATATAGAACAACCTGTTCTCTGTGTTTTTCAGTGCAGTTTTTTGCAACAATCAGATTTGGACCATTAGTTTTCTTCCTGTTGTTATGGGGGAAGCAGAGATCACATAGATCTCTAAAGCAATAATAATAATAATAATAATAATAATAATAATAATAATAATAATAATAATAATAATGTAATGTATGTCCCACATTCCTCTCTTAAATGATCACAACAAGTCATGCTGGTTAGTTGCTTATAACATTTTTATACCACTCATCAACATAGCTTACAAAATACATAAATAAATTTAAGTAATTAAACAAGTCAATATCAGAACACACTTAACATGGTATCAAAAAACAAGCAACAATCCTACAAAGCACAAGACAAAACACCAGCAACCCCCTCCCCCCCAGCCCAAATAAACCAGCATAAGACAATCAGTACAAAATTAGCCTTTCTCCAGCCCTTTTTTTACCAGATTAGCTGCTCTCATGGGACTTTGGGAATAGAAAATGATGCAGATGCCATTATTTTGAATTTTCTGGATATTCTGGACCTCACCTCTGAGGATGCTTGCCATAGATGCAGGCGAAACGTCAGAAGAAATGCCTCTAGAACATGGCCATATAGCCCGAAAAAACCCACAAGAACTGAGTTTCTGGATATTATTTTAAACACATTTATTTAAAAGTAAATTCTACTGAACATAATATCATTTACTTTATTTTCAGAAGTGATTTATTTAATACTAGATAGGCATGCTATGTGATATTTTGGACAACTCTTTTTATAGATTCTGTGTAATCCAGCCAATAAAAAGGTCTTCAGGCTTTAGAGGATTTTAAATTGAAAACCAAAAAGGCAAACAACACACCTTAAAAGAGCAACAAGCGTAGGTTTGCTATATCAAGATACTGAGTCTATTTTTACCTACTTACTCTGTAAACAGCCACTGGCCATAAACAGTGATGCCTATAAGCAAAATATAAGTATTTGTGGCATAAATAATAAAAAGAGCAAGGCTTTGGTGAAAAGTAAGTGCACTGGGAATTGTGTCTACCATTCTGAAATTGCATTCTTAGCATGTGGAAATGCAATATAGTAATAACAATCCTAAATCAAAACAAAATAAAATCTGAGGGTAAGAAACAAAATAGCTAAATAAATGAGAAACTTTTGCTCTTCTACCACAACATTTACATTCTTTGGGCTGATACACTGTCCAATGGGAGGACATTCAAAAACCAGAATACCACTGAAAGGGAGCTATCCTCAGCAGAGGCATTATGCACCTCCTTCACAGATGGGATTATGAGAAAGACTCTATTATTATTGTTGTTGTTGTTGTTGTGTTATTTATATTCCACTTTTTCTCTCCACAAAGAAAACTCAAAGTGGCTACAATCACAGAAAGAAGTTCATGCTATCTTACTTACTTACTTACTTAGGCGATCCCTCGTTGGACGAGTAAGATGGTCTTCCATTATGGATTTCCTTGTGGGTCCGTATGTGGCTGTGGAGCCCTATTCTTGCTCTGCATCTTCTTCCGCAGTGAGGGCATTGGTTTCCAGGTGGAAGGTGGTCCCGGTCGGGGTTGGCTTGACGCGCCTTCCTCCTGGCACGTTTCACTCTTTCACCCTCCACTCGTGCCTCCTCAAATTCTGCAGCACTGCTGGTCACAGCTGTCCTCCAGCTGGAGCGCTCAAGGGCCAGGGCTTCCCAGTTCTCAGTGTCTATGCCAGAGTTTTTAAGGTTGGCTTTGAGCCCATCTTTAAATCTCTTTTCCTGTCCACCAACGTTCCGTTTTCCGTTCTTAAGTTCGGAGTAGAGCAACTGCTTTGGGAGACGGTGGTCAGGCATCCGGACAACGTGGCCGGTCCAGCGGAGTTGATGTTGGAGGACCATCGCTTCAATGCTGATGGTCTTTGCTTCTTCCAGCACACTGACGTTTGTCCGCTTGTCTTCCCAGGAGATTTGCAGGATTTTCCGGAGGCAGCGCTGATGGAAACGTTCCAGGAGCTGCATGTGACATCTGTAGACAGTCCACGTCTCACAGGCATAGAGCAGGGTTGGGAGGACAATAGCTTTATAGACAAGCACCTTGGTCTCCCTACGGATGTCCCGGTCCTCAAACACTCTCTGCTTCATTCTGGAAAATGCTGCACTTGCAGAGCTCAGGCGGTGTTGTATTTCGGCGTCGATGTTGACTTTGGTGGAGAGGTGGCTGCCAAGGTAGCGGAAATGATCAACATTTTCTAATGTTACACCATTAAGCTGTATCACTGGCATTGGAGAGGGGTTGGCTGGTGACTGCTGGAAAAGCACCTTGGTTTTTTCAATGTTCAGTGACAGGCCGAGCTTCTCGTATGCTTCTGCGAAGGTGTTTAGAGTGGCTTGTAGATCTTCTTCTGAATGCGCACAGACGACATTGTCATCAGCATACTGGAGTTCTATAACAGATGTTGTTGTAACCTTGGTTTTGGCTTTCAGTCTGCTGAGGTTGAATAGCTTGCCATCTGTCCGATAGATTATTTCCACTCCGGTGGGAAGCTTCCCATCAACAAGGTGAAGTATCATAGCGATGAAGATGGAGAATAGAGTTGGGGCAATAACACATCCCTGTTTGACACCGGATTCCACTTTAAATGGGTCACTTTGGGAGCCACTGCTGTCCAAGACTGTTGCCATCATGTCATCATGGAGGAGCCGCAGGATGTTCACAAATTTGCTTGGGCACCCGATTTTTTGGAGGATGGTCCAGAGAGCGCTGCGATTCACTGTGTCGAATGCCTTTGCAAGGTCGATGAATGCCATGTACAGAGGTTGGTTTTGTTCCCTGCATTTTTCTTGGAGCTGTCGTGCAGTGAAGATCATGTCCACGGTTCCTCTGGAGGGGCGGAAGCCGTTCTGGGATTCTGGAAGGGTGTCTTCTGAGAGGGGCAGAAGGCGGTTTGCAAGGATTCTTGCGAGGATTTTTCCAGCAGAGGTTAGAAGGGAGATACCTCGATAGTTTCCGCAGTCTGTTCTTTCCCCTTTTTTGAAGAGGGTGATGATGGTGGCATCCTTGAAGTCTGCTGGGATTTTCTCGGTCACCCACACTTTTTCTATGAGCTGGTGGAGTTGGTGTGTCAGCTCAGGTCCTCCCTCTTTAAAGATTTCAGCAGGGATCCCATCTGGTCCACTGGCTTTGTTATTCTTCTGTTGGCTGATGGCATTGCTGACTTCTTCCAAACTGGGCAGTGCTGCAAGCTCATCCCTGGTTTGTTGTTGTGGGATTTGTGAGAGGACCTCTTTGGCCACATTGGAGCTGCGGTTCAGGAGGCTTTGGTAGTGTTCTTTCCAACGTAGTGCAATTGAGTTTTGGTCCTTCAGGAAGTTTGGTTCCATCTGATGAGCGTAGAGGCTGTATGCCATGGTTTCTTGGTCCGTAGATGACCTTTGTGGCTTTGAAAAATCCCTGAGAATTATGGGTATCTGCCAGGTGTTGGATTTCTTCGGCCTTCTTTGTCCACCAGATGTTCTTGAGTTCTCTTGTCCTTCTTTGGACCTTCTTTGGACCTTCTTTGCACTGGCATAGATCTTTTTCTTAGCAGCACAGTTGATGTCTCTCTGCCATGCTTGGAAGGCCTTCCTTTTCTTGTCAATTAGCTGTTGGATCTCGTTGTCATTTTCATCAAACCAATCTTGATGTTTCTTGGTTTGATATCCAATAGTTTCTTCGCAGGCTGTGATGATGGAGGTCTTCAGTTTTTCCAATGTTCCTCAACATTTTCGGGGTGTTCTGTGGGTAGATGGTCCTTGAGTGCTGTTTGGAGATGGGCTCGTCTGGAGGGCTCCTGAAGGGCTTGGGTGTTCATTTTGCGCCTTGTCTTCCTTCCTTGGAGTCTGCGCTTGGGAGCGATCTTGATAGCCATCGAGGATCGAATTAGCCTGTGGTCAGTCCAGCAGTCGTCAGCACCTGTCATGGCTCTTGTGAGGAGCACGTCACGGCGGTCTCTGGCGCGTGTGATTACATAGTCTAAGAGGTGCCAATGCTTTGACCGGGGGTGCTTCCATGATGTCTTGAACTTGTTTTTCTGGCGGAAGCGTGTTGGTGATGACAAGGTTGTGCTCCGCACATTTGGTGAGAAGCAGGATGCCATTTGAGTTGCTGTTTCCAACCCCGTCTTTTCCTATGGTCCCTGGCCACAGGTCGAAGTCTCGCCCGACTCTTGCATTGAAGTCCCCCAGGAGGATGATTTTGTCCTCCTTAGGTATCCCCGATAGGACGGTGTCCAGCTGACAGTAGAATTTCTCCTTGATGTCTTCGTCAGCATCTAGTGTTGGTGCATAGGCACTTATGATGGTTGCCCGTTGGTTTTTGGCAAGATCGATTCGGAGGGTTGAGAGTCGTTCGTTGATGCCAGTGGGTACTTCGGACAGATGTTTCATCAGATCATTTCTGATGGCGAAGCCAACTCCGTGCATTCTTTGGTCTTTTTCGGGCAGTCCCTTCCAGAAGAAGGTGTAGCCTCCTTTTTCTTCCTTCAGCTGTCCCTCTCCTGCTCTCCGGGTCTCCTGAAGGGCTGCTATGTCGATGTTGAAGCGTCCCAGCTCCCTTGCAATGATGGCAGTTTTGCGTTTGGGGCGTTCATTGCCACTGTTGTCCATCAGAGTCCGTACGTTCCACGTACCGAAGTTCATTTTCCTTTTTTGGCCGCAGGGTGGTGACCCCACTGGACGCGGCAGTCCAGTCAGGGATAAGTGAGGCAGACTATGTTTAGGGCACCTTTTCTAGCCCCCTCCCCATGTGGGGTGAGCAGAGTGGGTCCTCAATAGGGCTGCTCAGTCGCGGATACAGCTGCCGAACTACTCAACTGCCTCGGACCTTGAGGTAGAACGACTGAGTCCGTACCCACCGCCCATGTGCCAGTCTGTGACTAGGGGCTTCCAGATTTCACAGTCCTGCCCCCGTCGCCACTCGCTGATCGCCATGGGACTTTGGTTGGTTTGTTTTTATTTTCTTTGGAAGACGCCTGTGCGTGGGTTTTTTTAATGTGTGGAGGTCAGTGCACAACTGATCAACACACAGACTTCACAGAGTGAGGTTCCACTGGTGATGTAGTTTAACACAATGACCGTGGCTTCTCAGTCTGTTGCCGCCTTCTTCCGCCTTCGCAGCCGTTGTAACATGTGCCATGTTATCCTCCGCCTGCTCCGCCGTTGAGGTCTTTGGGTCTTCGGACTGTGCTTGGTCTGGAACCTCCCCCGCAGCCACTCCTGGGAGTGCACGACTCCAGTTGTTGTGCCTACAGGTTCATCGGAACGCGCAAGCCCCCTCACCACGACAAGGTGACAGTCCATCGAGGGGGTCTAACAGATCAAAGCAAAACAGATCAAAGATCTAACAGATCAAAAAACAGATCTAACAGATCAAAGCAAACAAACAGACAAAATACAAAATTTGTGAGTTTGTTAGTTGATTAAATGTCCTTTGACCAGTATCTGTCCCCTTGGAGTGCTTCTGGTGTTGCCGCAAGGAGGTCTTCCCTTGTACATCATGTGGCTGGGCTCAGGGTGCATTGCAGCAGGTGGTCAGTGATGTGCTCTTCCCTGCACTCGCATGTCGAGGATTCCACTTTGTGGCCCCATTTCTTGAGGTGGGCTCTGCATCTCGTGGTGCCCGAGCGCAGTCTGTTCAGCGCCTTCCAAGTCGCCCCGTCTTCTTCTGTGTGCCCAGGGCGGAGTGTCTCATTGGCTATCAGGTTCTGGGTTTGAGCCTGCCACTTTTGGACTCTCGCTTGCTGAGGTGTTCCAGTGAGTGTCTCTGTAGATCTTAGAAAACTATGTCTAGATTTAAGTCGTTGACGTGCTGGCTGATACCCAAACAAGGGATGAGCTGGAGCTTCCATGCCCTCATACACACACACACACACACACACACAGAGGCCTGTCCCCTTCCACAATTGTGGCCTTGACTGTGGGCAGCAGGTGGGATTCCTCACAGGTTGGAGGGGTCCTGGGAAGATACTCCAGCTCCCAGAAGGCCTTGTGCTCAGCCTGGAATTCTGGGAGTTGCACTCCAAAACCTCATTTCACTTCATTTCCTTAGTTTCCTTCAGGCCTGGCTACCATCTTGAGACTCTGAGTGTTTTGGGCTCCAACTCCCAGCACTCCTCGCAGCCTCAGGCCCCCTTAAGATCCCAAAAGCCCTTCTTAAGCGGCTGAGGGGAAAAAGAAAAGGGTCTGAGGCCAGGAATGGTGGGAGTTGGAGTCCAAAACACCTGGTATCACCTGGTATCACCTAGCATGCTATCAGTGCTAGATGAATTACCATAAGATAAATTCATGAAGAATAAATGGTACTGGGTTGAGAATTTGAATTATCAACCTGTTCCAGAGGGGAACAGATGGATCAACATGATGCTCCTGAACCCAACGTGGTTGTTAAGGAGCATAATCACCTCAGCATCTTATTTTACTTTAAAACTGATTTTACTGGTTCATCAGCTGTAACTTTCCCCGATCATATATAGACCAGCCATGGTGACTTATGGTCTAATAATTCCAGGTTGTTTCTAGTGTTGGGATAGCAAGCAAGGAACGAAGTACACTCTGCCAGCATTTTTGAAAGTCAATAATTGAACTGCTTCTCAAAGCACTAAGTGTACCTTGGTTTGTTTCCTCCCCCATTTCCCTATGTGGGAAAGGCACAGGGGATGGAAAGCTTAAGACACTTTCCTGGATGAATCTTTTCAAGCACCTTGTCTACCAAAAAACTAAAAATTATTTCATGAAACTGGCTAGATGATGTTCTGCAGAAATCCATGGAAACTAACTCAAATGGGAGTCTACCATAGCAAGCCTTCATTATTTCCAAACAGTTCTCCTTGGGCCTAGAGCAGGCCTGCACAACCTGCGGCCCTCCAGGTGTTTTGGGCTTCAGCTCCCCGAATTCTTGACCACTGGACAAGCCGGCCAACACTTGGAGGGCCTGGCCTAGATATTATGATGCCTATGCATGTTTTTTAAAAAGCCCTCTTCTAGAGGAATAACATGAAAGTATCCTTTTATATTCAACATAAACATTTACCTTCTGCCATTCCAGAAGTATTCCTAATGCTG
Source organism: Anolis sagrei ordinatus (assembly GCF_025583915.1). NCBI lineage: Eukaryota > Metazoa > Chordata > Lepidosauria > Squamata > Anolidae > Anolis > Anolis sagrei. The sequence continues at coordinate 30,733,612 of NW_026844366.1, forward strand.
AGTTTATTTGATCGTATTAGATTTCTGACAGCACACGGCACAAGAGTTTTCAGGTTTCCTATGAAAACCATCTCTTCATCCTGGAAAAAAAAGGATGACTGCAATCTAAACAGATAATACATATATTTAAAATAATGGTTTCATAACTTCATTGGTGAATGATAGTTTTATACCGGTTTGATAGAGCAAGTGTTTTGAATTTTTTTTAAATTTAGAATACATTTACTTGCATACATAATGAGATATGTTGGAGATGGGACCCAAGACTAAACATTAAATTAATCTTTATACACATAACCTGAAGGTAATTTTATACATTTTAAAAATAATTTTGTGCATGATATAAAGTATGTGTACATTAAACCATAAGGAAGCAAAGGTGTCACTGTCTCAGTAACCCATGGTGATAATTTTGGATTTGGGACTGTTTTGGATTTCAGAATTCTATCTGAGAAGTACTCTACCTTCAGATGATGTACTGAATCTGATGAACCAACAAAGGGGGTTTGGCTTGTCAGATTAAAGTAAGGTAACTTCTATACACTAGGTTTTAACACTTTTATCATTTTATCCATATTTTAACAATTACAGGACTTAAAACAATTTGCTGGAAACAAAGCAAGAATAATGATTTCCTTAGTTACTGTACTAAATTAAATTTTCATTTCCCCACTTTACAAATATTGGCTCCAAGCATTTTTATTAACTAAAAAAATAAAACGAAAACAAATTGCCTTACCACTAAGTTGCTTATTGATTCTGCTGAAGCCATTGCTGTCAAAAATACGGATTTTAATCATAAGATTCACTGGGGTTCTTTTAAAATTGAAGTGTTAATATTCAACATCTAATTGGTTATTCATTTCCAGCAAATAGGAAGCCCTTTTTAAAAACATACGGTGTTCCAGCAAATGTAAACTTCAACACTTGCTTACTTGTGTCTTTATCATTAAGATCTACATTTCTTGAAACTTCATTGTGTGATATTCTAGAAAAAGTACAGAAGTGTTATGTCCATATGATAATAAAGATTATAGCCTAACCTGTAAGGAACAAAACTAGAGAACAAACAACCTCTCTTCTTCTGCCATTAACACTGTTAATGTTTTTCTTTCCTGGCCACCCTCACTAAACCAGTCAAAATTAATGTGTCAGTATGGAATAAAAGCCAAGACCAAGGCTGAACCAAAGATCTAGCTATGGGAGCAGGCAAAATGAGGGCCGTGTCTCTCTAAATGAGGATTCAGTTTCCCCAATGGAATCTTCCTTCAATCCCCTAATTTCTAGCATAGTAAAAACTGAAAATCATATTCACATGGAACTCTTTTATTTGTTATAATTACATTTCTTTGGCAATTTTGCCCATGGGCCATAGGTTAAAAACCAATGCGTAGACCAGGGCTTCTCCAGTCATGACCCATTTTTGCCTGAGAAAATGATACACATTGTAGGCATGTAGATATATAAAATGAAACTTTTACTGATAACACTATGTAACAATTTTTTAAATTACTGTTTCTGGTTTGAAAGTATTATATCCTGTTTAATTGTGTGGTTCTTACTTTGAAAGTAGTTGTTATACTCCAGAAACTATGTTTTTGTAGCTGCAACAAACTATGTTGAATTTGTTGAGACTTTAGGAGATATTCACTGAAAAACTATAGCAAAATATGCTGCAGGATATCCTGCAAAAACAAAGTTTTTCCAGTTTAATAAACTTTTTCCATGTTTTTATGATAAAACATTTATAATGACATTTATAACCCAGGAACAAAAATCATGTTACATAAACCATAAAGAAACTGATTTTAAAACAATTCTATGGCATATATGTAATTAAACCATCTATTAAAGACAAAAGTCAATTTGCATACTAATGAGATGGGTATATTTGTTTATTTACATCTTGGCTGAATATTTGATGCTGCAGGATGTAGTTCATCATCCATATTTTTGATGTCATGCTGGCATGTTTAGTTTACAGGCTTAAGTGGCAGCATTTACTCTGCTGGCTCTCTTTGTTTTCTCTTGTATTCAGGGACAATAATGGGGTGTTTTTTATGTTCATACCTCCAACTCAAAAAGTCCCAGGTTGTAGAGCAGAACATGTGCTGGAAATGGACCCACACCTACCACCCTTTTTTTCCCATCACAGAATCACAAAGTTGGAAGAGACCATAAGAATCATCCAGCCTAACCTTCTGCCATGCAGCGACACCCAGTCAAAGCACTTTCAACAGATCATCATCCAGCCTCTGCTCAAAAACCTCCAGAGAAGGAGATTCTGCAAGTCTCTAAGGAAACATATTCCACTGTTGAATAGCTCTTACCATCAGGAATCTCTTTTCCTTTAATTAGAATAAACAGTTCCATATCTCAGACTCTGGAGTAGCAGAAAACAAGCTTTCCCTCTCTTCAATGTGAAATCCTTTCAAATACTTAAAACATGGTTATCATGTCCCCTCTGTCTACATAAATGTACACAATTCATATCTTTCCATATTCTTTCCTCTCTTCCAAAACAACTAGGTGTTATTAACAAGGGAGCTTGCAGGCATATTCTTTTTGGACTTTTAATGGCAGATGGCTGATGTTTTTTTTTATTTCAGTTGCATATGGCTTATGAACCCAACTTTGTTTTTTAGAAACAAAATTTGAAGGGAAGTATTTCTGAAACCAAAAAGAGAACAATCAAGCAAAATCAGCATCTGTTGCACTTGTTGCTAACAGATTCATGTAAATATCTAAAACAACCACTTGGTGGCATTTTCAAATCTTTTACTATTCCCAAATATTTTGCAACCCAAGCGTTCAGTTAACTTGAGCCTTTTTGGAATTGTGGCCCACAGTTTAAGAAGCTTTGGATTAAACAATCCTTTGTCATAGACAATACTTTTACTGAGAACAAGCAATAAAAAAATCTGTCGTTTCATTCTGCTAGTTTTGTAGCATTGCTTCTTGCCTGTGGCTCTGGAGTCTTCTGTAATACCCTCCACTCAGATCTCTTTGAAGTTTTAGCACTTTTCTCTTCTGGCCTCTCCAAATAACAATCCCTTAAACTGCTTGTCTAATTAATGTACACTGTTCTAATTTCTTCTCACAATCCCCTGACATTTGAAAGAGCAAAGGAGTCTTGTTAAGTTTCTGATTCTCAATTAGCTTGGTGGATTCCAATTAGCTTTAAAGGTGCAGTAAGACTGTTCAGTGTTTTTAACATTAAAGAATTTGTTATATTTAAACTGTGTTTAAACATTTTCCATAGCAAAATCCCTGCCTACAATAAAAATACCAACAGGCTATGCTCCTCTTTCTCATTATCTTATTACCTACATTATAATTTCAATCTGTTTTAAGATAGTAAATACTATTTAGCAATTTTGTAAGAGTGACCCTAAAGCAAACTTACCATGGCGTTTTCTTGCTAAGATTACTTAGAAGGGGGCTTGTCTTTGTCACCCTTTGAAAGTCTGTGATGTGCCTAAGGTCACCCAATGGATTTCTGTGACCGAGTAAGGATTTTAATCCTAGTCTCCAGATTCATAGTCCAAGACTCAAACTACTATAACTTATTGTCAACATATACACAAATTCCATTTCTACTGTTACTTAAATCTTAATAACTTCCTGGTGATGCTGGTGCATTAGTCTTTAATGGCCACTAATAAATGGTTACTTCAGATAACTGTAAAACTTGATACCACTATCCAGTACTTCTGTTTTAGAGGAATTATTCTTTCCCTTTCGCAAGCTGTTAAGCAAAGAAATGGAACAAAAACCCATGGAAAAAAGTAAGAAAGACACACTGGACACTGACAATTTCCAACTGAGTCAGGTCATTTAGCAACATTTAGCACAAAAGCCTGATCCAAAAAGACAGACAACCTCTGATCTTATCTATAAACTGGTTTCAAAGAGCCTTGTTTTTACCTGTTAGAACAGTCACACACAGACTTCCACTATCTGCTTAATGTATTCGCTCCCTCTAGTGACTAGATAATAAAGATTTGTTCTCTCTCATGGCCAATAAAAACAATAACACACAATTTTTAAAAACTGCTTTTAAAGTGTTTGAATTGGTTTAAGAAATCACTTTGCCATCACAATAGTCTGGGAATGAGAGTAAATACTATGATTTATTGTACATGAATTTCCAATACTTTACTTTCCATCAGTAATATTTTTTAAACACATTTTCACATTGTTTAATATGTGAAAGCTTTGTTAAAAGTAGGAGTCACCTTGGCAACAAACCCAATTTTTCTGATGCTAAGACACTTCAAGATTATAATTCAGGTGTTCTAATTTAACCTTTACACGCTAGATATATACAGATTTAAATAACTGATTTATAATGGCAGATCATACTATACACACATACTTATCTCTCCATATTTTGATTTTTACTGAGCTTTTTACACAGTAACAATTTAAAAACATTTTGCTCAGATTCTTTCAATGTTATCTATGCAGTAATATTCTATATATTTTTACCTGAAGCATTTTAAGAGGTTCCTGTATTAGTCTGTATGCATTTAAAATGATGAGAGAGCAAGTACTGCAAGATCAACAAATTTATATTAGCACAAACTTTTGCTGATTACAATCTACTTCTTCAAGAGTACCGTACATTATTCAGGCATCTTCCTTTTTTCTTTTCCTTCTCCTTTATATGAAGTTCCACTATGTTCTACAGATCTTACTCCAAAATACATGCGCATTAGATTAACTTTTACATTGTAATGAGTAAAAAAGAGACTGGAGCACAGATGTTCGTTAAGTGTCAACTCCTCTACCTTTGTCACTAGAACCCAGGAAACGAAAACTATGAATTAATGTTAAAACCAAATAGCTAACTTTGCAAGATGATAACACATGCATAAAACTAGCAGGCTAGCAGAAATAATCAGGAACACGAGGTAACAATTATCTAGCAAAACTGAATTAGGGCTTTATGCTAACTTACCTATATTTTACAGTGTTGTTTAAAAAGATATCCTTGTGCAAAAGGCTTGATGAACAATACATCAGCTGCTGGATAGTACCAGGAACAGTTTTCCCCTGACCCAAACAGCCAATCACTGATCTTAGAGGTAGACTGGAAATCCTCCCTTATGCTAGCACAAAATTGGTTGTCTCTATCCTTCATTCTTAGCAGCCAAGACTTAATGTAAGTAGATTGATGCAACATTGCACAATTCCAGCTTTATATAGGATTTTGGATAATGGTCACCTAACCTTAGTTTATTTTTTTAAAAAATAAAAAGATATTTTAGAATCCCAGGCTCAATTGTTTCTAGAAATAAGATTGGGGAGGTGACATCTGACATCAAAAATTCATCACATCTGCTAAAAGGTGCCTACTCCAGATTGGTAGGGATGAAAAGCACATGGAACAACTGTCACAGTACGGTGAACTTAAGAGGCAATTTGGGATAAAGCAACTACAAACAAAGCACTGAATGCAAGAAATGGCATTAATACTGCATTTTAACTATTACAATAATTGAGCTCCTTTGGGGAGATAAGGCAGTATAGAAATAAAGTTTATTATTATATTATTAATATCATACTCTAATTCAGAGTCTTGATTATTTTTAGGCAGTGACTGTGAAGATGTGAGTGGTATAAAAGTAAGGTTTACAAGGTATCTGTATTTGGATTGGAAGTATTCAACATAATGATAAAGAGCAAGGATTCTTAAACTGATAGTGAGGGGCTCTGGGGAGCTTCCTGCCTCCTCCTCCTGAGAAATGCAGGGAAATTAAAGTTTTGAGCTGTCGGAAACAACAGTAGCAGCGTCCTCCCAGGGCACAGACCCCTTCCCCACCCACTTCCCTCACTGTCCAGACTAGACCCTTTCCCCACCCACTTCCCTCACTGCCCAGACTATTTTCCTTGCTGCCCAGACCTCCCCCTCTCCTGCTTCCTTTGCTTCCAAAATCCTAATCCTATTTCCCTCCCACCACTCAGAGGGTGATTTTATTGTGTTTTCCTTGCATGGAAGAAGGGGGTTGGACTGGAGGGCCTCTGAGATTTCTGCTATTATTGTTATTGTTATTATTATTTTACTGACACAAAAACACAGTATGTCACAGCAAATGAGATATATATGCTGGATTTCGTATCACAAAATCACAAGTCGAACACTTCTCAAGCATCTAGGACTGTGTGATGTATTTTCGAATGATGCGTGCAGATCCAAGTAAGATGGTCTTTTGCAGTTGAACAGATCGTGGTTTTGTCAATGTTTATTATTGTTATTCTTCTTGTTGTTGTTATTATTTCTACAAAGGCTGGGTGGCCATCTGTTAGGTGTGCTTTGATGGTGCTTTTCTTAACATGGCAGAAAGGGGTTGGACTGGATGGTCCCGGGTGTCTTCCACTGAAATACTTTTAAGTTTATGTTGCTTAAAATAGTTTTTAATCTTAAATATTTTATTGTTCTATCTTTCTTCCCTTTTTTTGCACTGAGTTCACATGATCTGCCACTGGCCTGACCCATGCCTGGCACACACACACACATTATATATAATAATATATAAACATTTCTTGGGGCTCCACAAGAAACTTTTGCTCCAAAAAGGGCTCCGTGGCTGAAATTTTTTTGAGAACTCTTGATATAGAGGCAGGGACGAATAATGATGTGGCAAAAATTACAGACGATACCAAATTATTCAAAAAGATCAAACAAACAGGATTGAAAATAGCTCTAAACTGAGGGAATAAACATGAGGTCCCCCCCCCCCCACAGAGATGAGAAGGACGGGGTACAAATGTTTGAAATTAAAATAGCAAATGGGGTTCAATGACTAATAAAAAAAAGTATTGGAATGGCATGAAGATGTATGTTTGGAGATAATGCCCCGAAGAAGCTATAGCCTTTTCAGAATGTCAGCCTTTCTTGACCTGAAAAGCAAGTTTTACCTCCCATGGCTCTGTAACAGGCATATGAAGTCCCCAAGGCAATTTCTGCAGGCCCCAAGGTAAATTGTTTTAACAATTTTCTTCATCTCCATCCTCTAGAATGGCATCAAATGCACTCAAAAGTGTGTGGAAGGCATTTCCATCATGTTCAAAGTTACATAAGGGATTTTTCTTTGCATAAAATTAAAACACCCCCCCCCTCCCCCAACACACCTGAAATGTTCCAAATTGTCCATTAGGGGGCATGGGGTGCATTCTTATCTCCCCAAAGGAACTCAATTATTGTAATAGTTAAAATGCAGTATTAATGCCATTTCTTGCATTCAGTGCTTTGTTTGTAGTTGCTTTATCCCAAATAGCCTCTTAAGTTCACCGTACTGTGACAGTTGTTCCATGTGCTTTTCATCCCTACCAATCTGGAGTAGGCATCTTTTAGTTTCTAGAAATAAGATTGGGGAGGTGACATCTGACATCAAAAATTCATCACATCTGCTAAAATTTGGCTTAAATAAAATCCATCATTTCATGCAAACTGATTTATGCACTCACAAATACTTCTTTGTAGGCTGAGGGAACAACTAAAAAGCTGAGAGGCTGCATCAACCCACTTAAAGATTGTGAAAGGCTGCATTATTACAATTTCTTTTTTGTTTCCAAACACTTCTAGCTGATACGGGTTATTTCCACCAAGTGTAGGACTACTAAAAGGGCCTTGCCTGTATCTTAGCAGATTACACTTAACAGGGAGCATGTATGTGAAAAATATACAGTGATTTTGCTGCAGAGAAAAATGTTCACCATATACTAAGAGGCTCTTAAAGCATTTATAAGAACTCACTATTCCTGATTCATGACTGATCTACATAATGATCCACATATTGCTGTATCAATTTGGCTTAAATAAAATCCATCATTTCAAGCAAACTGATTTATGCATATATGTGAGTGGAAGTGGAAAGAAAATAAATAAGCAAAGGCGTGACAACTTTAATTGAAGAAGTTGGATGTTGAGATATAGGAATGCCTCTCCCAATCTGACACTTCCTAGATGTGTGGGACACCTAAAGCTATCAGGCAACATCTGGGCAAACACAAATAAGCAAACATATTTGGGCTGGAAGAAGGTAACTTTAAAAGGATAAAAAGGGGATTTTGAAGGAGACAGTAACAAAATGTGATTTAAGATTAATGACAACCTCCACACCATTCCCTGTAAATTTTATGGCCATTCTCGAAACAAGTAGTTTCAATTATGAGTTTGCAACTTAAACTCAACAAGTTAAGCCACTTCAGTTATTGATGATAATGTAGTTACTTTCTAGGGAGAGGTTGCTGCTTTTGCACAAAAAAACAAAACAAAACAAAACAAAACAAAAACAAAAAAACCTTCCCATGTTTTTAGGAAAGTAATTTGATAAAAATATTAGGATTTCCTCTCACATATATGTATATGGCAGTGCTTCTCAACCTCTGATGTTTTAGATTCCAACTCCCTGGATTTTTGACCGCTAGTCCTCCTGGCCACAATTTCTGGGAATTTAGATCCAAAGCATGCATGCATATCAAGAATACCTTTACTACATAACCACCATGGGCCTGATCTATGGAATCCTAGCGTCTGTAATTTGGTAAAATCTTTAGAATTCTCTGCAGACAGAAACTAGCCTTGCCTCTGTTTATGTATTATCTTTCTTTGTCAATTGTATAATGGCATTGAATGTTTGCCATATATGTACCTGAGTCCCATGGGGGAGATAGAGTGGAATATAAATAAAGTATATTAAAGTATATTATTACTAGTGATCTATAGTAAAAATTTCTACTACACACTTCATCAATCTACAAATCCCAAATTTTTGTAGGATGAAATCATAGCTGTGAGAGTGGTAAGAAGCTAATATAACAGTTCAGGATAAATAACACGCCCCTTCTTAGTTTTTAGGTTGCTACATTATATTGCTATAATTGGGAAAAAAAACATGAGGGGAGGCAATGTTATGCATCTCTAGGAAGTTAAGGGGCAATTAGGGCAGTTAGGATGATGGATTCCTGCCACCACCAAAAGTCAATGAGGGGAAAAGACAAAGAAAAAAATCCAAAATATGCTAATTGGATATTAAATACTATAATATCAGTGAATCTATTTTAAAGGGTGAATCGCTGCTCCAAAAGTTTGTAAGGTACTGTTCCATTACCCGAGCAGAGGCAAAAAGGGGGTGCTAGACAGAGAAAGATAGTCCATTTTATGGGGTGAGGGAGGAGTTGAAGGAGGAAAAACATTTTCTTCGTTTTTGCTGGTTATTCCGGCTTCCTCTCTTCATAAACGAGGATTTTAACGGCAGTGACATGGATGGGGGAATAACAGAAAAACTGGGGTGAATGGTGTAATGCCTTCAACTCTACCCCCCACCCCTGTAAAATGGACTATCTTTCTAGCTCCCCCTTTTGGCTTTCACCCAGATAATGGAACCGTACAGTTTCTAGAAAATAACAGTTCACTCTTTTTGAGAGAAAAATTGTGAGTTGCACAGGGGTAGTTGGCCAGATGGAGGCACAAAAAAAAACTGACTTGGGAATCACATGCAAACCCAAGATTGCACTTTGGCCACCGAATTCATTTTGTTGTTGTTCATTCGTTCAGTTGTCTCCGACTCTTCGTGACCTCATGGACCAGCCCACGCCAGAGCTCCCTGTCGGCCGTCACCACCCCCAGCTCCTTCAAGGTCAGTCCAGTCACTTCAAGGATGCCATCCATCCATCTTGCCCTTGGTCGGCCCCTCTTCCTTTTCCTTCCACTTTCCCCAGCATAATTGTCTTCTCTAGGCTTTGCTGTCTCCTCATGATGTGGCCAAAGTACTTCAACTTTGTCTCTAGTATCCTTTCCTCCAATGAGCAGTCGGGCTTTATTTCCTGGAGGATGGACTGGTTGGATCTTCTCGCAGTCCAAGGCACTCTCAGAACTCTCCTCCAACACCACAGTTCAAAAGCATCTATCTTCCTTCGCTCAGCCTTCCCTAAGGTCCAGCTCTCACATCCGTAGGTTACTACAGGGAATACCATGGCTTTGACTATGCGGATCTTTGTTGCCAGTCTGATGTCTCTGCTCTTTACTATTTTATCGAGACTGGACATTGCTCTCCTCCCAAGAAGGAAGCGTCTTCTGATTTCCTGGCCACAGTCTGCATCTGCAGTAATCTTTGCACCTAGAAATACAAAGTCTGTCACGGCCTCCACATTTTCTCCCTCTATTTTCCAGTTGTCAATCATTCTTGTTGCTATAATCTTGGTTTTTTTGATGTTTAGCTGCAACCCAGCTTTTGCGCTTTCTTCTTTCACCTTGATTAGAAGGCTCCTCAGCTCCTCCTCGCTTTCGGCCATCAGAGTGGTGTCAACTGCATATCTGAGGTTGTTAATGTTTCTTCCAGCAATTTTCACCCCAGCTTTGCATTCATCAAGCCCCGCACATCGCATGATGTGTTCTGCATACAAGTTAAAAAGGTTGGGTGAGAGTATGCAGCCTTGCCGTACGCCTTTCCCAATCTTGAACCAGTCTGTTGTTCCGTGGTCAGTTCTTACTGTTGCTACTTGGTCCTTGTACAGATTCCTCAGGAGAGAGACAAGGTGGCTTGGGATGCCCATCCCACCAAGAACTTGCCACAATTTATTATGATCCACACAGTCAAAGGCTTTAGAATAGTCGATGAAGCAGAAGTAGATGTTTTTCTGAAACTCCCTGCCTTTCTCCATTATCCAGCGGATATTGGCAATCTGGTCTCTCGTTCCTCTGCCTTTTCTAAACCCAGCTTGAACATCTGGCAACTCTCGCTCCATATATTGCTGGAGTCTTCCTTGCAGGATCTTGAGCATTACCTTACTGGCATGAGAAATAAGGGCCACTGTACGGAAGTTTGAGCAGTCTTTCGCATTTCCCTTTTTTGGTATGGGGATATAAGTTCACAAATGCTGTTCATAGTGGGATGGGTTGTTTTCTGAGTGGCATGAGCCAGAAAAAAAGATAAAAATCTCCACTGAAAAACATTTTATATTCTTTGTGTTGACCAAACACTAAGAAGAGCTTATGCTTAAAGTCAAGTTGATTCAGTTGTCAAGTCCCACTAGTCCGAAATGAAATACAGGAAAGTATGCAAGAGTAGCCTGTGATTGCACCACAACTATCACCAAAGATCTGGCTGTCAACAGGATGTTACAGATATAAAGAGAAATGCAGAACTTCTAAAATTTCATCTGTCACTTCAGGATGAGATAAGGCTTGATGCAGAACAGCAGTGGGCAAATGATTATAAACTACCACAATATCAGATAAGTTTCTTTTCTTAAACATATCATATCAAAATTATCTCTACACAAAAAAATTGAACAATCCTGATAAGTTTTCACTATTCACCAGATCCATGTCAAATAACCAAAACTTAAACTTCAGCCTTAAAGAAATAAATTGCCAACTTCATTTCTAATGGTATACTACAGAACTCTCTGTAATAACATTCCTAAAATAGTGAGGGTCCACTAGACTTCAAATCCCATATTTCTTGATAAATGGCTATATGATATGATTGTAGCCCAACATAACCCTCTTAGAGATTCTATGCCCAGAATATTTAATACCCACCTCTTTCATTGTACAATTCTACCTGATTGTCCAAAGAACATATTTTTATCTTCTTTTATACACGTGTATTCAAGTCAGGAAATATTTCAAAGATATAAGGCACTGTCTTTAATTCTTCACCAATTCTACTGTAACTCTGGGCGACAAAATCATTGGAGGTCTGACAGCCTAACATCAGAAATATTCTCTACATAATAGATACACGGTAACATTATGTAGTTCAATACATGGTAACATTATGTAGTAATTACTGCATTTACGAATTTAGCAACAAAACATCACAATGTATTGAAACAGCTGTGGATCCGGGCGGAAGGCAGACTGCATTGAATAATACAGAATGTTGAATAATAATAATAATAATAATAATAATAATAATAATAAAGCTTTATTTGTACCCCGCTACCATCTCCCGAGGGACTCAGTGCGGCTTACATGAGGCCGAGCCCAAAAACAACAATACAAGCAATAATAACAACAATACAAGCAATTAAAATAAAACATGGACAATAAAATAACAAAACATAAAATAAGACAACGCACAATTAAAACTAAGGGAAGGCCAAATGTAGAATTAAAATTGAGAATAATGCTGAAACATGGGCGAAAAAGTGATGGGGCATTTGTGGAAAACGTACAAGCAGACCTAAAACAATGTAAAGTGCTTTGGAGGACAAAGTGCTATGGAATCATTATTCTGGGAAGGCACACTGGAAAAGCCACGTCTTCAAGCTCCTCCTAAAGACTGATGACTGAAGGTTGGATAAATGAGACCCTACTGTAATTACTGTATTTACTAATGTAGCACCAATGTATTGAAACAGCTGTGGATCCGGGTGGGAGGCTGACTGCATTGGATAATACAAAACGTTGGATGAGTGAAGGTTGGATAAGCGAGACTCTACTGTATTGTATAATCAATAGTAATAATAATTAATATTAATATATTCAGCTCTCCCTTGAATTGGAACCCAAAAAGCAACCATCACGTCAGCTTGGCTTAGAAATGTGTTTGTGGTTATATCGGGCCTGGGCAAACTTGGGCCCTCCAGGTATTTTGGACTTCAACTCCCACCATTCCTAACAGCCTCAGGCCCCTTCCTTTCCCCCCTCAGCCACTTAAGCTGAGGAGGGGGGAAATGGTTGTTCCTGTGTGCCTTCCCAGAATAAGGAAAATTCTCAGCAATATGCTTTCAGAATGCACTTTACCACTGATTTAGGATTGACTGCGTTCCTTCATCTGTCTTTGAAAACCCTATACCAGTTATATCCTACCTTGTTCATGCACGGCGTTTATTTTTTAAATTTTTTAACTATTACATTTGGCCCAGCCATACGTTTTTAAATCCTTGTGTGTTGCTGTTTATTGTTTATATGTGATTTATATTAATTGTATTGTATTTATTGTTTTTGTTTATTACTTTTGTTTATTGATGTACTGTTGGGCTTGGCCTCGTGTAAGCCCCTCCAAGTCCCTTGGGGAGATGATGGCAGGGTATAAATAAAGTTTTTTTAAAAATTATTATTATTATTATTATTATTGTTATTATATTACTGTGTTATATGTAGTGGCATCGAATTGCTGCCAAATGTAAGCCGTCCTGAGTCCCCTTTCGGGGGTCAAGGAGGAACGGGATAGAAATACTGGAAATAAATAAATGAATACGGTTCGCAGCTCCCATAGCCTTCAGCTAACATTAGAAAATGTTGACCATTTCTGCTACCTTGGCAGCCACCTCTCTACCAAAGTCAACATCGTCACCGAAATACAACACCGCCTGAGCTCTGCGAGTGCAGCATTTTTCCAAATGAAGCAGAGAGTGTTTGAGGGCTGGGACATCCGTAGGGATACCAAGGTGCTTGTCTATAAAGCTATTGTCCTCCCAACCCTGCTATATGCCTGCGAAACACGGACTGTCTACAGACGTCACATGCAACTCCTGGAACGATTTCATCAGCACTGCCTCCGGAAAATCCTGCAAATATCTTGGGAAGACAAGCGGACAAACATCAGTGTGCTGGAAGAAGCAAAGACCACCAGCATTGAAGCGATGGTCCTCCGCCATCAACTCCGCTGGACCGGCCACGTTGTCCGGATGCCTGACCACCGTCTCCCAAAGCAGTTGCTCTACTCCGAACTCAAGAATGGAAAGCGGAATGTTGGAGGACAGGAAAAGAAATTTAAAGATGGGCTCAAAGCCAACCTTAAAAACTCTGGCATAGACACTGAGAACTGGGAAGCCCTGGCCCTTGACCGCTCCAGCTGGAGGTCAGCTGTGACCAGCAGTGCTGCAGAATTTGAAGAGGCACAAATGGAGGGTGAAAGAGAGAAACGTGCCAAGAGGAAGGCGCGTCAAGCCAACCCCGACCGAGACCGCCTTCCACCTGGAAACCAATGTCCTCACTGTGGAAGAAGATGCAGAGGAAGAATAGGGCTCCAGAGCCACATACGGACCCACAAGAACACTGGAAGACAATCATCCTTGGAAAATGAGGGATCGCCTAAGTAAAGTAAGTAAGTAAGCTGCTCTGAGTGAGATGTGCGGCATATAAATGCCATAATAAATAAATAATAAATCTATATAAATAAAAATGTAATGTTCGTTTGTGGGATTAATAGAACTCAAAAACCACTGGACAAATTGACACCAAATTTGGACACAAGACGCCTAACAACCCAATGTATGCCATCACTCAAAAAAATTGATTTTGTCATTTGGGAGTTGTAGTTGCTGGGATTTATAGTTCACCTACAATCAAAGAGCATTCTATCCTCATCAACGATGGAATTGAACCAAACTTGGCACACAGTTCTCCCATGACCAACAGAAAATATTGGAAGGGTTTGGTGGGCAGTGTCCTTTGGTTTTGGAGTTGTAGTTCATCTACATCCAGAGATCACTGTGGACTCAAAACAATGATGGATCTGGACCAAACTCTACACGAATACTCAATATGCCCAAATGTGAACACTGGTGGAGTTTGGGGAAAATAGAATCTTGACATTTGGGAGTTGTAGTTGCTGGGATTTATAGCTCACCTACAATCACAGAGCATTCTGAACCGCACCAACGATGGAATTGAACCAAACTTGGCACACAGTTCTCCCATGACCAACAGAAAATACTGGAAGGGCTTAGTGGGCAATGTCCTTTGGTTTTGGAGTTGTTGTTCACCTACATCCAGAGATCGCTGTGGACTCAAAACAATGATGGATCTGGACCAAACTCTACACGAATACTCAATATGCCCAAATACGAATACTCAATATGGCCTTCCGAATGCCGAGACCCCTTCATACAGTTTCTCATGCTGTGGTGACCCCCGCCATAAAATTATTTTTGTTGCTATTTCATAACTGCAATTTTGCTACTGTTATGGATTGTAATGTAAATATATGATATGCAGGATGCATTTTCACTCACTAGACTAAATTTGGCACAAACACCCAATACACCCAAATGTGAATACTGGTGGGGTTGGGAGGAGGGCTGATTTTGTCATTTGGGAGTTGTAGTTGCTGGGATTTATAGTTCACCTACAATCAAAGAACATTCTGAACTCTACCAATGATAGAATTGAGCCAAACTTCCCACGCAGAACTCCCATGATCAACAGCAAATACTGGAAGGGTTTGGTGGGCAGTGTCCTTTGGTTTTGGAGTTGTAGTTCACCTACATCCAGAGATCGCTGTGGACTCAAAACAATGATGGATCTGGACCAAACTCTACACGAATACTCAATATGCCCAAATGTGAACACTGGTGGAGTTTGGGGAAAATAGAATCTTGATATTTGGGACTTGTAGTTGCTGGGATTTATAGCTCACCTACAATCACAAAGCATTCTGAACCCCACCAACAATGAATGGAACCAAACTTGGCACACAGTTCTCCCATGACCAACAGAAAATACTGGAAGGGTTTGGGCCAAACCTCCTACACAGAACTCCCATGTGGGCCACAGCAACGCGTGGCAGGGGACGGCTAGAAAATAAATAAATGTGTCCTTATCATTACTCTTACTGGTCGCTTCTGTGCCCTTGCGCTGTGCTACTCTGCTGCTGATTATGCATGCCCAGTGTGGAACACATCTTACCACACTAAAACAGTGGATGTGGCTCTTAATGAGACATGCCGCATTATCACGGGGTGCCTGCACCCTACACCACTGGAGAAATTACACTGCTTAGCCGGTATTGCACCACCTGACATCCGCCGGGAAGTAGCAGCCAATAGTGAAAGGACCAAGGCAGAGACATCTCCAGCTCATCCCTTGTTTGGGTATCAGCTAGCACGTTAACGACTTAAATCTAGAAATAGTTTTCTAAGATCTACAGAGACACACGCTGGAACACCTCAGCAAGCGAGAGTCCAAAAGTGGCAGGCTCAAACCCAGAACGTCAACCAATGGCTGATACCAAATGAGAGACTCCCCCTTGGGCATACAGAAGACTGGCCGACTTGGAAGGCACTTATTTATTTTATTTATTGTGTCATCAGCAACCATACCATTGTATTCAAGTTCTAACAGAACAAAACAAACACACAGATTAAAAAGAAAAAGGAAAAAACCCACAGATTTTGCAAACTTGGTAGTTGGCTAAATGTCCTTTGACTAGTATCTGGCCACTTGGAGTGCTTCTGGTGTTGCTGCAAGGAGGTCCTCCATGGTGCATGTGGCAGGGCTCAGGTTGCATTGCAGCAGGTGGTCAGTGGTTTGCTGCTCTCCACACTCGCATGCCGAGGATTCCACCCTGTAGCCCCATTTCTTGAGGTGGGCTCTGCATCTCGTGGTGCCAGAGCGCAGTCTGTTCAGCACCTTCCAAGTCGCCCAGTCTTCTGTGTGCCCAGGGGGGAGTCTCTCATCTGGTATCACCCATGGATTGAGGTGCTGGGTTTGGGCCTGCCACTTTTGGACTCTCGCTTGCTGGGGTGTTCCAGCGAGTGTCTCTGTAGATCTAAGAAAACTATGGACCAAACTCTACACGAATACTCAATATGCCCAAATGTGAACACTGGTGGAGTTTGGGGAAAATAGAATCTTGATATTTGGGAGTTGTAGTTGCTGGGATTTATAGCTCACCTACAATCACAGAGCATTCTGAACTCCACCAGTGATGGAATTGAACCAAACTTGGCACACAGTTCTCCCATGACCAACAGAAAATACTGGAAGGGTTTGGTGGGCAGTGTCCTTTTGTTTTGGAGTTGTAGTTCACCTACATCCAGAGATTACTGTGGACTCAAAACAATGATGGATCTGGACCAAACTCTACACGAATACTCAATATGCGCAAATGTGTACACTGGTGGAGTTTGGGGAAAATAGAGTTGTAGTTGCTGGGATTTATAGCTCACCTACAGTCACAGAGCATTCTGAACCCCACCAACGATAGAATTGGGCCAACCTCCCACACTGAACTCCCATGTGGGTCACAGCAACGCGTGGTAGGGGACAACTAGTTAATAGAATCATAGAATCAAAGAGTTGGAAGAGACCTCATGGGCCATCCAGTCCAACCCCCTGCCAAGAAGCAGGAATATTGCATTCAAATCACCCCTGACAGATGGCCATCCAGCCTCTGTTTAAAAGCTTCTAAAGAAGGAGCCTCCACCACACTCCGGGGCAGAGAGTTCCACTGCTGAACGGCTCTCACAGTCAGGAAGTTCTTCCTCGTGTTCAGGTGGAATCTCCTCTCTTGCAGTTTGAAGCCATTGTTCCGCATCCTAGTCTCCAGGGAAGCAGAAAACAAGCTTGCTCCCTCCTCCCTGTGGCTTCCTCTCACATTTTTATACATGGCTATCATATCCCCTCTCAGCCTTCTCTTCTTCAGGCTAAACATAAATAAATGTGTCCTTGTCATGACTCTTACTGGACACCGAATAAGCGTGAGGCGTCGCCTAGGCCCTTTTGCTGAAGCCACTCACCGCCCGTTCTCCGTCTCTGGGCCTTTAATGCCTTCAGCTCCACCCTCAGGGGGCGGGGTTGCATAATATTGACTCTAAAGAGGACGGCCGGGAAAAGGGCGCGAAGAGGCAGCAGCGCCCAAGAGGCTGAAGGAAGGAGAAGGCGAAGGAAACCAAGGACGGCAGAAAGAGAGAGAGGGAGAGAGGGAGGGAGGGAGGGAGGGAGGGAGTCAGTAGCGCGAGCCATTGATTGGCGCATGGGCCGGGCCAATGGCCTCGCTCCGTTCGTGGCGGCTCGAGCAGGGAGGCGGGGTCGGTCGCGCGGCAACGTCCCCCGACCAATCGCCGCCCTGGTGTGTAGCCTCGCGAGCCAATGACCGTTGCGTTCCCCTCTCCCCTTCTCCCCCCCCTCATTGCTTCAGTCAGGAGGAAGGAATATCTATCTCCAGGGCTGTTCTGCTTTTTTTCTGTTTTGATCCCTCTCTCTCTCTCTCTCCCCTCCTCCCTTCTAGGAATGGGGTGAATCTAAGGGATTGGCGTCTCTACGAGGAAATGATCCACATTCATTGCGCGCCTGGTTGTCATTTCTTTTAATATGATTTAGTCTTCGTTTTCTTGACATCCAACATGGAAGACGTTTCTTAGGACCTCCTTTTGAGCTGGATGTGGGGCGAAGTGACCTCTTGTACCTCAGCGCCTCCCTAGTATTGAAGACAAGTGGAGTATTACTATTATTACTATTATTATTATTGTATCCCGTGAGGAAATGGAAGGACCTTCGGCGCCACAAGAACAAGGAGACTGGTCCCTTTTCACCGTCAAGCATGAGCTGAGGAACGGTAAGAAGGAAAGGAGGGAAATCCCATATTATTTGCTTTGAACTGGGATATAGGGCAGTGTGGACTTAGGGCCCTTCCACACAGCCCTATATCCCAGAATATCAAGGCAGAAAACCTCACATCTGCTTTGAACTGGAATATTTGGCAGTGTGGACTTAGGGACTTCCACACAGCCTTATCTCCCAGAATATCAAGGCAGAAAACCTCACATCTGCTTTGAACTGGAATATTTGGCAGTATGGACACAGATAACCACTTCAAAGCAGATATTGTGGAATTTCCTACCTTGATATTCTGCAATATAGGGCTGTGTGGAAGGGCCTTGGGTTATCTAAGGCTCCTTCCACATAGTTTAATAAAATCCCATATTATCTGCTTTGAACTAGGATACATGGCAGTGTGGACTTAGGGCCCTTCCAAACAGCCCTATATTCCAGAATATCAAGGCAGAAAACCTCACATCTGCTTTGAACTGGAATATATGGCAGTGTGGACTTAGGGCCCTTCCACTGAATGCTAGAGATTCAGGATTATCTGCACATTGCACCTACCTCCAAATACCTCTACATATTACCTGTCAAGTTCAGCACTTTTTAAATTTTGTCCATTACATTTGCTTTTAATTGCGTCACGGTGACATTGTTTTACTGTTTTATTGTTTTGCTTGATGTTTTATTATTTGCTTATGAGTTTATTGTGTACTGTATGTTGTTGTTTGTCAGCAGCCTTGGCCATTGCAAGCCGCATTGAGTCCTTGGGGAGATTTTGCGGGGTATAAATAAAGTTAATAATAATAATAATAATAATAATTCCACACAGCCCTATATCCCAGAATATCAAGGCAGAAAACCTCACATCTGCTTTGAACTGGAATATATGGCAGTGTGGACACAGATAACCCACTTCAAAGCAGATATTGTGGAATTTCCTGCCTTGATATTCTGGGATACAGGGCTGTGTGGAAGGGCCTTGGGTTATCTAAGGCTCCTTCCACAGAACTGAATAAAATCCCACATTATCTGCTTTGAACTGGAATATATGGCAGTGTAGATTTAAAATAACCCAGTTCAAAACAGATTTTGTGGAATTCTCTGGTTTGATATTCTGGGGTCCCTTCCACACAGCCCTACATTGCAGAATATCTGCTTTGAACTGGGTTTTCTGTGTCCACACTGCCATATATCCCAGTTCAAAGCAGGTAATGTGGGATTTTATTCAGCTGTGTGGAAGGGGCCTCAGATAACCCAGTCCCTTCCACACAGCCCTATATCCCAGAATATCAAGACAGAAAATCCTGCATTATCAGTTTGAACTGGTATATATGGCAGTGTGGACTCAGATAACCCAGTTAAAAGAAGATATTGTGGGATTTCTGCTTTGATATTCTGTGTGGAAGGACCCTGGGAAAGAAGGGGAGAAATCCCGCCACAAAATAAAGGGGTGGGAGGCTTATGGAGCAGGTTCATCAAAGTCTGAATCATGTGAGAGTTTTTGTTAATAATGCATTTCTCTGTGTTTTCACTTGCATTCCTTTTTCTAATTTATCCTGAATCTCTGGAGGAAAGGTGAGAGATGTGTCAGAACAACATGACATATAGAGTTACAGAGTTGGAAGAGACTACCAAGGGTCATCCAGTCCAACCCCTTTCTGCCATGCAGGAAAATGTTAATAATAATAACTTTAATGAATAATAATAATTAAAAAATTTTGCATCCTACCCCCATCTCCCAAAAAAGGACTTGGGTGGCTTACAAGTATAAACATCAACAGTAAAAAGGTAAAGGTTTTCCCCTGATGTTAAGCCTGGTCATGTCCGACTCTGGGGGTGGTGCTCATCTCCATTTCTATGCCAAAGAGCCAGTGTTATCCATAGACACCTCCAAGGTCATGTGTCCAGCATGACTGCATGGAGCACCATTCTCTTCCTGTAGAAGCGGTACCTCTTGATCTACTCACATTTGCATGTTTTTGAACTGCTAGTTTGGCAGAAGTGGGCCTAACAGCAGGAGCTCACCCTGCTCCCCGGATTTGAACCGTTGACCTTTTGGTCAGCAAGATCAGCAACTCAGTGGTTTAATCCGCTGTGCCACCAAGGGGCCTTAACATCAACAGTACAGGAGTATAAAATAGAATCACATAAGAGTTATAAGCAACCACTATCAACACATAAATAAGATAAAACAGACAATTTAAAACCACTTACCATCAATGGTTAAAACTAGCTGCCATCAATATTCAACTAAAGTGCCAAAGTGTCAGCCTAATACAGGCCCATTTCAACCTACTTGAGGCCAAAGGCCTGCTTAAAAATCCATTTTATTAGGCTAGAACAGAAGAATAACTTTGTATCCCGCCTCATCTCCCCAAAGGGACTCAGGACAGCTTACAAAACAGCAACAATGCAAAACAGAACAATATAGGATGTACAGCAGTCAAAATAAAAAATAAATACCAAATAAAATAACAACATTCAGGATTAACATAGAATGCCTCAATCAAAATAAAATAAACAATAAAACACAACAATAACTTGTAATTAAACCAAACTATGCAAACCACTTGAACGTTCCAGCCACAAAATGGATTAAAAATCTCAGCATCAGGGTATGCATGCAATTCATTGTATTTAGTACTACAAATTTTAGATGATTCATTAGACATTAGAAACACAATCAAAGCACCCCTGACAGATAGCCATCCAGTGTCTGTTTACAAAATCCAGAGGAAGGGACTCCCCCCTCCCCCTCCCCCACCCCGGGCCATCGAGTCCAAATCTATCCAGCCATGCAGGAAAACATGATCAAAACACAGATGGCCACATCAAGCCTCTGTTTAAACCACACACCCCAAACCCCTGAGAAGCCAAACAGCTCTTACCATTAGGAAGTTCTTCCTAATTTTTAGGTGAAATCTTTTTCTTCTATTTGAATCCATTGCTTTGTGTCCTCATCTCCAGAGCAGCAGAAAACAAGCTTGCCTCTTTCTTAATGTGACATCTTTCAAATATTTAAACAAGGCTCTCATGTCCCCTCTCAGCCTCTCCTCCAAGCTAAATATACCAGCTTCCTAAGCCACTCCTCATAGAGCTTGACTTCCAAACTTTTCGATATCTTTCTATAATTGCAATATCCATATACAATGCAATATATTAGTGTACCTCCCCTGCTACCCCAAGTGAGGAACGTGGCTAAAAATTGCCCAGGGAACTGTAGAGGACAGAAAAAATAGTGGGCAAGACCCATAGGAGAAAAGGGAATGTTCTTGTTATTATAGGTATATAATGCTTATTTTATATTTAGCGCTTTTTGGACTCAAAGCAGCACACAATTTAAAAGAACCATACAGTTAAAATGAATAAGAAGTGGATACTAACATGGAACTAAATGAATTACAATATTCAAATCTGAATAAAATTCAAATTCAAATCTGAATAAAATAGTAAAGTGCGATGAAAAATTAAAAGGTACAGAAAAGAAATGGGACAAGCAGTGAGGATAATAAGGATGGGAGTGATATAGGGATTGGAGCAGAACAAGCAGGGAGGTGAATGAGATGAAATGGTTTTGTGGGAGACAGAGGGACTGTCATGGGATAAAAAGTTGATTCCTCAGTTGGAGGCGAATGAATCAGAGAGTACACCTAGTTGAATGAAGTTTGACACCAGTTTAACAGTTGAATGCAATGGAATCCTGCAATTTGGAGTTTAGTGATGTACCAGCAATCTTTGGCAAGAAAGCTAAATGTCTTGCAAAACTACAACCCTCATAATTCCATAGTATTGAGCCATGGCAATTAAAGTGCCAATGCATTCGTTCTACAGTCTAGATGTATTCTGAAGACTTCTCCTTGGGGAAACTGGAAGGGCTACTTTGATGCTAGAGGTCAGGAAAGCCACATAGTTCCGGGCATGTTGAAACTATCTTTTGGGAAAGGGTGTGTTTTCTCCTGTCCCATGTTACACCCCATTTTCCGGAATCTTATGTTGGTCAAAATGCCATATTTCATTGTTCATCTTCTTGCACGGTGTGTGATAAGCACAATAAATAGATTATGAAAGAACTCTTACCATGTGCTGCTCCTCCTCTGCCGTGAGTATTGTTAAATTGGCTTATTAATGGTTTGTTGAAGCTTGGAGGGCAGTCCAGTGTTTCATGGAAAGTACCTAACTAACTTCAATAGGATATGAACTGAAGCATTTCTCATTTTTTTACAGATATAAAACCCAGGTGACATGTTTAGTAGTCATGGGCCCAAAATTCGTTTAATTCGTGTTTCCATTTCGTTCCGTCCATTCAGATAGCACGAAACGGAAAGGCACTCCTGAAATGAAAATGCAGTCGATACAGGCCTGCCTTTTGGATGGATTGCAAGAGGCCTGGCAGGGCCTGCAGCCAAGCGCCGAGTATGGAGCACTCCGTACTTGGTGCTCGGCTGCAGACACCCCCGGTGCTTTGAGCCTACGTGCCCAGGCCTGGCAGGGCCTGCAGCTGAGCACCGAGTAAGGAGCACTCCTTACTTGGCGCTCAGCTGCAGGACCTGCAGCTGAATGAAATGGAAACACGAATTAAACAAATTTTGGGCCCACGACTACTAAACACGTCACCTGGGTTTCACATGTCACCAGAATTGTGGATGATGCAGTTAGGTGTAGTGGGGGATCCTTCTTCGGAGGCTTTTAAACAGAGGTTGGATGACCATCTGTCAGGGGTATTTTGAATGTATTTTTCCTGCATAGCATGGGGTTGGACTAGATGGCTCATGTGGGATCTTCCAACTCTTATGATTCCAGGTTCTATGTATTGTCGAAGGCTTTCATTGCCAGGATCACTGGGTTGTTGTAGGTTTTTCCGGGCTATATGGCCATGTTCTGGAGGCAATTTTTCTCCTGACGTTTCGCCTGCATCTATGGCAAGCATCCTCAGAGGTAGTGAGGTCTGTTGGAAGTAGAAAAAATGGGTTTATATATCTGTGGAATGACCAGGGTAATGTTTCAGCTGATCACCTTGATTTGCATTCAATGGCCTGGAAGCGCCTGGGGGGAATCTCTTGTTGAGAGTGAATTGATGTGCCTGATTGTTTACTCTCTGTTGTTTTGCTGTTGTAATTTTTGAGTTTTTTTAATACTGGTAGCCAGATTTGAAGATGAACAAAATCTGGCTACCAATATTAAAAAACAAATAGACCTTCCTTGGAAAAGATTTGAATGTTGCTAGGAGGCATCCATAGCATATTGTGCACATTGGAAAATTTTGTCTAACTGCAAAAAAATAAGGAGGCACCCCCCCCCCCCAAAATAGCAGATGTATAGAGTGGTTTTTTGTCTTTTTAGTGTTTGGGCACCCATATTTTATTGTTGTGGTTAGTGTGTCTTTTCCACTAGAAGAGTTTAGAAATTGCAATCCTCTTGGTATGACGGTTGATAAAAGTATATACGACATTATCAACGAATTTTGTATTTTGTATACGTTCTCAATTTGGTTTCTGTGTACTAAATTAGGATGGATTGTGACTACAAATAAAGTTAGTGTTACTGGTAGATTTGACCAGGAAAAAACTAATTTGTGGGATCTGGAAGGGTGGTGTGTGTGCGCGTTTTAGCAATATCATCTCCTTGAGCATACCTTCTGCTAGGTTACTAACTTGGCTGGGAGTAGAGCTAGTACCTACTAGCTCTCTGTATAGCTTAGTCTCCAAAACTTAGTATCTGCAAAAGCAGAAGGAGGTGAGCTTGTGTTTGGAGACCAGGATTAATTCTTTGGCTGCACTGTTTGAAGTCTCCTATGGATGTTCTTGTTCACTTTTGATCATGTCTGCTCTGTCTGAGCTCATGTATGAGGAGGTAGGGTTTCTGCCAAGTTTCTGACTTGGTTTTAGGACAGAGATGACAGCTACTAGGTCCCTTGGTTGTAATTTGCAATGAGAAAGGGCACATATAGAGCTAGAACCAGGTTGCTAACTGGGGCTGGCTACAAGGGGGTGGATAACCCCTCTGTTGCAGCTGCTCCAGTAACTCTCAGTTTGTTTCCAGGCACAATTCAAAGCACTGGTTATGAGCTTTAAAGCCATAGTCAGCTCAGGTCCAGGCTATTTGGCTGACCATATCTCCTTGTATGAACCTTCCCGGGCCGTGGGAGCTTCAGGAGTGACACTTCTCTCGGTCCCACCTCCATTTTAAGCTCGGTTCTCAGTGGATGCCCCTCAATTCTGGAACTCCCTGCCCAGGGAACCAGAATCACCCCCTCCCTGCTATCCTTGCTAGAGTATATTTAGAGGCATACCTGCAGCAAATGCAAATTGGTTAGCCAGCTGGAAGAGAAAATACAGTAGCATGTATCAAACTCTGAAGGACCATGTTGCAAGTTTGGGGCTGTATGATCAATTATGAGCTCTTTGTTTAATCAGCAATTATGAGGAAGGAGAACAGGAACAACAGTTGTACTCAGAAGGTGTGGAGATCAGCTTGGAGGGATCTATGTAGAGAATTACTACGTAAGTTTCTAGAAAAAATGTAGCATGATAATGATTCCTTTCCTCCTTGGTGTTCTGCTTAGAAAGCAAGTATGCTGGCAAAGAAAGCCTTCTCTGCTACATCTAGAATGGGTATGCAGTGAGCTCTGTTTTTATCAGCTAGATACATAATACTTTTTTGTTTTGCTGGTTAGTAATTTTTGTGGGTGTATTTACAAGACTGATTCAGAATTAATATTTGGGGAAGTGTAGTCAGAACAGCAGTTGTGATATTTCCCTTCCTTCCTTCAACCAGTCAGATAAGCCAGCTACTTTGAATTGTGAGTATTTTGTAAAGCAGGGTCCTCAAACTTCTTAAACAGAGGGCCAGGTCACAGTCCCTCAAACTGTTGGAGGGCTGGGTTATAATTTGAAAAAAAATGAACGGATTGCTATGCACACTGCACATATCTTATTTGTAGTGCAAAAAACACTTTAAAACAATACAATAATTAAAATGGAGAATAATTTTTACAAATATGAACATTAGTATTTCAATTGGAAGTGTGGGCCTGCTTTCGGCTGATGAGATAGGATTGTTGTTGTTGTGTGCTTACAAGTAATTTCAGACTTAGGTTGACCCTGAGCAAGGGTCAATGTCCCTCGGGCCTTAGTTTGAGGACCCCTGTTGTAAAGCTTCTATAGTCCTCGTGGAAACTGGGACAAAGGCATTATACGCACACACACAGTATTTTTACTTTTTTTTCCAGTTGACCAGAAATACTGAAATGGATTTGAAGTTCCCTGTATTCTTTTCCTTTCTATTTTGTGATCTCTATGACTCGCAAAAATGGATTATCTGTGCCTGCACAGTGCATTGTTCAGAAAGTTTGAGAGTTATTATACAAAGTTTTTCGCAGTAGCCCTGGCCATCATCTGTGCAGTATTCCCACCTAAACTCTCAGTTCTTTTTCATATGCTACTGCAGCAGTGACAACAGGAACTTTGCCTAGAGTTTCAACTTGTTTATTCAACTTCAGATTTTTCAGACTTAACTTTGGCTTCTCTAGTTTTCCCCTCAATTTTAGTCTTCCTTCGGCTTGATTTCCCTATTCAACCTGTGGTTGTTTGATGTTTCTTTGATTTGCATTCCTGGTTAAGGTCACTCTCACCCTTTGGGCTTTGTTGTCTTGCTGGCTTTGTTTGAGAAGTGCATCACCTGTGGCTGTAAAATCCCTGAGAAGGATGGCAGCTTAAAGTGTTTGCTTTACCTCGGAGAATCTCATGTAGTGGCTGCTTGTGCTCAGTGTAGAGCTTTCACGTCTCAGGTGTGATGCAACAGATTTTATGCTCAAGGCTCTGTTGATGAATGCATGCCAAAAACTTCCATGCACACTGAGAAGGTTTCATCTCATCCTTCTGTCAACCAGGATGGATTCATCTGCTTCTTTGTCTGTGTTGCAGTCTTGTTTAATGTCTGTTCCTGAATTGGGTTCTTTGGTCCATCTTGTAGTGAAGTGTTTGGTGACAGAATCTATGATTGTCCTCTCTAAGATTATAAAGACCATGTCTTAAATTCAAGAACTAGTCTTCTTGATGACACTGTGCTATTGTTCAAGCCCTAAGGACTCTGTATGCACTTCCCAGGGGAGTGAAATTAAAGAGCAGGAAACAAAAAGCACACTAGTTCTGTTGTAATGCAAATTGTTGAACTTTGGAAGAATTTTTAATATGGCTAAGCTTTGACTATATAATGTGTAGTTGAGAATAAATTGAAATATCATGGTAAATTTCAAAGATTTTAAAATAATCTATTATTGCATGGACATTGAACAATTGTTTAGGTATCTCTTTACTTTACATTCCCTTACTATCTGCCCGCCCTTCTCCCCCACCCCCGACCAATAACACTACTCCTAAACACATTAACTTGTAAGTCATAGGGTAGACCGAAGGGGATCAACCACAGAAATTGAGTCTAAAAAGCTCTGCACAAGTCAAAGAGGTTGGGAATCCCTGCACTAGATAGAGATGGAATTGCTGACCAAACAGTATAAGCATTAATAGAAGGAATGGACCAAAGATAAGGATAATCATTGAGTGGACTCTGTCCAAATGATGTCTTTGCAAGGAGCATTGGATGTTCTCTTTCCATCTCGACAAGCATTGACTGAACGCACACGTTGTCTTGTATCAGAGCATGGCAAGTTTTCTATTCATGTTTCTGATAGATGTTATTGCTTTTCAAAATGTATTGAAGTAGTATCGGTAGCTCAAAACCCTTCACTACAATGAACTCCTCTGAGTATTGTATCTGAAGGGGAAAGTTTGGAATCTTCCCCAGTAGTTGTTTCTGTGACTTCTCCATGGCCTTCTCAATTTACTGTGCCATCTCTACCAGCTCTGAAACCTCAATTTACTGTTCCATTTCTTTCCGTAGTCACCATCAATCTTGATAACTAGTGATGGATTCATAGTTACATGTATTTGTTTCATTATCCTTCCCCCCTCTTATACCTGTGTGTAATTTATCTTATGCTCTTTTGAAACTTGCATACAGGTAAATTTTGGGTTGATATATAAGTGAATGTCAAATTAGCCATGCCATTTTATTTCTAATTTCGATCTGTGGTTACAAAAGTTGGATAGTGCACAAAGCTGATAAGAAAATCAGCTCATTTGAAAGAGAAGCATTCTGCAAATACCATGAGCAAATCAAGTCTGAACTATACTTAGCAGCACAGTGGTTAAACTGAAATTGTCATACTTTGAACATTAGAAGACATGGTTCACTAGAAAAACAATAAGGTTTGTTTATGTAAAAGAGAGTAGGAAAGGAAGAAGACCACATTACAGGTCAATAGACTCAATCAGGGAAGCTACAACCCAGAATTTGTAAGCCCCAATACTAGGATTGTCTGGAAGTTCCTCATTTGGTTTCCCTAAGTCAAAGTTAACTTGAAGGCAGACATCATCATCATCATCATCATCATCATCATCAACAACAACACATTCTTAATTGCTCATGTTTCAGTGGATTTCAAATTAGCACCCATCTTACCTTCAAGAACTCTGCTTCTGTTTTGAAGGATGATATAGTGTCAGTTACTTATAGTATAAGCTGCCATGATTTTACATTTATGTATGCCACATAATGTAGAATTCTGCTGTTATTTTTCCTGTTAAATATTTATCTGTAGTTAATCTTTTCAAATTCTATACAAGTTATGCACTGAGGAATTAGTTAACTTTCATGTCAAACTACATATTATATCTTGTTTTGTGACATCCCAGTTCATTTCTTTTCTCCATATCCATTCTATACAAAAGCTTGAACTGTTAAAATATTTCCATAGAATCTAAATTGTAATAGATACTATAAAATATGTGCATACTTGTTACAAAGTGCCATCTGGCGGCAGATGAGGACTTTTTGCATTAACAGATCTTTGGGGACTGACTGGTTCTGGGGAAGGGGCTTTAACAATGTGATTGATTTTCTATATTTGTTGCATTTAATAAATATTAGTTTAAACAATTCTTACATCAATTGATCATTTGGTTCTATTTTAAATTTTGCATGTTTTACTGATGTGAACCATTTTCTGTTTCACCTCAAGTTCAAGGCCCACAGAAAAAGTGGGACTATGTTTAAATTAATCAATCAATCGGCAAATATCAATTTGACAGTCAAATCTTTTTGTGTTTTAGCTAATTTGACAGGCCATGTAGAGAAGATTGGAATTGAAAACTTTGAGCTTCTGAAAGTTCTTGGGACAGGAGGTAAGAACTGACTTTCTTATATGGTATGGTGAGTATCTGGGTTGAGAATGTTTTGTAGTGAAGCTACACAATTCTACACAAACAATTGCCAAGTTATAGACATCTGACTTACATACGACTCATTGTTAAGATTGAGGGTGAGACAACAGGAAGCGAGATAAAACTATTGCTAAATCTATCACTCGGAAGGGAAATTCATTCCTGGAAAAGTTATGTTGGGAAAGAAGATGTCTCCACTGAAGCTTTCTCACTGATCCTTGTTTCTATAACAAGCCAAGTTTTTTCAAAATCCAATTATCAAGGGCTAGTGGGTGAGGTGAACAGAGACAGCAAAACAAAGTGCTAACCCTTCTCTAAGCTTTCTAAAACAATATATATTAGACTTACAAGATATATTTGTTTCAACGTACATACATATTCAACTCAAGAACAAACCTACAGAACCCAGGGCTACCTACCTGTACAGTGTTTCAAAAAATAGACTCAGTTTGAAATCGCCATATCTCTGTAACCACGACTTACCCGATAATCTTTCTACCTGAAAGGATGAGTATAATTTCTCTCCCAGTACACATACAGCCCCTAGCTTCAGTCATTCACAACACTGTGATCCTGCCACATAAGGCCTAATGAGGCATTTATTAGTAATCGTTTGAGACTCTATGTGGAATTATTTTTTAGATTTATTTCTGGCTCAGAGTGGTTAGTAAAACCTGGTAACTCATGGAACAATTTGTAACTTTTTGTGTAATTGTAACATGTTGCTATCTTGAACTATATTGCTTTGAAATAGGGTCCATCATTTTGAAACACCTGTACACCCATATACATGTTTAGAAAACAAAGGTTATGAGTCTTTATCAGGCAAGAGTGAGTGCAAACTTCCATTCAAGTATTATGTTTTTGTTATTACTGACTATGTGTAGTAATATACTCAGTCCTCATAGGACTGGTTTTGGCTTTAGATCTAGTTACAAGTCTCAGCTGGAGTTAACCACTGATGGACTGAAATGTACACTGTTCTTTTACTGCTCAGCAGTGGTTCAATGGTACCTGGAACTATTGATTGGCGATAAGGTTTTTTTCTGGTGGGGGGCACCAATTGATAAACTATCCACTACTTTTGCAAACTTCAGGATTCTACTGCTCCCTTTTGCTTATTAGCTGTTCTGTTTTAACTCCTAAATCTGTCAACTTTTCTCATTATCTATTTTGACTATTTGAAAGAGCTATAATAATTTTACATTTTTTAAGTCACAATCCTAAACATCATTCTGTATTTCCATTTAAAAAGTAAGTTTATTGAGTTCAGTCAGTATCTTTCTGTTATCAAAATAGCAATTTCTTGATCTGGTAATTTTGCTCAGCCTGAACTGGAAATCTGACAGAAATACTGTAATTATAAATTATTAACTCAAGTAACTGTACTTTAACTTGTCTAATATTTTTGTTCTAGCTTATGGAAAGGTATTTCTAGTAAGGAAAATAAGTGGCCATAATGCTGGCAAGTTGTACGCTATGAAAGTATTGAAAAAAGCAACAATAATTCAAAAAGCAAAAACAACTGAACATACAAAGACAGAACGACAAGTACTAGAGCACATTCGACAATCTCCATTTTTGGTCACTTTGCATTATGCTTTCCAGACAGACACAAAGCTTCACCTCATTTTGGGTAAGTTTTATTTTTAAGATATAGAAATATCTCCATTGAAATAAACAGAAAATAGCAGTCTTAATTATAGACAGTAGAACAATTGCAATGATCTGTCCTCAATCCGAGTCAGCATTTGCCCAAGGAAGTATGTGATTGGTGTGAAGGAGCTGTTGAGTGGTCAGTCCAGTATGGGTAAGCCATGGGGTTATCTGAGCAAGATGCATGGAAAAGCACAAGAATGATTGATAACAGGCCCAGAAGGCATACCACTAGGTCAGAGGTCCAGGTACATGAGCCAGCAGAAAATAAACAGCTTATTTAAAAATGTAGCCAGACCAACATCAAGGCAGAACAAGAACGTGAGGGTGTACTACCAGTCAACCAGATAAAATTGCCAGCATTGAGGCTGAGAGAAAATTGTAAGAATATTTGTGGATCTCAGGTGCCAAGTTACCATATTTCATCAAATCAAAGGCACACTTTTTTCCTGTGTAAGGGGCTTCAAAAACAGGATGCACCTTAGATTTGATGGCGCTTAAGGTTTGCTGGTTTTTGTTTTGTGTTTTAAAACTGCCTTGCCTCTGAGAGAGAGAGAGGAGGAGGAGGAAGGGCCCCAGCCCCAATGGTCAGGTCTGAAGGTGGGGGGGGGGGGGGGGGGGGTTAGGGGTTCAAACCCCCACCGAAATTTTTCAGGTAAAAAAAAACATGGTTTACTCATGAATTTTAACTAGATAACCAAATCCCCATGCTAAATCTATGAGATGCAAAAAATTAAGAGTCCCTCCAGAACTGCAAGCACTATCCCAAGCAAATATTGACAATTTATTCACACTGTCATTACTTGCAGCAATAGCCAATGTAGCAAAGCAACCAAGTGTGGGGGGGGGGGTTGAATGCTCTCATTAAGGAGGCCAGACTTGGTGGAGGTGGTTGACAGGGGCGGAGCTGCAGGCTATTGAAGGCTGCTCTGCCCCCTGCTGTGCTCTTTGCTTCAGCTTGAGCAGGTTTCCCCCCCCCCGAAATTTTCAACCCCTCCCCCTGAAATTTTCAACCCTCCTCGAATTTTTTTTCTGGTGACGGCCCTGCCAACGGTGCTGCCAGGTCCCCACCATTTTGTCCTTAGCCTTAGCCAAATGGTTGTTTACTGTCTGGCTGAGCTAAGTGCTGCTTCCTGCATCAACTGGTTGTCCATAAACTTAGTAAAATAGACTCATACCGACAAGATGACTTCCGGGTTTCTTCACAATCTCTCCTCAGCCCACTGGAAAGATTTCACTACAATGCTGCATTAAACAAAAAAGGTTTTGTAAATGCAGAGGAAATTCTAAAAAATATTCTAAGATTTTTTTCCACCTAAAATTTAAGCTTCAAAAATGAGATGTGCTTTACATTCAACGTCATCTTAGATTTGGTGATACATGGTAGTGCTTAATTAGGTCAGTGGTAGTACATAACTACATTGGTCTTGGCATTTCTTATTTCATCACTCAATGAAGAATGGGATGCATCATCTTCAACCTCTGGAGGCTCTACCAACTCCTGCTGGAGGGTACGGTTCCTTACTGCCCCAAATCCCATTTCTTTGGTCTCAGAGAGAGCTCCATTACCAAGAGCTGCAGCTTCCTACCAATCTGTCTCGTCCTCCTTTTTTGAGCAATTTAGGGGATGAGTTATGACAAAACCATTTCTGTTTCATAATATTACACAGTGAACGTGGTGTAGTGGTTACAATGTTGTTCTAGGTCTGGAGATAAGGGCTTCAATCATTGCTTGGCTACATAAATCCATTTAAGCAAGTGAAACCCCCTTTGAACAAATTGATTAACCTTCATCTATTCTCTCTCTTTCTTTTTGGATCTAAATTCCTCTCAAAAACCTTCTCTAAATACTAGAGACTCTCATTTAACTTGCACCCATGGAGATTAGTAGATTTCTGACAAATGTAGTTATTGGTTGCTTGAGAGTTAATATCAAAAATTGGCATAATACTATACTCCCATACTGTACCATACCACATCCTCTATTTTTATATTAATACTGAAATACAATAATTAAAAGCAAGTTAAGACAAATAAAGACAAATGTAACTTAATGTAACACATTTTACTATATTATAAACATTGATTTTATTTTTTATTTAAAGTGGGTTTTTTTGCTGATTGCTTGAAAGTTCCAGTTAACTGAGAGTCTGCTGGATGTAGTTGAAACTTCATGGACGTGAGAGAATCCTGCGAATATTTATTTTGTAAATGCAGGTGGAGAGGATAAAGAGGCTAAAGCTGTGGTTCTCAACTTGTGTTTTTGGGAGTTGAAGGACAAAACATCTGGGGACCCACAGGTTGAGAACCTCTGGGGTATAAGAGCTCCTTGTATTTTTACTGTGTCATCATTCTAAAGGGATTCTTCCCAAAGTGTTTTCATACTGCAAATGAGGAGCTAAAACCATCCATAGAATGAGACCCGATTTAAATTCACATGCATGTTATGCAAAGTAAAATGATAAATCAAAAAGAATATGAAAAAGCCATATTAGCAGCAGTTAATTTCCATAGTGAAACTATTCATTGTGGCACCAAGAAGGTCCTGGTTTTACTAGCTACTTACCTAGGGTGCATCTTGACAGGGCAGTTATCCCAGTGCAATTCAGAATAGGCACTGTTCCCCGCCATCCATGCTGTTGCACACCAAGGCTGGAGATGCACCTTTGAACCCAAAACCACACCAAAGTTCTTATAAGCAAAGCAGAAGAGTAATATAGCTTTAGCCAAAAGGATAAAGAACTTTTAAAAAGTAATAGTAAAATATCCATAAAAACAGTGTTAAACAAGGTAAGTAATCCAGTCACATCAAAGTCAAGAAGCAGGAATGTCCCAAAGTCCAGTACACAAATCCACAGGAACTAGAGACTGCAAGTCCAAAATAGTCCAGGAAATCAAAGTCCCACAAAGATACAGGATCAAACTTGAGCAATTAAATCCAAAGGCATGAACATGAATTCAAGGCAGGAAACATACAAGAATCTCAGCATGAACAGGAAGGAGTGAACACAAGAAATGGAGCATAAGACATGGTTGCACTTCAAATCCAAACGTTGGTCTCACTAAAGATTACAGTTTCACAGGCCCTATATTCACAAAGCCATGACAAAAGCATTCCGTTTCCCTTGGGTAACCTCACCCCGACCCCTCTTTTCTCTCAATTTTTTGGATCACCTCCTCCCTATTTCCAGGTGGCATTGATATATCTGACTCCTATCAAAGACTGTCTCCCTCGGTTTGCCAATTACTATATTCCTTTCACATTCTGACTGCTCAAAAGTTCCCTCAACCTCTTTGTCGGCCTGCACAAAAACATCTTTGACTTGCTGGCTAACTAACCCAGAATCCTTAGTTTCACTCTGGCTAACAGCATTCTTTTGACCAACATCCCTATTTCCAAACCTCTTGATAATTTAACTCTGGCATTAAAAGCTCTGCAGACTCTGACACTGAATCCTCTGCAGAATCTTGATCATTTACCTCGGGAGCCTGAGGCAAAGAAACAATTACAGGCTGAACCCCTATACATGCGTTGCCTCCCTCTACGTTATCTTAGAGGTGCCCACCAGGCAGCAAAACACAAACTTGGCTTCATACTGCAAGGCATTTGGAGGAGACGCTCCCTGGGTAATTTTAAGGCATGGTCATGCACACACAAAAGAAAGCATTGCATCAGATATCATAGTCTCAAGTTGTAAAGAAGTCTGTATGTTGAAGCCAGCACCTTGATTTTAGCTCAGAAGTGATCTGGTAGCCAGTGCAAACAAAATAGAATTGCTGGTTTTTTTTTTTTGTAGAAATTTTTTGGTCCAGGATTAAAACTGTTTGAGTCATATTTTGCATCAATTGTATTTTTGACAAGACAGCCTAACATGCAACACATTACATTAGGACAAGCAAGGACTTACAATTTCATGGATCTTCATCTGAATTATTCCTATCTGATTGTATTAACAGTACAGCATAAGCAACTTTTAAATGTAATTGATCAGGATTGTTTTAGATGGATTATAAAGACAATTTTAAGACTTACTAAATTTTTATTATTATTATTTATTATGAAAAATTAGGAAAAGGAGTTTAAAGTTACCATAAAGCAATAAATCATGTATTTGTATTTGGTAGATTACATAAATGGTGGAGAACTTTTTACCCATCTTTCACAAAGAGAGAAATTTACTGAAGATGAGGTGCGAATATATATTGGGGAAATTGTATTGGCTCTTGAACACTTACATAAGGTAAACCCACATTTCTATCTTTCTGAAGAAATTGCATTGAATTCATGGCAATTTAGCAAATAAACACTTACTGTTTGTAAATTTTGTGGGTTTGATGGATTTATTTTGGTTAGAATGAAGAAGTGCCTGTAGGCCAAAAAATAAATACTTAAAAAAATATAACATTGCTTGCACATGAAGAGGTTTTGTGTCAAATTCATGTAAATATACACAGGCCTGTGTGTGTGCATAACAAGTCACATTGTATTATAGTCTGTATTTACATGTAAATAAATATTTTAGATTGTGCAGTTTTTCTATATAAAATGCAGATTTTAAAATACTAATTATTACACCTCAGAGCACATAGATGTCTACTACGTTTAGTCTTAATGTTAATTTAATACTTGAAATACACATTTTAGGATCAAGTACAGTTTCCTCCTACTTTATTATGACGTTGCTTTAAATTTAATGTAGGCTATGTGTTTACAGTATTGTTATGTATGCTTTATGATACTCACCACTATATTGTGATTTGCATTTGTTTTTCCAGTTAGGAATTATCTATCGTGATATAAAACTTGAGAACATTCTTCTTGATTCTGATGGTCATGTGGTACTGACTGACTTTGGCTTGAGTAAGGAGTTCGTTGGTGATGAGGTAAATATCTACATGTCAATTAACTTTACATGGACGAGATATTTGACAAACATCCTTCACTAATATATATCCGCACTAGCCTAGAGATCAACCACAAAGTCTACACTCCTTTACTGCATAGGGTTCAATCTTTGTATAATTCACTCTCATGGAATATATGTTCCATCCATAATAGTTTTAAGATAAGCCTTAAAGACAATTTTCCATTACTGTGCTACTACTGCTTGAAAGTTGTGATTTGGGGTGGGCAGCTGTTCACTCCACAACCTCGGCTAGTATAGTATCTCATAAAGGATGATGATAATTCTAATGACAACTTCTGACTTAAACCATTATTGCTTTCTGTGTAATATAACATTTTAATTGTTTGATCTTACAGTCTGGATTGATATGCTGTTATGCTGCTACTTCAGTGCAGATTGGTTTATATTATTGTTTCATTTTAGAACTATTTTCCTCGCTCTTCGTGATCTGTCTTGTCCTGCAAACTGTCATAAAAATATCAGAAAAAAAGAAACGCAACATGTGACCTAAATATATACAAATGTTAAAATACGTGTCTTTTTTAAAATGAAGCAATAAATTAAAGTAAATCTGAGCATTTTCCTAAATCATTTTTTGAAATTTGAACTTAGGAGCTTTCTTTTAATAAAATTTGAGAGAGAAAGGAAAATTTTCTTGTGTGTGAAAAGACAAAATCCTGTCTGTCTGTAGTTGTCCATATGTAACTTCATCTTTCTCTGTTGAACCAGTTTGTTCCTTCATTTTTCAGAATAAGAGAGCATATTCCTTCTGTGGAACAATAGAATACATGGCTCCAGATATTGTCAAAGGAGGGGAGACAGGACACGATAAAGTATGTTTTGTCTTACTTTACATTTTGTCTACTAAATTGATTTAGTAGAATTTACTTTTGAGTATATAAAATGATTAGATATTTTATATTTTAAATATATTTCCGTATTTTGACTTTTTAAATCATATTTTAAATAATACGTTTAATTCTTTTTAAAACTTTTGTAAATGATGTATTCTTTTAATTCTTTTAATTATTGTAAGTCATCTTGAGAAAGGCAGGATAGAAATCCAATAATATAAATTTCAAAGTAGTTTTCTACTTTTTATATAAAAATTGCCCTCATTTATAGTACTATGACTCTTTTATATTATACCAGACTATTAGACTGCTTCAGTCATTCTTGGCAATTAAGAATTTTCTACAGTCACTGGTAGCAATTATCCAAGGTTTCAGAAAGAAAGCACTTTTTGCCGTGCTTGGGTATATCAGGGAATGAACTTGAACTCATATGCATGATCACTTTCCTATAGTATTTTATATAAACAACGTTAGAAATACTGTATTTTGAAAGGTGTAACCGGGAGAGAAAATTTTCTCTCTTTTTCCAAAATGTAATTTTCCTAAGTACATATTTAAAGAATTGGTCATTAACTTTCAGCATTGTGGAATTGCATGTACTCACTCTTCCCAGTGCAAATATAAAGAAAATTAGGAAATGTAATACGACTAGTATATTACCCTGATAGGCAGTGATTAAAGTAGACTGCAGCATAGCATGTTCTGTATACTAATTTCTTTGTTATTCCTTTGTATATTCTTTAACAATTACCAATATTTAACACATTGGAGTCCTAAGGGGCACATTGAATTAAAAATTGGGGGGGGGGGGATGAGTTATCATGAGAGCATGATAATGAAAGCACCAAGGTGCCAGTTGCTCTCAAATTGTCTCCTGGTTCAAACAGCGTAGGTAGCCTTGGTAACAACAGCCCTCCTGAAAATGCTGTTGAATGTAAAGTTCGGTGAATGAGAAAATAGCCACTCGTTTATATTAAGCAATTCTGGGTTTGGAATTCCCTTCACGGGAAGGCTAAAATTGTCTCTTGGTTTATTCTGACAGATGTTGGAAAACCACCTGTTAGTATTAAAGAAAGGGGTTTAGTAAAGTGATGTGGTATTTTGAACTGTCTTATGTTCTGATGTTTGTTTTGAATTGTTTTAACTTATTGATTGTTCCAATTTTGATAATATTTTGTATGTTTTGCTCCTGTTACGTCTGCTTTAATTTATCTCTTTGAATCCTGAAGGAAAGCCAGGATATAATTAAACAGAATCATCATTGTCATCACCTTATTTTGTTTTATAATCCAGTTTATAATTTCCTTTATCATTAATTTTCCTACTTGTTAAATAGCTACCAATGCGTTACTGTGAGTTTTCTGAGCTGTAAGGCCATGTTCCAGTAGCATTCTCTCCTGTGGAATGTCTAAGGTGGTATATATATACTCCACTTGCCTCACTGTCAACAGAACCTCTGAAGAGGCCAGCCATAGGTGCAAGCGGAACATCAGGAGAAAATGCTACTGGAACATGGCCATACAGCCCAAAATACTCATAGCAATCCAATAATTCCAGCCTTGAAAGCCTTCAATAGCTACCTTAATGTTTTTTTTAAATATATGTTAACATGTAATTGTTCTTTTATAGGCTGTTGATTGGTGGAGTCTGGGTGTTCTTACCTATGAATTATTGACTGGAGCCTCACCTTTTACAGTTGATGGAGAAAGAAATTCACAAACTGATATATCTAAGTAAGTTAAGGAAATAGCTGGAACTGCAGATCCTTTGATTGCTTTTTTTTTTCGTGTCAGGAGTGACTTGAGAAACTGCAAGTCGCTTCTGGTGTAAGAGAATTGGCTGTCTGCTAGGACATTGCCCAGGGGACAGCCAGATGTTTTTGATGTTTTACCATCCTTGTGGGAGGGTTTTCTCATGTCCCCGCATGAGGAGCTGGAGCTGATAGAGGGAGCTCATCCACGCGCTCTCCAGATTCGAACCTGTAACCTGTCGGTCTTCAGTCCTGCCAGCACAGGGGTTTAACCCACTGCGCCACCGGGGGCTCCTGATTGCTTTTAATACTCTGGTTTTCAATAAAATATATTTGTTACAGAATAGTTTATATAAAACTTGGTTGAAACTGGTGTACAACAAAAATTTAGTACACAGAATATAGCTCCATCTAGCTTTAGCTGTAGTCGTTGGTTTAATTTTACTTGAATCAAGTTTTGCAATAGTTACTTCTTGATCTCATGGAGTGTGGTAATGTCAAAAGTCCGTCTTCTTAGGAGTGTTGTAACCAGATTTCAAGATATGTCAGATACATGGTATGCATTGATATCACATTATGTGGTAGGTCATGCAGTTAAGTTCTAATTACCATATATACTCCCACCAATTGCAGGATATTTCATTAATGTGTGCTTTTTCAAATCAATTAATTATTACATCTTTTTATTAGGAGAATATTAAAAAGTGAACCTCCATATCCTCAAGAAATTACTAATTTAGCTAAAGATTTTATTCAGTGTCTTCTGATAAAAGATCCGAAGAAAAGACTGGGTTGTGGACAAGGTGGTGCTGATGAAGTCAAACAACATCCCTTTTTCCAGGTGAAATAGATTTAAATGTTGTTCCTTTTTGTTTTTTGAAGAGAGTTCCAGACCTTGGGAGCAGCCACCAATAAGGCCTTCCCTCATCTCCCCACCAAATGTTTGGGAAGATGGTGGAACAGTAAGCAAGGTTTCATTCTGAGACATGGGCAAGTTTGTATGCGAGAGTTGGGTCATTCATTCATATGACCTTGATCCTGAACTTTATAGGCCTTTACAGGTCATCACCAACACTGAATTCTACCTGGAAACCAATGTGTAAACAGGGTAGGTGTATCCTCCCTGTAGCTAACTGTAATTAGCAACCTGGGTACAGTTATTTGGACCAGGCAGTTTCCAAACACAATTTAAGGGCAGTTCAGTGTAGAACAGGTTTATGTTTCCAAACACACTTTAAGGGCAGTTCAGTGTAGAACAGGCTTATGTAATCCAAATGGGATGTAATTAAGGCATGTATTACTGTGGCCAGGTCTAAAATTCCAAGGAAAACTGATAGCCTTAACTGTGCAAATGCACTCCTGGCCACCACTGAGACTTAACTTTCAGCTCAGGATTGTGTCCAAGCTGTAGATGTCTGTCTTCAAGGGGGAGAATAACCCCATCCAGCACAGACTGAATCCCTATGTGGTCAGCAAATGACTTTCAACCTTTTTAAGAATATCTCTGAATTATGGTCAAAATGAACTTAAAAGATTCTGACGCTTTAAAAGATTTTAAGGATATGCAGTAAATCATTTATGGTTTAGAAGGCAAAAATACAATAGACAGAGAAAATGTATGTGCTCATTGAGAGGTCTAAACAGTAAATAACAGTACCTACACGGTTCCGGCCCCACCTACCTCTCCGAACGCATCTCCACCTATGAACCGGCGAGGACTTTAAGATCGTCCGGGGAGGCCCTGCTCTCGGTCCCGCCGGCGTCGCAAGCGCGGTTGGCGGGGACGAGAGACAGGGCCTTCTCAGTGGTGGCCCCTCGGCTATGGAATGCCCTACCAGTGGACATCAGGCAGGCCCCTTCGTTGCTGGTGTTTCGGAGGAGGGTTAAGACGTGGCTCTATGAGCAGGCGTTTGGACAACTATGCAATGACAACTAACTCAGTAAGACGGCATTGAACAAGGAACGAAAAAGGACTATGAGAACGGGATCTGATTCTAATTGAGGCGTTGATGACTTTGTGTGTTGTTTGTGTATGTGCGTCTTATATACTGTCAGTGTTGCCCTTTTTTACTGTAAACCGCATTGAGTCGCCGTCGCAGGCTGATAAATGCGGTATACAAATGGAGTAAATAAATAAATAAATAATACTTCCTTCAATGTTAAGAATAATCTTTGTTGCTTCTTCTGTGTTTTATATCTAACTGCACTTATTCAGTGAAACATTTTAGTGCTACCTTAAGCTACAATGCTGTATAGCTGGGGATAATCTCCACTAAACTTAATGGAGCTTTCAACGTTTTAGTTAAAATGCAAATAATTGCACTCTTAATTGCTTTCAAACTTGCTTAAATTATATGTGTTACTAGTTGAAACATGTTTAATTTTAATTTATTTCACTCATTCTTAAACTTAACATAATGTTTTCATTTAGACAATAAATTGGGATGACTTGGCTGCCAAAAAAGTGAGGGCTCCATTTAAACCAATAATACGTGATGAATTGGATGTTAGTAACTTTGCAGAGGAGTTTACCGAAATGGACCCAACATATTCTCCAGCAACCACCCCACAGGCTGCAGACAAGCTTTTCCAGGTAATTACTGCTTTATAATAATAATAGTGATTATGTAGTGAGACTAATTAGAAATTATATCAATATAGTGATATTTCAAAAGGTTCTTGAAGTGAATGACAAAATTTTAATACTAATTCAAACAAGTGGACTAAATAAACCTTTATAATTTTCCTTCATTGGTGTAGATAAATATTATGTCCATCATTGAAAGATATCATCAACAAAGATATGCTGCTTTTGAGTAAATATTCAGTTTAGCCGATGGTTGATACCTACAAATAATGAGTACAGATTGAAAATGGATATTAATTTAAAAGCATTTAAAGGCAAAAGGTTTGATTAGATATTTGAGCATGGTAGTCAAGAGTACACTTGAATTCCTTTTCTATAGTATTCAAATTACAACTCTGAAGTATATCCAACATCATTATATCCAGCATAAATTTAGCAGTATTTCAATGGGAAGTATGGGCCTGCTTTTGAATTTTGTTTATTAGAGTTTGTTTCTCAGTTTACTAAGATTTATATCATAAGGCTGATTGATGGATTTCAGTTTAAGCCTTCTCCCAGGCTCAGATAATCCATCCTTCTTCAGAATGGATTTCACTTAAATTTGTTATGTACCATTAGCAAAACAAACTAAAATAATCTTAACTGTATATATGCCATTAGCTGTATTGGCTAAGGAATAAGATAGATTTGTTGCCATTATGATAAAACATTTGGATATAAGTAATATATATTTACCATGTACATAATAAGAGTTGTACCATATCTGCTGCCTCAGCTGAAGAAAATGCTTCATTTTTTTTAGTTTGAAAGATGACTCAGAAAAGAAAAGTCCTGCAGTTAAAATGTACTTTAGTTCTTTTAATATCTTTCGAAGTACATTAAAAGCATTTAAGTGACAGAAGTATCACTTAATTGCTTTAAGGATCCCCCCCCCACACTTTTAATATTTTTTTAATGTTTGCATAGGTGTGTTTTCTAAGAAACTACACCTTCAAATATGCATTAAAACATGTAATGGATTAATTTAGGAATGGGATAGAATAGTCGTTTGACTTATTTTAATAATTGTACTTTATAACTTTATCTAGAAATTGACATTTTCAGGTCTGAGATATTTGCCCACTGCTGAAGTTTAGCTGTTGAGAAGAGATTTATATTGTTAGCATTCATCACCTGAACCAGTTACCTGAGTTCAGTCCCTTTCCTTTTTTTTAAAGGTCAGCAATCTCTTTCCAAACAGATCTGAAGCCACATAATAAGTACGAGTTTGTGTGCACAGATCAACCTTGCTAAATTGGCCACTCTTATGGATTTATATATGCAAAAAATATAAATAGAAAAATCTGAACTTTGAAATATATCAGAGTAATTGCACTGACATTTTAGAAATAGTAGGCTTGTATTTATTGGGTAAAAACTGAAGTTTGTCCAGTCATAATATAAACTTGCTTGATAACTTAACTATAGGTGTCTTGAGAAGCAGTTTGAAGTATGAACCTTTGTCACCAGTGAAAAAGCTGTGAGTCAGTTTTTCTAGCATTTTTTTACAATCTAATTTTAATTGATTTAAAACCAGAAGATAGTGCACTTTCTTTGAGGCAGGCTTCCTCTATTGTGATAATCTGGAGTTGCATAATTTCCTTAAATATGTTACTTTGTAATTATGATTATTTCTCTCCTTCTGAATATTGAGTACCATAATAATTCAAATTATGGGTAAAATTAAATAAATGTAATCTCTAAGCCTGCCAAATTTCTTTCTCCCCTTTTAGGGATATTCCTTTGTTGCTCCTTCTATTTTATTCAAACGCAATGCAGCTACTGTGGATCCTGTCCACTTTTTCACAGAGTTTGATCGACCTGGA
Organism: Anolis sagrei ordinatus; assembly: GCF_025583915.1. Lineage (NCBI taxonomy): Eukaryota > Metazoa > Chordata > Lepidosauria > Squamata > Anolidae > Anolis > Anolis sagrei. The sequence goes on from NW_026844366.1 coordinate 30,775,803, forward strand.
GTTACAAGTATTGCCAGAAGTGCAATGATGAAGGTAACAGTAAGAGCTTAACTATCCACCTACCATTCATAGGAACTCAAAAGAAGTGTTGCTCTGCGGTGAATGTCAGTTTTGATTGATCAGTTTATTTATTTTATTTTTAAGGTCCACACAATAACCAAAGTTCTCAGGCTATTTTGCAAAGTATATGGCACATTGTACCAACACTTTATAAGTTTCCTGCATGTGCTCAGTCTCACATACAGATATAAAAATGTGCAAATGCATACTTATGATGGCCTTCCCATTAACGCTAGGTGTTTTGTGTATCATTCATATGTGCATTCGAGCACACAAAGTGTGGCTCATTTATGTGCATGGGTACTTGCTAGTAAGATATGATTAGAGAGAATAGAAGGGTTTGCTACTTAGCTCTGAAGAAAACTTTTTCCATTCCTTATGACCCAACTGGATTTATGCGAGTTTTCCGGATTGTATGGCCATGTTCCAGAAGCATCCTCTCCTGATGTTTTGCCCATGTCTATGGCAGGCATCCTCAGAGGTTGTGAACCTCATAACCTTTGAGGATGCCTGACATAGATGTCGCTGAAACATCAGGAGAGAATGCTTCTGGAACATTGCCATACAACCCGGAAAACTCACATAAATCCAGTTAATCCAGGCCATGAAAGCCTTCAACAACACATCGAACTGTTAGTGCCAATCATCTATTTGGTAGTAGGTGTGCTTTCATCATTTGCTTGTTCGCTTTATTGCTGTGAACAAGGATCTTTAGAGATGAAGCTCAGAATTGTGGATCTAAGCCACAAAAATATTCTGCATAGTTACATTTTAGGAAAATAGTATGTCACATGCTTATTTGTAACATATACTGTATATCTAGGGAATAAGAGGGGGTTGGTTAAGATTCTAACTTTTTAAAGATTTCCAGTAATATGTGGTCCTCCAAAGGTTCAAATGTATCATAATTAGATTTGTTTTGCCTGATAGTTCAATTTAAACTACCTAAAGGTAATAATATAAACAGCATTATTTATTTATTTATTTATTTACAGTATTTATACACCACTTTTCTCACCCCCTAGGGGGACTCAAAGCGGTTTGTTACATAATGACATTATGTAACAAAATTTAGAAAAAATAGACTGTTTCTGGTTTGAAAGTGTTATTCCTGTTTAATTTTACAGTGATTACTTTGAAAATAGTTATACTTCAGAAACTTCGTTTTTGTGGCTGTCACAAACTATGTTGAATTGGTTGAGATTTGATGGATATTAATTGAAAAATGATAGCAAAATGTGCTGTAGGATGTCCTGCAAAAACAAAGGTTTTGCAGTTTAATAAACATTTTCCATATTTTTATGATAGAACCAATTAGGAAATAACATTTATAACTCAGGAACAAAAATCACATTGCATAGCGTAGTTTAACTATTATCATGCATTTATCTTAAAATGAATCCCATAAATGCCCTCTATGCATTGCAGCCTTTGAAAAATATTCGAAAGATGAAGTTAGTGAGAAATTCAGAAGCCAGACTAATTGATTTTCGTGCTTCTTGGCAGGGGGTTGGACTGGACGGCCCATGAGGTCTCTTCCAACTCTATGATTCTATGTCAGGTATGCGTTTTAGAGGCCATATAACACCACTCTTGCAAGACTTGCATCCAGTTTGCTTCCAAGCAGAAATCAAGGTCTTTGTGCTGACTTATAAAGCCTTAGAAGGATGATAAAAACGTGGCTGTGGGATCGAGCCTTTGGGACTGTGTAATGAGGCAGTGATAGGAACTCTTAGTATGCCAACCAGATTTGATATGGTTGTTTTAGACAGTTTTAAGCAGAAGATTTTAATGTCAAGAAAAGTGATTTTAATGTTTTTGTAGGTGTATGTTTAGTATGTTTCGGCATTGAATATTTGCCATTTATATCTTGTGCTCCGCCTTTAGTCCCCTTCGGGTGAGAAGGGCGGAATATAAATGCTTTAAATAAATAAGTATTAAATAATTAAACAACATGGGGCCACCTTCTCTGATCTTTCCAGAAATTTCAGAAATTGCATGTCCCAATACCTTGTGAAGTTAGGTAAGAAGATTTTCTCAGTAATAGGGACTCATCTTGGAATCCTTCACCACTCTCAAGGAAGTCAGGCTAGCCTCCTATCTTTTAAGCTTCTGACACATTTGACATTTCAGTTTAACTATTTTAAAACTGAATACCACTATTGTTTTTAAACAGATTTTATCCATTTAAAAATATTTTAATGTATTTGAAATATTTTTATCTTTGTATTCTAACATTTTTATTTATTCATCACCTAGGGAGACCTTGTAAATACAGAAATACTTTTAAAGTAAGAAATTAATTAATTAATCTAGCTTACTTTGGAGCTGACAATCATAAGATTGCACTGCTTTTGTATCACATTCATTTTCATTCTTTTCTCGGGTAGAAAAAGACAGCATATCAGTGATACTGTGTAATATTATACCCCACTGATTAACTCAAAGGCAATACTGTACTTTTTCTGTTGATTCTGTTTGCCTAATGTTAAATACACTACTTATTCCTCCAGGATTCTGCATTTTATCTTCACTATGAACTGGATCTGAAAGAAAAGCCACTTGGAGAAGGAAGTTTCTCCATCTGTCGAAAATGCATGCACAAGAAAACTAGCCAAGAATATGCAGTAAAAATAATTAGCAAAAGGTATAAAGACACTGATATTTTTCTTATTATTTCTAATAAAATTCCATAATGCAAATGTAATTTTGTTTGAAATTTCTATTCCCAGGATGATTTATAACATTAAAAATATATTACAAGACAATGCAAAATTAAAAAGCATGTAACATCTACTTTAACCTGGATAAAATAAACAATTACAGTTTTAAAAATATAATTCTAGAAATATAAAATAAGCATTGTTGAATCAAATTACTGACTTTTAATGAAGGTTATTTGTGCCTGTATGATACAGATTTTATTATTTTTTTATATCCATAAATTCCAATAGATCAACTTTTCTTTGTCAAATTGTTAATGGCTAATCTTTTAAAAAATTCCAGGCTAGAAGCAAATACTCAGAGAGAAATAACAGCATTAAAACTCTGTGAAGGACATCCCAACGTTGTGAAGCTGCATGAAGTTTATCATGATCAGGTATTTTTAAAAGTAAAGAAACTACAGTTGAACTTAATAATAGTCTACATACTAAACTTTATTTAGACATGCCACACATTTTTATTGAAGAGTCTGAAGGATTCACTGTTCCTATGACCAGACTTCTTGCGATCAGATTCATTTGCTGCAACCTAATAATTTTGAAAAGTTGTTCAAGTTGTCCCATTCCAAATATATCAGTTTGATCTATGCCCATCTTGGTTAATGATATCTAGTAAAAGGAGATTGATTGGGTATGTTTGGGGAGTCATTAATGCCTAATTCTATCAGGGGATGGAAGCAATGGCATTTAAAGGCCTGATTGACGTTTGAGCTCTGCTTTGCTGTGGTACCCAGAGTGTGAAACACCCTTCAGCAGGCCCAACTGATATCAATATTGGCATCTTTCATCATAGGTCAACGCATGGTTTTGTACTAAAACATTTTAGGCCTAATAGATGTTAAACAAATTTAAACATGTGCATGTGCTTCCTGGCTCCAACAAAGCTGCGCAGGAAATGGGAATCATGGATGATTAAACAAATCAGTCACTTTCATTGCAAAGATGCAACAGAACATGTCCTTGGGGGACCTGCGCTTAGAACAGTGACTCATTTACCCCAGTCAACTTTTGCTTCTTATTTTGATTCTGGAAAAGATGTACTGCGCAGACTAACTAAATACTTACTAATAATGTCCAGCAGAGTATTGGATATTTCCCCTTTGTATTGTAAAATTGGTTTTCTAATATTTTTATGCAAATGTTTTGTTTCTAGCTTCACACATTTATAGTAATAGAACTACTGAAAGGGGGTGAATTACTTGAACGCATCCAGAAAAAGAAACACTTCAGTGAAACTGAAGCTAGTTACATCATGCGAAGACTTGTTTCAGCAGTTAGCCATATGCATGATGTAGGAGTTGTCCACAGAGACTTGAAACCTGAGGTATGATGTTGGGGAATAAGCAAAAATCTATGAAAACTGATCAACATCTTGCCTTGCTTTACTATCCGTGTTCTATATTTCAGCTTGCCTTTTTAAACAAGTGTATTTTTTGTGTTAATATAAACTAAAATAAAAAATGCATTAATAAAAATCTACTAATTCCTATCAGTGTATTAAAGCAGTTGAAGCTTTTTGGAAGAGAGATAATTGCTACTGCAATGTTCTTCCCAACTCTGGAGGCATTACCTCTGAGCTCCAGTTTTCAAAATGCCAGTTGCAGCTTACCAGGAGACTTATCATTTCTTATCATTTCTTATTTTCTCCCTTTCATTTATCCTTACTACCATCCTTGCCTTTTAAGTTTATCAGAGAAGGGCAGGATTGGTTAGGGTTGGTTAGGCAGGATAGAAAATACTATTGGAGGAAAGGCTGGGTTTTAACAGCTCAACTAAAAAAGAATGTTGGGTCTTTCCATTCTAGTTGGAGCGTGTGGGGGGGGGGGGTGAAATCCAATCTTAGTGGATTGTTCCTCCTGAGAATTAATAATTTTAGTAACAGTTTCTTCCTCAATTCCATTTTTTGATCCCATTAAAATTAGATTGTAGCCAGTCCTGGTGGTAATAATAATAATAATAATAATAATAATAATAATAATAATAATGGGGCTGTAGTCTGAAAATGGATCATAGGAGTTGTATTCCTAAAAGAAAAGAGCAGGTGCTGCAGGTCTTAGAAAAAAAGCTTCCTCCCGAATTCTTTGTATGTGAAATTAAAAGATAAGACCAGTGTTTGTCCGCTGCTTAAGCAAGTCAAGGTCAGCTCTAGCACGCCGCCTCCTTGGGAGCAGAAGAGAAGGGAGATTCTGGGAGCATATAGAGTTCTCCCTTCAATAATAAAATTTTATTTCTAACCCTCACTTCTCTCCCCGAAGGGACTTAGAGCAGCCTCCAAATATAACACAAAAGATGGCAAACATTCAATGTCGTAAAAATCAAACACTTTCAAAAACAGTTTAAAACATTTACACAAAAATTAATACAGAGAAAGCGACTTTGGCAGAAGTTATAAAACAGTTAGATATCATTGGTAGTTTGTTACTACTGACTAAAATTCCCAGCATATTCTGTGAGTGTTTTGTGTGTTTTGGTTAGATCCTTGTGATGATTTGCACCAGCAGTTCTTTGCAGCAGTCCAGCTAATTGATCATCAAGCTTATGTATACAGATCACTGGGTTGTTTTAAGTTTTTTTGGGCTGTATGGCCATGTTCTGAAGCATTCTCTTCTAGGAGAAAATGCTTCTGGAACATAGCCATACCACCCAAAAAACTTACAACAACCCGTTTCAAATTGTTGTTTTCAAAACTACTGGACTTTAATTGGGGAGGGGGTTAGGAAGATGCAGAGGGGGATGAGTCACCCAAAGGGCAATCCCAATTCTGATAATATAATAAATATAAAACTTTATTTATATACCGCTCTATCTCCTTGGGGGGACTCGGGGTGGTTTCCAAGCAACAACATCAAAACATACAGAGTCACAACATGATCAAAAAATAACAGTAACAGCAACATAAGCATTGAATTACCCAACAACACATAAATATTAAAAGAAAAAAATCCTGCCTACTCTTCATGTCTATTTCTTAGGGCATGGAAAAGGAATGGGTCAGGACAATTAAAAAGGCTGGGTCAAGACTGATACAATTGACATAAGATGTGGAAGCTCCAATTAGCACATTCTTGATTTCTTTCAGGCTCTTGAGCTTTGGAGACTAGTTTAATTTAAATGTTGCTTATATATGGTTTAAAATTGTTGTAACCTTTGAGATTTCCTTAACAGTTGTTCTTTTTAATATGTTTTATTTTGTTTACATTGTTTATGGTATTAATATAGAAATGTTTTAATTATTTATATTATATTATGTCCCAAGCTCCCACCATAGAAGACAAGATATAAGTTTAATAAATAATAAATAAAATATTCTGTTTGCATGTAATTAAAATGGTTATCTCCTGTACACATACAGTATAACGAGCATTTGTCTTCGCTTATGATTGTCATTAAAAGTCTTATTTTGGCTGCATAACTTCATAATTACTAATTTTAAAATTTGTTTTTCAGAACCTATTGTTCACAGATGAAAGTGATAATTCAGAAATAAAAATAATTGATTTTGGATTTGCCCGGTTAAAACCACCTGACAACCAGCCTCTTAAGACTCCATGCTTTACTCTGCATTATGCTGCTCCAGAGCTCTTGAATCATAGTGGTTATGATGAATCGTGTGATCTCTGGAGTTTGGGAGTCATTTTGGTAAGCTATACCTAAATTTTTATATAACTGATCAAATATTTGGGCAATGTGGAAGTGGAAAGCTCAATTATATATGTTAGTGAGCATTCATGTTTGAGTGGGATAATTATATCTTACTGGACAATTGCAGATATAATACTGGTCCTTTCTTAATCACAGTTTGATAATCATGAGGGAACTTGGTATCAGACCCATTTTGATGAGTCTTGTTTAATTTGAGTTTACTACATAAGATTCAATTTAAAGGCTCCTCTGACCCCTTTTTTGCTTTAAATGCCAGTAGTCTTGTCCCAATCTCATCAAGTGGAGCCCATTGCTTGGCCCTTCTTGTCATAAAATATTCCTCAATGCTATAGAAGTGTATTGCTGTCCTCTCTATACTATTATATGATCTGCTGATTTAGAATTCTTTTCTTTAGCCATCTAACAGATCTCACAAATAGAACAGGTATCATTTTAGAAAAGTTTCTGTTAAGTTCTTGACTTTTAGCCTTCTTCTTAACAACCTAAATCTGGCTTCCCGGAATTAACAACTACATGCTCTGGAGTGTGTGGAGGAGTAATCCACAAAGAACTGGGTTATATTCCCACATGGCAGCTTCCGAGGCAGGAGTTTCCCATTATTACCATTAATTCTACTTTGGTGCCAGGGGATATCGATTTGACTTGAGGAATTTATCCTTTCTAAGAGATTATTGTCCTCTATTTTGGAAAGTTGTCCTTCCCTGAAACTCCAGTTTTTCATGGAGAGGATTTGGGATGTTGAAATAACTTTCCTGAAACCACGTCCACCAACTTGTTTGCCTGTAACAACTTCTCCAGGTGTGCTATCCTGATGGATTTGCCCTTTGAGATCCAGGAGTTCATTGCATTGTTCATCAGACTGAGAATCGTAAATATGACACTTGGTGCAATAAACTGAGTAGTACTACATCCCTGCCAGTTTTACATGTGTTTTGCTGCTGTTGCTTCATGTTGTTGTTGAGTTTGTTTACCTAGATATATTAACTGATTCTTACCAATGATTAGCTGAGGTTAGGGAATTACTGAGTTCACCATGCTTCTTCATCTGATCCTAATCTTGTACAGGGACTTAGCATATGCATTTGTGCTTTACTCCTTTTTATTGGATGCTTTGTCTCTGGTTTAAAACATCAGTGAGGTGAGTAGGGAGCTTCTGGAAGCCTGTCTTACTTGCAATTCTTTGTTGAGATATTGATTTTTTAAAACCTGGTTGAGAAAGTAATTTCTGCAGGACACACTACACAAAAAGTACCAAAAAGGCTGTGTATTTGAAGTTGGCAATTTTCTTATTCGTTCCAAACAAACACATTCAGTGTGGACATTTTCTAGCTTTCAAATATACTAATTTGTTTCAATTTTTAGGATATATTAAAATTGTTATGTAAACTTCAGCTTGCAAATATATATCAACATTTTAATGTAGATGGATGAAAGTGTGTTTTGGGGGCCCACTTCAGCAATCTGGATTCAGAGCTAGTTGAATTTGGATCAAAACCATTTTGATTTAGAATTGAATGTCAATTAAAATTCAGAATATGACTTTTCATCTATTGCTCTTTGATTTACGCTGGGAATCCAAAATTGCCATAACCCTTATGGTTTTCTTTCACATGCGCACAGGATTTAAAGATGTCATAGTCCTACAGAGGGAAACAAGACCAGCATTTTGCAGTTAAATAGAATCATAGAATCATAGAGTTGGAAGAGACCTCATGAGCCATCTAGTCCAACCCCCTGCCAAGAGGCAGAACAATTGTGTTCAAAGCACCCCCAACAGATGGCCATCCAGCCTCTGTTTAAAAGCCTCCAAAGAAGGAGCCTTCACGACACTCCGGGGTAGAGTGTTCCACTGCTGAACAGCTCTCATAGTCAGAAAGTTCTTCCTAATGTTCAAGTGGAATCTCCTTTCCTGTAGTTTGAAGCCATTTCTCTGTGGCCTAGTTTCCAGGGCAGCAAAAAACAAGCTTGCTCCCTATGACTTCCCCTCACATATTTATACATGGCTATCATATCTCCTCTCAGTCTTCTCTTCTGCGGGCTAAACATGGCCAGCTCTTTAAATTACTCCTCATAGGGCTTGTTCTCCAGACCCTTGATCATTTTAGTCGCCCTCCTCTGGACAAATTGTCAATATCTCCATTCAATTTCGGTGCCCAGAATTGGACACAGTATTCCAGGTGTGGTCTAACCAAGGCAGAATAGAGGGGTAGCATGACTTCCCTGGATCTAGACACTATACTCCTATTTATGCAGGCTAAAATCCCATTGACTTTTAGCTGCAGCATCACATTGTTGGCTCATGTTTAACTTGTCCACAAGGACTCCAAGATCTTTTTCACATGTACTGCTGTTGAGCCCATTCTGTATCTTTACATTTCATTTTTTCTGCCTAAGTGGAGAGGTTGTGCCAGGTATCTTTATAAAGTTGCCTTAAAATGGTCATAATTTCTTTTCATTTCCAAAAAACTGAATGAAATTTGGAGACAATTACCTTTGGCATAATAACAAATGCACATCCTGACATATATTATGTTTGTTATATGTATGCATTTGTTGTTATGGACTTTCAAGTTGACTCTGACTCAGCAACACTATCATAGGATTTTGTTGGCAGGATTTCGATACTGAGAGAGTGTGTTTTGCCCAAGGTCACCCAGAAGATTTCCATGGTTTAGCAAGGATTCAAACTCAGGTTCCCTGGAGTTCTGGTCCAACACATGAATCACTATACTTTGCTGTCTCGCAACAAGTAAACCTATGGTATGGTTGCCATCAATTGGGGTGGATTTGAAGCTATATAGCAACAAAAATGTGTGTATGTGTGTGTATATATATAAACAGAAAGAGAGAGAGCTTAATTTAGTCTTCTTTCTTTTCTGAAAAGTATACAATGCTCTCAGGACAAGTGCCCTTCCAATCTCAAGAAAAAAATATAACCTGCACAAGTGCATTGGAAATCATGAAGAATATTAAACGAGGGGAATTTTCTTTTGAAGGGGATGCTTGGAAGAATGTGTCTCAGGAAGCCAAAGATTTGATCAAAGGTATATACTGACCAAAAACTTCATCAGGGTGTTCTTTGTAATTCCAGTACCTGTTAGAAGTTTTATTTTTTAAAATTTACTAAAACTATGGTCATTTCTTTCTAATGTTGACGTAATCTAGGATGTTGGCACAAGTCTTATTCTGACAGGCTTTACTTCAAGACTTTCACATGAATATCCGATCTATGTGGGGTTTTTTTAATTGAATGATTTGATGACAAAAACTCATATTACTACTTCCGGACTACAGCTGTTGCAATAGTTAACATGATTTTCCAGATAGTATAATGCTATTTTTTGCAGATTCTGTAAATACACAATAGAAGTAGACTGTTCTAAGCAGTTTATTTAATAGGGATTCTCTAACTGTAAAATGCCCAAGCTTAGTAACAGGATTCAGTCTGCAGTGCTATCATTTCCTAAAATTTGTTAATATGCAAGTATATCTCAGTCAATGAAGTCGGCACATTCCTGAGCATTAGACCTTTGAGAGAATATTTGGTACCAGATAGAAATGACATGGCAAAAAGAAGAGCTTAACATCTCTCAGTAAATAATTTATTGAAAACTAATCATAAGCACTAATAAAATGGGAAAAGGTAGATGTATAACAAAACAATTTTTGATTCTATAAAAAAACTGTTTGAAGCTTCACATGAAACATCCAGGAATTTTTCTTTCTTTTGCCAGCCTCCACTTTTTTTGTGATTTCCATTTTGGTGGCCAAACCCGTAGATCTGTTGTTTTGTAATATGTTGGGAATAGCTAATGACATGAGTTTAATTATTTTCCTCTATTCTCTCGGTGTTGCTTTTGATTCCTTCTCAGTAGGGAGTTCTGGGGATAACTGCTTGCGTACCTTACCTGTTGTATGCAGGCACACAGCTACAAAAGGATCAGCTTTTCCCCAGCACATTTTTTTTTGTTTTTTGCATTATTTACTGGAGTCACACTACTGCAAGTGGACACTGATAGTCGGGTTTCTCCAGCCTTCCTTTGCCATCCCCCTAATCCCCCTATGCTGCTTAAAAAAAGATCTGGCTAGAAAGACAATAAGGAAGAAACGTGGAATCTAGTAAGGTGTAAAAAGACTTTATAGAAAGGAACTTCTCTGTCAAATATTTTAGTAATTGAGATATGGTTCTATAGCCATACATCACATTATCAAAGCATTTTATTTTCAATGAAAATTTTAAAAATATAAATAGTAGTTCATTGATTTAAATATGTCTGATCAATTCCTATTAGGACTTCTTACAGTGGATCCAAATAAGAGAATTAAAATGACCAGTCTGAGATACAATGAATGGCTTCAAGATGGTAGCCAGCTGTCATCCAACCCATTAATGACTCCGGACAATTTGGGATCTTCAGGAGCTGCTGTCCACAGTTATGTCAAAGCAACTTTTAATGTAAGCTCAACATTAATTAGATGCTTGTTTGGTAATCTATTGACGTTTAAAGAAAGAGTCATGTTAATCCCACAAATGAACATTACATTTTTATTTATATAGATTATTTACTGATTTACCCTGAACTATTTTTGGGGCTTTTTGGGACTTTTTTTATGTCTCAGTTCCAGTAGTTTGAACTTATGAAATATGATCTTGTAGGTTTGAAGTAGTATTTAAGAGAAGGGAAATGGAAGTGAAATATTCACCTGGATCTATCCACCAGATAATTCTTTGGGGAGGGTGAACTTTTGATAGCCTTTATTGTCGTGTGCTCAGCCACCCTTGCATGTGTGTTTCCTTGCCCATCTTCACCTGAGTGTATGTCCTATGCTGCCATTACACAAATGTATGTGCTAATGCTGGGCTGTCCTTGTTCAGGTGTGTCTGTATGCTAAACTCTCCTCTCCCAAGTGTGTGTCTAACTGCCATTCTCTGAGTGTCTGTGCCCGTATTCCAGGCTGCCCTTCGTTCAGGTGTTCTCATGTGTGTCCCCGGGCCATTCTCATCCAAGTGTGTGATTATAACATAGGCTGCCATTATCTTAATGTGAGTGTATGTGCCAGACCACCCTTGCCTGGGTGTGTATGCCTTTGCTTGGATATCCTCACGTAATTGCGTATGTATCTGCTGGGCTGCTAAATTTAGCACCACAAGAGTGGATCAGGCCTGTCATTGCCTTCAGGATTTTAGTGGTTTGAATATAAATCCAATAGTGCTGCAGGAAATTTGCTGACAATTTGGCCATCTCTGGCCTGGGCCTAAACAGTTTTATTTTGAGGAAATGATATGCTAATTTTGACAGTTGGGAGTCAGGTAGCTGTATGCTGTTTCCATTTTGTCTATTTTGGTTATAGAATGACCCCAGTCAGTGGCACTATAGGGTGGAATCCCTGTTGTTAAAATGCTACCATCCCTTCCTCCATAAAAATCAAAAGAAAATTAATCATAATTAAACATTTCCTCCATTATCCAATATCATAGCATTCAGGAATCTTAAAGGGCATACCTTTGTTGGAAATTTTCTTTTATATTTTTGTGTTTTAATCAATTACAAGAACTGAGTCTAGTTTGTTTGTACACCATTTAATCTGAATTTGGCATAGGCTACTTGGCAGTATGGTGGAAGAGATACAGTCGCAGCTCTGCTGGCTGCTATCCTTATGATTATGTACCAGCAGTAGTTCGCAGATGTTTCCCTTCATAAACTGGTAGAGGCCTGGTGTTTAGTGCTGCCTACAACCAATCCCCCATCTGGAATACACATAAACATGGGTCTCAATGAGATTCTGGATTGTTGGCTGATGCTGCCTTCTTAGGTTGATATCATTTATCAATGTTGCCATCTCATGGCAAATTATAGTAACTATGGAAAGTTAGTGTGCAAATGTTACAGAAGCCATTTGGTCATTGTAATGTTGCATGCTACTAGTGGGCCCTCCTGCATTCTTTTTGTGATGCAAGGCTGGGCTTTCACAAATCCCAAATCCCACTTAGGTTTATAGCTTAGACAAGGGCCAAAATGGAGATTTAGAGTAAGTTGTACTCAGTTTAAATATTTTCGTTATGGAGGGAGGGTGTTTAATGTAAAATGGGACCTTCAAAAGACCTTCACATATCAGTTTATTTTACAGGGAAATGGTGCTAAGGGTTGGATTTGTTTTGGGGTGTGGCATGTGAGTTAGCTCTTGGAATTTTTCCAATTGCGATGACAGTTTGGTTGTGGACTGCCAAAGTCACATTTTCTTAGTCTATTTTGGTTATACTATGACCCCAGTCAGTGGCACTATAGGGTGGAGTCCCTGTTGTTAAAATGCTACCATCCCTTCCTCCATAAAAATCAAAAGAAAATTAATCATAATTAAACATTTCCTCCATTATCAAATATCATAGCATTCAGGAATCTTAAAGGGCATACCTTTGTTGGAAATTTTCTCTTTTATATTTTTGTGTTTTAATCAATTACAAGAACTGAGTCTAGTTTGTTTGTACACCATTTTATTTGACTTTTTAAACAGGCCTTTAACAAGTACAAAAGAGAAGGATTTTGTCTCCAGAATGTGGACAAGGCACCTCTTGCAAAAAGAAGAAAAATGAAAAAGACAAGCACAAGTACAGAGACTCGCAGCAGTTCTAGTGAAAGTTCTCATTCTTCCTCCTCTCATTCACATGGTAAAACTACCCCTACAAAGACACTGCAGCCAGCAAATCCCACAGACAGCAATAATCCAGAGGGAATCTTCCAGTTTTCTGAATGATGAATAAAAAATAATTGGTTTTTTGAGGTATAATTAAATGGGTTTAAACTTACTGCAATGTGAGCACCTTTGAACATAGCCCCTGTTTCAGTTGTGTCTCACAGTGGCATGTTAAAATTCTTGAATCAACGTTCAAAAAAGTGTTTTAGAAAAAGTTCCTGTAAATTGTTTTTAAGCTGCCTGAAACAATCAAGAGGAGTAATTCTGCACATGGAAGTAGAGCTTCTTTTTCCTCACACAAATTGATCTTTTTATAGTTAAGGGGAAAACTAATAACAGGGAGAAGTACAGATGAAGGGGAAATTACTGCTTGATGATTGAATTTATCTGAGAGGCTGAACTCTTGGACAGATTAAAAGGAACAGAAGAAAGTATAGCTTTTGAATTTGAAATGCACTGAATTGGGGTGGAAGTTGTGCATGGATAAGTTACCCAGAACTTCCCATGTATACCTTTGTTGAAGCACAAGCCCCATTTGTGTGAGGGCACAGATGGCCAGTCAAAGAACCACAGTTACAGACAAGCTACCTGTTCTTTCTCATTGTACACTGAGGAAACAGAGAGTCAACTGAACTATCAGAAATCTATTTACCAATAATAGCATCCTGGGGAGTATGGAGACCTCTAAATTATGGCTGCTTTTCTTTGGAAATTTCTCATCTTTAGAAAAAGAGACAAAATATATGGGCTAAAATGAAAAATCTATGCTTCCATGTATGTAGCAGTGATTTTCCGTATGCTACATCCAAAGATTTCAGCATGTGGCATGGATACAAAAGTTCTGGCAAAAGACATATGCAACAGTTCAGATAGTACTTAGTCTGAGTAACAAGTATGCAGAACTGTATAATTTCTTCTATTCTACACTTTGGCTACTGTCTCTTTTCTAGTTTCAAAGACTGTTTGGTGGTTTTAGTACCATTGTAGAGTTGATATGCTTGCTTGGTTTGCTTTGTGAGCATTCAGTACTAAAACCACGTGCTAAGGTTTTTTGAACAAATATTTATATTTATCTTTATTCCTATTTTGAAATGTAAAAATGAGTTTTCTTATATAACACTTCTATATTCCTGTTTATCATATGGGTCCAAAACTTAAGCATGCTGTGATACATAATACATGTGACAGTTTATGCTCTGGTGGTAGCATACAATTCAGAGTTTTTAAAATTCTGCATAAACGCCTGCATGATTTAGTACACTTGTAATTGCATTTGATGAGCTGCAAAAAAAATGTGAGTGTCTTAGAGAGGATGGAAAACTTGCTCTAGCAGTTTGAGTTAAGAATTATGAGTTTATTGCACCATGCAGCCATGAAATATTAAGGTTTTGCTTTCCTGTCATGATTTCCATACCTATATGCAATACTCTTTTAATTTGCCCCCTTTCAAGTTGGGGTATCTTTTAACTTTAAACAATTTATGCACTGGGAAACCTATAAAGGGATTTGTTATCAAACACTGTGCGTCACAACTATACACTGTGTTTCTCTACAGCAACTTATTTCTTGTTGTAGTTGTGATAAAGGATGCTTTTTAATGATGAATTGTGAGGCATAATTGTCAGTATGTGCAGAGCTTCTGTACTCTGCAAATTTTGCAAACATTGCTTGAAAGTCCTATTGTGCATTCAGTCGGACAATCTACATTAAACGTGTACATAGATGTCTGCATGCTCCAGGTTCACCCTGCAGATTTTAAAAACAACTTGCTGCATTGTAAAATAACCTATGCAAAACAATAATTGATACATGTATATATAGAAACTGTATTTCTATACATGAGTTGTCTAACATTGCTGCATCTCTCACCAGCGTTTTGAAAAATCTAGAGCAGACTTGTCTATGGAAATGGATGGAAAGACCACATTATTTTGTGTTACTGTATTATTATGGACAACATTGCCAGTCAGAGTGAGATAACACATACCGGTAGTCCAAGATATATTTACTGTGTGGTCTTTCAGATTATTAGCATTGTTTTGTCTTGTTTTAATTTAGGAAAATTTGGTTCTGTTATAGAAAGTTTGCAATCAGACATCAAATGTGATCCTATTCATGTTTACTCAGATGTAATTTCTACTGGGTTCAGTGAAGCCTAACTACCTTGCAAGGGTACATAGAATTTCCATCTGAATGTTTTTTGCCCTGAAGTTGTGGGAATGACTTAAAAATTTGAAATTCCAACTTGAGCTTTTTCACATTTGGGATTTTTCCCATAATTCAAGATAACATGCAGCACATAATTAACACTGTTTGTCCACCGGATGTGCCTTGGCTTCCACACTGTGTTTAGGAACCTAACTTACTCATGCAATGTGTAAGTATAGACAGGACAGAAGCTGGCATTTATTTATTTATTTGGCAGATTAAATGGAAACTCGTGAGAACATTTCTATTATGATCCTCTCATGGGAGAAATGTCTCCCTTTTGAGTTTGAGGGTTTCCCAGTTCTGCAACATTACTTTTGTGAATGTTTACTTGCAGACAGACCCTCATCGAACTCAATGGGATTTACCTTTAGGAGAAGCATAGCATTGTGCTTCTGATCAGATACTTCTACATCACAACTTACAGGCAGATGGAAACTGTACTAAAATTGTACTGTTTACATTATCCTGATATTTTATGTAACGATAGCACAAGCAACTCAAGATGGCTCATTTTAAAACATATGATACTGTGCCAGTATTTAATTCAGTTTTACTTGCTGAATCACTCTTAGTGAATATGACTTACATAATGAACCATTTTCCTTCTGATGAATATGCAGCTAGTATCAAACATATGCAAGTAAATGTTCAGTGAATTACACACACATATCTTGCTATTCTTTCCCAATTTTGTATTTCACTGTGAAGATTATATAAATTATATTTTAAAATAAAAATTGCAGTGGTTCATTAGACCACATTAGAAACCATGAACTCTGCTTTAAATTTATAAGTAAGTTAATGCATTTTAATATCAAATCCATTTTGAGAAATGGAAGTAACTGGTGTTTTATATAAGAGCTTCATTAAAATATTAATAAAATGCACACAGTAATGTATTAATTTACTGTTTCTCAGGAAAAGGGAATTCTAATTTTTATTTCCATAGTTCTCTTGCATAGGCAGCTATCTTGAAAGCTCACTGAGCTTCTTCATCTTTTTTTAACCACTGTGGGGAAAAAAACTTCGATGTAATCATGAGTGCATATTCAAAAACACTTCGCTGACTTTACAATTTTGAATTTGAATAACATACATTCTCTGACCTATATAGGTATAATATTTTAGCTAGAGAAACTGGTGGTGATTAGAAATTTAATTATACTGTACATATGCAGTTGAAAATGTTAGGCCTTTGGAGGACATGACCAAAATCCTGCAGTAACTATTGCCAGTTGTACTCAATATAGAAGTTGTACTCCAGAAAAGAAACTTTTTTCAAAGTTGGTGTTACTTCTAACAGCTTTATTTATTAAAACAAATAGTTTCTTACTATTCTACAAATAGTAGAAGAGTAGGGGTGGCAAGTTTCCTATTTCCTAATCCCCTTGTGTAATGTTTTGTCTTGTTTGTACCAGGATAGAGCATCATGGGATTTTTGGACATTACCTCTTCTTCGCAGTGTGTCACTGCTGGGGACAGAACTGTTGGCAGTTCCATTCTGTGATAGTATAAGGCAGTGGTTCTCAACCTGTGAGTTCCCAGATGTTTTGGCCTTCAACTCCCAGAAATCCTAACAGCTGGTAAACTGGCTAGGATTTCTTGGAGCTGTAGGCCAAAACACATGGGGACCCACAGGTTGAGAACCAATGGTCTAAAGATTAACAAATTTTACAGGAATCAGAGAAAAGGCATACTTAGGATATGCAATTTTCCAAGCCCTGTACCAAAGTGAGTGGATACATTTTGGTAGTTTGATCTGTACATAATATCGTACTCTGAGTCAACAATGTGCTGCCACCTATAACTCATGTTTCAGTTTTTTATTTGGTACCTTTTGGAAACTAATTGTTTGAACTGCTATAAATTTAAGCTTAATGTACTAAGGCGACAATATTCGGTCTGGTCTGCATTAATCTCACAAAATTTTAGGGTCTGAAGTGACATGGCAGCAGTGTAACTCCATATTTTGATCTCCAATTCATTTCTTACTAGAATAATAGAATCATAGAGTTGGAAGAGAGCCAGAGGGCCTCTTTGATTTTGTGCTGTGCAGGAACACAAAATCAAAGCATTCCCAACAGATGGCCATTCAACCTCTGCTTAAAAACCTCCAGAGAAGGAGACTCCACCACCTTCTGAGGCAGATTATTCTACTGCTGAACAGCTTTGACCGTCAGGAGGTTCTTCCTAATGTTTAGGTGGAGTCTCTTTTCCTGCAGTTTGAATCCATTACTCCATATCCTAATCTCCAGAGCAGCAGAAAAGAAGCTTACCCCCTCCTCAGTGTGACAGCCTTTCAAATAAACATGGCTATCATGTCTCCTCTCAGCCTTCTCTTCTCTAAGCTAAAATGCCCAGCATTCCTTGTAGGGCTTGGTTTCCAAACCTTTGATCATTTTGGTTGCTCTTCTCTGGACACTGTCCAGTTTGTCAATATCCTCCTTGGATTGTGGTGCCAGAACTGGACACACTGTTATTCCAGCTGGGGTTTGACCAAAGCAGAATCGAGTAGAACTAGATTGTGCTTGAGTTGCACAGAGATGGACCAATATGTATATCATGTCTACTATATCAGTAAATTAAAGGACAGTTTAATAACTTATTTGAAGTAAGTTGCTGAATCCTGGCACGTAAATGGAAAAATCTGTCTTAACTATACCTTGTAACCATATAAGATAGGTAAGCTTAATGGGGACAGAATAAGATTTCCAGATTTAAATATTTGTTATGATTAGTTTATTTGGAAGCTATGTCATAACTAAATATATCTTTTACTTAGTTTTTTCAAAAAAATATTATGTATCTCCAAAGGTGCTAGTACTGTCGGGCTGTGGAATGTAACAGAATTGTTTCATTGGTTTTTGTGTGCTTTTATTAACTGTGTTCATGTTCTTAGTATTATAAGTGGATGTCCAAATCCTGTGCAGTTAATTTAATATTTTCAATTGAACTGAAATCAGTAGGATTTATTTACTTCTGAAGCTGGACTGCATGGAAGTTTGTCTGTGCAGCCCCATTGGTTTCTCTGTCCTCACTGGCAGCTTTTTGATAGAAGGCAAGGGCTTTCCCTAAAACTGTTACACGAGGTGCTTTTAAGTGAGCTGAGATGTGCACCTTGCTAAGTAAGTGTGGTTTTAGATAAGGAATTAGTAAGCTGGGACACTAACGTATATTTTACAATAAGATGACAATGTTTTAGGTTTTTATTTTAATCTTTTGATCTTTTTTCAAAGTGTAATTATAAACATATCATATGGTACACTTTAAATCTACACACTAATTAGATACTGAACATCACCAGATTATGTCATGCATTCTTTTAATAACAATATTTTAAAGATCTAATGCACAAGAATTAAATGTCCATGAATTATGTTCAAATATTGTAAGTATTTCAAATATTTGAAGGCAAGATCTTATATGTGATTAGACTTATATTAAAAGTTATGTATTGGTATGGAGTGAAAGAAGATTCTGGGTCTGACCCATTAGACATTCATAAATAGTTGTTTAAAAATTTAGAAATGCCTCGTGTGTCCTCAGATAATAGAAGTAGACTGGTTAATGCAGTTCAGTTTCTCTGAGCACATATTTTAGCCCACATGGATGGATTGTATGTCAAGTCAGGTTAATCAGTGTTTTGTAATATAAACACTTTGGTTTTACGTAAAATAATATTTATTTGGTAAATCCCAAGAATAAGAATTAAAATGAAATTATAGGTGCAATAACAGAGACCTTGTCTTTTAGGATTTTGTTTATTTTAAAAAATAGCACAAAGAAGTAATTATTTGATACTTCTAAATGTTTTATTTTTATATGTGTAATCATGGACACAATTTTATTGAGTAGTCTTAAATAGAAACCAAATGATATTCTTATTAAATGCTTCTTTCCTTGAATAGTTCCTTTTGTTAGGTTATTAGTTCTTTATTATTGAAACCCAGAGAAAATAAATGGACCTTTCTTCACGCTCTTCTTATGTGTGGCCAAACCAGCTCTGGAGACTCTGTGCTCCCTTTTTTTGGTGGTGGTAATGGTGTAGATGTCTATAAGGTGGAAGTCCCACAACAACATTCGATATTTAGACCTAAGATTGCTATGACATTAGCAAGAGTCCCTCCAAAAATCTTACGTTACTAAAACCTATTTATGTTTTTTTCTAAATTTCTTGGAGATTGTGTATTTTATATATGTATTATCTAATTATTATCTATAGTTGACACCAACAAGATGTTCTGTAGGGTATTATGATAGTATGATGAAGCAGCATAACATAATTGGTGAGCTATGCTTCTGATACAATTGTTCTATTCTTGTATTATGATCTTGTTAAAATGCACAGAATACAGAGCTGGCTCTGACATATGAACATCATGAGTTCCAAATTCTAAGGAGAAAGGGAATTAATGTAGGCTCTTTCTGGGCTGCTTCATCATCAGTGTGTTCTTTAATAGCAGATTGACTTGATGAGAAACATCTGAATGAAGCCTGCACTGTGGTGATTTTTTTTCTGGTGGGTCCAGAAAGCAAATGCAAGGGGAAAACCTAGAATAACTTTTAGCAACATAGTCTGCTGTTGGAGAAGGAAAGTGAACAATTTCCTCCCTATTTATCATGTGACATGCATCAGTCTTTTGTATTTGCTTATCTTGAATCTAGAAATACAGACAAATATTGTAATTCAATGTGATGGTTTGTAAACATAAATTAGGTATTGTTAGGCTATTTGATTTTCATGAAGAGTTTATGTCTGGGTTGTGTTTAAGGTAATGACATAACCGACATTCCTTTCTTTCCAGTTAGCCTCCCAAGTGAGTCAGAATATAAAAAACATAGAACATCTCTGGTAATTCAGCCAGGTGGATTCATCTCACTATTTGTATGTAGAAGTGAATTGAGGATAACTGGTATGATTTCATCTTTGCAGCATAGCAGAAATGAGTTGGCAGATGCTAGGGTTGGAAGGCTGCAACAGCTTGCCTGTAGGATCCCTGTTTTGCTTTGACATAAAATTCATCCCTATGTTTTTTACTTATTGGGAAAAAAGATCTTATCCTATAAAAAGATGCCCCCCCCCCCACCACCACCACAATGAGTGAATTGGTCTAGGGCAGGAGTCCTCAAACTATGGCCTGGGGGTCATTTACCCGGCCCTCGCTCAGGGTCAACCTAAGTCTGAAACAACTTGAAAGGACGCAACAACAATCCTATCTCATAAAGCAAAAGCACGCTCACACTTCCCATTGAAATACTAATAAGTTTATATTTGTTAAAATTGTTCTTCATTTTAATTATTGTATTGTTTTAAAGTGTTTTTTGCACAACAAATAATATATGTGTGCAATGTGCATTGGAATTCATTTTTTTTCAAATTATAATCCGGCCCTCCAACAGTTTGAGGGACTGTGGCCTGGCCCTCTGTTTAAAAAGTTTGAGGGCCCCTGGTCTAGGGCTCTTGAGTTTTGGATCAGGACTCTGAAAAATTGGGTCAAATGTGCTTGGCCATGAATTCCCACTAGATGAGTTTTGGCAATTCACAACATCTTTCAGTTCAGAGGGAGGCGATGCTAAGCCACATCTTGACAGATCTTGCCAAGAAAACCTCATGATACAGTCATCTTAGGTTCACTATAAGTTGGAAACTACTTAAGGCACACAACAGCAACCCAGTTAATTAATTGTCCCCAAATTTAGCGAAATGACTAGGAGCACCTACTGAGGCTTTGGGGTGCTATTAGCCATTTGTGGAGCTGAACAAAAACAATTATCATTTTGAAGGGATGCTAGAGCCCCCAGGGCCCCCCAGAAACAGTGGTGGGATGCTGTCGGCAGGCAATGGGTCACATTTGCTACCCTCCTGATCTAGTGATGAAACGGGAAAATATTCATCCTTTTGCTTTGTGCAAGGATAACTTTTCTTGAAATTGTAACTGTTGATCAAATACCTTCTGCGTGTAATTTTCTCAATGATCTTGTTTTCTATGTCTCTGCATTCCATTGATATTTTTAATGTGTATTTCCTTTGTATGTGCTATCTTTCTATTGGTGAAATTCTCAATGATATATAACATTTCAGAAAATGCAGTAGAAGATAGTATATCCATATATGTTTTAAAAATATGCAAACTTTGTACCATGATAGATTTTTAATTTGAATTTTTAGTTTACTGATTGTTGCAGCATAAATAAAGAGTTTTTCTTTCAATGAAAATCCTATATATATATATATATATATATATATATATAGGCTTTTATTCAAGCTTTTCCCCAAAATGTAATATTTGTATGGTTTGTATACAAACAGTAATAATAAATAATAGCAGGATTGTTTCATTCTAGCTGGGCTAGAACTTTATTGTTAATTTATTGTGTAATGTGGAATATAGAGTCCTTTAGAATTACTTTTATGAAAGAGAAACGTCTGTATATTGTCCCTTGTCCCCTTCCCTGGCTGCTGTGTGTGCGTTTGTAGGTGCAGTAATCTTTCATGGATGCTTTATTGTTACAGTGGAACACTGCCATTCACCAGTTCCTAAATATAGCAAGTAAGAGATTTTACATTATTTACTTACAATGGTCAACTTTGGCAGGTATTTATGTAAACGTAATAAAGATGCATGCTTACTACATGTCTTCTGATTTGCTTGTTGTTTACTTAGCAAGTTTTTAATAAGTTGCATCAACTTTGGTAAGAAAGAAAGTTGAAATTTGCATTTGTTAGAAACGTATATTATCTTAAGTCTTGGAGTGTGCTGAAATGTTTTTGTGTGTGAATTTAAATTTTAAAAGCAACAAGGGCTTATATTGCGTTTATGTTCAAGTATGTTTGTTCTATCTTCAGAAAATAAATTTAACGTATGTATGTACAAAGCTTTGCATGTGTCATTAATTTTATTGCTGACAGTAATTGGCACTTCACAAAATGATAGCATTTTGTATGCTCCTAAGGCAAGGTTGGGTAAAGTTTGGCCTTTCAGATAACATTGAATTGCAACTCCTAGCATTTCTTGCCATTGTGTAGGTTGGCTAAGGTTGATACTACTACTTCTGCTCCTTCCCACGTAAAGCCAAGGAAGCTGTCCTGACCCTAAACCAGTGCCTGTCATCAGTAAGGGACTCGATGATGGCAAACAATCTGAAACTTAATCCAGATAAGACAGAGATGCTCCAGAACAGTCGGCAGATCAGGGAGTAGGGATCACACCTATGCTGGATGGAGTTACACTCCCCCTGAAGACACGGGTCTGCAGTTTGGAGGTACTAATGGATTCAGCATTGAACCTGGAGACCCAGGTATCTGCAGTGGCCAGGAGGGCCTTGGCACAATTAAAAGTTGTGTGCCGACTGCACCTGTTCTTTGAGAGGCCGGATCTGGCCACGGTGGTAGATGCCTTAGTTACATCCTCTGTGGATTACCGCTATGTGCTCTATGTGGGGCTGCCTTTGAACAGTGTTCAGACACTTCAACTCATCCAAAAAGCTAGGTTAATAGCATGCTGGTTACAGGGAGCGGACTATCCCCTTGTTGCAGAAGCTCCACTGACTGCTAGTTTGTTTCTGGACACAATTCAAAGTGCTGGTTAAGACCTTTAAAGCCCTAGATGGCTCAGGTCCAGGCTTTTTGACTACATTTCCTCGTATAAGCCTGCCTGTGCCCTGAGGCCTTCAGGAGAAGCCCTTCTTTCAGTCCCACCTCCAAGCTCAGCTGGTGGGGATGAGAGAGCTGGCCTTCTCTCTCAGTGTTTGTCCCTCAGCTCTGAAACTCCCTGCCCAAGGAAGCCAGAATGGCTCCCTCCTGGCTGTCCTTCTGGTGGCAGGCTAAAAAGTTCTTATCCAGGCAGGATTTTAAAGAAGAGGGTTTTTAAGAGTAACTCAAGGGTTGCTGTGGTTTTAGCTTTGGATATGTTTAAATGGATTTTAACGGAATATTTTAATACCAAGGATGTTTAATTCTGTTTTAATGTTTTTATATTTGTAGATTTTAAATTGTATTGAAATGCTTTTAATGTAAGTCACTTTGAGTCTCCTTGTGGAGAGAAAAAGTGGAGTATTATTATTGTTAATAATAATAATAAAGATAAAAAAATAAAAATATGGCTTCTAGTTTAGAAACGTCTAGATAGCCATTCTTTGTCCACACAGTTCTAAATAAAGGAACTCAGCATTTTGAATGAATAAAGAAAAATGCATCTTACGATGCTTGTTGTGAGGCTGCCCAGAGTCCCATCCCCTTTGGGGGTGAGAAGAGCGGGTATAAATATAGGAAATAAATAAAATTTTAAAAATGGACCTTGACTGAGGACCTAAGTAGGATGGATATGTTTATGTATAGTGAGGGAAGAGGTTCTTTTCCTTACCTACATTCTGGCTGCAAACTCTAAGAAACCGATTCTAAAAGATTAAATATTAGAGGTATCTACATACAGTATGGAGCCCCTGGTGCCACAGTGGCTTAAACCACAGAGCTGTTGAACTTGCTGACGGAGAGGCTGGTGGTTTGAATCCAGGGAGCAGGCTGACCTGCTGTTAGCCCCAGCTTCTGCCAACTTAGCAGTTTGAAAACATGCAAATGTGAGTAGATCAATAAATACCACTCCAGCAGGAAGGTAATGGTGCTCCATGCAGTCATGCCAGCCACATAATCTTTGAGATATCTACAGACAGTGCCGGCTCTTCAACTTAGAAACGGAGATGAGCACTACCCCCCAGAGTCAGACACGACTAGACTTAATGTCAAGGGGAAAACCTTTACCTTTTACATACAGTATGATGTTCATATCTGCAGGGAATACTTTTTAGAACTTCTCATGGATACATAGAACCACAGGTAATAGTGAAAACGGAGTGTTTGTTATTCATGCACATGCCTCACTTGCCCCACAGAGAGAAGAGCAACTGAAGTTCCTTTGCTTCATCACCCAGGAGAAGTTACCTTTGTCATCTGGGAGGAAGGGCAGCTTCCCATCCTTCTCTCCGGCAAGAAAGCAATGTAGCAGCAATTTTTCCTGCTTTATCCCACATAGCCAAGGCCATTGTATGAATTTGCTCGCAACAGGCTTTGGCAATTAGTAATGGTGGCAGCAGCGGTTCTTTGTGATTTTTCCTCCCTCCCCACCTGAAGACACATGCTGTTGTGTGAATGTGAACTCAACAACCTTGGGATCTGGGAGTTAGCAAGGTTTGAAAAGGATTATGTGAGACCAGGGTTCAAATCTTAGTTCTCTCATGGAAACCCACTTGGTGACTCCGAGGAACGCAATGGCAAACGATTACTAAGCAATTCTTGCCAAGAAAATTGTGGTACAATTGTCACAAATGAAGTAATTTGGAGCCTAAAAGAACAGCAAACTAATTCAAAGAACCAAGTGTATAATTGGGTTGTTATAGGGTTTTTTGGGCTATAAGGTTTTATTGTAGGCTGTATTCAGTTTGACAGGAGGAAATAGTTCAAGAAAACACAAGGAATAATGATGCTATACCTCGGGCATGGGCAAACTTTGGCCCTCCAGGAGTTTTGAACTCCAACTCTCACAACAGCCAGTAGGCTGTTAGGAATGGTGGGAGTTGAAGTCCAGCAGGCCAAAGTTGGCCATGCCGGCCATAACTGAATGCAGGCAAGAAGCAATATCAAGGCAAACCATGCTATATGATTGGAAATAGTACAAGCCTAGTATCTTTGGAGAGACATGCTCCTGAACTAACCATGGAAGCAGGAAACCATGTATAAAAGCAAACTTTATTTAAATTAATAATGACTTCTGTCCATAGGTTACCATAGGAATGTCCAGGAGGACTTAGATAATTCCTAGAGGGTTATCTAGGTCCTCCAGAGGGATTCCATGGTAATTTGTAGTAGAAACATGCTATAGAATAGTCTGTAGAACCGAGAAAATTCCTTAAAGGGGCATATTTTGTTGGATGTAGGTCAGGTAAACTGCAGCTAATAGTCCCATGTGTATAGGGATCATTTATTTATTTACAATGTAGACTCATGTTCATCTTCTGCAACTTCAGTTCACCAACAATATCACACCAGTGTGAATTAAAAACTGAAAAAGAGTGATAGAACAAATGTCTCTGAAATGCTGCTTCCCTTTTTTTGTAACAGTTGTATACAAGTCCTATTATTGGCAAGTTGTGCTAACTTGACAGGAAATGTAAATACACAATAAATGAATAAACAAAGATTGAATTAAGCGTAGGCCTCATTAGGTTCAACAGAGCTTACTTTTGAGTAAACAGAAGACTACCTTTCTTTCCATTGACGTATTTCCCATTCTTCAATGGACTTTTCAACCTTGCCAATATTTTCTGCATTTTTGACATCTGAAGGACCACAAAGCCCTCTTGGTTTTGCTGACTTCTGCTATCCGATCTCTACAAAGGAACTAAGAATGGGAGCAAGCTGGGAGTTTGGGCTTTTTTCCCTTCCATTGCTTTGTGTACAGCATTTGTACAGTATTTTGGTTGTTTATAAGTCATATTGAGTTTATTTCTGTTTCATCTTGTTTGCTGTGTGTTTTTGACATTGAATGCTTGCCAGTTCTGTTATATTTTGGAAATTGCCCTGAGTCTCTTCAGAGAGAGGGGTTGGGTTATAAATAAAGTTTTATTATTATTAGTCGCCCGCCTCTGGAATGTGTCTGGAGAACAAGCCCTATGAGGAGTGGCTTAAAATTTCGTTATAAATGGCAGTTCCTAATTGGTTCTGTCATAAAAATTGCTAATAATAAAATAATAATGAAATGTTGGAAAGTTTTGTTAAGAGTTCTGAAATTTTCACCACCAGAACTTTAGAAACACTTTAGAAGCAAAGCACCAGCACCCCCTACCTAGTTTTATAAGTACTTTAGAACCATTTAGAACCATGGATTGCCCATTCCTACCATCTGGAAAGCAACTAAATGGAGGTGTCAGTGTGGCCTAGCGGTTGAGTGTTGAGATGTGACTCTGGAGGACACTGTTTGAATCTTCACTAGGCCATGGAAACCCTTGGGAGAATCACACACGCAGTGTGCAGCTACATAGCAGAATTAGTGCAGTTTGGTGCCACTTTAATTGCCATGGCTCAATGGGAGTTTAGCTTGGTGAGGTAGAAAATATTATTTTATTTATTTGCCACACTTTTATCCCACCCTTTTCAACCCAAAGGCAACTCAGGGCGGCGCACAGACTGGCAACAATTAGATGCCGAACACACATAAACACATTGTTTAAAACAGGTTAAATCACATAATAAAATTAATATAAAAATTGAAAACTATAAAAACCAATGACTTCCAGGTTTAAATCCATGTCCATTTGCATCATTAAGTCGTTCCATATTCGTTCACAATACTGAGTTTATCTGGTTACAATGAGGTTCCAAAAGATTACAGACCTTGTAAAGCTAGCGCATGATTCCATACTATGCAGCCATGGCAGTTCTAGTGGTATCAAACTGCTTTAATTTTACAGTTGAGATGCCACCCCAGAAAAAAAATAAACAGGGAAGGGTTGCCATAAGCAATATTTGGGGGTCACCCCCTTTTCATGAGGTTCACACTTCCTCATCTGCTTTCCAGCATTTGCTGACTGAATTCTACACTGCAGAACGAATGTGGTTTGACGCCACTTGTGGCTCAATGCTATGGAATTCTGGGATTTGCAGCTTTGCAAGGACTCCAGCCTTTACTGCTAAAGAGCACCAAACCATAACTCCCAGAACCCTGTTGCCTTGAGTGGCACCAAACTGCATTAATTGGAGTGGAGATGCACCTCCTGTTGTTGTTGTTGTTGTTGTTGTTGTTGTTGTTGTTGTTATTGGGTTTTGTAGAGTCAGGGCCCTGGCTTCCTTGACCGAGGAATGAATAGAACTTGACACCGCTTTAACCTCCTGGGAGATGTCATTTTGCAAGGTCTCCAGTTTCTAATGCATCAACATGTATCCAACTTCAGGTCCCCCAACAGAAATGATATTCTGACATCCTTCTTGCAAGGTCAGAAAAGATCCAACATAATCAGAGTAAGCCTTTTTATTCTGAAAGCTATTAAGAAAAGAGCAGATTTCCTGAAAGAAGAACCAGGAAAATAAGATTCTGACTATAAATAGAAGGTCAGCTGCTGTCCTCACCTTTTTGCCTTGTTTTTTATTTGTGTTCTATTTTGAAATGGTCATATGACTGGTCAAATAAATTATTATTATTATTATTATTATTATTATTATTATGCATCTACATGAAGCTGCTGGGGGAGATCATACGGAGTTTTGGAATACGGTATCATCTTTATGCAGATGACGTCCAAATCTGTCACTTCTTTCCATCTGTCACCAAAGAGGCTGTCCAGACCTTGAACCAGCATTTGGCTGCTGTGTCGGACTGGATGAGAGTAACAAACTGAAACTGAATCCAGACAAGACAGAGGTCCTACTGGTCAGTCGAAAGGCCAAACAGGGCATGGGGTTACATCCTGTGTTGGATAGGGTTACACTCCCCCTGAAGACGCTGGTTCGCAGTTTGGGAGTGATCCTGGACTCATTGCTGAGCCTGGAACCCCAGGTCTCAGCGGTGGCCGGGATAGCTTTTGCACAATTAAAACTTGTGCGCCAGCTGCGCCCGTACCTTGGGAAGTCTGATCTGGCGACGGTGGTCCATGCTCTCGTTGCATCCCAAATAGATTGCTGCAAAGCGCTCTACATGGGGCTGCCTTTGAAGACTATTCGGAAACTTCAACTAGTCCAATGGGCGGCAGTCAGATTACTTACTGGAGCAACGTACAGGGAGCATACCACCCCCCGTTATGTCAGCTCCACTGGCTGCCTGTCCAGTTCCGAACACAATTATTTGAGAACACAGAAATGCTGGACCACTCTCACAACCACCATGTCAGACTACACAGAGAAGCCATTGAAATACACAAGCATGTGGACAATTTCAATAGAAAGGAGGAAGCCATGAAAATGAATAAAATCTGGCTACCAGTATTAAAAAACTCTAAAATTACAACAGCACAACAACAGAGAGGGAACAAACAAGGATATCTAATCACCTCTCAACAAAAGATTGCTCTAGGCACTGTCAGGCCATTATATGCTAATCAAGGTGGTCAGCTGAAACATTCACACCTAGCTCCAGCAGACAAGAGTCCTTTGTCTCATCCTGGTCATTCCACAGATATATAAACCCTTTTTCCTAGTTCCAACAGACCTCACTACCTCTGAGGATGCTTGCCATAGATGCAGGCGAAACATCAGGAGAGAATGCCTCTAGACCATGGCCATATAGCCCGAAAAAACCTACAACAACCCACAATTCAAAGTGCTTCTTTCTTTTTTCTTTTTTTTTGGGTCGTGTCAGGAGTTGCTCCTGTTGTGAGAGAATTGGCCGTCTGCAAGGATGTTGCCCAGGGGACGCCAGGATGATTTGATATTTTTATCATCCTTGTGGGAGGCTTCTCTCATGTCCCCCCATGAGGAGCTGGAACTGATAGGGGGAGCTCATCCGCCTCTCCCCAGATTCGAACCTGCGACCTGTCG
Organism: Anolis sagrei ordinatus; assembly: GCF_025583915.1. NCBI lineage: Eukaryota > Metazoa > Chordata > Lepidosauria > Squamata > Anolidae > Anolis > Anolis sagrei. The sequence continues at coordinate 30,804,675 of NW_026844366.1, forward strand.
GTCTTAAATCCTGCTGGCACAGGGCTTTAACCCACTGCACCACCGGGGGCTCCTATTCAAAGTGCTGGTCTTGACCTATAAAGCCCTATTATTATTATAACTTTTATTATTATAACTTTATTTGTACCCCGCTAGCATCTCCCGAGGGACTCGATGCGGCTTACATAGGCCGAGGCCTCAGAACACAATACAACAATTCAATACATAAAGCAAATTAAAAACAGTTAAGCAGAGTAAACAATACATCGAAACAATTATTAAAACTGGGCCGGCCAGAGTAGTGGGTACAGGATTACGGTTCTGGCCAAGCTTACTTGTCCGAACATATCTCTCCCTACGTCCCACCTTGAAACGTACGATCTTCTGGGGAGACCCTGCTCACGATCCCTCCTTCGTCGCAAATGCGCTTGGTGGGGACGAGGGACAGGGCCTTCTCAGCGGTGTCCCCCCGCCTGTGGAATTTGCTCCCCAGTGAAATTGGGTCAACGGCTTCCCTCCTTTCCTTAAGGAAAAAGTTGAAAAAGTATGGGACCAGGCTGACAATAGAAATGACAACAATGCTATGGAAAGGCTTCGGATTAATTAAGTTGTTGATCGTAGAACGCGGACTTGACACGCCAACTAATTCAATGTGTTCTATTTAAAATGGTTTAAAATCTAATTTTAATGTTTTACTTATTATGTAATTGTTATTTAACTGTTTATGTGGGGCACCGAATTGTTGCCGCTGTAAGCTGCCCTAAATAACTAATGCAGGCATGGGCAAACTTGGGCCCTCCGGGTGTTTTGGACTTCAACTCCCACAATTCCTAACAGCCTACCGGCTGTTAGGAATTGTGGGAGTTGAAGTCCAAAACACCCGGAGGGCCCAAGTTTGCCCATGCCTGCAAATGCCAAAGAGTGCGAACTACAGCTCCCAGGATCCCAAAACATTCCTCTCTTTCCCTCCCTCTATTCCTTCTCCTCGCTGCCGTTCTTCAGTCCGCCGACAGGTGGCGCTGCAGCGAAGGTCGGGTTCGCCTCCTCCTCCTCCTCCTCCTCCTCCGCTTGGTTCCCGTTCCGGGGCCGCCGCCGCCGCCGTGGTTGCTCTTGCTGTTGCTGTTGGCGCCTTCCCTCCTTCCTTGCTTGCCTTCTCTTCGGCTCCTGCGGGGCCTGGTCCCCGGCCATGGCTACCAAGAAAGGCGGGTCGCGGCTGGAGAGCGAGATCGAGCGGTGCCGCTCCGAGTGCCAGTGGGAGAAGATCCCCGAGCTCGTCAAGCAGCTCTCCGCCAAACTCATCGCTAACGGTGCGGCCAAGGGAGGCGAGGGGAGGGAAGGAAGGGAAGGGAAGGGAGGCCTTCAAGGATTCCCTCTTATAGAGGGAGGGATGGGCAGCAGGCCTTCTCCAGAGGAGAGGACAGGCCCAAAGCCTCTTCAGGGAAGAGCTGGGTCTTTAGAGGTCTTCTTCAGCCCTCAATCTTCCATAGGGAGGAGAGGGACCTAAGCCTCATAGCTGAACTACTAAACTGGACCTCAAAGCTTCCTTAGGGAGGAGAACCTCATAGCTTAAGTAATAAACAAGACCCCAAAGCTTCCTTAGGGAGGAGAACCTCATAGTTGAAGTACTAAACTGGACCCCAAAGCTTTCTTTGGAGAGGAACCTCAGAGCTTAAGTAATAAACAAGACCCCACAGCTTCCTTAGGGAGGAGAAACTCATAGCTTATGTACTAAACTGGACCCCAAAGCTTCCTTAGGGAGAAGAACCTCATAGGTTAAGTAATAAACAAGACCCCAAAGCTTCCTTAGGGAGGAGAAACTCATAGCTGAACTACTAAACTGGACCCCAAAGCTTCCTTAGGGAGGAGAAACTCATAGTTGAAGTACTAAACTGGACCCCAAAGCTTCTTTAGGGAGGAGAACCTCATAGCTTAAGTAATAAAGAAGACCCCAAAGCTTCCTAAGGGAGGAGAACCTCATAGCTTAAGTAATAAACAAGACCCCAAAGCTTCCTAAGGGAAGAGAACCTCAATGCTTAAGTAATAAACGAGACCCCAAATCTTTCTTTGAAGAGGAACCTTAGAGCGTAAGAAATAAACTGGATCCCAAAGCTTTCTTAGGGATGAGAGGAACCTCATAGTTTAAGTAATAAGCTAGACCCCAAAGCTTTCTAAGGAGAGGATGCTCAAAGCTTAAACAACAAACTGGACCTCAACGCTTCCTTGAGGAGAGGAACCTCAACGCTTATGTAATAAACTAGATCCCAAAGCTTTCTTAGGAGAGGAACTTTAGAGCTTAAGTAATAAACTGGACCTCAAAGCCTCCTCAGGGAGAAGAGGAACCTCACAGCTTAAGTAATAAGCTAGATCCCAAAGTTTTTTTTTAGGAGAGGAACCTCATAGTATAAGAAATAAACTGGATCTCAAAGCTTCCTTAGGGATGATAGGAACCTCATAGCTTTAGTAGAGGAACCCTAGAGTTGAAGTAATAAACTGGACCTCAAAGCTGTCAAGGGGAGAAGAGGAACCTCAATGCTTAAGTAATAAACTAGACCCCAAAGCTTTCTTAGGAGAGGATGCTCAAAGCTTAAACAAAAAGCTGGACCTCAACGCTTCCTTGAGGAGAGGAACCTCAAAGTTTACATAATAAACTAGATCACAAAGCTTTCTTAGGAGAGAAACCTTAGAGTTAAGTAATAAACTAGATCCCAAAGCTTTCTTAGGAGAGGAACTTCATAGAGTAAGAAATATACTGGATCCCAAAGCTTCCTTAGGGATGAGAGGAACCTCATAGCTTAAGTAATAAGCTAGATCCCAAAGCTTCCTTAGGAGAGGAACCTTAGAGCTGAAGTAATAAACTGGACCTCAATGCTTTCTTAGGGAGAAGAACCTCAAAGCTTAAGTAACAGACTGGACACCAAAGCTCCCTTAAGGAGGAGAGGAACCTCATAGCTTAAGTACTAAATTGGACCCCAAAGCTTCCTTAGAGAAAAGAACCTCAAAGCTTAAATAGTAAACTGGACCTCAAAGCTTCCTTTGGGATAAGAAGAACGTCAAAGCTTAAGCATTAAACTGGACCCCAAAGCATCCTTAGAGAGAAGAACCTCATAGCTTAAGTAATAAACGAGACCCCAAAGCTTTCTTTGGAGAGGAACCTTAGAGCTTAACTAATAGGAGAGGCACCTTAGAGCTGGAGTAATAAACCGGACCTCAAAGCTTCCACAGAGAGGAGAGGGACCTCACAGCTTAAGTAACAGACTGGACACCAAAGCTCCCTTAAGGAGGAGAGGAATCTCATAGCTTAAGTAATAAATGAGACCCCAAAGCTTTATTTGGAGAGGAACTTTAGAGTTTAACTAATAAACTAGATCACAAAGCTTCCTTACGGAGAAGAACCTCAAAGCTGAAGTAAGAAACTGGACCCCAAAGCTTCCATAGGGAGGAGAGGAACCTCAAAGCTTACGTAATAAACTAGAGCGCAAAGGTTTCTTGGGAGAGAAACTTTAGAGCTTAAGTAATAAACCGGACCTCAAAGCCTCCTTAGGGAGAAGAGGAACCTCACAGCTTAAGTAATAAGCTAGATCCCAAAGCTTTCTTAGGAGAGGAACCTCATAGCGTAAGAAATAAACTGGATCCCAAAGCTTCCTTAGGGATGAGAGGAACCTCATAGCTTAAGTAATAAGCTAGATCCCAAAGCTTCCTTAGGAGAGGAACCTTAGAGCTGAAGTAATAAACAGGACCTCAAAGCTTCCTTAGAGAGAAGAACCTTAAAGCTTAAATAATAAACTGGACCTCAAAGCTTCCTTTGGGATAAGAGGAAGGTCAAAGCTTACGTAATAAACTAGGCCGCAAAACTTTCTTAGGAGAGAAACCTTAGAACTCAAGTAATAAACTGGACCTCAAAGCTTCCTTAGGGAGGAGAGGAATCTCAAAGCTTAAATAACAAACTGGACCCAAAGCATCCAAAGGGAAGAGAGGAACATCAAAGCTGAAGTAAACTGGACTTCAAAGCTTCCTTAGAGAGGAGAGGAACCTCAAAGCTGAAGTAATAAACTGGACCCTAAAGCTTTCATGGGGAGATGAGGAACCTCATCGCTTCGGTAATAATCTAGACCCCAAAGCTTTCTCAAGGATAAGCTGGATCCCAGAGCTTCAAGCTTCTTGAGGAATGAACTGGATCTTACAGCTTCTTCATTGAGCTAGCTTCTTTTTGGGAGGCCTTTGGAGATAAGCTGGCCCTTGTAGCTTTCCTAAGGAGGAGAGGAACCTCAAAGCTTCTTTGAGGACTTCTTAAGGAAGGGCTGGACCCCAGGGCTTCTTTAGATCTGCACCCCAAAGCTTCTTGAGCAGGCATGGGCAAACTTCAGCCCTACCGGCTGTTAGGAATTGTGGGAGTTGAAGTCCATAACACTTAGAGAGCTGAAGTTTGCCCTTGCCTGCCAGGCATCAGATTCAGCAATACAGAGCAGCGTGGGAGTGAAGGAGATATTTGATTTCTCTACCAGGCACCATAATAACCTCTGGTTTATTTTTATATGTGGAAGGACAGAGTTAAATATAGGGTTTCCCCCCCTTCAGTTCAGGAATAATGCAGCAGCAGAGCTTGAGTATTGCTTACCTGAAATGCTTTCGACTAGACATGCTCTGTTTTATGGGATTTTTGGGGGTGTGTGTGTGTGTGTTTTGGAATAATTGCATATATACAGTGAGATATCTTGGAGATGAGATCCAAGTCTAAATACAAAATTATTTTATGTTTCATTTACATCTTATACATGTAGTTTGAAGGTAATTTTTATGCACGATATTTTGTGCCTGAAAAAAGTTTGCATGCATTGAATAATCAGAAAACAAAAGGTGTCAACTATCTCAGGAACTTATGTGGACAGTGTTGGATTTGGGAGTATTTTGGGATTCTGGGTAAGGCGTTGCCCAGCCTATACTTAAATGGTGTGTGTGAGAGAAGCTAATGTCTAATCAGGGCCTAAGGACTTTGGTCAGGTGCTAAGGCTTAGCTCCCTCTGTGTGAATGAATGCCATGTAAAAGAGCATAATTGAATGTCTGTAGACAAATTGATACAGGAACAGCTATTGGAAAAGTTAATTTTGGGGTATTGAAATTCCCAGTGGCCGTACTGGCTGATGCTATGGGGTTCTGTGCAATAATTCCATAAAGGTATGTACATTTGCAAGCCAGTGAATATTATGTGACGTGGGCTACATTTTAGAGGAAGGAACTGACAAAACCAGCTCTTGCCTAAGAATACCTTATGAAATTCGTGGGGTTGTTAAATGCTGTCAAGCTGAAATTCTATGATTCTGTGATTTCGACTATTTATTTATTTATCGTGTCAGAAGCAAATTGAGAGTACAGTTGTAGTGTATTTAAAAACACAAACAAAGTTAAAACTTGGCATTATACTAATTGTCCTTTGACCAGTAGCTGGCCACTTGGAGTGCCTCTGGTGTTGCTATAAGAAGGTCCTCCATTGTGGATGTGGCAGGTTTCAGGTTGCATTGTAGTAAGTGGTCTGTGGTTTACTCTTCTCCATACTCCACTTTGTAACCTTATTTCTTAAGGTTGGCTCTGCATCTCGTGGTGCCAGAGCTCAGTCTGTTCATCACCTTCCAAATCACCCAGTCTTCTGTGTGTTCAGGAGGGAGTCTCTCATTCAGTATCAGCCATGGATTGAGGTTCTGGGTTTTTGCCTGCCACTTTTGGACTCTTGCTTGTTGAGGTGTTTCTGCGAGATCTCTGTAGATCTTAGAAAGCTATTTCTTGATTTAAGGTGTTGGCCTGCTGGCTGATATCCGAACAGGGCATGGGCCGGTGATGTCAATGCCTTGGTCCTTTCATTACAGGCTGCTACTTCCCGACAGATGTCAGGTTGTGCAATACCGGCTAAACAGTATAATTTCTCCAGTGGTGTGGGGTGCAGACATTCTGTGATAATGTGGCATGTCTCATGAAGAGCGACATCCACTGTTTTAACGTGGTGACATGTGTTCCACACTGGGATTACATATTCAGCAGCAGAGTAGCAAAGTGCAAGGGCAGATATCATCACTGTGTCTGGTTGTGATCTTCAGGTTGTGCCAGTCAGTTTTGGTGTGATATTATTTCTAGTGCCCTCTTTTTGCTTAATAGTCAAGCCGTGCTTCTTGTAAGACAGAGCACGGTCCAGGGAAACTCACAAGTATTTGAGTGTGCTGCAATGTTCCAATGGGATTCCTTCCTAGGTAATCCTCTGAACTCGAGATGCTTGTCTGTTCTTAAGATGAAAAGCACATGTCTGCATTTTAGATGGATTAGGAATCAGCTGGTTTTCTCTGTAATAGGCAATAAGAGCACCTAGAGCAGTGGTTCTCAACCTGTGAGTCCCCAGGTGTTTTGGCCTACAACTCCCAGAAATCCCAGCCTGCTTACCAGCTGTTAGGATTTCTGTGAGTTGAAGGCCAAAACATCTGGGTACCCACAGGTTGAGAACCACTGACTTAGAGCTTCGGATAGCTTCTGTTCAACCATTTCAAAGCTCCCTGCTTTGGTGATGGCACGATCGTCAGCATAGATGAAACTCTTTTTTCCTTCTGGCAGTGTTTGATCATTTGTGGCTGATCATTAGACTTCAACTAATGGTGGCCCCAAGAATGAGAGGCCCCCTAGGTCATCCTATCACCAATTAGCCCTGCTTGGGTCTTGCAGACATCCACATAAATTGCTTTCTGACTTGATAATGTGATCTCACAGTATCATCAGTATTGGAAATCTTTTGTTTATAAAATGATTGCATACATTTGAGACATAGAATCACAACAGTCTGGCTGGAATCGCATTGATAACCTGGGTTGTTGTTGGTTTTTTCGGGCTATATGGCCATGTTCTAGAGCAGTGGTTCTCAACCTGGGGTCCCCAGATGTTTTTGGCCTTCAACTCCCAGAAATCCTAACAGCTGGTAAACTGGCTGAGGTTTCTGGGAGTTGTAGGCCAAAAACATCTGGGGCAGGTTGAGAACCATGTCTAGAGGCATTCTTTCCTGACGTTTTGCCTACATCTATGGCAAGCATCCTCAGAGGTAGTGAGGTCTGTTGGAACTAGAAAAGGGTTTATATATCTGTGGAATGACCAGGGTGGGACAAAGGACTCTTGTCTGTTGGAGCTAGGTTGAATGTTTCAACTTGACCACCTTGATTAGCATTTGATGGCCTGGCCGTTTTTTGGTGTGGCTTGTTAGTGCCTGAGGGAATCTTTTGTTGATAAGTGATTAGCTATCTCTGATCATTTTCTCTCTGTTGTTTTGCTGTTGTAATTTTAGAGTTTTTTTTAATACTGGTAGCCAGATTTTCATGGTTTCCTCCTTTCTGTTGAAATTGTCCACATGCTTATGGATTTCAATGGCTTCTCTGTGTAGTCTGACATGGTGGTTGTGAGAGTGGTCCAGCATTTCTGTGTTCTCAAATAATATGCTGTGTCCAGGTTGGTTCATCAGGTGCTCTGCTATGGCTGACTTCTCTGGTTGAAGTAGTCTGCAGTGCCTTTCATGTTCCTTGATTCGTGTTGTTTGGTCTCTGCGTTTGGTGGTCCCTATCTAGACTTGTCCACAGCTGCATGGTATACGGTAGACTCCTGCAGAAGTGAGAGGATCCCTCTTGTCCTTTGCTGAACATAGCATTTGTTGGATTTTCTTGGTGGGTCTGTAGATAGTTTGTATGTTGTGTTTCCTCATCAGCTTCCCTATGTGGTCAGTGGTTCCCTTGATGTATGGCAAGAACACTTTTCCTCTGGGTGGATCTTTGTCTTGACTCTCGTGGCTTGTTCTGTCTTGCAGCTCTTCTGATGTCTGAGGTGGAGTATCCATTGGCCTGTAGAGCCCAGTTTAGGTGGTTCAGTTCATCTTGGAGGAGGTGGGGTTCGCAGATTCTTTTTGCATGGTCTGCCAAGGCTTTAATGATTCCGGCCATGAAAGCCTTTGACAATATATTGATAACCTATTGAAGCTTTTATGTTTGGGGCCAATTTTATACCTGGATTTTATGCCGTTTGCAGATAGTGTTGAAGGTGATACCCAGAACCTGCTTTGCGTAATGATCCCATCCTTGCAACAAACCTTACTCAGCTGGGACAGCAATTTGGTGTGTGACTGTATTTCCCCAGCTGGATACACATAGGAAACATCACTCATCTGACCTCTGGAAGACCCCTGGAAAGACAAGGAGGAATAAGCTTCCTTTGGGCAACTGACTGTCTCCTACCCTCTTTCACCTACTAAATAGCCATAGAGCACACATCAGCACTTGGAAAATACACAGGTGGAAGGAGCAGAGTGGTGGAGATATATTTGGTGTATCTTTGTGCTCTGCTAAGGATCATTGCTTGTGGTGTTCAGAAGTCAAATCAGATGTGTACTCTTTCTAAGTTAATACGTTCAGGCCTCCTAAAAGTACGCTTCCTTGTTTGACATAATCACTAAAATAATGCAGATCACTTAATATGAGGAACCAAGGGCAGCCATGTTCCTCTTTTATATGCTGGAGAACGTTCCCTTCATCTGATAAGGAGTGGGAGCACAGTATTGAACAATGCTTGCTGCATGACATTTGAGCTGAGCTGAGGAGTAGGATGCTATTTCACATCGTGAGATGAAGCATAGCTCATTATGTTTGGCTACTTGACCTGTCAAACAAGTTTTAATAAATTATTGGCAATGTAATCTTGATGTGTTGTGAACAACAAAGAGGATAATTTTCAACTTGTTTGGTATACTTACGTCTTTATTGCAGGGACAAATGACTTTTCACAGTTGTGATGAATTGTTTCAGTGCATGTATTATTTTTATTCTATCCTGTTCCCAAGAATTTGAGAGTGGCATATTTTGTCTCACTTTTGGTTGCATGTGGCACCTGATGAAAACTAAAGCTAAGTGGAGACTTGAACCTCATGTTTTAGCCCGACAATACAATATGATACTTTTATTCACACATTAGGTATCCATGGTCTCACTTTTCCATCCTCCAAAAACACCCCGTCCTCCCTCCAAGAAGTGTTTCTGGGGCTCTCTAGATCTGATTCTATAGCATGCTTTCGGCCCAAGCATTGTCAAAATACAAAGTTCACTATCCACAGTTTCAGGCATCCATGGGGGTGGGATCTGTGAATACATCCCCTATGGATATGTGCTGGCTATATACTAGATTGAAGTAAGTAATGGTCTTTATTGTTAATTAATGTTCGTATTCATGTATGAAATGCCCCTAGTTATACTGCCACCTTTGTTAAGAAGTCGCACTGTAATGATTTTTTAAAAAAGTAATCTGCTGTCTGTACAGTGATCCTCTAACACAGCATTTCTCAACCTGGGGGGTCGGGACCCCTGTGGGGGGATCACAAGGGGGGGTGTCAGAGGGGTTGCCAAAGACCATCAAATAACACAGTATTTTCTGTTGGTCATGAGGGTTCTGTGTGGGAAGTTTGGCTCAATTCTATTGATGGTGGGGTTCAGGTGAACTATAAATCCCATCAACTAGAACTCTCAAATTTCAGTGCCTATTTTCCCCAAACTCCACTAGTGTTCACATTTGGGCATATTGAGTAACCCTTCAGTATTTTCTGTTGGTCATGGGAGTTCTATGTGCCAAGTTTGGTTCAATTCCATCTTTGGTGGAGTTCAGAATGCTCTTTGATTTAGGTTAACTATAAATCCCAGCAATTACAATTCCCAAATGACAAAATCAATCCCTGTCCCAACTCCACCAGTATTCAGATTGTGACGTATTGGGTATTTGTGCTGAATTTCGTCCAGTGAATGAAAATACATCCTACATATCAGATATTTACATTACGATTCATAACAATAACAAAATTACAGTTGTGAAGTAGCAACAAAAATAATTCTATGGTTGGGGGTCACCAAACTTGAGGAACTGTATTAAGGGATTGCGGCATTAAGAAGGTTGAGAACCGCTGCTCAAACACAAACAGAAACATACACATACAGTTTGACCATTGATCAAGAAACGGATGAAGAGCAGCTGTTGTGCACTTAGTGCTAGTTATATTTATAATTATTATAATTATATTTGGTGTAGAGATCATATGTCTGCACACAAAAATATCTTCATAGAAAGAGTAAAAATGTGAAAATACATTTCTGCTTTAAACAAAAGAGGTGTAGAAATGAATTGTTTATTGATTATGGTAACCTTTAAACCAAAGCCATATCCATTTCTATCTATGTGGATATTGCCTCTAGCCACATTCTTTACTTAGGGCTTGTCACTGACTGGTTGCTGTTTAAAATACAAACATCCAGTGTTAAAGTAAGCACAAAGTGCTGTAAAGTGTTGTATATAGATACCCATTTTATTTGATAAGTAGCTATGCTATTTTTTGTGTCAACATGGTTTGGTTTATAAAGAATTTTAGAACTTTAGCATTGCGAGTCTTGCATGCAGAAGTGCATCCAGGGTTTTTCCATTACCGGTGCTTCTCATACCAATGGCTTTAAGGGATTTAGCATTTTAGACATTCGAGATACCACATTTGTCCTTTAGCAAAGCACTCTGAGGTATGCCAATACTGTTCTCTGTTCTCTGTTTGTCATGATACTCCTTTAGGCATTCTTTAGTTAGCCTTCTCTATTTATATTTCAGAGTAAAGAATGTGTGGTGAATACCGGTAAGAATGTAGTGTGGTAAAACTCAGAATTAACATTATCCTCAATGCCCATGGGCTAGAAAGAAACATTCCTGATTCTCATACACAGTCCTAAACATTAAACTGAAAGTACCTACCATCTAAAAATAATCCTGACTAGGATGATTTGTTTGTATTTGTGAAACTATAACAACCAGAATTCTGAAAACTAGTGGGAACATTTGGCTAAAGATAATTTTGTGAGGGGAACAGGTGACTTTCCCCCAAGTCCCCCTTCTCCTATATCTTGTTGTGTCCTTCACAGCCTGTTCCTTTAATCTCATCTGTCCAGGTTGTGATGATAAAATTTAATTCTAATTAGATAGGAGCAAAATGGAGATAATCTGAATGAAAAGAAATATAGAAATTTCTTGGTGGAAGAATTCTATTGAACATTCTCAACACCTGCATAGGGACTAGACATGACTTAGATCCAACAAAGAGTCTTGGTATCTTAGGACCTCATCCCGTGAGCGGGGGGAAAGCAGGGAAATGCGGAGGGAACCTTCTTATTTCCTTCCCTACTGCTGAAGTCCGTCTTTTGTGATAGCCAGCCATCCCACATCCTTTCTCCATCTTTCTCTGTTTTCTTGCAGTTTCCTCAGTTTGGAGTCGGGTAGCACGGATTCCTGAAAATGCATTCTGGGCTCCGTTTTGATGCGCTGCGGAAACGTATGCCATGGCGTCCCACTGGAAGTGCTCTTATGTCATGTGGTGGCCTCTGTGGTACTTCATTTCTGAAACACATGGGAACGGAGCCCAGATTGCGTGTGACTCAGTCCTTACTATCAGATGGAATTGTGGTAATCTTTGGACCTCCTTTCTCCTTCTATAATGGAGACATTATATTTTAAATTAACCAAAAATTCCAATAACAGTTTGGTTAAAGACTCTTCAGACGTGATGGAAGAAACTTAGAGCCTGACCAAACTCCTACATTTCCAGCATGGTAGTAGCAGTGCCAAATCTTTGTTTTGATCATCCAGTACATCTTTTAAGGAATTAAATTTCTTTTTACTAATTGTATTCTCTTTTCTTGGCATTATGAAGTAATTATGTGGAGTCTCTAGCAATTAACTGAAAAGTTGTCCATCCTGTAGTCTGTTTTTTTAAGTAATGACGTTATGGGCTTTGCCTTTATACTTGCCCTTCTTAACTATATCAGAAGTATATTTGGTTATTTGGTAATATCTGTGCTCTGAAGATAGTTTGAAATTCAGTTCTTGTGGGTTTTTTCGGGCTATATGGCCATGTTCTAGAGGCGTTTCTCCTGACGTTTCGCCTGCATCTATGGCAAGCATCCTCAGAGGTGAGGTCACCTCTGAGGATGCTTGCCATAGATGCAGGCGAAACGTCAGGAGAAATGCCTCTAGAACATGGCCATATAGCCCGAAAAAACCCACAAGAACTGAGTGATTCCAGCCATGAAAGCCTTCGACAATAGTTTGAAATTATTTTGGTTTCCAGCCATTCCTCTTTTAGAGAAGTAGATTTTATCTCTTCCTCTATGCTGGTATAGCCTGTATCCTGTTTTTCTCCTTTTAATATTGTTTGCTTTGTTACTTGTGATGAACCGTAGTCTTCCTCTTTGGCTAAGTAGTTATCTTCAAGAGTTCTCATTGTTCTTTGAGATGTTCTGTGCCAGAGAAACAAACTTGTTTCAGAAAGGAGGTGATGATAGAGTTAGGCTGTCTGCAAAGAGTGTTATAGGGATAAAGAGCCACTGAAATAAATATATATATCCCACTACCCTGGCTTCCTGGCATGAGCATGTTTTCAGCTTTGCAAACGATAGACACTTTCTTCCTCTGTTGTTAACAATGGGCTCCTTACGCTGTTCTCTAAATATTTAATTGCTAACAGTTGATTTTGATTAACTACAAAAGAGTTTACTATTAGTTCAGGATACAAGAAAAGTTGTTTGTTCTAAACTGCCCCTTGTGTATCTTGGCAAAAGAGGTACCTTAGGTAAATAAATTATAATACCTTGATTAAAAGCTTATCTGCAAATCCCTTGGCAACCAAACTAAATTTCCTACCCGAGTGGGTTTTTTGAGTTGTTACGTCTCTCTCTAACTCTTTGTATTTCGAGCTTTCTGTTACCAGTATAAATGATATATAGAGCATCGTTTCTGAAGTAAATTCACATCAAACACATATTCTAGGTTAATAAGTGCTTCTCTGTACTGCTTATTTACAAATGCTTTGCAGTGTAACATGTAATAAAAATGATGCTAAATATTGAAAGACCTCTAAAAGTTACTTTACTTCTGCTTTATTCATAGCCACATACAGTATACTCTCCATACTATTACTTGGGTCCAGGTTTCTTCTTCTCAATTTAGCCCATCCTTTCAAAGATTATTTAACAACTGTGAAGACATCATGTAGCTGATCATGTTTGACCAAATGACACCATACACCATCTAATTCAAAGACAGACAGAAAACACAGCTTGTACTCTTAATGGACATTGACGACAAAGACAAAGGGCAAAGCTCTTGTCTTTATTAACAACTCTCTTTTTTGTTCATGAGGAATGAATATATTGATGAAAATTCAGCGATCCCAGGCATGGGCAGACTTTTTGCTTTGGGACTGTATTGTGGGTCTGGCCAAAACAGCCAGGCCAGGAGGGAGAACAGCCAGGCACACACTGGGCAGAGCAGGCCTGGGAGGGGGAGGACGCAGGAGAGGGTAGGGCAAAGACTGGGCAGAGCAGGGCCCAGGTCATCTTCATCTTCAGGACGGGGCTTCTCACCACATCCTTAGGCTGGGAGGAAGGCAGGAAACAGCATCAGACCCGATCCTCTTCCCACGTTCCTCAAGCTGTCCTCTTGGCATTATGCCAGGAGGAGGGCAAGACAGGCATTTATATGGTCTCATGTATCAGAATGAGTGACTTCATTCTTTCTTGCCTGCCCATTTTCCTCTGAAATTCCTTCTAAATTATTTTTGCTGGCCTGTTGTAAAAATCCCATCAGGCTATTCTTGCAATGCTATGTGTAATGTATTCTGTTTTTTGTGACCGTACTCTCAAAAAATGTTTGTTAGGAATGCAGCTATATAAACCAAATACCAGTTGAGTATTCCACCTGGAACTGTGTAGGAGCTGTGGTGGTGCAGCGGTTTAAACCCTTGTGCCGGCTGAACTGCTGACCTGAAGGTCGGTGGTTCGAATCCACAAGATGGGTTGAGTCCTGTCTGTCAGTTCCAGCTTCCCATGGGAACATGAGAGAAGCCTCCTACAGGATGATAAAACATCCAGGTGTCTCCTGGACAATGTCCTTGCAGACGGACAATCATCTCACAGCTGAAGCAACTTGCAGTTCCTCAAGTCACTTCTGACATACACACAAAAAAACTTTGGAATTCTGAAATCCAGACTACTCCAAAATCTGAAATTGCGCACATGGGTAGCTAAGATAGAGACACCTTTGTTTTCCAATGGTTCATAGTACACAAACTTGGTCTCATACACAAAATTAGTAAAAAAAAATGTATGTAAAATTCCTTCATGCTGTATGTATACGGTGTATATGAAGCATAAATTAACTTGTATTTAGACTTGAGTACCATCTCCAGGATATTTCATTATGTACATATATATATGCAAATGAAGGTATTCTAAAATCCAAAACACTTCTGGTCCTAAGTATTTTGAATAAGGGATACTCAGCTATCAATACACAAAAAACATAGATCTGGAAGTTGAGGAAGGCATATTAGCATTTAATAGAAAATAACTATCAGGCAAGGGGTCAAGTACCTTTTGCTCCTGTGTCCTTCAGCTGCAGCTTTCTTCCTTTGCAAGGAGGAAGCAGCTGTTGGATCAAAGTTACATTCAGTGGTGTTGTAATAATTTAATTTGGGCCCCAAGAGTCAGTAGCTGCACAACTTGTTCTGAGAGGAAGACATGGTATGGAGCCCACTAGCTATATGTATTACTTGAAAGATATATTTATTTCCACTTTGACAAAGTGGTTATTAGAAATAATAACATATCATAGTGCACTAAAGAGAGATGAGACTAAGAGGGTTTACAGAAGCAGGAGAATACTGCTTTCCTCCATATTTCATTAATGCACAGACAACAGTTCTGCTACTTCAATAATTGTTGCGTATCAGAATGTCTTAGGGCTATTAAATTCTCCCGTTAACAAGGGATAGATTTATATCTTTGTTTACTTAGAAATCCGATAAGAGTTTGCTGAATGCGCCTTTCCCAGATTCCTGGCGGATAGACATTGGCATGTATCTTTCTGACCCTACAGTTTTCGTTAAGCAAACATTCATGTAGTATACAGTTGAAGTGCCCCAAGTACCTGCTAGTTGCATGTTGTAACAGTTATGTTATAATGCTAAAAGTGGAGTCTAAATCAAATCACTCCTGAGTATTTTTATTAAGTTCTTATTATCTTCAGATCTGATATACTTCACTTAAAATAATGTTACTAAAGCAGCAGATAGCTTTGTGACTAAAAAAAAATGGTTAGTGGTGCAGGAATCACACATAATTACATGCTTTATCAATGATAAATGAAATTATGTGTTGAGTTTTTTCAGCATTTCAGGGATTGAAAAGTAAGATATTCTTTGCCCACAGACACATAATGTAATAGGGATTCTATTGATGAGACTTGGAAGAGGAAAGCAAACAAATTAAGGAACCAGAGCTTCTAATAATTATTTTAAAGTTGTCTAAGTATGTTTTTCAGACATGTTTACCAACATAACCCTTGGAAAGTGCTAATTTCTAACCCCGACATAGTGCTATATTACTCTCAGGTGCTATAGACTATAATTCAGAGGAAGGAACTGGCAAAAGCACCTCTGAGTATTTTTGCCTAAGAAATGCTTACAAAATTCATGGTGTTGGCATAAGTTAATAGGTGGTTTGAAGACACATACATACAACTTGTTGCAGGAAGTAGGGAGAGGAAGTGTGAAGTAAAGAGATAGTCACTTCATGAATATGTGTTGACAAAGTTTCTTAGGTTCAAACAACATGTTACATGTGCATGTATGTATATGTTACATGTGCATGTATGTATATGTACATATACCAACACAGTCCCTTTTAGAACAGTCAAAGCTACTTCTAGTAGAGCCAATAAGGAGCTGAGAATTGCAAAATAATATATAAGAGAGAGAGTATTCAATTTTACCTGTCCTTTAAGGTTCATTAGGCTGCCACTGTCAATTTTCTTTGTGTATTTTATCTGGATCTTCAAAGGAACTGCTCTGTTCAGAGAAATGTTTTCTCACTCAAAAGCAAAGAAGCTGTGGAAATGAAGGGGTTTCTTACTCTTAAAAGTCATGCAAATTGTGCTATGGAATTGGGTTTCTAAGGGGAACTGGACAGTTTAGTGTGGCTGTGTTCTTCATGAGTGCATTTCAATGGTGGCCCCTCGGCTATGGAATGCCCTACCGGCAGACATCAGACAGGCACCTTCGCTGCTGACGTTTCGGAGAAAGGTTAAGACCTGGCTTTATGAACAAGCGTTTGGTTAAGCAGTGCAACCAATCATAGGAAGACGGTAAATGGAACATAGGAATGGCACAAGGATTATGAGAACGGATCTGATTTCAACTGAGGCGTTATGTTATGTCTGTTTTGTTGATCTGTCTTGTTGATTGTTAACTGTTGTGGAGTGATGCTGTTGATCCTGTTTGTTGCATTGTTATGTTTTAATTGCACTGACACTGTTTGATAATTGTACCATGTAAACCGCATTGAGTCGCCTGTTAAGGGCTGAAAAATGCGGTATAGAAATAAAGCAAATAAATAAATAAATAAATAAATATATCCAAACTGTTTATCTACTTAATATTTTTGGCTCTCTTTTCAGATGACATGGCAGAGCTCCTCATCGGAGAATCAAAACTTGAACTTTTTCTGAAGGAAAACCCTCTTAAACAGGGTGCTAGTCCCTATGGTCCTCGGCCAAAGTTGATAGAAGTCAAGAAGCATCTCACTGCAGCACTTGACCGAGGAAATTTAAAGGTATTTGCCACTTCTAAAGTAGTCACTAACATCAGTGAGATACTGGGAATTAGAGTAGACACATAATTCCAAAAGATTGACGTAGAAGGTTAAGATGGTTTTCCATCACTTTGTTTAAACTATATGAGATCAGATATATTTTCAGTAACTTCTGGGTTCCACATTGCTTTAAGTATATTTAGAGTAGCAATTTGCTTCAGAACAATTGTAGTTTATTACATGCGCCAACTGTCTTCTAATGCTTATGTGTTTAATCTATCATACCGACAGTCCTATCATACTGACAGTTCCCAATATTCCATGCCAGTCTTCCAAAGTTACAGCACACTTCTCTGAAGATTTCTCCAAGTTGAGTCCTTCTGGTGGTTTTGACTTGCAGAAGATTGATATTGTTGCCCAGAATATTTGAAGGGATCTAGATTGAGGAAAAGCTGTTCTAGTTTGACCAAGAAATAGAACTTATAATCGAGTTACCCCAATGCAGAAACTTAATTCATAATGCAGTAATACCTCTGTAACATAGATCCCATATCTGCAGTTTCACTTGTCTGTATCGAATCCCTTGGGAGATGCTAGCGGGGTACAAATAAAGTTATAATAATAATAATAATAATACAGGGAGAAAATTATCTCAGTCTAGGCATTTTCTAAGTCTTATGGGTGATTCAGTGATATGCTTCTCCTGGAAGTTAGCATAAAGTTGTGTTGAGGACCTAGCAAATTACTAGAGACGATGGGGGGTGTTTGTTGTTTATTCGTTCAGTTGCTTCCGACACTTTGTGACCAGCCCACACCATAGTTCCCTGTCGGCCATCACAACCCCCAGCTCAAGCCAGTCACTTCAAGGATACCATCCATCCATATTGCCCTTAGTCGGTCCCTCTTCCTTTTTCCTTCCATTTCCCTCAGCATCATTATCTTCTCCAAGTTTCCCAGTCTTCTCATTATGTGACCAAAGTACTTCATCTTTGCCTCTAATATCCTTCCCTCCAATGAGCAGTTGGGCATTATTTCCTGAAGTATGGACTTGTTTGATCTTCTTGCGGTCCAAGGCACTCTCAGAATTTTCTTTCAGCACCACAGTTCAAAAGCTGGCAGGACTGAAGACTGATAGGTTGGGAGGTTCAAATCCGGGGAGAGCGCAGATGAGCTCCCTCTGTAAGCTCCAGCTCCCCATGAAGGACTTGACAGAAGCCACCCACAAGGACGGTAAAACATTAAAACATTTGGGCGTTCCCTGGGTACCGTTCTTGCAGATGACCAATTCTCTCACACCAGAAGCAACTTGCAGTTTCTCGAGTTGCTCCTGACTCACACACAAACACAAACAGACACAAAATCCATGGTGACAACTTGTGCCTGTTCATGCTGCTCCATTTGATGTCAGCACATATTATTATTCACATTTCTTCATCAAAACATTTTCGTAAAACAAAATCAAAATGCCCTGTCTTGTCCTCTTGCTCCCAAATGTGTCTTTTTCATTTAAAAATCATTTTAAAACAATATCTTCCTAGATCATTATTATTAAATCACAAAGCTGCCGTGCTTTGATTACTCTACTGGATGAGATCACACCCACCCACACATGTACAAAAAGGGGAGATTTCTGGCATGTTACTCTGAAATGAAGCTTGATGAAGAATCTCTCTTCTCCCCCTTATTTCATTGTCTTCTGCTGCCTCCCTCTTCTGTGCACATGCCCACACACATACATCCAGAGCACTTAAATAGATATGCATTTTAGAAAAGAAGGAAAGGGGGAAAGAAAAGAAAAAGGGAAGCCTGGGAAAAGTAGAAGGGAATTGAAATAAAATTGCCTGTTTGGGACTTTACAGGATTGAAAATACAATTCTAGGCTACTGTCACTTATTTATATGGATTGAGTTCATATAAGAGTGATGTTCATAAGGTAGAGAATATAGCAATCAGTCTTGTCTGAATACAGTAATAACGTTTATTGGAACCTATTGTTATAACATTCCCTCCCCAGTGATATTAGATCAATCTCCTCCCTCCTGGCCTTCAGAAAGAGAGTGAAAACATGGCTTTGGGATCAAGCCTTCGGAGAAGTGCAATAGAAGAATATGGAATATTTGCAATGACTATTGGAATGGCTTTGGATTACGATTGTGGATGGCTTGGTTTTAATAATGGATGTAACGTTTTTAACTGTTTAATATGTATTAATTTTAATCTTAATTTCAATGTTTATTTTAATTGTATTTAATTTAAGGCATTGAATGCCTGTGTGTAAGCCGCCTTGAATCCCCTTCAGGGTTGAGAAAGGCAGGGTATAAATATGGTAAATAAATAAATAGACAAATAATAATGTTCAAAGATTACAAAAACAACACCCTTCAAAATTGAGGGAGGCATTTTGGAGGCATAAGAAAATCAGGGATTGCAAAAAGTAACAGGCAAATAGGAGGTATGAGTATTAGACTCACTGACCTTGATTGTCACAACCCACCACCCACCCACTGTTTTCAGATAAGATTGATCGCTCCATTCTCAACCTCATACACACCATTGTCAGGGCCCTTCTGCACAGCCATATAAACCAGAATATCATGGCATACAATCCACTGGGTTATCTGAGTCCACACTGCCATATAATCCAGTTCAGTGTGGATTTTATACAGCTGTTTGGAAGGGGCCTCACATGAACTCAATCCATATAGATAAGCAATTGTGACATAGAATCCACTGAAATTTTTTTCACAGTGACTCTTTTTGATAGAATAAAAAGAATTAATAAAGGAGTGGAGAAAGCCTGACACTTCCTGCAATCGTAAATATGTAATTTACATTCCAAAAAGGAAGCAACTAATACAGGAGCAAAAACTATCATCTTTTGACATATTTGGTCAGTCTGGATGAGCCCTCAGTTTCATGTAGAGTTTAGCTTTATTTTCAAGTTAAAAGGGGTAGTGTGGAAGTTGATATTCTAAGTTTAAAATTTTACAGATTTCTGCATGTAGCAGAAAGCTCCTCCTAAAAATGGTCATCATTTTTATGAACTCTTGTATTCAGTCCAACACACTTCAAAAGAAAAGGTTTGGTGTTACACACTTGACTTTTGGCCATATAATAGACATCTGTCAGTATTTAGTACAGGTTGCTGATGTTCACCATTAGAATGTGAATATGTATGCTTAATACCGTTTGTGTGCAGAAACTCATTCAAAAGGCAACCTATGTACGAAAAGCTATAACTGCACTATTTGAAATTGCTGGAGCATGGCATAAATATGATGCTTATAAGATTATGACACATTTTTGTTTTGTTGTTTTACTGATGTGTTGTTGGGCTTGGCCTCATGTCAGCTGCCTGGAGTCCCCTTGGGGGATGGTGGCGGGGTATAAATAAAGTTTTATTATTGTTTTTATTGTTGTTGTTATTATTATTATTATTAATAATAATAATAGAGTTAATGACAACATCTCTTCTTCCCTCCTGTAGCTTAATATTTTTATTTCCATTTTATTACTTTTTGCATTTGCCGTATATCCTTTGCTACAATGCTATATTCTTCAGGATGTTTTGTGATTATAATTTAAGATATTACTGTATATTTAACCAGTGTGCAAAGGGATTTTGTAGTATTGTAGAGACTGAGAAAAAGAAGTTGGTAGCATAAGCTTTCACAGACTAAGTCTGTTTCCTCAGATGGATGGAAGCAAATGCCTAGTAACAGACCTTTATAGACAAATATTATGTGTAAATAGACATGGTAATGCAAAATTTGTGAATATGGTGATGAGGTGACAAGTTCAGTTCCTTGTGGAATGAAGTGTGTGGAAAGATATTGCCTCAAGGGAGAGTGAATAGATACCCAAATGAATGATGTAATGAGTTACTGTAATGTAGGGTGTTGCTTGTGGAGAAACAAAAACAAAATGTGATAAAATTGCCAAGAGAGCCCTCATGAGGTTGGGGTATTTTATAATATGTGTGCTGTGCCAGAAAACCATTGACATTTTTCAACCCACTGTCAATACACTGGAGTTTCTGGATATATTCCAGTTCTGTTATTTCTCTTTTCACTCTTACTTTGTAGATTTTTGGGGTCAAAGACAGTTATTCTGAGGTCCAAGATGGAATGTTCAGAAAGACTGAAGTGTTCTACTATTGTTTTACCGAATCCAAATGTTAGATTTGTTTCCATTTATTTGCTGGTGCAGAGATTGGCCTGTTTCTCCATGTAGAGTGCTGAAGGGCATTGCTGACAGAGGATGTCATATATCATATTAAGAGAATGAGCAAGTGAAAGCACTGCTAGTATTATTGGCGATATGATTAGGTTCTGTGATGACATTTCCTGAGTAGATGTGTGGGCAAAGTTGGCATCTGGGTTTGTGGCAAGATCTTGAACCTGTGTTGTATGTTCTCCTGTAGGTAAATAACTGAGATTGGGATGCTGCTCGGAATCATGTAAAAGCCTGCAGTCAAGAGCCTTTGAGTAGGTGACATTATTATTCAGAAAGAATTGTAGGTCATCAATTATACATCTTAGTTGGGAACTGTATGTCACCACTATTGGGCTTCTGCTATTGCCTGTCTTTTTTATTAGTCTTGGGTACAAGTATTTTCATGTGTGTATTTTAGATTTTATGGTGGGCACTTTTCATCCTGATTGTTGACTTGTGGGTCTAAGCAGATGTGATTGTATCAGGGGGCTTGGCTATAAATGATGGAATGGGTAGTGTGTTCATGGAGGAAACTGGAGGTGTGTAAGTATGAGTAGCAATCAGTAGGCTTGTGGTATAGTGTGGTGCTCAGATGTCTGTTCTGTAGTTGTATGTTAGTGTTCAGAAAGTAGACTTGTCAGCCATGAAGATCTTGGCATATTGTGGTGCCATGTATATGCCCATTTTAGTACAATTAACTTGAGGGTACATGTTATTACCAAAAGTGAAGTAGTTGTCTGAGAGAACAATGTGGCAGACCTTGGTGGCTAGATTTGCTATAATCCCATCTGGAATCATGTTCCTGACAGCTTGTAGTCCATCCCTGCGTGGGATTTTGGTGTATATGAATTCTACATTCATAGTGGCTAAGATTATGTTCCCTGAAAGATTTTGATGAAATGTAATTTCTGGAGGAAGTTGATAGTGTCCTCCACATAATTGGGAGTGCAAGTGGCATATGGTGTAAAAATATTGTCCATATGTCCAGAGATAACAGCTGTGAGTGTGTCAATACTTAGGCCAATGAGCCATCCAGGGTTGCCTGTTTTGAACAGTTTCTTCTCAGCCTCCTGTATATTGTCGGATTTGGCCATGATGACATCCCACTGTTTCATCACGAGCAAATCAAAGACAAGTTCTGCTAATTCAAGGAGAGGTGCACTCTTTTGTCAGTTCTTCTTCAGGTGTTCTTCAGTCATAAGTCTTGACTATGGAAAGAGCAGACCCTTCATCAAATTCAGGGAATTTATCTGTAATCTGCAAGTATCGAAACAACAGCATTTTGTCAGTGCATTGTCAGAAATATTAAAAATTAACTAGGTATTTTTAATTACGAAAATATGATTCAAGCACTGAAAGGGTTAAATGGATGCAATGAGTCAGTAAAAGCTGCAGTTCTATATAAGCAGGTGTGCCTGTAGCTCAGTAGTTTTCCTCTATGTTAGTTTGCCTCAGTGGGAGAATAGGTCTCAGTAGTGATAGCCCTCACTGTGGGAGAAAGGCCTCAGAGTATGAGGTAGGCCTCATTATGAGAAGGCCTCATGTGCGGAGCTCTAGTGTGATGGCTGAACTTTATTTGTGTTATGGAAACCTTGTTTTTGTAAATAAAGATTAATTTAAAGGTTTTCCTCTGACATGAAGTCCAGTCGTGTCCGACTCTGGGGTGTGGTGCTCATCTCCATTTCTAAGCCGAAGAGCCGGCGTTGTCCGTAGACACCTCCAAGGTCATGTGGCCAGCATGACTGCACTATTTATTTTGTAAATAGTGCAACCATATTATTTTGCTATTAAGAAAAGCCTCCTATGGAAGAGATAATATTGGTCTGTGTGTTTTTATTCTTTTTATCACTTTGATGTACTGATGCTGGCTCATGCTGCTGCTAATAAGTTACTCTGCTGTGCATTTATGAGGAGGGTCTTTTGTTAATAAGCCCACTCACCCAACATGAATGTACTGGTTAGAAGAGCAGAGATTGAGGAAAATTGGATAATCCATTAAGGTGAGGCTTGCCAGTTGGGAAAGCACAGGCTGGACACGCTGCATGAGTTGGCAAAAGGAGGAGGAAGCAGCTGTGGTTTTGCAATATCCCTTCCTACCCCAAGTAATAATATATATATTTCTTTATATTGAAGGGCATTGCCATCAGACGGGACACCCTATAGTCTTGTGACCTTGAAGGACTTCCCTTTAATAAAACTTTATTTGTATTCCACCCTATCTCCCCAAGGGGACTCACCTTCCCATCTCTGTGGTAGTTAGAAGTATAACTGCACTAATTTCACCCATGTGCTAAATATACTTTGTTCAGTGCAGGCCTGGGGGAAGATTTGAGAGAAAAGAGAAAGAGTAGCATAATGGTGGTAGTGCAAAATAGAGCCCAGCTGCTTCTTATTGCTACTGTTATCTACTAGGAAAAGAGCCCCCTATCCCTTTTGCAAAGTGAGGGGGGAAGAAAAAAAGGGGAAGGGGAGGCTGTTTGTGTGATATGGAACTGGGAATGTTAGGGGCCAACTTGTTGATGAACAGACGGACTGGAGCTTCAGAGAGCAAGGTTGGAGGGAAGGGAAGATGATGGCAAAGCTGGTTCCCCTAAGGGGGCTTCATACCTCCACCCCCCCCCCCCAGCCCTGAACAGGGGCTATGGCTATGGAACCAGCTGCTGTGTGGGTGTCAAAGCGAATTACATTCGGGGAAATCATGAGCCAGTTGTCTGACTCTGGATCAGTCGACCTTACCCACTCCAGCTTCAAAAGTAGTCTTTTTTCCTCCTCCTCTCTGTAGAAATACATCCACTGAGTGGCATAATGCTTGGCCCATGCGGAGTAACATATCGGTAAGGCTTGGCAGAATCAGGTAAATGCTGTGTCCTTGCTGAGCGACAGCTTGGGCATCCCCCACTTTTTTGGCAGGTTAAGGACCAGAGCACAGTAGGTGCCACATTTCAATGACTTCCAGTTTTTGACATTGCTCTGGTCTCTAACCAGTTGAATCAGTAAGGAATTGTAACAGCTTCCTGGAGAGAATGCTACAGTTTGTCACTGTAGCCTTTGTAGTATGTAGCTCTTAGAGGCTTACTCACCTTCAGATCTTTTGTAATAACATCCTTTTTCTTGTGCTAGTTGCGAAAGTTGATGTCTGTTTACACTTGGATAAGTGTCTTAAAGAGGTTGATGTGTTTCCATTTGGCTGAATGTAACTGGTTTAGTTTTTGTTCTATTTCCTCTTGCAGCAATTCACCATTGCAATGGTTTCAACTTGCAACAATTTGTCACTGTATGCCAGTTCTACTAATAAAATAAAACAATCTGACTAAGCCTGCCATTTTTAAAACAATGATGTAAAAATCTGATAATACAAAATCTGTTGGTATAAATTAAATATCTACTTCTTTTCTCCTTTTTTTTCTTCTAGCCAGAGTTTTTACAAGAAGCCAACTTAGTTATGGCCAAATTAAACTATGTGGAAGGCGATTACAAAGAAGCTCTTAATATATATGCAAGGACTGTGATTGATGATTTACAGCTTGTTGCTGTACCTCCTTACCGTCTGAGGATGATTGCTGAAGCATATTCTACCAAAGGTTGGATCACTTATGTATATTTGTGATTTCCTTCTCACCCACTTTTGAAATGGAATATATTGAACTTCTGATCAGGTTGTTGGAGCTAGGTTCTGTTCATATTGTGTTAGCATAGCAAGGGCCGTGATGCAGTGCAGTAATCAGGTAAAAAAGAAAACCAACACACTGGAATTATAAGCACACAGCTAAAAGTATCAACATTCATGCCCCCCCCCCCCCCCGTATCTGTATTCTCCCTATTCAGTCAAAATATACCTCGTCTGTTTCCAACGATCAAACTCAGACCTATGATCCGCTTGCACAGATGTGATGCAGCTGTCCCTTCCTTTAGATCAGGCATGGGCGAACTTCAGCCCTCCAGGTGTTTTGGACTTCAAGTCCCACAACTCCTAACCGCCTACTGGCAGTTAGGAATTGTGGGAGTTGGAAGTCCAGATGAATTGGTACATTGCAATTTAGGATTTTTCATTCTCACAAAAGCAGGGCTATAGTTTTGGTTTCGACCTTCAAAGCCCTACATGGTTTGGGTCCAGGTTACCTGCAGGCAGGCCTGTAGCTGAGACAGGCAGGGGGGTTCAAGGTTCMCCCCCCCCCCCCGCCGCTGAAATGTGTCAGGTTGAAAAAAACTCCTGGTTTACTCATTAATTTTAACTGGTTAACCAATTCATGAATAAACCAGTTTTTTTTAACCGGACACATTTGGGGGCGGGGGGCAGGGTTTGAACCTGCCTACAGGATCACCTTCTCCCATACAGTCCAACTCCTAGCACACTGAGGTCCTTTGAGGGATGCTTATTCTATCAGCCTGAACCTGTCAACCCAGAGGACCTTTTCACTGCCCACCCCATGACTGTGGAATGATCTGTCAGAAGAACTCCAACAGGTAAACCAGCTGTCTGAATTCAAGACCCAAATGAAGACTTATCTCTTCTGGCAAGCCTACCCAGTCAACTTTGAAACATGAGTTTTGAGTTTGCATTCTATTGCTTTGTACTCTGTGTTTTGTGTATGTGTTTTATAATGATGTGTTTTGATCTTATATTTAATTGTACGTATTTTATGCTCATATGTTTTGACTTTGTGTATCCCTCCTCAAGCCATTAGGAGAGGCAGGTAACAAATAAAATGTGTTATTATAGTTATAGTTATTGTTTTTATTATTAGTATTGGACATCAGTTTGTGGTTCTAATGTTACCTTGTTCATGGGAGTAGATTACTTTTTTAAAACTACTGATTATTAAGCATTTCTTCATTATGATAAACAATATTTGTAACAATTTTTTATAAATTACTGCCTTCTGTAGCTTAATTTTGATTGTCATTTGTATTGTTGTTAGTTCCAGATATAAGCATGGTTGTATCATTTGCAAAAGTAGTTGTCCAATCAAATCTTCATCTTGTGATTTTGAAATACAGTAGAGTCTCACTTATCCAACCTTCACTCATCCAATGTTCTGTATTATCCAACACAGTCTGCCTCCTGTCCGGATTCACAGCTATTTCAATACATAGCAATGTTTTGGTGCTAAATTCGTAAATACAGTAATAACTATATAACGTTACTGTGTATTGAACTGCTTTTTCTGTTGATTTGTTGTAAAACATGACGTTTTGCTGCTCAGTTTGTAAAATAATAACATATATTGATCATTAATAGGCTTTTCCTTTGTCCCTCCTTATTATCCAACATTTTTGCTTATCCAACGTTCTGCCAGCCCGTTTATGTTGGATAAGCGAGACTTTAATGTATATTCCCAGATCCCCTTTGTAACTATTCAAATAAAATTTACCTTTTAATTGTCGGATTTACCTTTTAATGTTTTAAATCCCAGATCTCCCCTTTATATCTCCCCTTCCTCTATAAAGAACGGGGCACAATGTGATTACATAGTTTTGAATGGGGCTTAACATTCCCAGTGTTTTTTCTCATTGTCTTGGTGATATATTTTGTCTGTTTCCGAGATTCTGTAGAGACAGGTTTTATCTTTTCCACATTCAGTTGTGAAACACACAGTGAGGGACTAGTTTCTGTAGGTGGCAGTGTTGGTTCAAGATGTGCTTTGCACTGTGCGTGCAGGACAGAAAGCTGGGTCAGTGTTTTGAGAACACAGCAATTTATGTTCAGTGGAATATACAATTTTCTATGCTTGAATGCCTTTGCTAGCTTTTGAAATTGCGTCTTTTGTCTGGAAGAGTAAACATATGCCATCTATGAGTCTTGTTTTACTTTAGAAAAAGCAAACTCAGTGGCAGCATCGACAAGAGATTCTAAATAATTCCTAAAATTAATCTGAGGGAGATTTGAATAACCTTACAGCAGTTGTGTGTCCTGCAGACTGCAGTTCGAGCGCTAGTTATGTTGCAGTGAGGGGATTTTTTTTTCTGTGTGGGAGGATTTTAGATAGGTTTCCTCCATTGTAGATAGATGAGTCTACAATGGAGACAGTATCTGCATGCAGGCGTTTTCTCTCTGTCTCTATCTATAGCTGTTGAAAATAAAAGCATTATTTCACCTGGATAATAGAAATGATCAATTACTTTTCCGGTCCAGTTGATGTTGCACAACAGTATATGTGATACTGAAAGTCTTTTCCTTACAGTTGAACACACTTTGATTCTTGTAAGTTACGAGTTAAGTATTCCCTCCCTCTTTCCCTCCCACAAATCACTGCAAATAAGTGTTACAGGTTTGTAATATGAGTGTGTCATTATGAAGCTAACCAGGATCGAAATTAATTCCTGGGCCAACATTTACTTCTGGAGAATTTTGACCCACTGATGTTCTCTGTCAACTTTTTAAACAGACATATATTTGGTTCTATTCTGAGTACATCTGCACTATAGAATGTATGCAGTTTGATACCACTTTAACTGCCATGGTTGCAGTGTTGCATGCAAATCCCCGTGATAACCAGTTTGCCTTATTTTTCTATGTGATCAGTTTCCCTCTTAACTCTGGCAGAGGATTTTTCAATTTCTTCCTTTTCTGCCTCTGTGGTTGGAGAGTTGGATTATCATTATATTCATCTGTTTGAAAAGTTTTATTGACACAATTAAGTCGGATTTTGTATTGTTCTTTGACTTTTTTTTGCTAGATCTCTACTTACTTATTAATGCATCCTCATTTCTCATTGAGCTGCAGTGGTGCAATGGGTTAAACCCTTGTGCCGGCTGAACTGCTGACATGAAGACCTGAAGGTCAGCGGTTTGTATCCGCAAGACGGGATTGGGTTTTTTTTGTCTGTCAGAAGCTACTGGAGAAACTGCAAGTCGCTTCTGGTGTGAGAGAATTGGTTGTCTGCAAGGACATTACCCAGTGGGCGGCTGGATGTTTTGATGTTTTAGCATCCTTGTGGGAGGTTTCTCTTATGTCCCCACATGGGGAGTTGGGGCTGACAGAGGAAGCTCAACCCACTCTCCCCGGATTCGAAACTCTGGCCTGTCGGTCTTCAGTCCTGTTGGCACAAGGGTTTAACCCATTGTGCCACCGGAGGCTCCCATCTGCCAGCTCCAGCTTCACATGCAGGGACATGAGAGAAGCCTCCCACAGGATGGTAACACATCTGGGCATCCCCAGGCAGCGACTTGCAATATATTCTCAATTCACTTCTGACACGATAAAAAAAAATCTTATTACACTTACAGTTTTATACATTTATTTCCTTCATTTCTACCCTGCCCTTCTCCCACACGGGTACTCAGGGTGGCTTCACATAAGCATCAGTACTGCTGTCAACATATAAATTTGATTAAAACCAGTAATACTCAATTAAAACTTTATAAAATTCATCAATAAATTCATTTAAACATTCAATTAACATGCAGCTAAAACCAAGTCCATTGCATTTCTTGTTTTATTTTGGCTCCCCTGATTAATGCTTCTCACATCTCTTGTTCTTATAGTATTATACAGCTTCAGACTTTCATTTCACCTCTGAGCATGTCAAATGCCGAACATTCATTCAGCTTGAGTCCACCCCCATCATTACTTGTCCTCTGGTTCTCATTGAATGTGTTCTAGGCATCTTGTGTTCTAGTACTGTCTCTTATTTCAATTTGGGTTGTCTCATCAAAGGATTTTCAAGATAAAATGCTTCAGGGTTAATTTACAATTCCCTGCTTCTGAGCAGTATGAATAAGCATCAGCTATGGTACTATTGCTTTTTTCTCTAAGCTCCTCCTCCAGTGTCACTTCCACAACTATTGCTGCCCAGTTGCTCATTGCCACTTTTAGTCTGAGTCCTCAGCAAAAACCTGAAATGGAAGACCCTACCAGAAGTACAATCACTATGAGCATTGCGCCTTGCCTCACAGAGTCAGGCAGTCCCACCATCATGGAAATTTTTTAACATGGCGAGTCGACTATGATAGGAGAAGATAACCACAAACCTGGCTTTATGTTCTATCTTGGGTTGTCCATGTTGAAATCTACTTCTCTGGTTTGAAAACAGACATTGCAGTAACATAAAAGGAAAACAGTCTTATGACACAACTCTTGTCTTTTTTATTTCTTAACTCACAGGCAATTATGTATGTGGCTCCACTAAATGGATACAACCACCATGTATTTAGATGGATTTAGTACTGAACTATTTTTCTAAATTAAAGTGTCTTTATTTTCAGGTCTTTGTCTAGAAAAGTTGCCAATTTCTTCATCAACAAGTAACCTCCGAGCAGATCGCGAACAAGATATCATTATGTGCTATGAAAAAGCTGGGGATATAGCACTTCTGTATCTTCAAGAGATAGAAAGGGTAAGCTGGGATACCTGGTCCAAGGGGGAAAATACCGTTATTTGTTTAGTCACCAGACGGAATTACAATTCTATCCTATGCAGGTCTACCCAAAAATAAGGCTCGCTGAGTATGCAACTATAAACAGATTATATTATGATGTAACACAATCTCCTTACAAAGACTAAGCATTATTTATTAATTATGTAATTTGATAAATGCATTTTCCATTTTCCTTCCATTACATTTGAGGCAGTTTGCATTGAGTCCCCCTTGGGGTAGAGAAAGGCGGGATATAAATAAGGTAAATAAATAAATAAAGTGCTCTTACAACTCTGTGAAATAGATCAGCCTGAGAGAATGTGGCTGGCCCTAGGTCAATTAGTAGGTTTTATGCAATGACTTGAACCTATGTTTTCCAAATTCCAGTCCAGTATCACATTGGCCATCAGATTTTCTCCAAAGAGAGTCAAGATAAAAATACCAGAGTAATGGATAATACATTGAACAACTATTTGATCTAAAATGTTCACTAGTTAGAAATAAGCATTGTGTAAGTGCAGTTCTTCATTTCTGTTATACTAGTGGAGAAAAATAAGTCCCAGCAGTGATCCATATTTCTGAAATCAGTCCTCATACTTAAATTCTTTATGGATACCAATTTCTTATGGTGAATATTTGGATATATATAGAAATTGCAGTCAGGCATCCTATGGAAGGAACTAACACTTCTAGGATGCAGCTCTAAACCAGTGATTTCCAACCTTTTTTTTTTTTTTACCAGGGACCACTTGACCAGGGACCACTCTCCAACATTAGTACCAAAAAGGTTACGAATCAGTTATTGGTCAACTTTAGATTTGGCTTGGTTATTTGGGGTGCTGATTCAGAAAATTGCATTGGCTAGACCACATCAGCTCTAGTTTCTGATACAGAACATATGTCATCCAGTAGTTGCCATCTGCTCACCCACAGAAAACGATATTTAATAATCTAAAGTTGATGTGGTAGTAGTAATCTTTTGTGAGTAGTTAGCCTCTCCCCTTTCAACATCCCCATTGCCTTGGCACTATAAGAGGATTTTGCGAGACCAGTCGCTCTCGTTGCTGTGTGGTTTCGAGGTAATGATGAGGCCGCAGACCATATTTTTGTTCTTGCAGATCACTGGTTGTTCACGGACCACAGGTTGAGAACCTCTGCTCTAAACTTAGAAACCAGGTGTTGCATTATAGCAAATTTGTATGGTTGAGTTGCTATTGATTGTGAAATTGGTCCTACAAATTCTGTTTGGTTATTTAACCTTGATGAGTTCTTGCAACTGCAACTGGAGGATGGGTATACCTTAGCTATTAAACATGCCTAGTTTCTTGTTGACAGAACAATTCCCATGGTTATGACTATGCAAGGATCCCACTATTTCTACCTAAAACAGAACAAGAAGACCTAACTCACTAAAATACCTAAAGATAAACAGAAAGAGTTATGATATAAAACTAAAATATTTGTGTTGTGTGGATCTAAAAATTGAACAAATGTAGTAAAATAATGTACACAATGTAATCCCATATTAGTATTAGGAGAGAAGGTCCTTAGGATATAAATTTGTTGAAGGAAAAAGATGGTTCAAGGTCTCATCAGATTGTTCATTCAGATTATCAGGCTTCCTCAGTAGCCACTACATATCTGACATCCAAGATTTCCTCCAAACAAGCTCGTATATGAAATGGGCACATTAAATTGGTATATGTCCATTATATTGATTGTTTTGCTGTGAATATAATCAGTCATGTAATTCTGCATTTTAGTTTAATTTTCTTTTGAAATCCTTCTACGTAAAATATGTTACTAGTTTAGCTTTTAAAAATTACACATTACAGCTTTCATGCCTAATTCACTCTTTTGGAGGCATGCAGTCAAGCCTGAATAGCGTGTTCTTTGACCTTGCCTTCATTTTTTTAACAGATCGCATGACCTTCTTACTCCTTGCCAGGATAAGATATCCCATGATTTGCTGGAAAAGAGTAGCTTATATTGATGGTGAAATTCTTTAGAAACCCCAGCTGAAAGTAATCTGTTCAGCACATTTTGTTCAGAATGCTTTGAGTTTCTTTATTGCTGTCTCAAGTTTTGGCTTGCATGATACCTAGGGAAATCTCCATAGAGGTGAAAGCAATCTTTCACCAGAAATATACCAAGAAAATGGTAGTGAATGCCCTGAATGCTTTGTGTTAGTGAAAGCTGTCATTCCTTAGCGATTTAGTGGTTATGTAATCACAAAACTATCACACAGAATTGGGAGTTTCAAAATTGGTGCAATTTTTGTTTTTCCTTTATGATATTTGTATTTCATTTTCATCTTTTAGTCTTTTCAAAAACACACTTTTCTGAATTGCTTACAGCTGTCTCTACTTGTTCAAACAATTGATGTTGGGATTGTTTCTATTTTTATTTTTAATATTTGTGGCTACCTTTTGATAAAGAACCTAGAGGCAGGTGATATATGAGGGTTAACCGGAAAGTAAGTTTACAAGGAACGTGGCTCTCGCGGGAAATTTTCACTGGAGAAATTGGCATCATCGCTGTGTAGTGGGAAGCCAGCGGAAGCGAATGGCAGTGCCAGTCGTTAGTAGCTCATCGACTGGCATTGCGGTTAAGATTAGAGATGGACATCCTCATTTCATTTCCCGTCAAGTGTGAAGTTTACGAGGGATATCCAAAAAGTAAGGTTACAAGATTTTTTCCTAAAATACAAAAAATGAATATATGCTAATAAAACTTACATACTCATAGATTATAGCATAGGTACATTATTTTTCCACATAATCACCATTCAGTTCAATACATATTGTCTTCCGTGAGATGAGTTTTTTGATGCCTGTGTCATAGACGTCTCCCGACGCCTTTTACAGCCCATCATCAGTCACAACAGATGGCCGTCCACTTCTGTCTTCATCGTGAATTTCCATCCTTCTGCAATTGAAATTCCATACCCATTTTGCCACTTGCTGTCTTGACATTACGTCCTCTCAATAAACTGAAACGGTATCACGATGAATTGCATCAGCATTCACGCCCTTAGCATTTAGGTAGCGTATTACAGCGCAAATGTCGCACTTGGAGGGAAATAGAATGAGGACACTAATCTCTAACCTTCACCACAATGTCAGTTGATGAGCTACTGATGACTGGCACTACTCATTTGCTTCCACTGGCTTCCCACTACACGGCAATGTTATCAACTTCTCCCGCAAAAATTACGTGCCTTGTAACCTTATTTTCCAGGTAACCCTCGTATAAACAAAAATGATTCAAAAATTATAAATTTGATAAAATATGGTGCTAGCAAGTAAAACTAGTGCAGATGAAAGAAGTAAAAATAAAACCCAACACTGAAACAACTTGAAGGCACAGAACAACTGATCCTATGATCCTGTGTGTATATGTTTACTGGGTCAGATAAAATAGTGAGGGAAAAACAGTGCTTAGATGAGTCTGACATGTTTCTTTGTCTGGTTTCCTAGCTAATAATTTCCAATATGCAGAACAGAAGCCCTAAACCAGGACCTGCAACACATGAACAAGAACTTGGATATTTTTTAGAAACAGGACTTCAGAGGGCACATGTTTTATACTTCAAAAATGGGTAAGACTTGGTATAATATCTTTATCATCACTTAAAACAAATGGAAAAACAGTAAACCACGCTGGTTTTTGGTTGTGCCTAAACACTACAAAATAATATAACTACAGTAGACCCTTGGTATCTACTGAGGTTTGGTTCCAGAACCCCCTGTGGATACCAAAATCCATGGATGCTTAAGTTGCATTATATACAATGCCATAGTAAAATGGCATCTCTTATATAGAATGTTGAAATCAAAGTGTGCTTTTTGAAATTTTTTTGAGGGGGGATATTTTAAATCCGTGGATAGTTGAATGCATGGATTCAGCACCTGTGGATATAGAGGGCCAGCTGTATTTAATTGCGTTTGTGTGGCACGGTGAGTTTCCTGTGGACGTAATAATTTGAATTGGACACAGAAAATTATTTTATTATACGTAATAACTTGAACTGTGTTCATCTCTTACCATTCTGGACCTCCAGGTGTTTTAAACTATAAAGCACCATGCAGTTTTTCCAATTGTCAGGAATTCTGGGAGCCGAAGTCCAAACCGCCCAAAGAACCAAAAGTTTGGGAACTACTGCGTAAAGTTGTTCCCCATTTTATGTTGAAGCTTTAGTAATGAAAAAGGAAATAAAGACTTGTTAATCGTAAATACCTTTTTCCAAATCTCTTCAGTTACCACTTATTTTAACATTGTGCTGCAGGATAAACGTGCATGAAGACCAACAGTATGTATACGTGTATTTTCATTTGTGACTACTCAGTAGATCCCTATAGACTATGCATGAGAGGTCATCTAAAATTTTATTATAACCCTTTATTAAGAATAGTCTACTAAAGATAGGTTTATAAAAATTCCAAACGCTATAGAAAATGAAGAAAGGAATTCAAGCCTCTGTTCATTTTTAAAGGCTTCAAAACTTGGTGCACTAGATTTTAGATTAGTTTGTACTTTCCATCCCACATCCCTGTGCTCCAAAAATGTGTGATTATACTAGCCCTTCGGATTCAGACAAGCCTTTATAGGAGGAAAGGAATGTTCCGCTCTGTTGGTAAACCAGGTTTGATTTAAACGTCATGGCTAAGAAAAAGCGCTCCAAGTTTTGAAACTTGTTTCAGTTGGATTAGCATGTAATTGGTTTTCTAGGTTCTGTTGTTTTCAGAAACTATTTGGAGTAATGCATGACCTCTGAGTCGCCCTTTAGTTTTGCTCCCATTACTTAATTGGAAGAAAAATGGAACACTAAGATTTCATTTTTCGATCATCCTTGTAGTGAAATGGGGGGCAGGAGGGAGATGTGCCTATAATGTGGACTGAATACAGTTGTTATGCCTAACTGGAATGGACCCACTTAATTAATGAGAACTCGGTAGCTTGACATTTATGTAAGTTCCATTGATTCAGTGGGTTTACTCAAGTTGACACTAATTATTAGATTTAGCCTTGTTTCTTCTTTTCAGTGATAACTGTTGAAAAAGAATGAGCTACAGAATGCATGCTCCTAAAATTTTGTGGTGTACAAACATATAAATTATCATATTTAAACAGGCAACACTATTTTTAGTAAATAGGAATTTGCCACTGAATACTGTGTGAAGATGCCATTATTATTTTCTGAGATATGTTTACATTTCTGTAGTAGAAGGCTATTCAATATTAGATGTGTGTAGAGTAGATTTCGTTTCGAATCACTGTTAACGAAAAGATTTGTAGTTTTCGGAGGGCCATTTTCATGTAATTTCTGAAAACAGAAAAAGGAAGAGAGTGATGAAAAGACCAGTGAAATGAATTCAGAGAGACAATACTTTCAGAAAGAGTTAAGTCCACAAAATATCTGAGGCAGGGGGATCTGTTGCATCTTTTTCTCTCCCTGGAAGAAGAAGCCTCCTCCATTTTTTCTTGGAAAATTACGTCCTCTTCCAGAGAGGGCCCTTAGAACTTAGAGTATTGGGTGGCCATTGAAAGCTCCTCTCAAAGCATGATGGGAGTTTAAGTTTTTTTCTCCCTGTGTCTCTCAGACAATAAAAAGCCTGGTGATGTCCATGATCTTATTGACTGAGAATGGACACAACCTGTGGCTACAATTCACAGGCCCCTCTCTTGTGGTTTGCCTTATTTTAAAAAATGCTATGTTTAAAACTTAAAATAATTCTAGAAAATCAGTAGATTAATGAATTGTTTTGAAACATGGCAGTCCTGCAGTCGTAAATGGGGTCTACATCTGAGGTAGGTTTCATGCAGCTAGGCCTTAAAATGACTGAGGATTGAGCCTTTAAATTTCCCATTTTTGCCAATGGGCCGAATCTCTGCCAAATGAAATGGAAAACACCCCTCTCCTTTTGAGTAACTTTCTGGTAAAGGAAACGAGGGGTTAGACAAAAACAGACCCAAAAATGATATTCCTTTTGGAGCGAATGTGCATCACTAGTGTAGAGTGATTAGTACAAGTATGGGATTTGCTAGTATTGCACTGAACATTCTGCCAGATTCCTCACAGAATCACAGTTTCCAGTGTGCATGGGAGAAAGGCATAGCAGTTTGTGTAATTCAGGTGTACGTTTTTAGATTCATTATTTTGCTTTCTATTGACAGATGTCTATGATTGTGCCTCCACTATGTCTGTTACTTTTGCTCTTTCTAGCCAATTATAGCTGAGGAAACGAGAACAATGATCAGAAAGTGGATTGTTGTAGGTTTTTTTGGGCTATATGGCCATGGTCTAGAGGCATGGCCATATAGCCCGAAAAGAACTACAACAACCCAGTGATTCCGGCCACGAAAGCCTTCAACAACACAATGATCAGAAAATTTGGAAAGATAATTCTGTCTGTTGGAAATACTGGTGTGTATTTTACAATTTTGCTTGCTGAAGCAGAACAATCTAATTTAAGTTAAACCAACTGATCCAGTTAATCTGCCCCCATTAGTAACCATTTCTACTAAGGTTTTCTTTTAAACAAGGTATTTTAGCGCGAGGATAGAAATGTTGAAGATCCATTATCTTGTAGATAAATGGTGACAAAAAAAGCATTCAAAGAGACATGGAAAGGCAATTAACCTTCAAAATATGCCCCCATTTTACAATAAAATTTAATCTGTATGCTTCTTATAAGTAAAATTGTAATGAATCTATTCTCTCAGAAGAGAAACATGATACCTTGGCATTATATATATATATATATATATATATATATATATATATATATATATATAATGTTGCTTGGAAACAGAAAGCTGTCTTACATAACAAGGAGTAAATTATTGTAGATATTGTATATACTCGAGTATAAACTTAGTTTTTCAGCACATTTTTAATGCTGAAAAAGGCCCCCTCAGCTTATATTCGAGGGAGAGTCCTGGTGGGAAAGTGTGGGGCTGAAAGAAGCCCTTTGTAGGGCTTCTACCAGTTGCGTGCCTCCTCCCTTTTTGGCACAGCAACTCAGCTGGATCTCTGTGCTGAGAGAGGAGGAGAGGAAGGTGTGCGGTGTCTCCTCTCTGCACAGCAACCCAACTGGATTGCTGTGCCAAGAGGAGAGGCGAAGCTATATGCCTCAATTAATGTCATTTTATTAGTATCTATTTTTATTTTGAAATTTACCAGTAGTTGCTGCAATTCCCACCCTAGTTCAAGTCAATATGTTTTCCCAGTTTTTTGTGGTAATATTAGGTGCCTCGACTCATATACGGGTCAGCTTATACTCGAAAATATATGATACTTTTTTAAAAAATGGCAGGATTACTAAAAGAGTTGTTGATATGAAACAACCTTTTCTTTTCTGTTAGCCAGCTGTCATCTTGCCTCGTCAGTTCTGCCATAGTTCTGGACCTCTCTAAAAGTAACACAATCTATATACAATTGTTTTCATTGAAATCATTAGCAATAAGTGATTGAAAACTGAATGAAGCATTTCTGCTTTAAAAGCAAAGAAAAACATATTTTTGGATTACTATAATATACTTTAGATGAGGCTATCTTTGACGTGTTTCGAATCTTCACCTGGCCCAAAGTCGTTTGTCCAGACTGCTGATGGGAGCTGGTTATAAAATTCCTGCACAATTCAAAATGCTTATTATAAGTGCTGTATAAATGGGTATAGGCTGTTTAAAATACTGTGTTTTCCTATGCAGACGTGTCCTGGCTTTGAGATCTTAGCGAAACCCTTCTCTCAGTCTCAACATGCTCACAAATATGGGAAGGAGGGAGAACTCATGCTGAGTGGCTGCTGTAAGGCCCTGGAACCCCTTCTTAAGGAGCTTAATAAAATATGTTTTCCGCCGAGGTTGAGAAAGGCGAGGTAGAAATGAAGTAAATAATGAATCTGTATGTGCTTTAATTTTTCTAGAGTACATGAGTTTTGTGAAATAGGTGAGATGAGGATGCTCATGTTATTTTGGAATGACTTCTGAATTCTTTTTACCTGCCAGTGTGCATTGACATTGTATCACATTTGTGTGCTGAATTTGGGTTTGTCTGCAGTGGCTGCAAAGAGTCCAGCTATTGCTGTATTCTTTCTGAAAAGATTTACAGGCACAGTTTGCAAATCAGGAGTCAGCGTAGAGCATGTTCTACCTTGTCCCTTCCAACCTAAGACTGATGCATCCCTTGTTGGGATCAATTGTCATTTTATGTTTGCCACAAAAATCTCAAATTCTAATCCCTTCAAAACATTATTTGCGAAGTTGCAGGTTGCATTGGCCATGATTTGTGTATATGAAAGTAAGTAAAGTAAAGTAATTGTTAAAACTGAGGTGAGAGGTACAGAAGGAGGTAGGAGAAGTGGTATGGATTCCTGTGTCTAGATCCTAATTTTGCAAAGGAGACAGTTTTTATACCTGCTTTGTCAGCAGCATCAACAGCATCAAAAATCTAGATCAATTTTTAGAAAAGGCAAGAGTGGGATTCATGTAGATATCCAGAGATTCTTAGGCTACAGCTCTGGTGATTGGCCGCTAAAGTAGACAATGTTGAAGACTGTTTTGAGTTGCAGCCCAGTATCTGGAGGGCTACATAAGTCCAGCCTCTTAAGAGTATGGTTGCATCTGTTTTACAGTGCACACATTTTCCTGCAAAAGAACCCTAGTATGGCAGAAGGACTGAGTCCTTAGTGCTTCCATGGGCCATGTTACATTGTTGCTTGGTTCTTACAAACACCGTACTCATTGCACTCTTTTCATTTTCCCTTTTCATTTCCTTTCTTCTTTTCTTTAAAAATCCAGTGATCTTTTAATACAGAAAAAGGACAGAGACTGTTATGCTCCAAATCCATATAATGCTTTGCTGTATTTTTGGTAGCATTTGAAGCACTTGGTATATTGCAAATGTGGAGTAATTATATCTAAGAATGTCTTTGAGCTATGTCCTCTAATGTTGATAGGCAATTATAGGCAGCAAAATTAGTCATTTCTAACTGGTGGTATCCTTTCATCATTTGAGTAAGGAGAGAATTCTTCTTCCAAATGTTACTGTGAGCTTTCTTCTTAGCTCCAATCCTGGTTCAATGAGGAATGCTCATTTATGTTGAGTAAGTTCACAGAAAATCCCTACTTAACCTCCAAGTACAGGCAGTCTCCGTGTTACAAACAACTACTCATAATTAAGAACAAAGGTGAGACAACAGGAGGTGAGAGGTGTCTACCGCTAGGCAGGGAAATTTTTCTCCTTAAAACATTATCATGGGGGAAAAGAGTCTGTAATGAAGTTTTCTCACCAATCCTTGTTTTCACAAGTCAATTTTTTCAAAATCCAATTGTCACAGAGACAGAAAATATGGTGAAATCTTCTGAACAGGAGCACAGGGATGTTAACCCTTCCCTTTGCAATACAAAACTGTATTTTATATCTATCTATACACACACACACACACACACACACACACACACATATATGGAGTTACACTTAAAATGGAGCTACTCTGACTTACAAACAAATTCAACTTGAGAACAGATCTACAGAATCTTTCTTGTTTGTAACTTGGGACTGCTGTATAAGAGATAAGGATTTCCACTGCAGATAATAAAGCAATTCCAGTTGTTGTCTGAGAGTTAATATTGGACATCCCATATAGTTTTAAAAAGCAGCTGTATATATACTGAATGAAAAATAGCTATGACTTATTTTTCTTCCCAAAGTGGCACACATTTATAAAGCTATTACTCTCAGAGGAATTTCTGAGCTTTTAGAACTCATGGCTAGACATACGTTTGTTTTGAACTGTCATTGCTTTTCTTATGATTCTAGCTTTTAGCACAGATATTCTTATTTGTAAGCACAGTGAGCTATTACGTTGTAGTTGTGAATGTGAAGACATGGTAGCATATTTACAGCTTCTTTTAAAGGAAAGCTTAATTAGCAGGGAGTTTATCTGGTGAGGCAGATTTCCTGAACATTCCTGCAATATAAACCTCTTAAACTGAACTTTGTCCTATTGGATATGGTTGTTGTTCTTGTTGCAGTGCTTGTTGTGAGCTCATGTTGCATTCTGCACTAATGAGGAGAAATGTTATTGGTTGTGCAAGGATCCAAAAAGGGCAATACAAAAAGGCCAATATGACAGCATGGTGTGCCTGTTCTTTCAAATCCAGTTCTAATTGTCCTTAGTTCCTGTTGCCAAGTTACATTTAAACTGCATTCCACTCTCCTTGAAATCCTCAATCCAAAATAACTAAAAATATCAACTGTGTGGGGGCGATAAAGCAGCATAGGTTGCATTTTAGAGTACATGAATGTCCTAAAGGCAAAACTCCCTCTGTAATCAGCAAATGTTTACTTCTATATTGTTTAAGAATTTTGTTTTTTTACAAATCAGTTCAACTTCCGTAGCCACTAGAGACAGTTTTGCATAAAGAACTATGGTAGAATATTCATTTTGTGGTAAAATGCATCATATTTTCAAGAACTAAGGATACGTCATAAACACTAATTTATTTCCACTAGATCTTCATCAATAAAGTTCTAGTCTAGAGGGAGAGATGCAGAACCTTGAGGTGTCCCACATATTAACTACTTAAAAACAGTAGCCGAACTGTAAACTTAATCGTGGTTTTTATATGTGAAGTTTAATACAACATGTTTTGAATCCAGTGATCAGTTGCTGTGATCTTGTTCAGTTGGGGCTGCCACTGCACAATAGGGTGTTTCACAATAGACTCTGTTGGACAACAAGGCACTGCGAAAGGAGACGAAATTTTTTCCACAAGCTGCACCCCTGATTTTCTACTGTCCTCTTTTTTTGGATTACATGTAGCTCTGTTCAGGACCATTGTCCTCTCTCTTTCCCCTTGCACTGTCTTTTTGCAAACACAGCCTGTCTAACCAGCTACTGTAATGTTGGGTGCCATGACAGTTGCACCATGGCCATGTGACTCCCTTTGTGTGTGCAGTGGTCCTCCTGATGGCATAGCTCCAAAAACACAGTCTCTCCTAGAAGTATGACATTTGGCATCATTTTGTAAATTTCCAACAGGATGTCATCCTCCTGTCTTTTAGAAAGGGAATGACACAGAATCTGTAGCCTTTGGCATATTGTAATGACTCAAAGGCAACTTATCGTAATGCAAATATAGGCAGACCTGTGCCTTTTAGATGTTCTAAACTACAGCTTCCATAAACCCTGGCCATTGGACACACTGTTTGAGCTTTATGGAAATGATAGTCTACAACAGTGGCTCCTAATACCATGACCCCTTAATACAGTTCCTCATGTTGTGGTGACCCCCAACCATAACATTATTTTTGTTGCTACTTCATAACTGTAATTTTGCTACTGTTATGAATAATAAATATCTGATATGCAGGATGTATTTTCATTCACTGGATCAAATTTGGCACAAATATCCAATTTGTCCAAATTTGAATACTGGTGGGGTTGGGTCGGGATTGATTTTGTCATTTGGGAATTGTAGTTGCTGCGATTTATAGTTAACCTACAATCAAATAGCATTCTGAAGTCCACCAATGATGGAATTGAATCAGTCTTGGCACAAAGAACTCCCATGACCAACAGAAAATACTGGAAGGGTTTGGCAGGCATTGACCTTGAGTTTTGGATTTGTAGTTCACCTACCTCCATAGAGCACTGGACTCAAACAATGATGGATCTGGACCAAACTTGGCATGAATATCCAATATGCCCAAATGTGAACATTGGTGGAGTCTGGGGAAAATAGACCCTGTCATTTGGAAGTTTTAGTTGCTGGGATTGATAGTTACTATACAACCAAAGAGCAGTCTGAACCCAGCCCACAGTTAATCTGCACCAAACTTGGCACACTATGTACATGGTCAACATTGAATATTGGTGGAGTGGGGGGGGGGCTGAGTTTGAATTCTGGGAGTTGTAGTCCACCAACACTAAAAAGGAAGAGAAGGACAGGCAGAGAGATCTTCCGCTTTCTCTGCCAAAAGGGTTCCTAAGACCATCAGAAATATGTGTTTTCTGATGGTCTTTGGCGACCTTTCTGAAACTCAGTTGTGACTCCTGCAGAGGTCCCAACCCCCAGGTTGAGAAGGAGGACCATTGGATATCTGGCTCAGCCCTGGTGTTAATGTAATGTTTAAAGGGGCATTTAGCTTTTATTATTTATTATAATTGGTTGCAAACTTTTTGGCTGGTAGTACTGGCCTGTTTTCAGATCTTGGGAGATAAAGTAGTCAAAAACATCATGGCAGAGTATAGGAGCTAATTGCTGAAAAACTAGTTACTGAATTAACAAAATGTTACCAGTGCACCCAATTGGATATGGATATGCACAGAAAAGGAGATCCTGGAAAAATAGGAGCCCTCTTTGAGGAGGAGCAAGGCAAGAGTTAGCATGAAGACTTTCTCAATTTACTCCATTAGTTCCAGAATCAAGATTTAGTGTGATTGCTATCATGGAAGAAGAAAATCTTGAAAGAACTAGTAACAACAAATGATAGTTAAGATTTGTGATCAGTAAATGGATTTCTCTCATTTATCTCATGTGCTAACCTTTTTTACTTATTGGATTAAAGTCTTACCATTGTTTAAGAGTACTCAGGGCAAGCTTATTTATTTATTTAGAGTATTTCTGTATGACCTCCCAATCCAGAAGGGCCCCCAAAGCGATTAGCAAAGAAAACAATTCAAAGAATACAAAGGTCATTGTATTCTGAAAAGTTAATATAATGCATAACGTTAGATTTGACCCCAAGCCCTTGACTTTCTCTTATTCCCCCCACCCCATATG
This sequence comes from Anolis sagrei ordinatus, assembly GCF_025583915.1. NCBI lineage: Eukaryota > Metazoa > Chordata > Lepidosauria > Squamata > Anolidae > Anolis > Anolis sagrei. The sequence goes on from NW_026844366.1 coordinate 30,846,692, forward strand.
CCCAAATCTTGATTGTATACATTATGTTACTTCTCTGCAGAACTACTAAACTTTTCTTTAGTTTCTAAGATGCAGATATTTTTCTTATGCATTTTTAAATTGAGGGCTCTTGAAGACCAAGTTTATTTATAATTCATTGCCAATGTAGCAAGAGTTTTTCATGCACTCCAGTTGGAAATAGCATTGAACGCTCTACTGATCTTGGTGTATTTTCTACTTTTTGAAACAGAAAGCCTTAAAATGTGTTCCTCTTTTGGAATTAAAATGTGAACAGTCCAGAAATCATTCTAAAATCATTAGCCTCATGACGTATGTGTAAGTCTAAAGGAAAATGTCATTAACCTAATAACAAAGTTAATAAAACTAGTCCAAAGAGTAACTCTTTTAAAAGAGACATGAGAGAAGCCTCCCACAAGGATGGTAAAACACCAAAACATCCGGGCATTCCCTGGGCAACGTCCTTGCAGATGGCCAGTTCTCTCACACCAGAGGCGACTTGCAGTTTCTTTGACAGTAACCAGTTTTTTCATATTCTACTTGATGTAATTGACTTCAGTTTCAAACCCTTCCATACTGTAGTATTCTGCTCCAATTTCTTTTTTTGTATCAGGAGCAACTTGAGAAACTGCAAGTCGCTTCTGGTGTGAGATAATTGGCCATCTCCAAGGATGTTGCCCAGGGGATGCCCAGATGTTTTACCATCCTGTGGGAGGCTTCTCTCGTGTCCCCGCATGAGAAGCTGGAGCTGACAGATGGGAGCTCATTCCACTCCCCGGATTCAGACTGCCGACCTTTGAAACTATCTATCAGAATAAAAGAGAAAGATAACCCCCTAAAAGAAAATGATGGAAGGGTTTTACAGCATAAATAGAACCAGAACGTTGCTGAAAAAATATTTGACGTTTCTCAGCAAATATGTCACAATACTTGATTTTATACCATTTGGAAGCTGAGAAAAATGACAGCTTTCCTTTGGAACTATTCAAAAAAAGAATATTTCTGCTTATCTGTGGTTAGCATGTTTTATACAAGAATTCAAATACATGTTTTAGCTCTGTTAGTTTGGATCCTTAGCCTGTTCCCTATTGTCTAGTTAACTTCCACCCACAGAATTTTCAGTTTATGTATGATCTCAAAGAGTGGGAGAATAGCGTGGGTGTGATTCTAAGTTGTACCTTGAAATAAAGTCATTGCCTGGCGCCACTGTTTGGTAGAAAACAAACCCCATCAACATATCCAACCTGATGAATTAGGTTTTATTCAGTTTCTGTTTGGTTTTCCCATTCAGTTTATATTCTTTAAAAATTTGGCATGAATATCCGTGCCAGTTGTGTACCTGTTTCCCTTATATACAGTTTTTGTAAGCGGTTTCGTCTCAATCATGCATTTGTGTAAATTATTTTCAGTAACATGCACATTTTAACATGGTTTTCATCCTAATATTTTATATTCATGCTCGATCTGAAAACTGCATCTATAACTGCATTTTAGTTCAAATGGTAGCGTAGGTGAATTGCATTAAAGTGCAAGTCTTTTAAGTGCAGATGCTAGGAATTATGAAAGTCTGCATTAGAAAGTTTGATAAAGTAATGTGGAGACACTGCAGAAGAAAGTAATATTAGCTCTGATGCTGTGCCAAAGTGCACTGCATTGCATTTTTTTTACCTTGGCAAGGGTGCTGATTAAATAACTTGCAGTGCATTGAATCTCACATCATTGCACAGCCTGGGTCACAGGTGCCGTAGCACAATATAAAACATTATTTATTGTATTGAAATGTAATTGTCTCAGCCAAATAGTGTAAGAGTGCCAGGCCATTAACTGATGGGGAATTGTGCATTTATTCCCTCTGAATTATTCAACTGTGCCATTTGGATACCTATCTGCTTTGCATAATCAACATAGTTATTTCTATCATCTTTACAATTTGCGCTTGTCACTTTTCTTATTTGGCAGAGGCTGTTATTAGAATGAGCACAGGAAATTGGCATAATTCGTTTGTTCCTCGGTAACTTCAAACAGTATTTTTTGTCTGCTTTTTAAATAAATGCTGAGAAATTGTAGTATAAAAATTAATTAAAATTGACATATTTACTCATTTTTGTATCTATCTACTAAATCCAGTTAGTAGCTCCAAGTAGTTCTAAGTAGAGTAGAATCAGTTGGTGAATAGTAAATCAACACATGCATACATCTCATAGATTCAACTTTATTTTATTTATTTATTTATTTATCATGTCAGGAACAACCAGACAGTTGTATTACATTTTTAACAATACAAACACACAAACAAACAAACAGACAAAACACAAAGTTTGCAAGCTTGGTAGTTGGTTAAATGTCCTTTGACCAGTAGCTGGACACTTGGAGTGCTTCTGGTGTTGCTGCAAGAAGGCCCTCCATTGTGCATGTGGCAGGGCTCAGGTTGCATTGCAGCAGATGGTCAGTGGTTTGCTCTTCACCACACTCGCATGTCGTGGATTCCACTTTGTAGCCCCATTTCTTAAGATTGGTGCCAGAGCACAGTCTGTTCAGCGCCTTCCAAGTCACCCAGTTTGCTGTGTTCCCAGGGGGGAGTCTCTCATTTGGTATCAGCCATTGATTGAGGTTCTGGGTTTGAGCCTGCCACTTTTGGACTCTCGCTTGCTGGGGTGTTCCAGCGAGTGTCTCTGTAGATCTTAGAAAACTATTTCCGTGCTGGCTGATACCCAAACAAGGGATGAGCTGGAGATGTCACTGCCTTGGTCTTTTCACTATTGACTGCTACTTCCCGACGGATGTCAGGTCGTGCAATACCGGCTAGACAGTGTAATTTCTCCAGTGGTGTAGGGCGCAGACACCCCGTGATAATGCGGCATGTCTCATTAAGAGCCACATCCACTGTTTTAGCGTGATGAAATGTGTTCCACACTGGGCATGCATACTCAGCAGCAGAGTAGCATAGTGCAAGGGCAGATGTCTTCACTGTGTCTGGTTGTGATCCCCAGGTTGTGCCAGTCAGCTTTCGTATGATCACTTGTTCTTTGGCAACTGACATGCCTTCAATGTTGATTGAGATTATTGTTATGGTTAGCCTGAAAAAGTCCATTGGTTGTTTTGCTTGCATTCTGCAAGTCACTTCTGGTCGCTTCTGGAGTGAGAGAATCAGCCGTCTAAGAAGACGTTGCCCAGGGGACGCCCGGATGTCTTGCAATCCTGCGAGGAGGCTTCTCTCATGTCCCCCATAGATTCAACTGATCTACTCAAATTGGAACTAGCAATTGATTTAGGTCCAAAATGAAAGCCTTCGGATTCCATTCTCAGTAATCTTAAATTAATGCTTTTAATTTATAAGAGAGAGGTACTTTTAGATTGGATACACACACACACACACACATATTTACTCGAGTCTAATGCACCACTTAATCCAATGTGTGCCTCAATTTTCAAAACCCTGAAACCCAAAAAAGTATTTACCATATTACGCAAATCTAGTGCACAGTCTAATTTTGAGAAGGTAATTTAGTAAAACAAGATGAACATTAGAATCGATAAAATACTGCATTTGCCAGCATGATGTTGTGTCAAATATCAAACTGAAACTTTTAATATCTGAGTTCAAATCTCTTTTCACCTATGAAGCTCCTTAGATGATCTTGATGAGTCACTACTTCTAAAATACTTCACGGCATAAGTGAAGATAACATGGAGGAGACATGTATCCTGCCTTGTGTCATGCCCAGCTTGCATTACTCAGAGAGCGAAGGGGAAGAGCAAGTGGAAATCCCAGCTGCTGAGTTTGAGAGGTGCAGCTCCCAAACTTGGAGCTGGAAATACTAAGAGCTGAGCCTGAGAATAGCGGCTCCCAGCAGCCTCAAGAGCAGTGGTTGTCAACTTGGGGTCCCCAGGTGTTTTGGCCTACAACTCCCAGAAATCCCAGCCGGTTTACCAGCTCTTAGGGTTTCTGGGAGTTGAAAGCCAAAACATCTGGGGACCCACAGTTTGAGAACCACTGCTCAAGAGGGAATCCACATTTCTGAAACACAGACAAGAAAGGGAGAATAGCATCCAGACACCTTTATCAAACGGTCCAGAAACCTTTATCAAAAATGCTTGGCAATTAAGAAACAGCTGCAGGATGAGGATGGGCTATAAATCTAGCAACTGTAACTCTGACCTTTGTCGCTGACAACTGACTTGTGTGAAGGAAAGGAGGGTCAGCAAAAGTTGCAATTGCTATAGTCGAAGGGAGAAGGGAGCACTAAGCCCACCAAAGTTTAGAACTAGCTTGCATTCAGGTGTTAATGTTCATAATTAGGACACCTTATATGCCTCAGGTTGTTGGGGGAAATGACATAGGTATAGAAGATCACTTTGGAATCGTTATGTTGGCACATGAAACCACATTGGATCCCATGTTGGGAGAAAGGCAGGATATAAATTCAACAAATAAATAAAATTTAATCTTGTAGATTCCAGCAAGCTGGTAGGTTGAGACTAGCTTGGGGTTTGGCACAAAGCCCATTAGTACAAAACTTGATATTGTATTGTCATGAATATATTGCAAGACTTGGATTTAAACCTTTGAATTATGTTTCCGTTTAAGCATTATGGTGCATTTTTCATAGCTTTACAAGTAAAGGAACTGCATACTACACATTTTTAAAAAGTCCAACGTTCAATTTATTTATTTATTTACAGTATTTATATTCCACCCTTCTCACCCAGCAATTTAACATTCCTTGATGGAGTACTCCCTCATTCTTACCCACGCTGCTGGAAGGTTTTGTGGTGTCATAAATTAGTTAAGTTAGCCTCCCCGCATAAAGCGGTACCTAAATTTCCTACTTGACAGATGCAACTCTTTCGGGCTGCATAGGTCAACAGCAAGCTAAACAATTAATGGTCAGGAGCTCACTCCAACCCAGGCTGGCTTGGAACTCACGACCTCTCTGTCAGTAGGGATTTAATGCAGCTGGCTACTAATTAGCTGCGCCACAGCCCGGTTCAAACCTGCTACTTCCCAATCAAGTTCTCATACCTTAAATCTTTTATCTTCTATACTATTGTTTATCTGATGTTTTTCAGTTTAGAAAAGGGTGAGTTGTATTTGGACAGAGACATGCACTTTTGGGCTCATTCGGTCCCTTGTTTATTTGCTGAGTGACACTGGAAAATGCTTTATTGTTAAATAAAAGGTGGTAGGTTTTCTCTCATTGGAAGAAAGTCAAATGAATTAAATGGCGCAATGTCCTTCTGCTTACCCCCTTACCTATAATCTAAACTCTCCAAGTTAAATCTCAAATTATTTTAAAGAGTATATATTGGGGGTATGTGTACTGTTGTTCATCCAGTTTTCACTTTTCCATTTCTCTTCAATCTCATTATTATTTTACATTTGGGGCAAAGGGCTTTTGATCAACCTTGATTTGTTTTCTGGATGATTCCGGAGCAATTTCCTGGGTCGATGCAAAATAATGAAAACTGCTTTGGAACTCAGAGACTACTTAGTTGTAAGTTGAGCAGAAGCTTGCTTAGAATGGCTAAATATAATGTAAATTCAAATGACAACAAACTAATTGGCTTCTCAGGTGCCCTTTAAAAAATTGTGTTGATGAAACTGAATAGTATTTTTGTGGGTTTGGATCCAGAGTTATACTTCCATTAGCAAAATGACCCAAGTTGGAACAGACGAAATTTGTAGCCGCATTAGACAAAAGCTTATTTTCACAAATTGCTCTGGCTCACTCCATCTTTAAGCATCATTTCTTATTCCATCTTGGGACAAGACCATTCCAGAGCAGCTTTATGGGTAGCTGCAAGCTGCAGTGGTAGACAGGATTAATGAAAATTGCTTCCTCTTTCCTTCAGCATAAGCATCCCATGAGTTTACACTGATGGGTAGCCTGCGTCCAACCATAATCTGGAATGAAATGTTTCTTATTCTTTATAAAAGTGAATAAAGAATAAATGGAAAAAGTGATTACATTCTTACACTATAAATAACAAGGTATAAAATATTAAAACATTAGCTGGAAATATTGTTGAATTTTGTGTGTGTGTACAGGAATTTGACAAGAGGAGTTGGTAGATTTAGAGAGATTCTAAGAGCTGTTGAAACAAGAACTACACAAAATCTACGCATGGTAAGTTAAAACAGCTATGATAACTGCAATTGCATAAAAGAGTGTAATCCGATATTAACTATAAAGATTAGAGCCCTGTACGTGTTAACCTGGAAGCGAGCCCCACTGAATGCAGTGGAATTTATCTGTGGCTAAACATGAATAGAATTCAAAGACGTAGCCTAATTCAGTGGTTCTCAACCTTCCTAATTCCGTGACCCCTTAATACAGTTCCTTATGTTGTGGTGACCCCCAACCATAACATTTTTGTTGCTACTTCGTAACTGTAATTATGATATGAATCATAATGTAAATATTTGATATGCAGGAGGTATTTACATTCACTGAACTAAATTTGGCACAAATACCCAATACAACCACATTTGAATACTGGTGGGGTTGTGGGGTGTGTGTGTGTGATTTTCATTTGGGAGTTGTAGTTGCTGGGATTTATAGGTAACCTGCAATCAAACTGCATTCTGAACTACACCAACGATGGCTATGATAGCCATGTATAAATATGTGAGAGGAAGCCACAGGGAGGAGGGAGCAAGCTTGTTTTCTGCTTCCCTGGAGACTAGGACGCGGAACAATGGCTTCAAACTACAAGAGAGGAGATTCCATCTGAACATGAGGAAGAACTTCCTGACTGTGAGAGCTGTTCAGCAGTGGAACTCTCTGCCCCGGAGTGTGGTGGAGGCTCCTTTTTTGGAAGCTTTTAAACAGAGGCTGGATGGCCATCTGTCAGGGGTGATTTGAATGCAATATTCCTGCTTCTTGGCAGGGGGTTGGACTGGATGGCCCATGAGGTCTCTTCCAACTCTTTGATTCTATGATTCTATGATGGAATTTAACCAAACTTGGCATACAGAATTTCCATGACAACAGAAAATACCAGAAGGGTTTGATGGGCGTTGACCTTGAGTTTTGGAGTTGTAGTTCACCTACATCCAAAGAGCACTGTGGACTTGGACCAAACTTGGCACGAATATTCAGTATGCTCAAATGTGAACACTGGTGGAGTTTGGGGAAAATAGATCTTGACATTTGGAAAATGTAGTTGCTGGTATTTATAGTTCACCTACAATTAAACAGCATTCTGAACCCCACCAAGGATAGAATTGGGCCAAACTTCCCACACAGAACCCCCATGACCAACAGATAATAATGTGTTTTCTAATGGTCTTTGGTGACCCCTTTGACACTTCGTGACTCCCCCCCCCCAGGGGTCCTGACCCCCAGGTCGAGAAATGCTGGCCTAATTAGTCTGAATCAATATGCAACGGGATCTTATAGCACTTTTCACACTAACTGAGAGAAAGAGATTGGTAGTATAAGTTTTTGTAGATATATGTCAAAGTGCCTAGGAACAAAACTTTATGAGTTATAATAATAATAAATAATAATAAAACTTCTTGTAAGCCGCACCGAGTCCTCCGGGAGATGGTAGCGGGGTACAAATAAAGGATTATTATTATTATTATTATTATTATTATTATTATTATTATATCCTGTATTTCTACACTCTTAATTTAGGGGAAATATTTTTCCTTCACAGACAATAGCAAGGCAGTTAGCAGAAATCTTGCTACGAGGTATGTGTGAACAGAGTTACTGGAACCCATTAGATGACCCTCCTCATCAATCTCCACTGAATGATCCTCTCTGGAAAGGTGCGAACACTAAAAGTTATGCTCTTAGCCGAAGACCACGGATCTACTCAGGGGAAAAGTAAGCTATTTATCTAATTTATTATTCTGAATTTTAAATATATTGTTAATATATGAATTGGACTCGTGAAACACAAACCTTAAGGAGTGGAACTGTGTGTCGGAAACAACAAAAATGAAAAGTTCATACATGCAAAGATAGAAGAGGTTCACCTCCTTGATAGAAATATTTAAAATACTTTGTGGGTACAGTTTTTTCAAAACTATTATGAAATGATATATACCAGTATGTCTCTTATGTGTAGACAAATGTCTAGGTTGTTATTTATGATGGTGTAGATGCTTTATTGTATATACTTGCGTATAAGTTCACCTCATGTAAGTCAAAGGCAGGTTTTGGGACCAAAGTTATGGATTATTATAAGACCTATGGATAAGTCAAAGGTCATTCCATAAGGAAGAGAAGGGGCTAGTGCCACCTCAGAAGCCCAGTCATCTCTGGCCAGCACCATCACCATTTTCCTACCCAAGCATTTAAAAAGGGTTTCCAAACTGCTAGAACTTTTAAGGTGCAAAACCTATAGGGAGAAATAGTTTTAAGTCTTCCACTCTGCTTTAGACTGTAATATTTTCATCCTTGCATGTTTAAACACACTTGCATTTCAACTGCATTCCCTTTCATTGTGTACTCTGGACATGGTAAATGGAATGAATTTTGTTATGTCAGATTTTTTAATATAGTAAATTATGCATAGAGTGGAATATTAATGAAGTGCTTCTTTTAGGTAATAACAAAATTAACTTGAAACAACAACAACAACAACAACAACAACAACTTTATCTTAATACCCCTGCCTCCGTCTCCCTGAAGGGACTTGGGGCGGCTTACAAAGGGACAAGCCCAGAGAGCACAAAGTTAAAACATAATGCACTACAATAAAATCAAAACAAAACCAAATAAAAACATATCATAATAAAACATAACATCATAAAAAAACAGTATCATGGAGAGCAGTAAAATCCCGAGTTCAGAGGGCTCTGAGTTTGAGCTAAGGGAAAGTGCAAAATTCAGTGGGAGGGATGGGAGAGTAACGTCCTTAGGGCATTAAAATGTCAGGATTTTAGAGCAGAGGGTCATTCTAAAGTGCCGGAACTTAGGTATTATTGAGCCAATTCTTTGGAACTGCCTAGTCAGAGGCACTGCCCATGTTCTTTCTTATGCAAATAAATTTATTTTTTCAGTTTACCTTCACAGTTTTTCCTCTTCGCCCCTATGATCTTTGTCACAGGGTTTCTTAGCACCTTTGCTGTGTTGTTATACTATGATGGAGGATTCCAGCCTTGATATTTTTTACGTAATAACATCCTTTATCCCCAAACTGGTACTCAAGGCAGTTTGTCCATACTGAAATAGAAACAAAGGCACGTATAGATTAAAAATTAAATCTAATTAAATGCTATCACTAATTTAAAATATATGCATCAAGAAAGCAAGAAATAAAAAAAACATCACAGCAAAGTGCCATATGTGCTCATGCATAGGTGGACCTCACGTATAAGTCGTGGGCAAGATAAGTTGACTCAGATTTTTGGGGTTGGTTTTTTAACTAAAATTTCTAGGCTTGTACATTATTAGGGCCAAGGTGGTGCAGTGGGTTAAACTGCTAAGCTGAAGAACTTGCTGACCAGAAGGCTGGCAGTTTGAAGCCTTGGGATGGGGTGAGCTCCCATTGTTAGCCCCAGCTTGTGCCAATCTAGCAATTGAAAACATGCAAATGTGAGTAGATCGATAGGCACCGCTTCGGCAAGAATGTAATGGCGCTCCATGCAGTCATACAGTCCACATGACCTTGGAGATGTCTACAGAAAACACTAGTTCTTCGGCTTAGAAATGGAGATGAGCATCACCTCCAAGTTGGACTCGACTAGACTTAATGTCAGGGGAAACCTTTACCTTTACATATATAGGGTATTAAAACTGTATGTTATTAAAACATGTTGAATCCATCACATTCACAGTATTGAAAGGGTGAAAAATGGCTAAAGTGCAAGGTGATCCAAGTATAGGAAGTCTATATGGAAAATGCAGTTTTAAGAGTGTTGAGAGTATAATGCTATATATTCAAAAGTATAAGGTGGCAACTGTTCAATTTCTGCTGATTATTTCTAATTTTCAAAACATTAAATGTCTTTGATATGGTTGCTATTAATCTTAATTACACTATTGTTTTTACATTCTGAAGCATCTCTCTTAAACATCGTTTTCATAATTTTCTTTGCTGCTGTAAAAAGCAGAATTGTTTTTCCTATACATAGTTTGTAAAGCATGACAGACACAAAATATGACACGGTTGTTAACTATTATGTGTGAATGAATTTTGAATAACTTTATTTTTAAGGTAATAAATACTCAATTTTTAACAGCATTTTCTGTCCTCAAGAGAACACTGAAGAAGCTCTCTTGCTGCTGCTGATTAGTGAATCTATGGTGAGTCAGACAGTTCCATAAATGCAATTTGATTATATTATTGTATTTTTGCTCATTGTAGCAGCCAGACAAAATGTTGACATGCAGACTACTTTCCCCTTTCCATCAAGCAAATACTGTGTGTATTAGGGGAAGGCAGTGTTTGATATTATTGGAGGCTAATGGAAACCAGGATTTAACACTCTGTGCCGTATCAAAAGTAATTAATCTTATACTGTGGTTATCATCCAGAGATCTTGCAATAACTGATCAATGCAAACTACAAAGGTTTGGGATAAGAGATGACAAGTTTAAAAGGACTGGACGATGACGACAAAGTAACAGTAGTGACAAAACAAGCTCAAAATGTTGCCCATGTAAATTTGCAACACTCTGACCTACTTAGAGAAGTGTTAGCATAACTCCGCCAGCACCATCTGTGAGTGAACAATTTCTATTAAGCATGTTCAAACACCAATTCCTTTGTGTTGTCGAAGGCTTTCATGGCTGGAATCACAGGGTTGCTGTGAGTTTTCCGGGTTATATGGCCATGTTCGAGAAGCATTCTCTCCTGACGTTTCACCCACATCTATTGCAGGCATCCTCAGTGGTTGTGAGGACTGTTGGAAACTGGGCAAGTGGGATTTGTATATATGTAGAATGTCTAGGGTGGGAGAAAAAACTCTTGTCAGCTTGAGGCAAGTGTGAATGTTGCAGTTGACCACCTTGATTAGCGTTTAATGGCCTTGCAGCATCAAAGCCTGGCTGGTTGCTGCCTGGGGGAATCCTTTGTTGGGAGATGTAAACTGACCCTGATTATTTCTTGTCTGGAATTCCCCTATTTTCTGAGTGTAGTTCTTTATTTATTGTTCCAATTTTAGCGTTTTTAAATACTGCTATCCAGATTTTGTTCAAACTATAAAATCAGGCCAGTAAATAACGATCAAAATTCAGAAAACAGGAGTTTGGGACAGGAAATAATCAGGGCTAGCTAACACCTCCCATCAAAGGATTTCTCCAGAGAGGAAGCAGACTCCTAGTGAGACCCTTGTTCTATTAACAAGCATCAGTCACCCATTAAAAATATGAGACCACTTATGACGTGTACATGAGAGAGTGAAGGTTTAGGAAAACAAACCAGGAACCTTGGGATCTGCAGGCTTCCAGAACTTGAGAGAAAAGATAATGTTTATAGCACTCTTGGCAGCTTCATTTAATATACTTCTACTTGGTTTGCAGATTAGTAAAATGGACTTTGAATGAGCTAAAGCTTCAAGTTTTACAACATTGTGATGAAACTTGCTCATTTGGAGGAGGAGATGCAGCAGCAGATGTTGCTGATGTTGTTGCTATATTTACATTTCCTACCTTTAGACTCCATCTGCTAAAATACTGTTGCAGAGATAAATATAAGATAATACATAACGCAACAAAAATGTTCTTGATGTCTTGGGGTTATTTGGGGGTGGTAATTCGGGAGCCGAACAATAGGATCTCATAGAAAGGAGTGATTTTAACCTGCTTCACTGTCTCTTGTATCCTATGGGGTTTGGTGCAGATCAATAGGATTCCATGGAAAGGAGTGATTTTAACCTGGTTCACTCGAGAGATTGTTAACTATCTCCCGAGGTGAATTCACAGAAGGCTGGCAGAAGGTAGTGGCACTGCTTCCTCACCATTCCTTCCACCTGTCTCTTCCCATAGCAACGGTGTACGAACCCACACGTTCCCTCCGATCATCTGGAGAGGCCCTGCTCACGATCCCACCTGCATCTGTGGTAGCCCCTTGACTCTGGAACTCTCTCCCCAAGGATATCAGACAAGCCCCAACGCTGGCTGTCTTTAGGAAGAGCCTGAAGATCTGGCTGTTCCAGTGTGCCTTTCCAGAATAGGAAACTCCTGGCCTAAAGTCCCAAATGCACTTTGTTAGAGAATCAGGATTGTCTGCACATTGCACCTACCTCAACACCCTTCACAATCTACCTGTCAAGCTCAGCACTTTTAATTTTGTCCATTACATTTGGCCCGGCCTTTGATTTCAAGTGTGTCATGATGTTATTGTTTATTGTCTTATTGTCTTGCTTGATGGTTTATTATTTGCTTATGAGTTTATTGTGTATTGTATGCTGTGTTGTCGGCGGCCTTGGCCATTGTAAGCCGCATCGAGTCCTTCGGGAGATTTTGCGGGGTATAAATAAAGTTAATAAATAAATAAATAATAAATAATAATAAACGGTGACCCCTGGGAAATGGTAGGGTGACCACAAAAGAGGTCATGACCCCCAGGTTGAAAACCACTGATATATGGGATATCTTTTGTGCATCAAAAAATAGAGCTGATAGGGGAAAACTGATGCCATTTTTGGAATTAGCAGGTCAAATATAGCCAGAAACAACTAACATTTGAGGCACAAAATGTTAGTTGATATATTTATCAAACTGTCCAGTGTAATAAATATATCAACTGTAATATAATAAATGTAATAATGCAAGATATCTGGCCAACAGTTTTTTCAAGGAGGCAATACTTAAGCTCTTCATTGGGAAGCTGAGGGAAAAAGCCATTAAACTGAGAAAAGCAAACCATAGTATCAGGTTGCTCTTCCCAGGCTCTCCCTTAGAGACTCAGACCCTCTGAGAATAATTTTTAAACACTTTTATTCTATTTCATCAAGATTTCTGCAAGGACAATAAATACAGACTGGATCAGGCAGAAAGTATTTCATAGATAATTCCTACCGTGTAATCTAGTGGACAGTTAGGGTCTTTTCAAACTGAGAGCTTGAAAGTGCTCATATTAATTGCCTTGCCACTGCAGTTATAGCAGATTGCTATATTGTATTCCCATCAACAGAGTTACAAAACATAATGGCCTTACAATGTAACATTGTTTGATCATTTGTCATTTTGGACTATTAGAGAAATGAGCTGTGACGAGTTCTACATTCATATATGGAATTGTAATCCTTTTACAACATTCTCCAAATGTAGAAAAAAAATGAAACAAGAATTGGTTTCTATTTTCAGATTAAGGGCACAGTAAATGTATGTCATGCCCCAAACCAGGATGCAGCAAAAATAGTTGTTAGAGATGACTGCATCAGTAAATTGGTAACACAAAATTATTTCCCTTTCTGAACCATCATGGAGGTTAAGATCTTCTGGGGAGGCCCTCCTCTCAGTTCCGCCTGCGTCGCAAGTGGTGGCTCAGTGGTGGCTTCTAAGTGGTGGCTCCTCGGTTCTGGAACTCTCTCCCCAGTGAGAGATCAGTGCCCTCCCTCCTGGCCTTCAGAAAGAAAACAAAAACATGGTTATGGGACCAAGCTTTTGATTAGTAAAGTAATGCAGTACAAGAAATAAATATGGAATATGTGCAATTGATATTTGGAATGGCCCTGGTCTTTGAGTTTGGATCATGTGATTTTAATGTTTATATTAGGTGATTTTAATTTTTATGTCTTCATGTCTAAATGTTGTTCTATCTTATGTTTAATTGTCTTACTGATTTTAATGCAGGAATGAATCAAGGGTACAGTTGTAATGTATTTAAAAAACAGAAAGTTTAAAAGCTTGTCATTATATTAACTGTCCTTTGACCAGCAGCTGGCCACTTGGAGTGCCTCTGGTGTGGCTATAAGGAGGTCCTCCATTGTGCATGTGACAGGGCTCAGACTGCATTGTAATAGGTGGTTTGTGGGTTGCTCTTCTCCACACTCGGATGTCGTGGACTCCAGTTTGTGGCCCCATTTCTTAAAATTGACTCTGTATCTCATGGTGCCAGAGTGCAGTCTGTTCAGCACCTTCCAAGTTGTCCAGTCCTCTGTGTGCCCAGAAGACTGGGCGACTTGGAAGGTGCTGAACAGGCTGCGCTCTGGTGATATTAAGGCCCCTTTTTGGATAGTGCGCCTCAGTTCTGATAAGAGATTTGAAAACTTGCCCAAGATAAATCATATTCATGATTTATACATGTGTGCTTTCAAGGCAACATGTGTATAGTAATGTTCCCAAAAGGTTAAAAGATTACACAAAAGCATTTGTGTAATTATCTGTTTACTGCTGTGAAAATCCACCCCCTGGAGATTGGTTAGTCTGCTTTTATTCACTCATAACTGCATAGTCTAAATATCAGATCGCTACCAGACTGTGAAAATATGTTGGTATCTAAAGCACATAATGTTTTTCACTCTGAGGATAGATCAAAGTATATTATCCTCTAGTTTACATCTAAAAACTTACAGAGAAATTTGTCATCCTTGCTTAACTTGGCAACTTTTTTCACTGAATTATTGTGATAAATGCTGTTAAGTGTATTTCTATGTTTTTCAATCATTATTTAAATTAATTTCTGTTATCCAATTTTAATGATCCAGCAACTCTTAAGAAATTCTTTTTCATCATCCAAAGCTGTGCAAGTTATAATGTGCAGTCATTTCATGTTTGAGAACTCAAAGTGAGACTGACATGCACCTTTTCCCAGTCTCCTGCTGATTCTTTCATTCTTGTTTTCCTTTCTAGGCTAATCGTGATGCTGTTCTGAGCAGAATACCAGAACACAAAAGTGACCGCATCATTAGTTTGCAAAGTGCATCTGTAGTCTATGACTTGCTTACCATTGCCTTGGGAAGAAGAGGTCAATATGAAATGCTATCAGAGGTAGGCTGTGGTCACAGAAACCAAAGCATGAATTTCACCTAAGTGACTTTCCATTCCTGGACTATTAGTTGAGGTCCTGCTCTTTTTGGCTGATGAAAACAAAAGTTAACCAAAGAATAAGTTTGTGCGTGCTCTAAAAGTAAAATTAACAGGTTGTCTTTGTGTTCTTGTGAATAAATTCTGTGGTAAAATTAATATTTCAATAAATTATTTGGGTGTATATTTTGTGTTGGAGGAGATACAGATAATTTTTGAAAAGCAAAAACTTTAATAGGGTCCAACTAAGTATCTCTAAACATATTTAAGGATGGAGTTCTATGCATTCATTTGTTCTGCTATGTCAGTCTCCCATCTTCCTTAAAAAATTAACTTGCCAGTTTCCCATTTCTGTGAGTGACAGATACAACAAAGAAGAAAAGATTGCTTACTTGTAGGTGATAATCTGTGAACTCCCATTACATGTTCACCTCCTTTTCTTGGGTGTCCCAGTGGGTAAGAAACTGAGGCACAATAGAGAAATTAAATTGATATGAATAGTGAAAGGAAGTAGAACTTTTCTCCCCAAAAGATGCCATCTCGGTTCTAGAATAGCATCCATAAAGCCTAGAAGTCCTTTACCTATGAGTTTACAGATGACCATTTGAAGAACCACAGTTACAGGTAAACAACCTTTTCATAGTCTCATCCCTACATCAAAGATACTATGACAGCACAGATTGTGATTTTTTTGCATTGAAACACAAGAAATACTCTTATCCACTTTATATAATAAATAGTACACTCAAGGTGTTATTAGTGTACCCTAGTGTCAGAAAACTTTAATGGTTCTAGTTCTTCTTAGATTGTTGTATAACATTACTGGGTGAAATGCCCTAATCCTAGTTTTTTTATCAATCTAAAAAAATATATTGGACAAACTGTCATATTTCATTCAGTTGGACTTATGTCCAAACAGGCACATGAAATAGGGATGATGGGGAAATGATGTTACTGAGCATTCTGCTTTATTATTATTTTTTCTGATGTAATGGTCTTCTTTGTTTTCTTTTTGTATTATTTTGCTGGATACCCTCTTACTTTCCCTCTAGCATTTTTTATGTTTTATTTCTATATCTATATAAGAATTAATGAGAAATTATACCATATCTGTGCAGAACAGTGTGCTGTATTTTCACTACAAGCAAAGAAACACAGAAAGAGCTTCTAGCGTATGCCTCTACCAGAAACTAAGGAAGTCAATCAAGATTGTTCTCAAGTAGATTTCATAACTTTGCATTAAAATATTCATAGTTCTTGCCGGTGGGTCTCTGTTTGTTAGAGAAGCTGGCATCCTTTTATATAGCAATAGAGATGGCCTAGTTCCTTTTTCTACTTTCATCTTATACGTATATTCTCTTCCTTTAAAAGGTCATATTTGTAACTTCAAAACTTTCAGATATACCTCCGTTGACATTTCCTTTACATTCTTCATTTTGTAGTTCCACATAATATTGCCGTGTGCTTTCTTCTCTTGATTCTTGTGCTATTAATTTAGTTGTCTTGAGCAGAAGAGCTTCAACAAATAAAGAAGCTTGGGAGCCATGTACTTTATGCCCTAAAGTGTTTGAGTTTTCTTTTCTTTTTTGATTGCATCCAGTTGACAGAGACTGAGTGAGAGAAAGAATAATGAACTTCCACCATTAGCCTGAACAGTATGCAGTATGCTGAAGAATGTTCAGAATAGAAGATAAATGAGGATTTCCATAAAGCAAAGCTAAATTTCTTATACTGTTGCAGAATCATCCAAATGAGAGACGGAGGCATGATTATGACATCTTTAGAAATCTTTTTGTTTGGACTGCATTGTTAAATTCTATGGAATAGTTGGTTTTTTGTTTTTTTTTAAAGAGCTGTTCGATAACATTATGAACCTAGTTATGTTAGGATGCCTCTGCATAAGAGTGCATTACTTAGGCGATCTCTAGTTCGAGTATGAGGGCCTTCCAAGTGTAGTGTCTTGGCAGTGGGTACATAGCTGATTTTTCTTGATCCACATGTACTCCCGCAGTGAAGACATCGGTTTCCAGGTGGAAGGCTGTCTCGGTAAGGGTTGGCATGGTGTGCCTTCCTCTTGGTACATTTCTTCCTTTCACCCTCTATTCGTGCCTCTTCGAATTCCACAGCACTTCTGGTCACAGCTGCCCTTCAGCTAGAGCACTCAAGGGCCAGGGCTTCCCAGTTCTTGGTGTCTGTGCCACAGTTTTAAAAATTAGCTTTAAGCCCATCTTTAAATCTCTTTTCCTGTCTACCAACTTTCTGTTTTCCATTTTTGAGTTGGGAGTATAGTAACTGCATCGGGAGACAGTGATCGGGCATTCAGACAACGTGGCCACTCCAGCGGAGTTGATGGCATAGGAACATTGCTTCAATGCTGGTGGTCTTTGCTTCTTTCAGCACACTGACCTCATGTCTTCCTAAGAGATTTGCAGGATTTTTCAGAGGCAACACTGATGGAATTGTTTCAGGAGTTGAGTGTGACGTCTGTAGACAATCCACGTTTTGGAAGTGTATAACAGGGTTGGGAGGACAATCTATATAAATTAAAATGTAATGTTCGTTTGTTGGATTAACATAACTCAAAAACCACTGGGCGAATTGACACCAAATTTGGACACAAGACACCTATCAGGCCAACAAGTGACCATCACTCATAAAAACACTGAAAAACACAGCAGAAGAGACTTAAAAGGCCAAAAGAAACCCTTTACAATGCATAAACAAAACCACATATATACACACACAAAACACATATACACAGACTGGGTCACAGCAACACATGGCAGGGGACGGCTATGAGCTTTATAAACAAGCACCTTGGTATCCCTACGGATGTCAATGTTGACTTTTGTGGAGAGGTGGCTGCCAATTTTCTCACACCAGAAGTAACTTGCAGTTTCTCAAGTTGCTTCTGACATGAAAAAAATCCTTTGTCTGGAATTCAAAAATATAAAATACTCTAATATCAATAATTGTCCACGTGAGTAACTGACATCCCCATAACTTGGCTAAGCCCAAGAGGTTTTTTACAGTTCAAGAACTCCTTACAGTTCAAGATCTTTAAGCTCCATTTAAAGAGAGGGGAGAACCCTTAAAAACAAAATACATTTGTACAAACATCCCTTATCTGAATGCTTGGGACTAGACATGTTATAAATTTCAGGGTTTTTTTTTTTTCCAAATTTGAGAATATTTGTTTATTTATTTGCGGTATTTGTATACCGCCCTTCTCAACTCTGATGGGGACTCAGGGTGGTTGACAAGTGTTGGCAACAATCCAATGCCATTGATAAAATACAATATAAAACATCAAAATTGACCCTCCCCTGATGAAACATTAAACATTATTAAATACAGCACGTAAAATCTGGACGGTTCCGGTCCAGTGTATCTGTCCGAACGTATCTCCCTCTATGTCCCACCCCGGAGCTTGAGATCATCTGGGGAGGCCCTGCTCTCGACCCCACCACTGTCACAAGTGAGGCTGGTGGGGACTAGAAGCAGGGCTTTCTTAGTGGCGGCCCCTCACCTGTGGAACTCACTCCCAGGGGAAATCAGGGCATCATCATCCCTCCTCTCCTTCAGGAGGAGGGTGAAGACGTGGTTATGGGTCCAGGCCTTTGGGCAACCTGACAATTAAATAAGACAATCAGACGAGTAAGACCAACAGGACTGACGAAGTGGAATTGAAAATTAAAACTATGAGATAGCGAACGCTGACCGTGTAGGAGGAGGAATTGGGTTTGTATTGGTTTTATTGATTTTATTGGTATAAAGCATGAATTGTTGTTAACTGTGAATTTGATGTAATTTTGTGTTTTGATTGTTCTGTGATGCGGGCATCAAATTGTGCCTTTGCTTTTGTAAGCTGCCCTGAGTCCCCCTCGGGGTGAGAAGGGCCGGGTAAAAGAAACTGAAATAAATAAATAATAAAATCACATATTTTATGTTCCTAAAGTAACAAAGTGATTTTCAGTGTGTAGCAGGGGCTAATATTACATTTTCTCCCATTTCCTGGGGTTTTCTGTGTATCCACTTTTGTACTTTTCTCACTTTTCTGCTACTAGGAATGATTACCACACACTATGGGTGCAGAGAGAGTACACTCTGCTGTTCTTGGAAGAAAATGGGGATAATTAGACAGAGAACGCACCTGCATGGAGTGCTGCATAAAAAGGAGAGATATTATCTACAATAGGGCACAAAGAGAGAGAGAAAGAAGAGGAGATAAAAAGTGTCTTTAAAAGAAAGTACTTCATTAAATTGTAAAAAAAATATGCTTTTCTGGATTAACATTACGATGCTGCCTTCAATTTGTCTTTGTTTTATGGAAATACAAAAACAGCTTTCACTTACTTGCATTATTCACTCTGACTTAAGAGTACTGAAGCGTGTTGGATTTTTCCTCATTTATAAAGCAATCTTTATAATGTATTGTCGAAGGCTTTCATGGCCGGAATCACTGGGTTGTTGTAAGTTTTTTCGGGCTATATGGCCATGGTCTAGAGGCATTCTCTCCTGACGTTTCGCCTGCATCTATGGCAAGCATCCTCAGAGGTAGTGAGCAAACAGAGGAATTGATCAGCAACTGAATATACTAGAGAGATTTGGGGAGAATTCAGTGATTTATAGGAGTTGTAGGTACTGGGATGTATAATTCAGCTTCAATTTAAGGGCACTCTGAACTCCATCAATGATGGACATGGAACCAACTTGGAACAGAGAACCCCCATGACTAACAAAACAAACTGGAGGCCTTTGGAAGGATTTATAGGAGTTGTAGTTTACCTAAAATCCAGAGTTCACTATGAACCCAAACAAAGATGGATCTGGACCAAACTTGGCATGCATTCTCGGTATGCCCAAACTTGAATACTGGTGGGTTTTGAGGGGAAGAATATTGAAGGAAAGGTCAACAGCAAGAAAACATGGGAGTGGCTTAGAAGGAGACCCTAAAAAAGGAAACTGAAGCCCTGATTTTTGCTGCACAAGAACAAGCCTTAAGAACAAATGCAATAAAAACAAGAATTGAAAAGTCCTACAATGACCCAAAGAGCCGTCAGTGCAAAGAGAGTGATGAGACATTGGAGCGCCTCATTTGCAGTTGCAAGAAAATAACCCAGATGGACTATATTAAACGTCACAACAGGCTAACAGCAATGGAGCGCTGGAACCTTTGCAAGAAGTATGGCCTACCCTGCAGTAAAACCTGGTATGAGCACAAGCTGGCAAGGACCATGGAAAATGAAGAAGCAAAAACACTCTGTGATTTTAGAATCCAAACAGATAAACATCTGCCACATAACATGCCAGATATAATGGTTGTGGAAAGGAAACATGTTTTTATTACAGACATTGCGGTACCAGGAGACAGTAGATTAGAGGACAAAGAGCTGGAAAAGATCACAAAATACAAGGACTTACAAATTGAAATTGGACGACTATGGCAAAAGAAAACAACAGTGGTACTAGTAGTGGTTGGTGCTCTTTGAGGCATTCCAAGAAACCGTGAAAAGCACCAGAAAAGCCTTAATTTGGACAGAACATCAATCCACATGCTGCAGAAGGCAGTACTTCTTGAAACTGCGCAAATTCTGTGAATTGCTGCCAAATTTGGCCACAAGACACCTACTAACCCAAGGAGTGACCATCACTCAAAAAATTGATTTTGTCATTTGGGAGTTGTAGTTGCTGGGATTTATAGTTAATCTACAATCAAAGAGCACTCTGAACTCCACCAACGATGGAATTGAACCAAACTTGGCACATAGGACTCCCATGATCAACAGAAAACAAGACTAGGGATTGGTGGGCATTAACCTTGAGTTTGGGAGTTGTAGTTCATCTACATCCAGAGACCACTGTGAACTCAAACAATGATGGATCTGGACCAAACATGGCATGAATATTCCATATGCACAAATATGAACTCAGATGGAGTTTGGGGGAAATAGGCCTTGATATTAAGGAATTGTAGTTACTGGGATTTATAGTTCACCTACAATCAAAGAGCATTCTGAACCCCACCAACAACAGAATCAGGGCAAACTTCCCACACAGAACCCCCATGACCAACAGAAAATACTTAGGGCCATCCAGTCCAACTCCCTTCACCAGGGCAAGAAAATGTAATCAAAGCCCTCCTGACAAAGAACCATCCAGCCATAGAGATAGATAGATATATATGATTCATACACACACACATATAGTATCATAGATTTGAAAGAGATCCCTAAACAAGGACAATTCTATGTTGCAGGTTTCAGAGTAGGCAAACCAGACAATCTCCACATCAATACTGACAAAGAAACAGCAAGAAATGCTGTTTATCCACAAGCATAAAGAAATTACATATATTAGAAACCAACACTTTCTCGTTACTTTATTTTCTAGATCACCACACTGGGCCACAGCAACGCATGGCAGGGCACAGCTAGTGTACAAATAAATCTATAATAACAACAATATGAGGATTTAAAGATCATATTGCACACTGTCACAAGCCAGTAAAGTTGGTCCCAGTAGTGATCTGCAGACTGGGTGCAGTGCCTAAAGACCTTGGCTTGCACTTTAAAACAATAGGTTCTGACAAAATTACCATCTGTCAGCTGCAAAAGGCCACCCTACTTGGATCTGCGCACATTATTCACCGATACAGCACATAGTCTTAAACACTTGGGAAGTGTCCAATGTGTGAACAAATACAAAAGCCACCATACTGATCTTGTTTGCTATGTACTAATCTTGTTGTATATCAAATAATAATAATAATAATAATAATAATAATAATAATATTTCTTACCCACCTTTTCCCATGGCTCGAGGCGGGCCGCAACACAGTCAAAAACACACAAATACTATAAAAATTCTTCAAACACACATATTAAAATGCAGTTCCGTAAAAGCTACATATCAAAGCATTTCTATAAAATACTCATTAATCACACAGGCCCGGGGGGGGGGGGGGGGGGGGGGTCGAATAACTATGATGGAATAATAATGAGGGAACAATGCTCACTAGTGGTTTAAATAATTGACAGTTATTTTTGTTTGCTTGTTCTTGTTTTAGTGTTTAGAAAGAGCTATGAAGTTTGCCTTTGAAGAATTCCATCTTTGGTATCAGTTTGCACTGTCCTTAATGGCTGCAGGAAAAGTAGGTCTTTTGACACATTTTTCTTTATTGAAGTTTTGTTAGTTGGCTTTAATATGGTATGTATCAAGGGTTCTAGTTGCACATCTGTAACTGGTTGCAAGATTGAATTGTAGCTTGATTGATCATCAAACAATTAACACAATGTTGTTTTGCAAAGCTTAACAAAATTGCAAGCAGGCAGATTCCTATGTTGTGGTTAATTATGCTACAGAAAGCAGTTTAATTGTCCTTATCATTTCATAGGAAGTCCAACTTAAAATCGTACACTGAATCTACCCTGGCATATAATGCAGTTTGGAACTGTTTTGAACTGCATTATATGCAATTGCACAGACCATATAATGCAAATCAGAACAGCATTATATGCCAGTGTAGATCCCTACTTGAACTGTGATTATATTTGAAATGTGCACTGTATTTAGTTGTTTATATCTTGGAAGGAATTAAGAGGCAAAGAAAAAATCTTTACTATTTTCTGAAATTGTGATTTCATAGTCTGCTCGAGCTGTGAAAGTCTTGAAAGAGTGCATTCGATTGAAGCCAGATGATCCTACAATCCCACTTCTTGCTGCCAAACTATGTATGGGATCCCTTCATTGGGTAAGTCTGTGCGTCAGAAAAAGCAACAACTTGCACAGATGCATGTATTTATATTATTAATGCTATTTTGTTGTTTTTGCACATTTGGCATTATTTCTATTGAATATATCTAGCTTGGCAAACATGGCTGGCAGTTCAAAATGTACGACTTCCAAGAATGTATAAGCTTGTTAGAGAAGAGCGTCACTCATGATCTTGCAATTGCACGTGACTGTGGAGAATGCTCAGAGAATGGTACCGTGTATACTCAAATATAAGCTCACCTGAATATAAGACAACGGACCTAATTTTACCACAAAAAAACTGGGAAACCGAATTGACTCAAGTATAAGCTGAGGGTGGGAAATGCAGCAGCTACTGGCAAAATTTCAAAATAAAAATAGATACCAATAAAATTACATTAATTGAGGCATTAGTAGATTAAATATATTTGAATATTTACATAAAGCTGTAATTTAAGATAAGGCTGTCCAACTCTGATTAAACCATTATTCTATCTTTCTTTCACGTAAATGTGCTCACGTATCCTTCTAATAATAATAAAGAGAGCAAAATAATAAATGTAATAAAAATAATAAGAGTAAAATAATGGAAGTGTAATAACAGTAATAAGAGAGTAAAATAATAAATGTAATAATAATTAATAAAAATAATAGAGTAAATTAATAACTGTAATAAATAATAATAGAGTAAAATAATGTAAATATAATATAATATATAATATATAATAATAATAATAATAATAATAAATAGAGTAAAATAATAAATGTAATAAGAATATGAATAATATTAGAGTAAAATAATAAATAACTTTGACTCGAGTACAAGCCGAGGGGGCTTTTCCATCCTAAATAAGAGCTGAAAAGCTCGGCTTATACTTGGGTATATACGGTATATTGTTGGGTGTTTGAAAGTGGCATGCTTTATTGAGTACGCTCAACTTCTGGATATGTTCGTTCTCATTAGTCCTAAGCATTGAAAACTTAGGAGCATTTTTGTTCAAATATGTATATAATTAATTTATCACAATTTTAAAAAATCAAAATGATTTTAATGATCAGCAAGCATGCTCCACCCTAGCTACGGCCTTATCAAGACTTAGTATAAGGAACAGACATTACGTGATAAATTCAATGTAGATGTCAAAGCTCATTATAGTCTTATCTTCAGTCAGAAGCAGAATTCTATTTTCAGAGATAGTGAAACTTACCTTGAAATACATTTTGCATATTATGAGATATGTAACATTACATTCCTAAAAAATTACTTATAGAGACATAGAATCGTATGATTTGTTGTGTGTGTTTTCCTTGAATTAAAAAAAGTTTTTAGAAAGAATTCTAGTTTCTATGCATGTATATGACAGCATCCTTTTATTTCCTGGATTAATTTTATATTTTGGAAATTGATAGCATATTATTATTAATAGGATTAATTTTTGATTGCTAGTGGGCATTTATCAAATTAAAACAATTCAATTAGACATGCAGTAGAGTCTTGCTTATCCAACCTTCACTCATCCAATGCTTTGTATTATCCAATGCGGTCTGCCTCCCACCTGTAATACTGTTCAGGGTGGAAGAAAGAAACAGCCTTTGTCTGTTTTGGTGCTAAATTTGTAAATACAGTAATTACTACATAACGTTACTGTGTACTGAACTGCTTTTTCAGTCAGTTTGTCGTAAAACATGATGTTTTGGTGCTTAATTTGTAAAATCATAACATAATTTGACATTTAATAGGATTTTCCTTAATCCCTTCTTATTAGCCAACATTTTCACTTATCCAACATTCTGCTGGCACTTTTATGTTGGATAAGCGAGACTCTACTGTATTTTGAACCAGGTATGATTCAGGTTGGAATTTGACCATCACTAGTTTCATACAAAGCTTTTTTTTTTAGCTAGAAGAAGCAGAAAGGTTTGCCAAAATAGTGGTTGATGCGGGGGACAAGACTTCAGAGTTCAAAGCCAAAGGTTTTTTAGCCCTGGGACTGACGTACAGCCTACAAGCTACAGATGGTAAGTAAATCAGATTTGTCCATAAAGGTAAAGTGGCAGTAACATAGAGCACCTCTTTTATTATCAAATGATAATGATAAAAATAATGTGTTTTGTGCAAATGTTTTTACGGTATTTCATATTAGACGTGTGGTAAAACAGTTTTTTATTCAAATATCTCTAATTAAATCTCATTTTTCAGCTTCTTTGCGAGGTATACAAGAAGTCCTGCAGCGAAAGGCTCTCATTGCATTTCAAAGGTGAGTGGGTGTTCATCTTTTCATTCTGTTGTAGATAATGAAAAACCTTATGTGCATTTTTTTAAAAAACTTTCTAAACCATTATGTAATACGGATTTTACCTCTGTGAGTCTCCTTACATGAGTACAGAACATATTGCATTAACATTTGCTTCATCAAGTACAACTGACAAATCCAGTCTGATTCGAAAGGATTTACTCTTATTTCATTATTAAAGATATTTTTGTTATCAGCTAGTAGAGAATAACATTTACACAGCATCTGTTTAAAGAGTAATGCTTCAGCTGAATTCCTTCTAAAAGAACGCACAGCTTTGAATAACATCCCAAAAACTTCTTAAAGAATATTTGGTATTGGTCTCATTATAGGAAAATGAATGCAATCATTTTATTAGACCTGGGATGTACAGATTTTAAAGTATGTATTCTGAATAGTCATGGGAAAATATCAAGACTTCACCAATATGTGCATGAACCTATTTATTTATTGTGTCAGAAGTGAATTGAGAATACAGTTATAACATATAGATAAACCACAAACAAAGTAAAAAACTTGAAATTATATTAAATTTCCTTTGGCCAGAAGCTGGCCACTTTGAGTGCATCTGGTGTTGCTGTAAGAAGGTCCTCCATTGCGCATGTGGCGGGGCTCAGACTGTGTTGTAATAGGTGGTCCGTGGTTTGCTTTTCTCCACACTCGCATGTCGTGAACTCCACTTTGTGGCCCCATTTCTTAAATTTAGCTCTGCATCTCATGGTGCCAGAGCGCAGTCTGTTCAGCGCCTTCCAAGTCGCTCAGTCTTCTGTGTGTCCAGGGGGTTGTTTCTCATCTGTTATCAGCCACTGATTGAGGTTCCAGATTTTAACCTGCCACCTTTGGACTCTCTCTTGCTGAGGTGTTCCTGCGAATATGTCTGTATGTATTAGGAAGCTATTTCTTGATTTAAGGTGTCTGATATCTGACCAGAGGTTGGGAAAGAGATGTCTATGCCACGGTCCTTTCATTACAGGCTGCTACTTCTTGATGGATGTTAGGTGGTGCAATACCAGCTAAACAATATAATTTATCCAGTAGTGTAGGGCGTAGACATCCTGTGATAATGTGGCATGTCCACTGTTTTAATGTAGTGAGATGTATTTTACACTGGGCATGCATATTCAGCAGAAGAGTAGCAAAGCACAAGGGCAGGTGTCTTCACTGTGTCTGGTTGTGATCCCCAGGTTATGCCAGCCAGTTGCATTTTCACAGATGCAAAGCCACAAATAAAGTAGTATCACAATTAGAACTACATATTTAGAATAATAATAATAATAATAATAATAATAATAATAATAATAATTGTTATTATTATTTATTACCCATCTCTCTTTGTAGCTTGAGGCGGGGTACAATAGGATAACAAGAGAGAGAGATAGATAAAAGACAACACTGTTACAGTACATGTGCCAAAATACACACAACACCACATCAATAAAATGTAGGTTAAAATTCACAAGTTGAAATTGACTGGGTAGGCCTGCTAGAAGAGAAAGGTCGTCAGTTGCATCTTGAATTCTGACAGCTGATTTAGCTGTTGAAGCTCTTCTGGTAGGTCATTCCACAGATTTGGGGCAGCCAAGGAGAAGGTCCTATGGGTGATGCTTACCAAAGTTTCTACAAACAGGGAATTATATACAGTTATCTACCAGTGTCTCAATGATTGATGAAAAGCTATTATTTTCCATCATTGTTCATTTATATCCTTTAAAGGAGAGAGTCTTCACACTTTTTACCTGATTAATATAAAGTTGGAGCCCCCGGTGGTGCAGTGGGTTAAACCACTGAGCTGCTGAACTTACTAACTGAAAGGTCGCAGGTTTGAATCCTGGGAGCGGCGTGAGCTCCCAGTGTTAGCCCCAGCTTCTACCAACCTATCAGTTCGAAAACATGCGAATGTGAGTAGATCAATAGGTTCAGCTTCTGCAGGAAGGAAACCGTGCTCCATGTAGTCATGCCTGCCACATGACCTTGGAGGTATCTGTGGACAATGCCGGCTCTTCGGCTTAGAAATGGAGATGAGCACCAACGCCCAGTCGGACACGACTGAACTTAATGTCAGGGGGATACTTTATCTTTACTAATATAAAGTTAAAAAAACCAGAATGAATTAGCAAAATAATTCACACAAATAAGAGCAAGTCGCATCACTAAGATTATTGGGACCACTATTTTGTGAGTCAAATTCTGTCTGCCAGGCAGAGCTTGATGATATTTCAAACTTATAAGTCAGTACAAGACTCCTAGCTAGATATCATTTCTGCCTAGTGGTTGGAAGAAGGTGAGCTAGTTCTGTTTGCTTTGTTCTCTCTTTGTCATAGCTCATATGTGAATCTAACTAGGAGTCTTGTAGCAATTTGGTGTAATTTCTCTCTCTCCTTCATACAAATATTTTCTTTCCTTGGTCTCCCAAGATTCTTTCTCTGAAAAAAAAAAGTATGACCTCACTTATAACCCTCAAGGGACTACACTTGAAGATGAAGTTTAGAAAGGATGGGGAAGTATGAGTTTTCCACACTTGTCCATGAGACAGGTGACTTTGATCCAGTCATTCAGGTATCACTGGGCTTTGTGATGATTTAAGGGCAAAAAGGACTCTATCCCTCGCTCTGGTGAAGGATACTCATATGTGATAACTAGCTTTCATATGGTGATTTATCAAATTTAAAAATGTTGTGATCATTCATTGTGTCACAACAGTTGCAAATTAGAATCCTAAGGCTACAAAGGATTGAAAGCTGTTTTGGGCCAAGAATATAACCAGCAATCATTAATAATTAGCACTGCTATCCTTCTCTTGTTACCTATTGCCCTAAAACAAATGTACTTATATGTTGAAATGGCTGTATGTATGTAATTCAATGGGAACAATCATCATATTTGCTGCATGCCAAGGTGAACTGTACAGAGATAATAGAATGCTAGGAGAAATTTCTTTCTCATCCTAGTCATGATCCTCCATAAGTGGAAAATGTGGATTTCTCTATATAGTATATGATTATTCCATTTAATTAAAGATGACATAATCCCTGTTATCCCTTGTAGAGTGGCATGCATTTCTGCAAACAGTATTAAATCTGGATTATTTCTAGATTGTTTACTGAGATCTGAAATTGATGATGATGTATAGATCTTTGGATAGATGCCAGATGGTAACGACTTTGATTTATTCCTGGCTTTAGTGGGATTTTTGAAGCAATCACCTATAAGAGAAAAGCTATTAAGTCCCTGGGCAGTTTTTCAGATTTTTAATTCATTTTTGAAAAAGTGAAGAAATATTAAAATATGGAAGATCACAAGCCTACTCTATAGTGAGCATTACATACGTACTCACATGGACATACACAGATATACACAAAAATACTCATATACACACATAAACTTGAAGTATCTGATCGTATGTGACGTCAACAGAGAATTTCAAAGTGAAAGGGAACTGTAACTAAATCCATGGTATATGTGAATGTGTGTATGTGTATATGCCTTATACATTATCATCTTAGGCCAAGAAGTGAACTCAAGGTTAGCATTAAGGTTCATGGGAATGAAGACAAATTTCTACAGATAATAAGGAATAGAGCAGTGGTTCTCAACCTGTGGGTCCCCAGGTGTTTTGGCCTACAACTCCCAGAAATCCCAGCCAGCTTACCAGCTGTTAAGATTTATGGGAGTTGTAGACCAAAACTTTTTTTGTCTGTCTGCTACAATAAAACTTACAAATGCAGAGGAATATATGGACATCCACCTCAGAGTCTGAGATCATCTGGGGATGTCCTGCTCTTGTTCCCGCCCTCTTCACAAACACAACTGGTGGGGACGACAGACAGGGCCTTCTCGTTGGTGGCCCCCCGTCTGTGGAACACACTCCACAGGGAAATCAGATCGGCTTTCCTTCAGGAAAAAGCTCAAAACATGGTTTTGGGACCAGGCATTTGGGCAGCAGGCTTAACAGTAGTTGCAATGCACAGGCTTTGGGTTAGGTCTCTCAACTGAACTTGGATGCAGTCATATTGTTATTGCTATTAATAATGTTTTAAATGTTTTAATGACTACTTTATAACTTAATGTTTTTATTAATGTTGAATCTGTGTTATATTGTTATGGTGTATGTGTTGGCATCAAATTGCTGCTGATTTTAAGCCGCCCTGAGTCCCCCCTCAGGGGTTGAGAATGATGGAGTACAAATATTTGAAATAAATAATAAATAAATAAATTTAAGTAATACTAATGAACTAAATATTTTTTCCAGGGCACACACTTTGTCTCCAACTGATCACCTGGCCGCATTTTATCTAGCATTGCAGTTTGCTATATCCCGGCAGGTTAGTTTAAAATGATTTTAAAAGCTGAATTGATTACAGCAGTAACAAAAATCGTTAATTGAATAGCTGTTGTTTCCTTCTGTATTCATTTTTGAGTAAAATCTAATGCTAGCGGAGGTCTCTGTGAGTGAGCAAAATTCCCCCACACATTATATTTCTTATTCTTTCTATTCATATCTATATAAATAAAAATGTAATGTTCGTTTGCATGCTACTCAGAACTTCAGTTTGTTATACAGTGTATCACAAATATCTGTTATGTTTAGTTAAAAGAAAATATTTTTAAAGTTCCAGAAACTCAGGGGCTGAAACTTCCAAATTCGTTCCTTGCATTTCATGTATTTAGAATATTCCAAGCGTCTTTGTATTTCTAAAGAAAATTCATTTTAGAAAGCTTCTTTGAAAAAGATGGCAAAAATAGTTCAGCTAATGGGTTGCTGTTTTCCGGGCTGTATGGCCATGTTCCAGAAGCATTCTCTCCTGACATTTCACACATCTATTGCAGGCAACCTCAGAGGTTGTGAGGTCTGTTGGAAACTAGGCAAGTGAGGTTTATATATCTGGAATGTCCAGGGTGGGAGTAAGAACTCTTGTCACTTGAGGCAAGTGTGAATGTTGCAATTGGCCACCTTGATTAGCATTTAATGGCCTCTGATATGGTGGTTGTTAGAGTGGCCCAGCATTTCTGTGTTCTCAAATAATATGCTGTGTCCACAGAACACTCTAACAACTACCATGTCAGACTACACAGAGGAGCTACTGAAATCCACAAGCATGTGTTCAATTTCAACAGAAAGGAAGAAACTATGAAAATGAACAAAACCTGGCTACCAGTACTTTAAAAAACTCTAAAATCAGGACAGTAAATAAAGAGCAACACCCAAAAAGCATGGGAATTCCAGACAATAATCAGTCAAGGCCAGCTAACACCTCCGAACAAAGGATTCCCTGAGGCAGCAACCAGCCAGGCTTTGTAGCTGCAAGGCCATTGAATGCAAATCAAGTTGGCCAGTTGCAACATTCACACTTGCTTCAAGCAAACACGAGTTCTTTCTTCCACCCTGGACATTCTACAGATATATAAACCTCACTTGCCTAATTTCCAACAGGCCTCTCAACCTCAGAGGATGCCTGCCATAGATGTGGGCGAAACGTTAGGAGAGAATGCTTCTGGAACATGGCCATAGAGCCCAGAAAACTCACAGCAACCCAGTCATTCTGGCCATGAAAGCCTTTGACAACACAATTCAGCTAATCTTCATGGTTAATGAGCAAAAAACCTATTGACACCTGACTCTGTTTGGCAATAGGCATCTATGAAAACATGTTTTCCTCAGTTGTTTTAATATAAAATATATACTTCTTTTTTTTTTCATAATCTGCACATATAATATATTTTTGTGTTGTTGTAATAACTCCTTTCAGTTTTCCTTTCAAATAGATACCAGAAGCGTTGGGTTATGTTCGCCAGGCTCTTCAGCTCCAGGGAGACGATGCTAATTCTTTGCATCTCCTTGCCCTCTTGCTGTCAGCTCAAAAACACTACCATGATGCTCTGAATATCATTGACATGGCCTTGAGTGAATACCCAGAAAACTTTATGTAAGTAGTTCTTGCAGTTTCCATACACCTGCATGTTGAGCATAGGGATATGCTTGCTTTTTCACTCCTGTGGAGAGATAGAATAATTTAATGTTTTCTCTCTCCTCTGTGGGGACATCTTCTAAAGGAGTGCCACTTTCCAAGATGTTCTTGTTGAAAGGAGGCAGTTTCCTGCAATGTAATTTTTTTTGCCTATTGATGCATTTGAAGCGTCATTGGTTGATTGACAATTAATCAACAGTGATAGCCAGTTAGTTTGTTATTTTATTGCACTTGCCCATAGGCTGCAGAATTCATCTAGGCTTGATTTCTTTAGGGAAGAGTCACTGGAACCTTAGGGCATTTGTTAGCAGACAAGCTCTGACTTCAGATCCTCTTGAGAGAGAGAAAACTAAATGTAGCTATCTCTGACTGTCTCTACGTCTCTGGCTCAAACTTGACAGCTGCAGTCTCTATTTTCTTCCCCAAAACAGCCACTTAAGTTACATTTTCCTTAGCTGGTCTGTTGGAAAGAAAGTTCAAGTGTGCCTCATTGAGAAGACAAAAAATAAGTCTTAACTATGTATGTATAAGTGCCTGCTTGATGACTTCATAGGGTTTTTTAGCAAGGGATGCTCAGAGGTGGTTTTGACAGTTTCTTCTACTTGAAATATAGACCACAGCACTTGGTATTTGTTGGTGATCTCCCATCCAAGTATTAAACATGACAGACCTAGCTTCCAATATCTGGTGCCTCTTAGGGTTTTTAAAAATAATAATAATAACTCAGGAAAAACTCAGTCGTTATCAGGACCTCAAAATCGAACTGCAAAGGCTCTAGCATAAACCAGTACAGGTGGTCC
This sequence comes from Anolis sagrei ordinatus, assembly GCF_025583915.1. Classification (NCBI taxonomy): domain Eukaryota; kingdom Metazoa; phylum Chordata; class Lepidosauria; order Squamata; family Anolidae; genus Anolis; species Anolis sagrei. Next base: position 30,878,437 of record NW_026844366.1, read on the forward strand.
CAGTGGTCATTGACACACTGGGTGCCATGCCAAAAGATCTCAGCCAGCATTTGGAAACAATAAACATTAACAAAATCATGGTCTGTCAACTGCAAAAAGCCACCTTACTTGGATCTGCACACATTACTCGAAAATACATCACACAACCCTAGATGCTTGGGAAGTGTTTGACTTGTGATTTTGTGATACGAAATTTTGTGATACGAAATCCAGCATATAGATCTCGATTGCTGTGACATACTGTGTTTTTGTGTCAGTGAAATAATAATAATCTCTCCCTCTCTTTTTCAGATTACTGTTTTCTAAAGTCAAGTTGGAATCACTCTGCAGGGGTCCAGATGAGGCACTCCTTACTTGCAAACACATGTTGCAGATCTGGAAATCCTGTTACAATCTCACTAACCCCAGGTAAGACCTTAAAGAGCCATTAGCATTCATTGTAAATCATCTTGTTTCTAAACAGTTCTAAAACATTAAAGGGACTAAGTAAAATGGAGCCCATCACACGCCACAAGTAGACTTGCCCCTGTCATCTGTGATGCTTTGTTAGGAAACTGTTTTGAAAGTGTAAAGAAACGAGGAGACAGGGCGAAATTGCCTTCTGAGCTCAGGAATTGCTTGGAAATATGAGAAAATGATGAAAAAAAGTGGGATGGGATCTGTCAGATTCGCCCACATTATATATGGGGGAATGGGCATCTCTGTGGGCAGTGTCCTACAAAGCAGTGATGCCCAGATAATCTCCCAAAAGCCCAACTGCCTGAACCTTGCACAGTATTTTTTAACTGTGTGTGTGTATGTATGTGTCAGGTGCGATTTGAGAAACTTCTGATGTGAGAGAAGTCACTTCTGATGTGAGAGAATTGGCTGTCTGCAAGGGCATTGCCCAGGGGACGCCCAGATTTTTTACCATCCTTGTGGGAGGTTTCTCTCATATCATTGCGTGGGAAGCTGGAGCTGACAGATGGGAGCTCACCCCACTCTCCAGATTCAAACCATCAACTTTTTGGTCAGCAGTCCTGCCGACACAAAGGTTTAGCCATTGCCCATTAATAGGAAGAGCAGAAGGGTCCATAAGGAGAAATGGGTTTTCCTTAAGAACGATGTCTCCGTTCTCCTCAAGAGTTGGGGTATTGGGAGGGAGAACAGAAGAGCACATGGAGAGAAATAGGGTCTCCCTTCCTACACTTGCTCATATGGCAAATCTGAAAATTGATAATTTTGGGGAAAAGGCAAGAAAAAACACCAGGTGATGGGTACTGGTAAACTATATGATTTGATTTTTAACACAGCAGGACTAAACGCCACAGTAATATGGTGCTTCCTACCCCCACCTCCTGTTTTATGGGATAAGGTCCATAATATTGTTACAATTTCATAACCATTTCAAATAAATAAAATTTACTTTTATTTATTTACTGTATTTGTATACCACCTTTCTCAGCCAGTTGGCGACTTTTCTGTCATGGTTATAATAAATGTGAACGGGACTGGCTTTATTTTTATATTTTCCTTTGAAAAATACCTGAACTGCTTAACTTGCATTATGCTTAACCATAGGAAACAACCAAAGGGCCATTTGTAATTAATACCAAGAGGAAATGGGGGTACAGTTTTCATAGGAAATGAATCTGTATTAGAATAAAGTATTTTTGGTTTGTAGAAGGAATTAATGAAATCAAACCTGCATCCCCCTCCTCCAACAGTCAAACATAATATTGCTTAGAGTTCAGTACAAATAGCGGAGATTCTGATCAGTTTTTCATGAAATTACAGGGGGTGTTTCATCAGATTTGGTTTGGCAAAAAATAGTATTTTAATAGTGGAAAAGCTCATGTGGTTGCTGCATGTTTTAGTCAATAACTTCTTTAGTTCCTAAAGGCTTAATATTAAGTAAATGGAAAGGATTTTGTGTGTGTGTGTCAGGAGTGGCTTGAGAACCTGCAAGTCGCTTCTGGTATGAGAGAATTGGCCATCTGCAGGGACGTTGCTCAGGGTATATCCAGATGTTTTTGATGTTTTACCATCCATGTCCCCGCATGAGGAGCTGGAGCTAACAGAGGGAGCTCATCCATGCTCTCGATGGATTCGATCCTCTGACCTGTTGGTATTCAGTCCTGCTGGCACAAGGGAGCTGCTAATGGAAAGGATACAGCATCATAACAAACAATTTCATAATGGCTATCCATCCCATATGATGCCATCAGAACAAGAAGTTCTCACATGCAGTGTATCCCATTTCTCTTTTCAAGTTCTCTAAGAGCCAGTTTGTCACAGCGCTGATCCTGCTGTGAGATAACAGCCTTCATGTGGTTTTCTCTTGATGCCAATTGTGAACTGACTTCGAGTAAATGCTTGCGCATGTGTCGAACTCAGTGAGAGTACCTTCATTAGCCTTGTAGATGCCAGTCACACTTCGGTTCCTTTAAGTTGACTGGCTGTGAAACAGTCATTAAGTCTGTGATGACTAATAGGCTTTTAAAAGGTCAATTTCAAGATAGAGTATTTTAATATGTCACCTTCTTGCAAATAAGTTATGCCATCTCTTTTCTCTGCTGCTTTCCACAAATAGAGTTGAAACGTCTAATTTGTAAGTTTTGAATCACAAAGTTATAATGAAACAAGCTTACAGATACAACTATATTTTATGGCTTTTGGTTTGTCTCATTAAAGCTTATTGTTTTATAAATACTTGCCCTCCAATTAATAGGATAAAAATCTTGCAGAAGTTACGAAACTGTTATTGATGCACTCCTCACATACAAATAAGTTAGGTCAGAATCAGTAGATCCCTATTACTTTCCTTGGGGAATGATTACACAACCCAACAAAACCATGTTTTTCTTGGTTTCTGAGCCTGTTCCTGGAGTTCTTTGGAATGCTGATTCAGAAAATTGCATTGGACCACATCAGCTCTAGATTCTTATACAGGCTGTCCCCAAGTTACAAACAAGATAGGTTCTATAGGTTTGTTCTTAAGTTGAATTTGTTTGTCTGTCATAACATATATATTTTTAAGTGTAACTCCAGCCACATCTATTGATCAATCTATCTGTTAGGCATGGGCAAACCATGGTTCTAAATGGTTCTAAAGTACTTACAAAACTAGGGGGTGCTGGTGCTTTGCTTCTAAAGTGTTGCTAAAATTCTGATGGTGAAAATTTCAGAATTCTAACAAAACTTTCAAAATTTTGTTATAAATGGCGGTTCCTAATAGGTTCTGTCATAAAAATTGCCAATAACAAAATAATAATGAAATTTTGAAAGTTTTATTAGAGTTCTGAAATTTTCACCACCAGAACTTTAGCAACACTTTAGAAGCAAAGCACCAGCACCCTCTAGTTCTGTAAGCACTTTAGAGCCATTGAGAACCATGGATTTGCTGGGGTGGGAAGGAGAGCCATAGTGCTAATATGTTGTGTCTACCTGATAGATTGCTCACCTGGTTTTTAGGAAATAGTTGAAGGTGCTCAGTTCAGTTTATTATGAGGAAGATTGGGCATTTTTAGCTCTTGGTCTGAAATCAATTGCCTAGGTAATTTAAGACATGTAAATACACTCAGTAAGATTAACCATCTATCAGGTGATAACTTCTGTTCAGTGGAGTGACAAGGGGTTTTTGAAGACAGATACAGCAGTACCCACAAAGAAATATAAACTAAGACGGCACCTATATACAAAACATTCAAAAAGGGCTTGCACTCTCTGTGCAGTACTAAGTGTTGTAAGTTTTAGTGCCATTCATATTGTCTCAGAGATATCCTTTGCCAGTGGGTTGCTGTGAGTTTTCTGGGCTGTATAGCTATGTCCCAGAAGCATTCTCTCCTGATGTTTTGCCCACATCTACGGCAGGCATCGTCAGAGGTTATGAAGTTTGTTTGAAACTAGGTAAGTTTATATATCTGTGGAATGTTCAGGGTCAGAGAAAGAACTCTTGTCTGCTTGAGACAAATGTGAATGCTGTAATTGGCCACCTTGATTAGCATTTAATGACTTTGTAGCTTCAAAGCCTGGCTCATTGCTGCCTGGGGGATCCTTTGTTTGGAGGTATTAGCTGGCCCTGATTGATTCTTGTCTGGAATTCCTATATTTTTGAGTGTTACTCTTTATTTACTGTCCCGAATTTAGAGGGTTTTTTTAATACTGGTAGCCAAATTTTGTTCATTTTCATGGTTTCCTACTTTTTAAAAAAATTCTCTACATGCTTGTGGATTTCCTTTGAGGATGCCTGCCATAGATATGGGCGAAATGTCAGGAGAGAATGCTTCTAGAACATGGCCATACTACCCGGAAAACTCACAGCAGCCCAATGATTCTGGCCATGCAAACCTCCAACAACACACTATACATTAACTGTTCAGCACATTTTGTCTAGCTCCTCAGCAAAAGTCCGTCTGATATGGGAGACCCCACCAGGAGTACTCCTACCATCAACTAGGGACTTGCTTCACAGGAGCATTCAATTTTACCAGCTTGGGAAAATATTGCCATGGTGAGGCTTCCTGCATATACCATTTCAGCTATTTTGAAATACTCAGAAAATCAGCCTGAAAATATTTTAGACTCCGTAAAATCAATGGGATGTTTTCTCTGTGCCCTGTGTATATGTATATTGAGAACTGTAACATGCGCTAAACATCACAATTTTCTGTTCAAGTCTTTACATGATTAATATCTTGCATTGTTTCCTATAGTGATTCTGGACGGGGCAGCAGTTTGTTAGACAGGGCCATTGCTGACAGACGACAGCTTAATACAATTACTTTGCCAGACTTCAGTGACCCTGAAACAGGTGAGAATTCATGTCTAAAACAATAAAGTGTCAGAGATCATCTGTACTATCTGATAAATGCAATCATGTAGATCAATCAAATATCTGACTTAGTTTCTTTGTAATTATTTCTGGGTTTTAATACTCTCTTACAAGATGCAGCCTCATGCAGAGTATGCTGTTGTATACTCGCTAGTCCAGTCCACAAATGTGATAATAAAGTTCCTCTGTCTCTTTTATTTAACCTGCCTGTCTATAAAACATTTCTAGATTGTTCATTTTCTTTGGGAAACTAGAGAGAGCTGTTTTACCTGGCAAGAGGGATTTGGGAGAATGAGAACCTGAAGCTGGATTTTAAAATCTTGTCTTAGCATACCCAAAAAAAGTGCTGGAGGGGAAGAGGCAAAGGGTGACGTGAGCCTTGCTCACTCTTCCTTGACGGATTGGGCATATCCAGTGTTTATGTTCAAGATGAAGAGTATTACTCCCCTGAAGGAACACAAATCTGTGTTAATTCATAGAGGTGCTTTGCACCTCCTTTAAAATTCCCATTTTCCTAACCTAAACCTTTTTCCAGCACATTGAAAAGGGAGGGCCCTTCCACACAGCCCTATATCCAGAATATCAAGGCAGGAAATCCCACATTATCTGAGTGTGGAGTCAGATAATCCAGTTCAAAGCAGATATTATGGCATTTTCTGCCTTGATATTCTGGGATATAGGGCTGGGTGGAAGGGCCCTGAATGTAGGAAACTCAGAGCCCTTCCACACAGCCCTATATCCTAGAATATCAAGGCAGGAAATCCCACATTATCTGAGTGTGGACTCAGATAACCCAGTTCAAAGCAGATATTGTGTCATTTTCTGCTTTGATATTCTGGGATATAGGGCTGGGTGGAAGGGCCCGGTGATGGCACTTACCTTCCTTGATCTCCCTTTCTGCAAACACTTTCTCTTTGATTTCTTGGAAATCCTACACATTTTTTATACAATACACTACACTTATTTACAGATTCCATATCCAGAGGTTCACTTACTCCCTTTCAAAAAAAAAAAATCCTCCCTGAAGTATTTGTGGGTCTCTCTTAGGGCCCATCCACACAGCCCTATATCCCAAAATATCAAGGCAGAAAATCCCACATTTTCTGCTTTGAACTGGATTATCTGAGTCCAGACTCAGATAATGTGGGTTTTTCTGCTTTAATACTCTGGAATATAGGGCTGTGTGGAAGGGCCCCCAGAATATCAAGGCAGAATAATTGCCTTGATATTCTGCTTTTTAACTAGGTTATCTGAGTCCACACTGCCATATATTCCAGTTCAAAGCAGAAAATGTGGGATTTTATTTAGCAGTGTGGAAGGGGCCAAGACCTCTATAGTATGCTTCCAGCCCAAGTATAACCAAAATATAAATTTCACAGTTTCAGGTTTTCTATGTGGTCTTAGAAGCTATCGCTCCATGGATATGGAAATTATAATGTGGTTGGTTCCCCCAAAACATCCCAAGAAATTCTTGCCTCAATAAAGCCACCATCCAGTTGCCTTGATTGATTTTCATTCAGCATCTGGCTTAGATCTAAGGCACAAACAGCTTGTACACAATAATGCAAATAATGATGCTGAAGAATAAAAAAAACCCTTAAGATCTAAATGCATTACTCATCTTTGAATGCCTGTTGAATGTTTGGAGCATTGTTCAGCAGGCTAAGAACAACAGGCCTAAAAGTGATGAGCAACTGATGGAGCCTGCTTTAGGATCCCGGGTTTTTTTTTTAAAAAAAAAAATCTTGTATTAAATTGTGAACTGCAAACATTCATATAGGCAGTTGGTTCAAAGGTACTTTTGTGAAGTACACACCAAAAATATATAGGGGAACAGATGTTTGAAATTCATGTATATTATACATTAAACTGAAAATACTTTTAAGTTCATGGAAACTCACATTAATCACCCACAAGTGCTTCTCTATGCCCTAAGGAGCTTGCTGTGTTGTGACTTAGAAAAGAATATACAATAACATCATTTCTGTATTTTTTGCAGAGTTAAGATTGTAGCCCTAAACACACAGCAAATTCTACAGAAAGAGTAGGTTTTTCTTTTAAATGTAATTGTACAAGTATCGCATTGTCAGAAACATAAGCACTCTTATTCATAATAATTCTGTAACTGTTTTATGAATAATATCTGTTTTTAATTCTTTTTACTAATTGAATGCATACTTCCCTTGAGATGCTTTCTCATAATATAATGAGAACGCTTTTGACGTTAAACAATTTTACAGTATCAGAGAAAGTCAACAGGTCTTTGGGCACAAGGCAAAAGGAACAAATATTACATTTAATGCACAAATCTAATATTTCTGTGTTGAATATAAACATTAAATTTAAAATTCAAACATACATTCTTAAGATGCTAACTATTATTTTGTTTTGCTTTGCTTCATTTTTTAAACACTTCTGTGGTGTCAGTATATGCTACCATATCTAATGTCAGATTCATATTTTACATGGTTACATAAACAAGTTCTTATTTGGGCAAAATCCAGTACTAGTTTTGTACTGAATTTCATGGTCCACCTTCTGGACCATGACATTGTCTTTAGGACAAGTGAAGAATTTGTTGGACCTGATATTCTTGGCAGAGTGTGTCTTCCAACAAATATCAGAATAGTTAAAATCTCCCAATTGCTATTACATGTTTCCTTTCTGAATGTGGTCATCTGTTCTAGGAAGGCATCATCCAGATTCTCAGTCTGGCTTGGAAGTGTGTAATAGATCCCCACAATTACACCCCTGTTGTTTCTTTCCCTCCTTAATTTTCCCCAAATACTTTCAACCTGCCTTCCAGGAATTACGTCATGGACCTTCTCACAGGTGTAAACATCCTTAATATGCAGTGCTACTACTTCTCCTATTTCCAACTCACTCCCACTAATTAAAGTGTAATGTGTAGTGGAGGCTCCTTCTTTGGAGGCTTTTAAACAGAGGCTGGATGGCCATCTGTTGGGAGTGCTTTGAATGTTATTTTCCTGCTTCTTAGCAGGGAGTTGAACTGGATGGCCCACGAGGTCTCTTCCAACTCTATGATTCTGTGATTCTATTAAAAGAGTTTAGTATTTTCCTTCCCATCCCTTCTCATCCCTTTCCAGCCTGGACAACATGTTGAAACAATCTGATCTTATTTGGAAGAAATGTTTAACTTGTGTGCCTTCAAGTCATGTCCTACTTATATTTATGCTATGATGGACCTATTGCAGGGTTTCGTTGGCAGGATTTATTTAGATTTGTTCGTCTGAGATGGAAATAATATGACTTGCCCAAGGCCACTCAGTGGTTTTCATGGCCAAGTGGGATTTAAACCCTGGTCTGCAGGATTGCAATCTAGTGCTCAAACCACTACACCATGCTTGTTCTGACTGTTGAGTTTTCCCCAGTTACTTACAAAAGAAAGGGTTTGTCACACCTGCAGCAAATTAAAATCCAAGTGCCTCTCCTTATATTGAATCAAGCCACGTTCTGCAGAAGAGCTTTGTATATCCTATCTTTTTGGGGGTAAAGATACAGTCTTGGATACTCTAATAGGATTTAACAGTGATGGTGCTAAAACTATAAGAAGGGTGTCTGTCTCAACAATTTTGGTCAGCAGTGTAATATTATAGCAGACCACTAGGAGAGACATAGTCATTTTATTTGGGTTAACATCTAGGTGGTAAATTGCACTTCCTCAGAGGCTTCTGGGAAAGTTATTGTTCCTCTTTAAACTTAAAATCGGGTTCTGATGATCCTAGATGAGGAGGTTGTGACCCATGAGTCAAACTCTCTCCACCCTTCATCAAAGCAAAGACTTGGTTATAGGCCAGATTCCAAATAGTGATGGGCTCAATCCTGAAGTTGTGTGTCTCTTCCAGAGGTATTTTGAATTGGTATGGGTTGTTCTTATATTGAATAAGGACTCCAGCAAGGATGAGATTAGTGTCAAAACAGGCCTTCTTAGGTCCCAGACCCATCAGTCTGTTTCAGGGTGGACCAAAGATTAAGAAGACCGTCCTGTCTTCAGAACATTAGAATTTCTCGTAAGAAAAAACAATAGCTATTGGGGTAGTAAGGTTCATAAATAGACCATCTGAGACATATCAGTTCCCAATTGTTGTGCAGAATTCTGTGTTGTGATAGTGGTGATTACTTCACACACACGTAACTACTACAATATAGCATTTGCAGCATGTCAGCCAGCAAAGGTGTTTTCAGCAGCACCTGATTTACTGATTGAAGCTGTCTTCACCCACTCTTAATCTGCCAGCTGTGACAGATTTCCCACTTTCTTTTCAGGCAGAATGGCTTATATGGGGTAGGAATGAGAGATGTTCTCATTATAGACTTTAAATAACAGGAAGAACCTGGAGTTGTTTTTGAACTAACATTGACTGCCGATTGTAAACCACCTCGAGTCGCCTTCGGGCTGAGAGGTGTGATATATAAATTTGGCAAATAAATAAATAAGTAATAAACATTTATGTTTAGCATATTTTTTTTAAAAAAGACAATTCTTCTACAATCCTGGTCATAAAAATGGGACTAACCTCTCCCCAAAACATACATGTACTCTAAATATACACGAGTCGTTTTTGACGTTGTCCAACAGTGTTAAAGTAATGCGTGAGCATCCATTATTTGAGCTGGACCTTACAACATCAATCAAGGTGCTTTTTAGGCTAAGTGACAGCAGTATTTTTGTGCAAGGTGGTGAAGCTGATCTTGTGAACCAGTCACCCAAAGAGCTACTGAACACTTATCACTGACAGAACACTTTTATTTACTTACGGTACTTACGGTACTTCATTTTTGCCCAATAAAGGGACTCAAGGTGGCACTTAGCAGTTATAGGGACTACGGTTTTTAGAAACTAGTTTCTGTCATATTTATTTCTATCACACACACAGTTGTGTGCCTTACATAAGAAGCATTTCTTGGTCATACCTTCTGTGAACTCACAAGTATAGTTGTTCTGCACCTGCAAAGACTGATAAAAACTTCTCCAGCTAAGGATAGCATTTTCTGTGGGAACCCTGATCATCCGGTGCTCATGCCTCCTGAGATTCAACTTGGTTCCCTTTTATTCATAGCAAAAACAGCTTATTAGGAACTTCCAATATCATGCTTTTTAGTTGGTTTTTGTACTTCATTGCATTCATTTTCTTCATCTCATAATAATTGTTTTCCACCATGGAGCCTGGGGGCTCACTGTCTCCAGAGAATACTGTAAGAAGTATATCACCTGCAGAGTAAAATCCTAGTCTCTGATAATCTTCACCAACCAGGCACTTAGGTAAAGTGTGGCTCATCTGAAGGCGTATCCTTTAGAAAATGTTGTACTTTAGAGGACATTGTAAGAATGTTTGTCTTCACAAAGAAGTTGTGTTTGAAGTAGAATATTTTATTCTAAACACGTGACAGCTGGTATCTTCCATGTTAGTGGAACATTAAAATCACTCCTAATTCCAGTCAGGACTTTAAAGAAGTAATATAGTGTGTTGAACCTTCAATCATTCCTTGGAAATTCAGATGAAAGCTTAGAATGGATTCATCACCCCACTGAAGTGGATGCCATCAGCCATTACTGTTCCAGGTCCCCTCCATCTACCATACATGAGTTCTGCTGCTGTAACTACCATACTCCTAGAAGCCAGCATAGTAACATCCGTGTTGGAGTTCTGAAACCCAGTGAGATACTAGGGATCAGATTGTGATATAGATAAAGAAAAAGAGAAAGAGAATAAGAAAGAAAACAGTGAGCAAAGGACAGGCATAAGAGGCCCTTCACATTACATTCCTTGCACTATGGATAAAGCAGTGGTTATGAATTGTAAAATTGCATCTTGTCTTCAACCAAGCTGTTAGAACTGTTTCTGGTATCAGTTTTCATTAGTCAGGTCCTTCTCAATATCACAGTTCCTGTACTGCCTCCTCTGTAGATCATCTGCTCAACTTCTGCAGAGATAATAGTCTGGAGGAACAGTTGCTTTTTTACTATGCCCTTGAAGATTTTGGCATCATACTCATAGAATGGGATCTTACATTCAATGTCCCCTTGTAGAAACCATCTTTCTCATTGGACCCCTGCTTACAAATTTCCTAAGCCATTGAAAACTTAGTATCACTTCAACATGATGCTAAAGAATGATCCTCTTGCCTGTCTCAAAATGAATAATCATTTATTTATTTATTTATTTACAGTATTTATGTTCCGCCCTTCTCACCCCGCAGGGAACTCAGGGCGGACTACAATGCACTTATACATGGCAAACGTTCAATGTCATTTAGACATACAACATATATAGACAGGCACAGAGTCAATTTAATATTCCAGCTTTTCCGGGTTCATGAGGGTATGCTCGATTCCGGCCACAGGAGGACCTGCCACTTCACCGTCCACTTGTGACACCGATTCCTTTTGATGGAGTGCTTCCTCATTCTTCTGCATGCTGCTGGAAGGTTTTATGTCATTGTAAATTAGTTAAATTAGTCTCCCCGCATAAAGCGGTACCTAAATATCCTACTTGACAGATGCAACTGTCTTTAGGGCTGCATAGGTCAACAACAGCAAGCTAGACTATTAATGGCCAGAAGCTCACTCCGACCCGGGTTGGCTTTGAACTCATGATCTGGTCAGTAGTGATTTAATGCAGCTGACGTCTAACTAGCTGTGCCACAGCCCGGTCCTTTAATCATATTTAATAATATTTAATATTTCCCGGAGTGTCTGCACAGAGGAATGCTTACCCATTGCATTTTGATCGGGTGAATCTGCCCTCAGCACCAATTGCTGAATTATGTTGGAAGTCTTACTTGGTACCATATTGGAAGTCTGACTTGGTACCCACCGCTGCCTTCTGATCCTTGGACTTAATGTTATCGTAAAAATGAGACTCCATTTCCTTCTAATCCAGCCTTTCTTCTTTACCATTCCATGAGCCTTAATAATCTCCCATGCAGGCACATCAGCAGACTTAATATGGCTATTCAGCCTCTTGTGCATATAACCATACATACATTCTCCCCCTAAGATATCACTCCCTGCCATTCAGCAAGTACCATCTGCTCGGCGTATCTCTTATAATTTAAGTCTCAGTCTTAAATTAGCTACCACAAGAACTGGCACGAACAACTCAAAGAGCTGCAGTAGTGGATCTGGCACAACTACCAACATTGCTGACCTGGTCTGCATAAGCTAGCCCATTCTTTCCCTTTTCAGCATTATCTGCAAGCCCTTTTATGCAGGTCACACCAGAGTTTATGAATCTACATGCAACATACATTGTGTTATCTCAAGCTAAATCTTCAGATAATTCTAACACAGAGAATAGGGATTATTTTATAAGTCCTCAGCTTCAGACCTCAGTATTTAACTTAAATTAGACTTAAATCAGAATATTCTGTTCTGTATGAAGGATATTCACCCCGTCCTGACTTAGTCATGTAGCAAAACAACTGGAGTTAAGGATAATACTTTTGGATTCTCCATGAGAGATCCTGTCCTTAAAGAGTTTTAGTCCCAACTCATCATACTGGTTTCCCTTTCTATGCTCCCCCTATGTCATCCATCAGCTACAGGAAATACTGTTCTCCATTCTGCTAACTTCAAGGAGGATAGAAATTTTTTGTTGGGTTCAAAGTGAGGATTTTTTTTTTAAGCACCGTTCTGGATAAGCCTCTTGAAAATCTGTTTTGGATTGTGTTAATCTTTGAGACCAAAACCCACAGGCTCTCTGGCAACTAACACTGTTTGTCATCTAGAGGACCTGAAGGCCAGAACTGTTGCAAGGGTGATAACAGTATGTCATCACATATGTCTTCGCTCCTCTGCCTTAGGTCCTGAAGGCTGGATGAAGGTTGAGAATATGCCCTTAAGTCTGCTTAACATTAAGACTGATGGACCCTGACCAAAAAATGGAGGCGACAGTGTATAAGATGGGAGCCATGGTCATGAATAACTTTTCTTCGTGATCCTGACAGTTTTGATAACACCAGTCTTCCTTCTGTCTATGTCATTCATCTTCAGCAAGTCATGTTCATCATCGTGGACATTTTCTTCTATGCAATCTCAAGGAAGAAACAGAGCGATTTGTCAAGATACCAATTTTGATAGAATAGAGCCTCACCTTGGAAATTCCTTGCTTCTGAGACACTACTCCCTTTGATGTTAGGTTTTCTCACTTCCTTACCATTTGGAAGGTGATCACCACAGACAAATGGGTTCTCTACCTCTGTCTTATCAGTATCTGCATGTGACCACTCTCTTAACCAATGAGATAACAATTTGAACTGTTAGCAGTGTGTGACCTCCTATCAGTAAAATGTTTTCCTTCTGATAATGACATCTGCCAAGAGAGCTGGTCAACTCTTCACATGACCTTCCTCATCTATAGTCCCATCCTGACAAGATTGTACTTTAACTAGATGTCACCTTTCTACTAAAGATGGTACCTCATTTCCATATTTCACTGATATTGTGCCTCCTGCTTCCTCGTCTGCAGTTCTGGAAACAGTTGGACTAGTTCAATGCTTAGAGGGCTCTAATATTTCAAGTTGACAGTACCAGTTCCTCTTGGTCTTCTCCCAGAATGTTGAAACAACTCTTGGCTAATTTAATAAAGGGGACTATATCCAGAATTCCACCTAGGCATGCACACTAGGTGGACAGAGTTTCTGCCAAAAACACTACAATTCAGTAGCTCTAGAAAAATTCAGTTAACTCTTGCAGGTGCAGAATAAGCTGTGTGTGACTTCACAGATCACTGCCCAAAGAACCATAGTTGTAGGTAAACCACGTGACTTGACCAAACTGAAAATATTATATGTCCATGCCCCTAAGATCTCAGTAAACACTTTAATATATTTTATTTCATATTAGAAAACTGGCAGGAAGACAACTGTGGGGAAACTGTCGCACTCTTATTTAGTGATGGTTAAATGGGCTATACATTATTCTTTTCTTTTTCTGACATCCATTAACCCATTCAAATCCTATTTCTGTCATTTCTCTTTATAATTTTTCTCTTTCACTTTCTAGCTTCTGATTCTTCCACATCTTCATCTCTCTCAAGAACCGAATCTCCTCTCCACCTGTTTATGTCTTCTCAGTCTCCTCACCCTCCTCATCCCAAAACTGATACCTTTGTGTGGCCCTATGCAACCAATCCCAACTGTGACCACGTTCCTGGGCCCTACGAACCTTCACCCTGTAAACCGATTTCCTCTTTCTGATAGGCATTGCTAGTTTTTGCTTTGCTTGTGCTTCTGATAATCTCCATAACTGCTAAGCACCAATTCCATTCATACGTTGTTGAACTTGAAGGTGTTTGGTAATGAGTGCGCTTATATCTGTTAGGATATATTTTGTTTCTATTCAATAAGTAATGAAGGAATATGGGAATGCCAAAGATTTAGGCTGAAATATCTGTTCCTGTAAGTCAGCATGAATAGTTTTAAGCAGCTAACTTCCCAGTTTCACCAACAGTGGAGAAGGACTCAGAAGAGGTCCACCAGGGGGCTCTGTTGCTTCCCTGACGGAATAGAGCCAATGGTGCTGGCAGAAGACTCGACTGCAGCATTGTGTTGGGTCATTGGCACCTGTTAGCTCATCAGTGCCAGAAGTCTGTTGAACTTGCATTGGTTCCCAGTGATAATTCCATTAAAAAAACAAAAACAAACCAACCAGAAACAGTAATGTGTCCAGCATTGGATGTCTGGCACCTAATCCTAAGTAGTAAAACTGTTCTCCATCTCATCAAGGATGTCTTTATATGTATGCATGCAGTCTTTTAGGTGTGTATCATAAACTTGAAATATAAATGTGATGAAAATATTGTACTGTATAAAGGACTTACTAGGACTAGACATGGAAATGCACCAGGATAAGAAAAATTATGGTGTCTTGGCTGCCAGCTTGAAATCTGTGTAGTTGCAGGAGAAGGTACCATTGAGTTCCCTTTTAAACTTTCCTTTCAAACCTTAGGATTCAGAGGAAGAATGTAGTCCCTTTTCGAGTAATAAATAATGTTTCTGTATTTATATGTATCTGCCAGTATATAAGATATAAGTAAGATGGGAAATGCACTCAGGAAGCAGAAGGTTGATATAGTAAGCAAGTAAGACTTCCATCATGATGCGCCAAAATTGTCACTTTGACCAATTTGTCAACTGATTAAAAGAGAAAAACAGTATTGATTAATATTATCTTTATTCAGTTTGTGACTAGGAAGTGGATTGTCTCCTGATATTCATGAGAAAAGAACATAATTGCTTGCACAACCTTTCTTTTAGTTGAATCTTTATGAGTAAGGAAGGGAAGACCTTTTCCTTCCCACGCAGTTAACTAATTCTGAAATATGAGGACCTTTTGAAACGAGAATTAAATATAATTGGCAATAATTTTATTTTCTAGATATTTGTTTCAAGACAGAAATGATTTTATTCTTTTGCGGTTCCCACCCCCCTTGTATAAATGTATTAGATCTGTTAATTTGAGCAGAGTTGAGTGATTAAATCCTTGTCTCTGGCACCAAATTAGATGACAGGTGCTAGAAAATCAGTAGCAAAGGAGTGCAAATTAATCAGGTCACAAGGTAGTTGGATCCTATTTCAGTTACTCAAAGAATAGTGTTTATGCTTTCATTGTAAGGCTCTTTGTGTTCCTGCTTGTTTGTTTAAGACTGTCTGTGGTCCTGGGTTTTCACTGTGACAGATTAAGAATATTGGGCAAGTAAGAACTGCCTATTAGAAAGAAGGAAGCAAAGTTGAGTTGATAAAATTCTGGACTGTGTCATTGCATATTGCAGATTATGTAGTATATCTGAAATAATATTCCAGATCTGTCTTTCTGTGCTAGTTTCTTATGTGCAGTGACTTGTTTTACATGGAGAAGCGTTCAAAAAGAAGACCTCTGAACAATATTTATATTAATGCATGGTTATTATTATTATTTTCTGATGATCAGTGTGAGAATCAGCGTTGCAGGAGAAGAGAAGCATATGTCCGCAGAATCAAAGTGGAACCATTAATGAAAATCTAGGAGTTGGCTTGAGCTCTCAGAGGTTTAAGAAATTGGGGGCTGGCTCTTACTTTGAATAATAGTAAAGGTAAAGGTTTCCCTTTGACATTAAGTCTAGTCATGTCCGACTCTGGGAGTTGGTGCTCATCTCCATTTCTAAGCCAAAGAGCCGATGTTGTCCGTAGACGCCTCCAAGGTCATGTGGCTGGCATGACTACATGGAGTGCCATTACTTTCCCACTAAAGTGGTACCTATTGATCTACTCACATTTGCATGTTTTCGAACTGCTAGGTTGGCAGAAGCTGGGGCTAACAGCGGGAGCTCACCTCACTCCCCGGATTCAAACCACCAACTTTTTGATGAGCAAATTCAGCAGCTCAGCGGTTTTACCCGCTGCACCACCGGGGGGGGGCTCCCCACTTTGAATAATAGTACTAGCAAAATGGGGCGACCACCTCATGTAAATTTATGCTAGTGACCTTCCCCCTCACAATTTTTTTTTGACAATTCCTTTATTCCACAATTTGTGCCCTATTGACAGCAGTTCTTTCTGTTTTTGACTCATTGGCTCACCTTGGTGTTTTTTCTGAGCAAATCGTGGTGTTGAAATAAGCTACAACAGACACTGTTCTATGCCCCCCCCCCCCCCCCCGGGCATCAAAATAACTTGAGTTGCCCTGTCGATAAAAGCTAATTGTTGGTGAACATTAGTTGACAATTCCCTGTTGAGTCCCCGTAGTGTAAAGCGTGCCACTATAATGTAAAATTGCTTGGTTTTAATGAAGCTATGACTCAGAGTTCCATAGGGACACATGAAAAACAGTGAAAAGTTGCAAAAATGGAAACAAAGAGGTAGGCTGCAAATTTTCAGGCTTCAATGAAAACTGCAATATTTATGTGGGATTTTTTTTAAAAAAAACCGTATGTGATGATTTTGCAGGAACCTCATTTTACTCTTATTTGACCTAAAAGTTGGTTCTCTTGTAGTTTGTAACAGAATAAAGTTGTTTTTTTTCCTCCCTGTGAGTTCATATCAGTAGAAATGGTCCAAACAGTGTCAGTGTGTGTGCTTTGTGACCTGATTGATATTTAACAAACTCTAAATTCTTATTGAAAATGTGTGATTTGATTTCTGTTTGAACAACTGATTGTCTGTAAAAAGCAAGTAGACTTGCTTACAGTTTGAAGGTTATCAGAAGTATATTTGCTTTCTGTGTAATTCTCTTTTAAAGCTATTATTCTTTGTGATTTTAATTTGTGGTTTGATCTGTTATTTAAAGGCAACCCTCCAGATGCTTACTTTCATGGTTTTTTCTCCCTTTTTTCAGTTTGTAAGTAGTATTTACTATACAGGTCTATTCCTAAATTTCTAAAGATGTAGTAATAACACCCTCCCTTCACCACAGAATGTTAATGTTGTCCATTCGTCATGGAGGTTTGACAGCGTGCAAAGCAAGGCTGCTGCGCTTTCCCCATTCAAGGCACCCTGAGGCTGTAATCCTGTGAGATCTAAATGCACTCAACTCGCACTTGGATTCAGTTATGAAAGAGGCAGTATTAATTTCTGGAGGGCTGCAAATTTGGAAGCAAGCAAGAGCTAGTATTAAACATTTGTCAGTGGATTTTTTTCATCTACCAAGTCCATTCATCATATAATCAATTCCTCCCACTTAGCTGGCTTTTTTATTTTTGTTTTTAGTCTTTTGGCTAAATTCTTAAGAAAATGATGGTATTATTATTATTATTATTATTATTATTATTATTATTATTATTATTTGCCAATCATCTGCATGGTTTATCTGCCATTCAGTATTCAGTAATTGATTTTGGCCTATTAGTGATGATGTTTTTATAATTACCTGAAATGGAATGCTAGCACTCCATACACCACCAGTCTTACCTAAAAAAAGAGGTTTGCATTGTTACAATTCAGAAAGTCAAATACTTGACTTTTTAAACTGAAATAAACCATTTCCTAAATTGTAGAGAAACTTTTTATAATATTGAAGATGAGGAATCTGAGTTTCAATTGCTAAGTAAGCCTCCTGTGGTTTTTATGATAGCCATGCCTCTTTTATTTAGTCCTGCAGAAGGTACTGTCTCTTCACCCCGGAGAGTGTTTTGCTTGCATGTGCTTACAGATCTCTGCATGTACCACATGTTGGTATTTTATATGTGTTGATGCCTGCTACTTTTTGTTTTTATTTTAACATGTGGAATCTGATGTGTGTTTTCATCTTGCATGGTTTTGCACAGTTCCGTTTAATTCCTTTCCTTTCCTTTGATTGACATTATTCTCATGTAATTTTGACTTAAAAACAATGTTCTGTTTTGCAGCAAGTAGAGGATGAGCCCCAAAATATTTCTATAATATTAAGTATTGATCATTTCACCGTTCATTAGGCATCTCTAAAGAGAAACACACCTGGGAAAGTTATGACATGCTTATCCTATCAAGACATGATTATTTGTCATAAAGCATCAAGTAGAAAAACAAGACAAAATTGAGGTTGTTGCCCTTTCAGTCTTTTGCTGAAATCAGCCATTTTATCAGCTGCTCATAAATTAAAATTGCTCCCATAGCAAATACGTGCAGAAATGCTGACAAATTCATTAATCACCTTGTCACAATGACAGCCTTCCTTTGTTGGTTCTTCAAATTGTGGCGGATGCCTCTTGTTGAATTAAAGGATTATAAAATTAAGCCATTCAAACAATGCATAGCTTCATCTTAGTGAATGAAATGTCAGTGCAGTGACTTTTGTTAAATTTAATAATAATTCCTGGAACAGGTACAGATGAAGTGTGAGAGAATGCCTCTACATCTACAGCAATAGCTATGAAGTATAATAAAAAGTGAGACAGCAAATGTAGCCCAGGCAATAGCTGGTTATCTTTTTTTCTTAATGCTTTCAGGAAGTGTTTTTTATCTCTATTCTAATACACAGTCAATCCCTAAGATATAGTTTGTAGTAGAAAAATCTCCAGTTGGAATAGGATTATAGAAACATAAACAAGAATCACTCATCTGTAGATCACACAACCAAGTTGCCTTTGAGGTTAGGCAAAGGTCCAGAAATTTCTGCTTTTTCCCTACTGACTTCTACATATTTCTCATTTTCTCTGAGGGTGGTAAATGTGCGTTGGGGATGTCATCTCAGCCTGCAAGTGGGAGATTACTGAGTTGAATGCTGTGTGGGATAGGTAGTGCCTTCTGCATACAAAACTAGAATTTGAGGAGGAATTAGCTTCTTTTAATAAATGTATTTGTTATGCAGTTACACTTAATCATCGGGAAGACAAAAAGCCACCTGATCATTGCAAGGTCTGTCTAGGTCAATATTATCTATTGTGATTGGCACAGCTCTCCAAGGATTTAGATGGAAGTCATTTGAGTCTGCATCTGCGGACTGGGCTGATTGAAGGCCAAGATAAATTTACCTCTTTGGGGCAGAGAAGTCGTAGTTATAATCTTATGTGCCTACACATTTTGTGTCAAATGCATTAAATACCAAAGGTGGTTTATTCCTTACGGCAAAGTGATCTGTTTTGGACTACAGCTTCCACAAGCCCCACTTCACGTGGCCAGTAGTTACCAATTCAGTTCTAAACACTTGGAGGACACAAGTTTCCCTACCCATGATTTATGAAATAGGACTTGAAAAGCTACATGGAATAAGAATGTGTCATATTACTTAGTAAGATTGAATAACACACGTTTTGCTAATATATTAATATTTAACTTTAAATTAATATGAAAAAAATAGACAGCGATCAATAGAAAGAGAATACTTCATGTGGGTTGCCTGCAAAACAAAGAAGTGCGCAGCCCTAAAGCTGCTTGCTGATTTTGCTGAGAAGAAACTGAGACTAAGGGACATTTCACTTCATTAGAAATGAGGTGTTCTTAGCTTTCTGAAGAATATATGAGTATATGCACACATGTTGGCTGCAGTTCTCATTTTTGTTTAGATATCGTAAACACTAGCCAAAAAAAAGGTTGTGAAGTTGCCCATAAACATATCATAGAACCTCTCCTTCTTAGGTTTACTGATTTTCAGGATTTAACACCGTTGGTCTCCAATTGTAAGGAACCATAACATGGTTGTGATATTAAATGCTGGCAATAAGATTGTTTCCCTTCTTCAAGATGACAAGGATAGGATATACATTTTTTTTCACATCAGGAGCAACTTGAGAAAGTTGTTTCTGGTGTGAGAGTTGGCTGTCTGCAAGGACGTTGCCCAGGGGATGCTCGAATGTTTTGCCATCCTGTGGGAGGCTTCTCTCATGTCCCTGTATGAGAAGCTGGAGCTGACAAATGGGAGGTCATCCCGCTCCCCGGATTCGAACCGCCGACCTTCAGGTTGGCAGTTCAGTCGGCACAAGGGTTTAACCCATTGCACCACCAAGGGCTCCTAGGATATACATTGGGACGAGAAATATGCATTACCTGAAGTACATATTCAGTCTTCAACTACTCCCTTTCTAATATTAAATATTTCAGTGACCACACATTTTGTGGATTGGAGGAGGATCCAGGGCTATCCTTTTCTATTTAAGAAAAGTCCTGAATATTCAACTTAGGATCTTTGGTCTGCCCTTTACAAGTCTCAGGGTTATGAGTCCAGATGCACTTGAATATGCCTACCTGTCTTCATTTTTTCATGCATAGCAATTTGGGCCCTTTTAATATATTCTTCCTCCCACAAAGAGACTAGTACTAAAATGACTTTTGTGTGTCATAATAGATCGACTTCAGTAGACATACTGTCTATTAGGAAAATATTCTTAAAATGTGCAGAAACCAAGGCCACATGCTATGCCAATGTAAATTCCTTATTTTAAACAGTTGGGAGTATGTGAAAAGTTTGTGCTTCCCCCCCCCCCCAAAAAAAATCTCCAGTGATACACATAATCTCAGCATCCTCTCTTTCTGTCTGCAACTGCAATTAAGTTTTGTTTCAGCACCATCAGGAAATTTGGTTAAGATGACTAGCTTTAAATTTGATTCTGGCATAAGAAAAAGAAGAATAGCGTAAGAATGTATGCTCTCTCACAGTGGTCCCTCTTAAAATGTTTATGTGAACACAGATGAGGATATATATAAAATACTTGGGTATGTTACCTCAATGCGTGAAGAGAAAGAGCTCCCTTTGGTATGGCAAAATCGCCAGTTTCAACTTTTCCTACTGCAATCACCCGCCTTATTCCATTCTGTTTTAGATTTTCTAGCTTCTAGAAAATTTTAATTATTTATTTACCATACTTATACCATGCCCTTCTCATACCGAAGGGCATACCATGCCCTTCTCATAACAAAATAAACATATACACTAAAACCAAAAGCTAAAAACATCTTGAATATTCAAGCCAATTATTAAAACCATGCAATCCAATACTGAGGCCGTTCCAGTTGTCATTTCCCTATTCTGTGTTCACTAAAAGATTACTATCTGAAAGCTTGGTCCCACATCCATGTTTTTTTCTGAAGTTCAGTGGAGAGGGGGCTGATCTGATTTCACTAGGGAGGGAGTTCTAAGTCCAAGGGGCCACCACTGAGAAGACAATGGTCTCTTGTCCCCACCAACCACACATACGAAGGAGTTGGGACCGAGAGCAGGGCCTCCCCAGAAGATCTTAATCTCCTATATGGTTCATAGAGGGAGATTCGTTTGGACAGGTATGCTGGGCCAGAACCGTTTAGGACTAAAGCCAGCACTTTGAATTGTGCTCAGTAGCAGACTGACAGCCAGTGGAGCTGGCGTAATGGGGGGTTGTATGCTCCCTGCACGTTGCTCCAATGAGCAATGGCTGCTGCCCGTTGGACTACTTGAAGCTTCCGAACAGTCTTCAAAGGCAACCCCATGTAGAGTGTGTTGCAGTAATCTAATCAGTAATCTAATGGCACAAAAGGTCTGCACCAAGAAGCAGAATAGGAAAGCTCTGCCAAACAAATGGATGATGATCCAATCCTGTAAGAATATATGTATTAAAATACTTGCTAAATAGTAGCTCCATAATACCCAGATTGTAAATACACTTATTAAACTAATATGTAAAAACAATATAAGAGTGTGAAAAGAAACTCAGTTTCTCCGTGAACTGTGAGGATTGCGTAAAGGTGAAAATGCCCTTAGCAGCTATAAATCAAACCATAATCCAGCAGATGACATTTTCCCCTTCTGCACACAACATAAGTTTCAGCTGTTTAATTTCTGCTTGTCACAAAGTCGCCAGAGCGCTGTTACACAGTAAAGTTCTGAATAGATGTAAAATCTGTGGTGGCTAATAAATAAGATGTTCCAGGGGAAACATTCAGTATTATTTTTGAAGGAAAATATAATACATATGAACAGTGTTCCAAAATTGCCATCAAGGAAATAAAGGAAGGTGATTCATTTGTGCAATTGTTTATTTGTAGCTTGACAAGGCATTCGTCTTTTTCTTCTTGCAGAAATCTGTGACACTTTTATTTTGTCTAGTTACTTAAGCTTTTGTGAAATATTATACTTGATCAGCCTGTTTATCGAAGTTGGTATCTAAAGAGGGACAGTAAACATTGCCCCAAAACAACTATGCTTCAAGATATTTAATATTATAACTGTAATATCAATTTGTGTACTGTTTGGTACATAGAACATACAACAATAACATTAATAATAACAACATATCAAGGAGAGGAAGGAAAGTGTACTACAGATCAAATGTGTAATCTGAATGCAAATCAGATCCCCTTCCTTTAGCTCTAACTCAGTGGTTCTAACCTGTGGGTCCCCAGATGTTTTGGCTTTCAACTCCCAGAAATCCTAACAACTGGTAAACTGGCTGGGATTTTTGGGAGTTGTAGGCCAAAATACCTGGGGACCCACAGGTTGAGAACCACCGCTCTAACTCTATTTTGGACTAAGGTCCATTCTATTCACTTCTCAAGTTCTTAATATTGATATTTGAGTGGACTTTGAGTTGCATAACAGGTTCTTATTCAGGAAAGTGTTGAGATCATTTTATACGCATTAATTATTTTGTTCTGCCTATTCACTATCCTTAAAACAGTGTAATTACATCTCCTGGGAAGAAAAAATACTGCAGCTACTAGTACTGAAAAACAAATAGTAACATTTACATCATATGTCATCCAAGCTTCCTTGGATCTTAAAATTTGTGCGCATAGATGCTAAACTTTCATACCTGCAGATTAGTAGTTTATTAGCTTTGTGTTTAGCAGTGGCTGCTCCAATCTCTTGACATTTCTGGTGATAAACTGGGCTTTTGATGTGGGGTCACTAACATTTAACATCCTGATTATCAGGAGGCGAGAAACGTGTTTGCTTTAGGATGTTGTGCACAGGTAAGATGGAGAAGTGAAAGCAACATCAGAAGCTTAACCCCCACCTCCATACAATTTTTATTATGATTTTACATCCACAGGTTCAATTCATGCAACGTCAATAGCAGCCTCTAGAGTGGAGCAGGCGTTGTCCGAGGTTGCCTCCTCTTTACGGAGCAGCACTCCGAAGCAAGGTCCTCTGCATCCTTGGATGACTCTGGCTCAAATCTGGCTTCATGCAGGTAATGAGGCACAGCTGCTGTTTTCTTTTCCTGCTCATTAGCTCCAGGAATTTGTATTCATTGCATTCAGCAGGCCAGAATGTTTTATTGTATGTCAGCTAAAAGCACAGCTTTTCAGGACACTTATTCAGAAAGTGGCATTTTGTTTCATTTCGAGACAAGAACATTGGATGTTTAATTTATGAAACAGAGGTCTAGGGGAGGATGGCATTTAGTATTTAGCAACGTTGTCAGAAGATTGACTCCCCCCTCTCCCCTTTCCCCAAATGCTGCTCAGGTTTTGTGAAGTCATGGAAATTTAAAGTGTCTCGTTCAAAATTAAATGTGACAGTGTTTTGGTGAACTTTAATCTGGCATTTTGGCAGAATTGTGCAACTGAAACAGGGTAGCTCAAAACGTGGGTTTTAGACAAAAAGATAAATGCCACCAAAATTACATCTGTTATTTTTTTTCCCAAGCTGTAAACTAAAACTACTTTTTTTGGAGGAAATCTATTTGGAGGAACATATATATATTAAAATGTTGCTCCAATATTTTAATAACTTTAACTCTATAGCTATAGTTCTGACTTTAAATCAGGAATAATACAGGTGAATACAGATATTGACATCAGATTAGGAGAGCTACAAAGAAAGCACTTTAGTCACATGTGGCCATGGTCACATTGTCACATGGAGGTGCCATATAAGTTCAGAGGTTGGAATACACTTTTGAATGCTTCTGGACATGATCACACATTCTGAGAAGCGAATTTTTGAGGGGGGTTTCATAGAAATTAGGCTCTGGGATGGACAGTGAATACATGCCAGTCCTCCCTGTCTCAGCCTTCCATCATGATAGATTCATCTTATGGTCACCACAAGTTGGAAGCAACTCAAAGGCACACAACACCACATTTAAAAAGATATCATTGTCATCATAGCCATCCTGAGTCCCTCTGCGGAGGTTGAGATAGGACAGGATATAAAAGCCCGAAATAAATAAATAAATAAATAAATAAATAAATATAAATCATTCAAATCAGTGGTTCCCAACCTGTGGTCCATGGACCACCAGTGGTTCGCAAGAATGAAAATATGGTCCATAGTCTCACCATTACTATACCTTTGCCTTGAAAACATGAGACAATGAGAGTGACTGGTCTCGCAAAACCCTCTTATAGTGCCAAGTTAACAGGGATGTCGGGAGAGGAGAGGCTGACTACCTACAAAAGACTACTACCATATCAGCTCTGGATTATTAAATATGGCTTTCTGTGGGCAAGATGGCGATTACTGCGTGGCATATGTTCTGTATCAGAAACTACAGCTGTTGTGGTCTATCCAATGCAGTTTTCTGAATCGGCATGCCAAATAACCAAACCAAATCTAAAGTTGACCAAAAACTGATTTGTAGCCTGTTTGGTACTAATGTTGGAGAGTGGTCCTTGGTGAAAGTGGTATAAAAAAAAGGTTGTGAACCACTGATTTAAATATTTTAGAATACTACAAGGGTAGATTGCAATAAGCAATAATGGCCACGCTCCTTTCACCATGGACTGCATGGATCCTGTAGTACAGCCTTTCTCAAAATGATTGTCTAGATTCTTTGAACCACTCTATTTGGCACCAGCCAGTATGATCAATTATTGGACTGTTGGGAGCTTCAGTGCAAAAAAATTGGTGGACACTGGTGGTGTATCTACACTGTAAAATTAATGCAGAGAAGGCTGAAGAACTTTCAAAATTACAACTCCCGTGATTCCATTGCATTGAGCCATAGCAGTTAAAATGGTGTAAAACTGCATTAATTATATAATGTAGATGCACCCTGGTTTTCTCTAACTTGCTGTAGAATTTGCAGCACTTCTGATAAGATTTTAAGGGCTAAAGAGAAACATAGTGGAACTTTGGAGGCTTTCCTTTGATGGCTTCAGCTCCCCATACTGATTTCTTAAAACTGATGAAACTTCTGGTTAAAAAGCCTCACAGGTCAATCTAGATCAGTGGTTCTCAACCTGTGGGTCCCCAGATGCTCAACTCCCAGAAATCCTGACAACTGGTAAACTGGCTGGGATTTATGGGCGTTGTAGGTCAAAACACCTATGGACCCACAGGTTGAGAACTACTGGACTAGATCAAATGGCCAGGAAGAGTGGAGAGAACCAGGAAACCTTTCTGGACATGTGGCCAGCGCCCTTTTAAAAAGACACACCAGGGTTATTTTTCCCAAGAATAAAGCCTCCAAGTGAAATACTGTCTGATTCATTTATTGCAGGTTTCATGAAGAGACATTAAAAACCCTTTAGGCTGTTTAATTAGTGTCATACAACATTCATCTCCGCCATCTCCAGGGGTTCTTTCATTGTACAAAATTATAGCACTGTGATTTCACTTTAATTGCCATGGCAACATATTGTGGATGCCTGGGGTTTGTAATTCGGTGAGGCTGAAGAGCCGTCTCACAGGGAATCCTAAATACACCTGCCTCAAAAGCATATCTCAGGATTCATAATAGAATCATAGTGCTATATTTTTGTAGTACACGTGCTTCAGATTGGGTTCCTCTAATGTTCCCCTAAATCCCTTGACGTGTTGTCTAGTAACATGCTGATTTTGCTGTCTTTTAACATGCTGACAATACTTCCTTTTCCTTGTCATTTTTTAAAAAAAGATGCAGAATTGTTATCTCTCGGGGCCAACTACACGTGTGCAGCAGGAGAGCAAAGATTGGTTTCCTGAATATGTGATATTTACTTTGAAGTAGCTATGAGAAGTTCTATTGAAGTAGCAGCATTCAGGCACATTATATGATTAAGCCTTAGTGCCCAGAGCATGAAAATATTTTCCCAATTTAAATTGTCCTATTCCTCCAAGTTGCTATTAGTACTGCAGTCAAGAATACCTGCAAAGAAACTCACTTGGAAGCTATCATAGGAATCTTGAAGAAGACTGCCGAGTCTCAGCATCTTGCCGGTTCTGCCCGAAAAATTACATTGACAGCTGGGAGTGAATGGGTCTCTCCCACTTCATATTCATTCCATGTCTCTCAGAGGTGTTTACTTATTTATTTGAAACCTTTTCCCCAGCTCTTCTGCCAAATTAGATCCCAAAACAGCTTACATACAGTCAATAAAAACACTACAATCTCTGCTCAAATGCTTATGGTTAAAAGACATGATGCCAAAGGAAAAAAGGATGGACAGAGGAAGAAAAATGCATCACTTTCCCCATCATGTTGATTTTTAAATTGTCTGATGCTCTTATGAGTTGCTTGGGTTTAGAGTGTCATATTGGAAAGGTTACATTAAATCTGTCGAAGGCTTTCATGGCCAGAATCACTGGGTTGTTGTGAATTTTCCAGGCTGTATGGCCATGTTCCAAAAGCATTCTCTCCTGACGTTTCACCTGCATCTATGGCAGGAATCCTCAGAGGTTGTGAAGTATGTTGGAAACTAGGAAAATGGGTTTTATATATCTGTGGAATGTCCAGGGTGTGAGAAAGAACTCTTTTATCTGTTGGAGGTAGTTGTGAATGTTTCAATTGGCCACCTTGATTAGTATTTAGTGGCCTAGCAGTTCCAAGGTCTGCCTTCTTACTGCCTGGGGACATACCTTGTTGGGATTATTCACAGATATATAAACTCCATTTTCCTAGTTTCCAACAGACTTCACAACCTCTGATGATGCCTGCCATAGATGCAGGTAAAACGTCAGGAGAGAATGCTTCTGGAACATGGTCTTACATCCCAGAAAACTCACAACAGCCCAGTTACATTAAATCTTTTTTTCTTTTATTCTTCACCTGCCATTTCCTTATGACTCAAGCAGACTGTGGGCTCAGTAGGTGACTGATAATTGTACGCCAGGTTTTAATCCCCTTACCCTGATGTCATGTCATGTCTCTCTTCTTTTTTTTCTTTGCCTCAAATATTGAAAAGTTAATTAGAACTTAGTTAAATAAAGTGGCTAAATTTGTCAAAGTCCTTTTATTAAGACAGCATCCATTGTATCTGGGCTTTAAGCCAGAGCAGTGTCATGGGTACACAAGCGACTTAATTGTAATTAAGAGATGAAACTGAATATATTTGAAAGGAAATAAGAATTTACATGGTATTTAGAATGAAATTGAGAAACTGCCTCAAAGGAGACAAGCTGTAAAAAAATTGAACTACCCCATTTTGGAGACCTTGTATTTCTAAATTTGGTGAAGAATCATAACAGATCTTTTAATTCAATCTAGTATATATTGTTTGGAGTTCTGGATGTTTCCACTTCTATAGTGCTGAAACTATGTAGAAGAAATATTCCTTATTGTCTGATAGAAACTCTGGATCTGCCAAAGGGATCTTCTTTTAATTTCTTCTGTCCCTTTCTGGTTTCAGCAATGTTTCCAGATGAAATTGGCAAGATACGGGGTTTTTTTTATCCACTCAGAGAAAGGAATAAAACATTCATTCAGACTTCCCCAAATTGATGTCCTCCTAATGTTTTGATTCTCGGTTATCATCGGCCCTTGGCAGCATGGTCAATGGACAAGAATGGTGAAGGTTGTACAGCAGTTCAGACATCTGGAGGAAAAGATTATGTTAACCCATTTTAAAGCCTGGACAAGTTTGATGTAAATATTAGAGCAGTGGTTCCCAATCTGTGGTCCATGGGCCACAAGTGGTCCGCAAGTACTAAAATATGGTCCACGACTTCACCGTTACTATACTGTTGCAACAAGAGCAACTGGTCTTGCAAAATCCTCTTATAGTGCCAAGGCTCCTTAAATATGGTTTTTATGTGGGCAAGCAGATGGCGACTACTGGATGGCATATGATCTGTATCAGAAACTAGAGCTGATGTGGTCTATCAAATGCAATTTTCTGAATTAATACCCCAAATAACCAAATCAAATCTAAAGTTGACCAAAACCTGATTCGTAACCCTTTTGGTACTAATGTTGGAGAGTGGTCGGAGGAGGCCGGAGGTTTAGCACAGCTGGTAAATCGTCAATTGTTAAGTTCTATCAACCAAAGGTTGATAGAACCCCGGGTTGGCATGAGGTGCCAAATGACACCCTAGCTCATTGTTTACCTAAGCAATTCAAAAACAGCTTTAGCTGTAATTAGAGAAATTAGGTACAGCTAATAAGCGGGGGAGGTGTTTTACACCATAAAGAAAGAAGATCAGAAAATGCTGGGCGACCAAAAGGAAGGAGGAAGTCCTGATGGCTCTTCATCATAGAAGATAGAACAACCGCACCTCCTGGACTCAAGCCCAACCTTTTATGGCATCAAAAACAGCTGGACACTGAATCAAAATAAACCACCTCCTTCTATTGACTGTCTGCATTGAATGTTTGCCAAGTACGATGATCCACCCTCAGTCCCCTTCGGGGTGAGAAGGGCAGAATATAAATAAAGTGTTGTAGTAGTTGTTGTTGTTATTATTATTATGGTCCCTGGTCAAAGTGGTCCCTGGTCAAAAAAATGGTTGGGAACCAGCATGGTGTAAAGTCAGCTTGTCATAATAGTGTTAATGTTGGACTATGATGCTGGAGACTACAATTTGAATTCCCACTCTGCCATGAAAACCATGCACGCTACATACTCTCATCGCCAGAAAACCTTTCGTAGATTCACATTAGGATCACCATAATGACACAACAACAGCTATAGGGGGAAACGGCTTCCTTTTATCTATGTGACAGGGAATTCACATTCTGCTTCCCTTGCATAAAACAATCTATCAGAACAAGAGAGTGGGAAAACATCCATGTCATCAGAGAGAAGCTTTTAATTGTTTTTTGAATTTGTGAAACTATTCCGATTAAGTTGACCAAACTTCAGAAATCTGTCCAATGCTGTAACACCAACAGATCAGGATAAGTAGATTATGTATATTCTATATATGACTGTGCTTCTGAAAAGCAAAAATAGTAAGAGCTGGGTTCTGTTATCTTTGAGCCAGAAGCAACATGTGTAACCTCAGTGCTATCACACATCATCTGTTCGAGTCCTCAGTCCTGGAACTGAATCACTGCTGAGCCCAAGGCTCTCTGCTCAAATTAACTTCAGACTGTTTTCTTTCCCACCCTCATCTTTCATGCCTATGCATTTGCAAAACCTTCTGTTTGAAGGTTGTAATGTAATGTACCATTTAATTGAAGTGAAATCCGTGCCTGGAGTAAGCTTCCTCAGAAAAATAAGTCATAACGTAAGCAAAGGAGAAATAGGATCATTACGTGAGGGTCATTCATCCTTCTTTCTTCTTCCTCTAATGGCAGCTGAAGTATATATAGGAATCGGGAAACCTGCAGAAGCCACAGCTTGTACTCAGGAAGCGGCTAACCTCTTTCCAATGTCTCACAATGTCCTCTACATGAGAGGTCAAGTGGCAGAACTTCGGGGCAATATTGATGAAGCGAAACGCTGGTATGAAGAGGCCTTATCTATCAGCCCTACCCATGTCAAAAGTATGCAGAGATTGGTAAGTCCAGTTTTACACCGCACTATATATGTTGAACACCTTGAACACATAACAAGAGCTATACTTATATAGCATTGGTGGGTTGTTGGGGAAATCAGAAGCAGTTGGTGTATCATGGAACCACGGGTCATTGGTCCATAAAGGATGGTGTGCAACCTACCATGGTGTGATGACTTTCATAAATAGATGCTGATTTCTTTTTAAAAAATGAAATTCCAGCATTAAAAGGGTCCAAAATTGTAAGGTAAAACAAAGGCAAATCATGAGTTTTGTTTAGGTAATGGGATTAGTATATTCCAGTAGTTGATTAACTGGCTATTTATCCCTAGCTTATTCCAGTCCAAACAACTAGGATCAGATTTGAAGTGCAATTTTGTGGTCCCAAGAGTATGTCTTTTAGACATTGGACTGAAAAGGAATCTACTTTCCAATGTCTTATACAAAGATCCAGTCATGGAGA
The DNA here is from genome assembly GCF_025583915.1 of Anolis sagrei ordinatus. Classification (NCBI taxonomy): domain Eukaryota; kingdom Metazoa; phylum Chordata; class Lepidosauria; order Squamata; family Anolidae; genus Anolis; species Anolis sagrei. Next base: position 30,908,746 of record NW_026844366.1, read on the forward strand.
GAGTAATCTAATATTGATGTAGAGGGGAGATCAAGATATTCAAGAGGAAAGGCAGTGAGCAATGTACGTATTTATTTTACGTAATTAAAGCAGACAACAACAGCATTTGTGGATTGTTTTTAGACATTGTGTTCATATGTTGCTGAAATTGACTTGTGGAAAAGAACTCTTGAATAATTTGTGGGTTGTTGTAGGTTTTTTCGGGCTATATGGCCATGAGGTAGTGAGGTCCTCACTACCTCTGAGGATGCTTGCCATAGATGCAGGCGAAATATTAGGAGAGAATGCCTCTAGAACATGGCCATATAGCCCGAAAAAACCTACAACAACCCAGCCTTCTTGGATCATTATAGAGTATTGAAGTCTGTTTCCCAAAACAAATGTTACACATTCCAGAATTCCAACTTTTTTGGTTGGACATTTGGCTTGAAAAATTTTGGATTTCAGTCAAAATATAGTTTTCAACAGCAATTGAGAACTAAGAAGTACCTTTTAGTTTATTTATTTTAATTGCAACAACATTTAATTGGTTTACATTTATTTTGAAAATCTAATTTTATAAGAGATTAGTAAAATGGCCATTCTGTTTACAAAAGTAATGCAGTAGGTTACACAGCTGAGCTGCTGAACTTACTGACCAAAAGGTCAGCGGTTTGAATCTGGGACGCGAGATAAGCTCCCGCTGTTAGTCCTGGCTTCTGCCAACCCAGCATTTTGAAAATATGCAAATGTGAGTAGATCAATAGGTACTGCTTCTACGGGAAAGGATTGGTGCTCCATCCAGTCATGCCAGCCACATGACCTTGAAGGTGTGTATGGACAACGTTGGCACTTCGTCGTAGAAATGGAGATGAGCACCACCCCTCAGAGTCGGACATGACTAGACTTAAAACCGCCTTGAGTCACCAATAAGGCCGAGAAAGGCAGTATACAAGTATAGCAAATAAATAAATAAGCTTAATGTCAAGGGGAAACATTTACCTTTACTTATATTTCTTTCACTTTCTTTTAATTGTTTCTCCGGTGAGTATCCCATATTTAAGCACAGTGGTAAAAGGTTCATTACAAAGACTGGAAAGAAAGAAGGTTGAAAATATTGTTAGAAATGGACTTCCCTCGCAGTTGATGAATCTGTAGTAGAATTCCCTGCTCCCCAACTTGAAAAAAACATTATAATTAATGATTGAACTGATGTGTTTTATTAGCATTTTATTACAGATTACTCTGTCCATTGTGACTTTGTTGTTTTAAGGAACCTTTTTAACTTACCTATTTAAATTGCTCCTGCTATGCATAGAACTTGGCAAAAGAGTTATAATCCCCTGCCTAGTACTCAACATTTTTATTTAAAAGTAGGAGCTTGTTTCAACCTAGGCTTTCATGAATTAATAAGAGAGGCTTTTTCGCATTCATCCCAAGGGACCAGATAAGGAAAATTACCAGACAAGAGTAAAAAACAGGGGAAGCATTTCCATTTTACTTTCCTGACCTCTCAAGATATTTAAACACATTGCATCCCAAAAGTGCTTTGTAAAAGAAATGGGTGGCCAACCAAAAGTGGTCCACTTGAATTAAATAATAGCCAAATACAGCTTAAGTATCCCGTATCCAAAATGCTTGTGACCACAAGTGAGTTTTTTAAATTTTTATTTTGGAATAATAATGTATAATATAATAAGACTTTAGTTATATCCCACCCTATCTCCCCAAGTGGACTCAGGGTGGTTAACAACAAACATTGGCAAATATTCAATGCTATGTATTCAGTGCTAATTTTTCCAGCCAGCAGCCAGAGTGACCAGACATTTCCACTCCATGGTGGCTAAATATGATATTCTATGCCTCATCTCAATATGCTTGGGAGCAAAAATGAGTTTTTAATTGTTTTTTAAAAGAGAGTAAGGAGGAGGCCTTTTTATCTCTTTGGGGAGAGAGTTCCAGAGTAGGGGGGCAATCACGGAGAAGTCCCCCTCCCTTGTTCCCACCAGCCATGCTTGAGACGGGGGTGAGACTGAGAGCAAGGCCTTCTCCGCTGACCATTGTGCCCAAACAGGTATGTAAGTAGAGATGTGGTTTGCCAAATGTCTGGGCCTAAACCATTACAGGCTTTAAAGTTAATAACCAACACTTTGTATTTGAATACCTGTATTTCATATATATGTGCATAATAAGTTATCTTGGAGATTAGACCCAGGTCTAAATACAGAACTCACATATGCTTCATATATATTGAATACAACACATATGCAGGTGGTAATTTTATATAATTTTAAAATAATTGTATATGATGGTGGTAATTTTAAAATAATTTTGTTTATTTACATTGAACCTTCAGAAAGTGAGAGTACCACTATCTCAGCCACCTATCTGGATGTTTTGGGTGGCTGGGATAGTTATTACTTTGCATTTCTTGTAATTGACACTTTATGTACTAAAAAGAAAAATACTCGTATCTCAATATGTATCTGGCTTTTATTTATATTGCCTCTGTTTATTAGCAGCTGCATCAACATGGTACTGTACTGTTTATTGAATGTGTTGTTTTTACCAAGCAGATTGTCTCACGTTTCCTTTTATCTTTTCATTGCAAAAGTACTATAAGACTTTATTGTTCAACCTAGAATGGGCAGTGATAACTATTCTGTTTTATATAAACTTTCTAATATCCCATAGTGAATATAATTGTGATGTAATATTTGTTCTATCCGCTATTTTGTCTTTGTGTCTTTTTATGAGGGTTTAGTTTCCTTCCTTGTAAAACTACTGGTAAGCCTGTTGACAACAAGAATGGAATTAAATGCTTATTTACTTAGTAAATTTTGCAGAATACATTTTAACAAGAAAATTTAAGATGTATCCTTGTCCAAAGGTTGGGTTCAGAGCTGAGTGTATGTGCATGCATAAAGGAAGAACCTGAATCTCCATGGAGAGTAATCTCATCCAAAATGGGTTGAATCTCCATTCTCCCCTCTACCTTTTGACTGACTGTTTTGTCTAGATTTAAGTTCAGATGGGTCATCCTTCTCCAGGCCATTTACTGGCACTAGATGCCGAATTAGAACTGATGGATTCCCTCAATTTAGGAACTTATCTCACTATGGTCAAGTAGTACCATAGTCTCATGGTGTGTATAAGAGGGAACACACCAGCATTTTCTTTCATTCTTTTGTAAAGACCCCGTAGCTCTCTGTTTACACAGATCACACTATCGGCTTACAGCACTATTTCATAGGCCAGTCTTCCCTACTGTTGCTTTGCCCTTCCAAATGAGTCTCTCATTTGGTAATCAGCCATGGATTGAGGTTCTGGGTTTTGGTCTGCCACTTTTGGACTCTCGCTTGCTGAGGTGTTCCTGTGAGTATCTCTGTAGATCTTAGAAAACTGTTACTCGATTTAAGGCGTTGGCGTGCTGGCTGATATCCGAACAGGGGCTGGGCCGGAGTTGTCACTGCCTTGGTCCTTTCATTATCGGCTGCTACTTCCTGGTGGATATCAGGTGGTGCAATACTGGCTAAACAGTGTAATTTCTCCAGTGTGTAGGGCGTAGACGTCCTGTGATAATGCAGCATATCTCATCAAGAGCCACATCCACTGTTTTAGCGTGGTGAGATGTGTTCCACACTGGGCATGCATATTCAGCAGCAGAGTAGCAAAGCACAAGGGCAGATGTCTTTACTGTATCTAGTTGTGATCCCCAGGTTGTGCCAATCAGTTTTCGTATGATATTGTTTCTAGCGCCTACTTTTTGCTTGATATTCAGAAAATGTTTGACAGTGGGCTATTGAACAAGGGGATTGGATGTGAAACTACTTCTTGAGAGCTCTGTATTTATTTTACTTTAACTCTTTAAATTAGTGATGCCCTAAAAGCTCTGGACAAACATTAGCACTGTTGTTGATTACATCTCATATTCTCTTGGCTGAGTTCAGATAACCCCGTTAATTCATAGTTTTCTCTATCAAGTGGAAAATCTGACTGAGAGAAATTTCCCATTTAGTAGTGGACCAGGATTTTTACAATCCTTTGAAGCTGAGATTATAAACGGCATGTTCATGTGAGCTTTCCATTTGTTGCCTATTTTGTATGTTGTCTTTGGAAAAATATACTTTTTTTCCCATTGCTTATCAGTTCCTTGATCACTTAAACAGAAGCGGTTTCATGATTTAGTCTGTTTTTGTTTATAAAATGAAAGGCAGTGGCTAAGTGACAGTGAGCCCAGGGCAACTAACTCACAAATCATACTCATGTTCTAATTGCATCAAACAAATCGGATAATTATAACCCAGATGTATGATGTCACTCCAGTTTGCTCTTGTTGGATGTCAGTTTCAAATAGCCCTTTACAATTGAAAGTTCTGTTGTGTATATATAATTCTATCATATTTTAAAATGTTATCAAATTTCGCACATTGGGTAGTAACGTGCTTTTGAAAGGAAGAACAGATGCAAAGATATAAAATGCAAGGCGGTGATGAATGCTAGTATTTAGAATACTGCTAATGCTGTCAACATTTCAACCTTCTGGTCTTTGTGACAACACATTAATTTTGTATCTAATCCCTAATTTATTTTTCTCACATATATTGTACAGGGCAGTCTTATGGTTGCTGAGACAGCTGGAGACAATTACTACATGACTATTGATCTCTGTTTTCTGACGTTATTTAACTCTGCAGGTTTTAATATTTCCATAGAATTCTCAAATGTTCATCTCACATCATGTTTCAATGCAATATTTTGTGACGTTCCCAATATTACAAGTAAATTAGTATGTCAGAATAGTTATCCAGAATACATTTTAACTGATACTAAAGCCTTTATCCAGAACTTGGGCTTTATTTTTTCAAAGCAGGAGCAGAAGTAGGGCCTTTCCAGTGAGGTCAAGTGTTTATGAAACTTCCTCGTTAGGCTGATTTTCTGTTGGGTAACCAAGATGTTCTTGTTTAGTGAGGGCTCTTGAGAGTTGCATTGATGACCCAAAATGCAGACTGTGCATGGAAGATGATGAAACCATATATCATATCCTCAGCTGTTGCAAGAAAATCGCACAGACGGACTACAAACAGAGGCACAACTCTGCCTCTGTTTGTGGCCCAATGTGGCCCAAATGATTCACTGGAACTTATGTCACAAGTACCACCTGCCAGCAGCAAAGAATTGGTGGGATCATAAAGCTGCAAAGGTAGTGGAAAATGAACACGCAAAAATACTGTGAGACTTTCAAATCCAGAATGACAAAGTTTTGGAACACAATACACCAGACATCACGATTGTGGAAAAGAAAAAAAGTTTGGATTATTGATGTCGCCATACCAGGTGACAGCCGCGTTGAGGAAAAACAGCAGGAAAAACTCAGCCATTATCAAGACCTCAAAATCAAACTGCAAAGGCTCTGGCATAAACCGGTACAGGTGGTCCCAGTGGTCATTGACACACTGGGTGCCGTGTCAAAAGATCTCAGCCGGCATTTGGAAACCATAAACATCTGTCAACTGCAAAAGGCCACCTTACTTGGATCTCCATGCATCATTCGAAAATACATCACACAGTCCTAGACGCTTGGGAAGTGTTCGACTTGTGATTTTTTGATACAAAATCCAACATATAGATCTCATTTGCTGTGACTTACCTCGGTTTTGTGTCAGTAAAACAATAATAATAATATACTTATTTATATTCCACTCTATCTTCCTCAGGGGACTCAGGGTGGATTACAAAACACATATACAGCAAACATTTAATGCCGTTATACAATTAGCAAGGATAGACAATACATAAACAGAGATAAAGGCTTTTCCCATCTTTTCCATTTCCAACATCTGGAGGCTGTGCTCGACTCCAGCCACAGGGGGGTGCTGTCGTTGCATCTTCCATGCTAAGGAACTTTGTCGTCCTTAGACGTCCTGTCAATGGAATCGCTGGCATGTCATTATGGGCGTCTTTTGTTACCTTTCTGCTTAAAGTGGTACCTGTTTTTCTACTCAAATTTCTGTTTTCAATCTATTAGGTGGGCAGTAAGCTGGGGCTGATGGCAGGTGCTCATCCCGTCCTGGGCTTGAACTGGCAACCTTTCGATCAGCAGGATTTTCTGCAGCGTAGCAGTTTAACCCACTGTACTAAGCGGAGTATATGTTTTTATACAGTTAAATTATATTTTAATTTAATTGTATGTGTAAATGTTTTATTTTTATGGCATTGAATGTTTGCCATGTTTTTGTGTTATATTTGGAAGCCACCCTGAGTCCCTTCAGGGAGAGAGGTGCGGGTTAGGTATAAATTATTGTTACTACTACTACTACTACTACTATTAGGGTTAATACTCTCAAAATCTAACAAAGCTAAACTATTACCAGGCACACACCAAAGAAGGGTATCAGAGGACTCAGAGGAATACCTCAGGGTTAGAAGAATTGCATAAATGAGTGGACATCCCAGTTCTGCTTAAGCTTCCCACAGCAACCTACTTCTTTCAGTTGTTATACCCAGTTAGAATAAACCCTTTGAATCAATGGTGCTTACATAAGCATTGACGTACCAAGTTCCTATTGATTCACTAGGAAGGCATGTTAAGTTTATATATAACAATTAAGCCTTCCTGAAAATAGGAAGCCAGAATTGTTCCTGATTTTTATAATTGATCTTGCATAGGCATTTTCCCTTGTGAGTTTTGTAGCCTCTATCTTATCCAACTGTCTTTTTTCAAGCACCCTACAAACTGGTTGCTACTAGGTGGCTCACGGAAAATTGGCCAGTTAGACCCTACATTCTTTCCAACCCAAGAAAACCATGAAGTACTGCAGCAGTATTTCAGAAAGGTAGTGTGGAGATATACCATTTGCATTTTAAACTTATCTTTAGAGAGTTAGCTTTGTGACAGTGTAGATCGAGAACTGGGAAGAGAAGTCACAGTAACAAAGCATGGAAATGCTAAAAGGAAGTTTCCATGCCCAAGGCTGTGTTTCTTCATATAAAACATTTGACCTGGAAGAAAGGCTGTTGTATACAGCTGCATACATACAGAGGTTTTAAAACAGAGCAAAGCAAGCCATTAGCAGGCCACTGGCCTCAAAACAGTATGAAAACAACAGCCCTGTTTGTACTACAAGTAAGTTGAAAGGTTATCCTGTTCTCTTTGGGACTTGATATAAAGCATAATGTACAGGAAGACCATGAGGTATGTGCATACGTTTTTACACTTCGGTTAGAAAAAAATGCTTTATATGTAACTAGTAAATAGTCAGAGAATCATAGAGTCGGAAGAAACCGCGTGGGCCATCCAGTCCAACCCCCTGTCAGGAAGCAGGAAAATCACCGAAAGATGGGCATCCAGCCTCTGCTTAAAAGCCTCCAAAGAAGGAGCCTCCACCACAGTCCGGGCAGAGAGTTCCACTCCTGAACAGCTCTCAAACTTAGGAAGTTCTTTTGAATGTGTAGGTGAAATCTACTTTCCTGTAGTTTGAAGCCAGTGTTCTGCATCCTAGTCTCCAGGGCAGCAAAAAACAAGCTTGCTCCTTCCTCACTATGACTTCCATTCACTTATTTATACACGGCCATCATGTCTCCTCTCAGCCTTCTCTGCAGACTAAAGATGCCCAGCTCTTTAAGCCGCCCCTCATAGGGCTTGTTCTCTTGATCATTTTAGTTGCCCTCCTCTGGACACATTCGAGCTTGTCAACATCTCACTTGTGGTGCCCAGAATTGGACACAGTATTCTAGGTGTGGTCTGACCAAGGCTGAATAGAGGGGTAGTATGACTTCCCTGGATCTAGACACTATACTCCTATTGATGCAGGCCAAAATCCCATTGGCTTTTTTTGCCGCCACATAACATTGTTGGCTCATGTTTAACTTATTGTCTACAAGGACTCCAATATCTTTTTCATACGTATCTGCCTTTCTGTATCTTTGCATTTTATTTTTTCTGTCTAAGTAGAGTATCTTGCATTTGTCTCTGTTGAACTTCATTTTGTTAGTTTTGGCCCATCTCTCTAATTCGTCAAGATCGTTTTGAATTCTGTTCTTGTCTTCTGGGGTATTGACTATCTCTCCCAATTTGGTGTCATCTGCAAAATGATCATGCCTGCAAATGTGATGAAAAAGAGGCATGAATCTCAGATTATATATTTCTTCTTACTTATGAACTTACTTTAAAAGAAGTACTTTTTGTTCTTTTGGGATATTTGCACCACCTGACACAGGTGGTAAAGGAACAGCCTTTTCTGTTGTGGCATCTCATTTGCTGAGTTCTTTCCCTTGAAAGGCTTACCAGCACCTTCTTTAATATTCTTTATGGGTCAAACAGGTAGATACCTTCTGATCTTTCGAAGCAATTAATAGCTGAAGAAATTTGAATCTGGGATTTTTTTACCTAACCATTTCTATGACTTAAGTTATATCATCTTGTGTTGCCTTTTTTTTTTCTAGACCTACTCATTATTTCCTAGGAAATATTTTTTTTCTTCAACTTACCTTTTAATATAGGCTTTTATGGTTGCATTTTAACTATGTATAAATATGTGATTTTATAGATATATTTAAGTATGGTATGTTGTGCCCTATCTCAAGCCAAAAGGAGAGGCAGGTAATAGATTAAAAATAAAATAAAATAAAATACAATAGCAAAACAGCAGAGAGGAAACAACCAGGCACAGCTTAACACCTCTCAACAGGAGATTTTCCCAGGCTCAGGCAGGCCTTCAAATGCTAATGAAGGTGGTCAGTTGAAACATTCACACCTAGCTCCAGCAGAGAAGAGCTCTTTGCCCCACCCCAGCCATTCCACAGATATATAAACCCATTGTCCTAATTCCAACAGACCTCACTACCTCTGAGGATGCTTGCCATAGATGCAGGCAAAACGTCAGGAGAAATGCCTCTAGAACATGGCCCTATAGCCTGAAAAAACCTACAAGAACCTAATATATGTTGTTGTATGATGAAGATCAGCTGGAAAAAAAAATCTGATTTGAAGACATGAGTGAAGAGGAGAACAAAAAACTACCTCACATCGGATAGGATTGTTTATTCAGGCTGTGAGAGAGAAAGACACCAAGTGACAACTCCAGAGGATCATCTTAAAATAATGGTTGTCTGCTTCCATTTTTTTTTTTAAAAAACAACAGAATGTCATGACTACAAAAGCCCACATTCTCTCACCAAAATTTGCTCTCACCAAATCTGCCACAAGATATGGTGGGAGCAATCAGTAATGTGACTTTAAAATTAGATTTGATCACATTGATGAAGGACTTACCTATTCACCAAGGCACCTCCATATTTAAAACCACGTATCACTGGACAGCAGCTGCTGGCAAGTCTTAGAGGGACAGAATGGTTGTTTTCATGTTTTGTTTTGGGTCTTCCTACGGGGATTTTTCTATTGCTGGGAGACAGGATGGAAAAGTTATTCCCTGAGTCCCTTCAGGGAGAGAGGGAAGGTTAGAAATAAAGTTGTTGTTGTTGTTTAGTACACAGCAAACAGGATCACTATGCTGGCTTTCATATTGCATCACACGTCAGACACTTCCCAAGTGTCTAGGACTATGTCATCTTTAGGTGGATAATGCTTGCAGATCCGAGTAGGGTGGCCTTTTGCAGCTGAGAGAAGGTAATTTTGTCAGCGCCGATTGTTTTTAAGTGCAGGCCAAGGTCTTTAGGCACTACACCCAGTGCGCTGATCACCACTGGGACCACCTTGACTGACTTGAGCCATTATTATTATTATTATTATTATTCCAAACTTTCAATCTTTGATCTGATCAAGTAGAGCTCTTCTCTATGTACTGGTATTGTAGGGGAATTTTTTCATAAAGGAGAGCCTTGGTGCTGAACACTTTCTCACAATGGTACAATTACAGTTACCTTTACTGGCACCCTCATTGAGGTTATCACATGGGTTTTTAAAGTTGGCATTATTGGAATTTAGCTGAAGGGTTATATATGTTGTAAATTGGTTTCTATATCTGATCATGCTACCTTAATAGGCAGCTAGTATGAATCCATTAATTTGCTCCAAAATAAATATAAATTAGAGAAGGAGTAGCGTCTCTTTTAATCACATATGATTAAAACCACTGACCACCTGCTGCAATGCAACCTGAGCCCAACTACATGCACAATGGAGGACCTTCTTGCGGCAACACCAGAGGCACTCCAAGTGGCTACTGTTCAAAGGACATTTAATCAACTACCAAGCTTGCAAACTTTGTGCTTTGTCTGTCTGTCTGTCTGTCTGTTTGTTTGTTTGTTTGTTTTGTTAAAAATGTAATACAACTGTCTGGTTGCTCCTGACACGATAAATAAAATATCACATATGATATCCATGTTTTGTAAAAAGCTGCTGTACAGAACACCTAGTGATGGAAATATCAGCACAATGTTGTCAGGTTTGAGGTTTTCCCTTTGGCTTATTACACCTGATAAACATCCTGTGAATACATGATCTAGTTTTACATGTGAATCGGCCCAGTAGGTAGCTTCTGGATGCCTCTAATGAAAATTAATTCAATGCATTTTCTTATTAAAAGCTAAAGATGCTTTGCAAAAGGCTTACCTAAGGATTATCTCCTATCAAATAATGTGTTTTTCATATGAAATCATAACATCTACATAAGAATAGATATTTTTGAGGTATGTGATCAGTTATATAAAAGGCATTAATATTATATTTTCCCCTAACCCTGTTTTTGGTATTATTTACATTTCTGTGTTTTGAAATATTACCGTAGACTAGCAAGACATGTAGGAAGTTTTCTGTACTTTATTGTGTTTAGGTCCCTCCCTTTAAGAGAGAGATAATTTTTAATGACTCATGTTATCTTTTAATAGTTGAACTTAAAGGAAAGTGGTTCATTTTGTTTCACTTTTAATTCAAAAAATGAATCTATACAAATGTACTATTTCTGTGCAAATAAATTACTGCTTGAACATTTCAGCACAAGACACTCAAAGTAGTTGTTTTACTGTAGGAATTTGAAAGTAATCCAGCATCTTTCATGTTGAAAAAATAATGCTGAAAAAAACAATAGAATTGGGGTAAAATAATGCAAAGAAGAAAAATCAGTGTCCTACTGTCCTACTTGTCCCAAAAGGTCAAGATGTGCCTACCCTTCAGATGTTTTATTTATTTATTATTTTACTATGTTTATATACTGCTTTTCGCCCCATGAGGGAACTCTAAGCCATTTCCAATGTAATAAAGGCAAAATTCAATGCCGTACATACATGTGAAAACCAATGCATACTAGCTAGACAATAACATATGACTATAAATTAAAAACCTAACCATATTAAAACATAAAATATAAAATAACATTTGGACATAATACGTTAAAAGATTAAGCATTGGTAATACAATAACATTTATATTAAAACCCACCCTTAAACAACACGCTTTTAAAACAGTTATTGAAATCACGCCATCCAGAATCCTCTTTGTTACAGATTCAAAACATAATTTTTGTGTTCTTTGTCTTTTAAAACTAAAGCTGGCCTGAAAACTATTTGCAAAAGAGTATAGCACCAAAATAAACACATAAGGCAGCAAAATATTCACATTAGAAGTGCTACAATTCATGCTAACAGTGAAAGACAAGAACCAACTATTACTCTTCCAGTCTGAGGCAATAAATTTGCAACTGATACAAAAGGGAAAGAAAAGACTTCAATTTGTATATTGGAATCAATTCATAAATTACGTGCTAGAAAGATGCAAGGATGGCCATCATGTGTTGTTGTTGTTGCTGTTGCTGTTGTTGTTGTTGTAGAGTCTCACTTATCCAACATAAAGAGGCCGGCAGAATGTTGGATAAGTGAAAATGTTGGATATTAAGAAGGGATTAAGAAAAGCCTATTAAACGTCAAATTGTGTTATGATTTTACAAATTAAGCACCAAAACATGTTTTACAACAAGTCAACAAAAAAAGCAGTTCAATACACAGTAATGTTATGTAATAATCACTGTATTTACAAATTTAGCACCAAAACATTGGAATTTATTGAAACAGCTGTGGAACCCGGCTGGGGGCAGACTGCGTTGGATAATAGAGACTGTTGGACGAGTGAAGGTTGGATAAGTGAGACTCTACTGTATTATTATTATTACTCTGCTTTTCTCTCATGGTAGAGGCTCAAAGCAGTCATGTAGTACCAATGGCACAACTGACAATCGGGTTTACATTTTTCATTATACAGCTCTTTCCATTTCATAGAACGTGCTTTCTTTCCAAAAATATATTTTCTTCTTTAGAAAAAAAATCCCTAGCTCTGATGATTGCAGAAATACATTTTAAGGGGACACATGAATCAGGCTTCATGCAGCTGAGGAGTGTAGGTGGAAACAAACTACATTGGGATAAATGTTATGATTTAAATAGAAATAGAACTCTGGGGTGATAAAACAGTGAGTGTTTGACTTGTTTTGCTGTAGAAATTTGAAAGTAATCCAGCATCTTTCATGTTTTTATTGCAATTGAGCATTCATCACCATCTCTGACTGAATCCAAAGAGCTTCTGAACACACCCAAGGATAAAAAACCTATTTACAGCTGAGCATATCTGAGTTGCTTTGAACCGAGGAGCATTTTGGTGATAATAGTTCTTCAATAAAAGGCTTCATAAGGATAGGTATTGGTTTGTAACTTTGATGATGTTGTATACCGATCTGGACTCACATACAGAACTGGTTGCTCTGAATGTGTTGGTTAGGGATGGGGAAACTGTTGCTTTCAGGCCACAAACAAGTCCCAGATACTTTTATGGAGCCTACAACCATCCTTGGATTTCCCCCTTCCATGGGATTGAAAATCATTCCTTCCTTTCACAAAACCTCAAGACTTCAGGTGTTGCAAAGAACAAGGAAGCCTCCCCAGACCCTCAAAATGGATTGCCAGTGGCCAAAATAGAAATCAAGATTCACCTGTGATGTTTGTTTTGCTGTCTGTGTCCCTTCTCAGAAGATTTTGCCTCACTTTTTGTCCCTGTGATATTTAGAATTTGAAAAAATTAGCTTGTTGTGGAAACAAACATTGGTGAGAAAACTTCAATTGAGACACCTTTCCCAATGATAACTCTTTTAGAAGTGAATTTCCATTCTGAGGGGTAGATTTCTCTTACTTCCTATTGTCTCACCCCTATTCTTAACTATGAGTCATTTGTAAATCCGATGTTTTTAAGTCAGGGACCACCTGTATATCCATTCATATTAATAGGCCTTTTGTAGATGAGTTGCTGTTCAAAGTTGGGTAGTCATCTTGTGAGTCTGAAATGGTTTATAACAGAGCATATATGAATTTTAGGGGGCCATGATGGGAGCTGGAGTTGCTGCCAAAGGGGTTCTTAAGACCATCAGAAATATGTGTTTTCTGATGGTCTTTGCTGACCCCTCTGAAACCCCCCTCACGACCCCCACAGGGGTCCTGACCTTCAGGTTGAGAAACACTGCTATAGGGCAAAAGACAACGTACTTTTTATTTTAAATATTTTTCATAATAAATGGAACTCTAAAGCTGTTTTTCTCCTTCCTGCAATAATTCAGTTTTGTCTTAAGAGCCTGCTTGAATTTCACTACTTTGTTCCTTGCAGTCATTATTATAATGGACCAAGAGAAAGTTCAGTCATTAGTAACATCAAAGATGACCTTTTGAAAACTCTATCGTGAAGCGGAAAAGCCTTTACCCTTAGCAACAAGTGTTTTGCAGCTGTAGAAAGCAATTCCATAAGCCAGTGGTTTGTTTGTGTGTGTGGGTCGGAGTGGTTTAGCAAGTGAAAAGAATGGAAACCTATGTATAACATGAATTTACACAGCCAAATGTATGCAGTAATGTACTTGAGGTTGCCTTGTACAATCAAAAGACAAGAAGAGACTTGCAAAGCAAACAAAATAACGTAGTGGACACATACTTTGGATTTAGTTCTCTACTGTCTTGTTTCCATGGACCTGTTTATATCTGAGTCATAGTGAATTGATATTTTAGAGAATCTTGATAATAATGCCTTAAAATATATATTTCTTTAGGTTTTCCCCTTGTCTTCAGAAGAGGCAACTGTGAATACCTCTTACATGGATTTCAAATATATCCTTTTCTCCAAAATGTTTCTTCTGTTAATGACCCCACAAATAATTTCTTATTAATAATTGGGGCAGGGGCTATTTATAGTTCCAAAATTCCTGAAATAAACACTGAGAATTTCTGTCTCATTTGTACAACGTGCTTGATTATGTTAAACAGATTAAATGTTACATATGCTCTTTCTTCAGTGGACAGAGCTAATAGTTTCCTGTATGATTTCCTGATTCCTTTAAACTGCCAATGAATGACAATACATTTTAGGAGATGTCTGGCAGTATTTATTAATTGGTTGCTAATAATTATACATTTAACTTGGCTATTACAGTCAGTACAATGAAGCTTTAAAATCTTGCATTACGTGCAAGTTGTATACTTGATATTAGGCTTGAGCCTGGATCCATTTTTCACCGTATCCTTCAGCAAATCAGGCTTCTTCGGTTTGTTTGGGTGCCCGTAACAGCAAGGGGCCAGCCATCACAAATTTCAGTCCATAACGGGACCATGTGGCAACCGATTTCGGCTCCTCCTCCACTATTCAGCACCACATTTTAATCTTTTTGATTTTCCTTTATTATCCTTTATTTTCGTGATTCTTTTTAATTAGTGGGACTGACTGGGAGCTGGGGACGGGTGGGTGGTGGGCTTGGGAGAGTCACCCTTTTAGCTTTGTTTCTCCTTCCTCTCCTGCAGATACTTCTAAAAGATAATAATAATAATAATAATAATAATAATAATAATAATAATAATAATCCCAGCAAACAAAAAGAAAGGGATCCTATGGGAAGTCTCTCCCCCCCCCCCCCCCCCCCAAATAATGGATATGTTCTTAACTCCATTGCTGACACCCAGGCGCCCTTGAAGGAAAAAAGGAAAGGCTCTCAGGAATGGAAAGGGGAGCCTCGTAAGTTCCCCATTGCCACCAGTGGGCTGGATTTAGCCACATTTTTCAGCTACGGACCAAAAATGGCTATCTAGCTACCCTCCAGTTTTCGAGAGTTGTGCGAAAACAGATAAGGGGGGTCTACTGATATCCAGCCAGCAGAATTGGATCAAGGTTTAGCCGAAATGCACAAGCAGGAGCGGCTGCTTTCTCTAGTCTTTTTGTCACTATCTTGCTTGTTGCACCCATTGTAGTTCATGCTATTCTTTGGCTTAATTTGCAGGATCCCGTTGCTATTTCCTCAGCTGTTTTGACACTTCCTTCTCATTACAGGCTCTGATCCTTCATCAGCTTGGAAGGTTCAGTTTGGCTGAGAAGATCCTTCGAGATGCCGTCCAGGTGAACTCCACGGCCCACGAGGTTTGGAACGGCCTTGGGGTGGTTCTGCAAGCTCAGGGCAACGACGATGCAGCCACCGAGTGTTTCCTAACAGCACTGGAGCTTGAAGCCAGCAGCCCTATCGTCCCTTTCACCATCATCCCCCGGGTCCTCTGAAAGGCTAGCCTGGCAGACTGATGAGCCATCGTGTTTTAGCTGAACATGAAAAGGTTAGGAAGCCTGCCTGCCTTCCTTCTGGCTCCAAGGGCAGCTTTTCAGGCTGAGAGGTAATGGAACCAAGCAGGCAATCTGCTCATTGCTGTTGGGGATTCTGACATGTGGATGTGGTACAGTGTATTGATGTTAATGGAGAAAAATGACAAACCAGAAGAAAATACACACACACAACACTCTCAAACAAAAGTACCACTTGTGTCTCGCCTACATCTTTGTCCCCATAGTACTCCCAAAGCCTGATGCTATTGTTAAAAATTGATATTGTGCCATATTTTTATTAGGTGACATCTGAGTGTTGTGTACAACTAAATAGAATCAAACACCAACTGTAGTATAATAGAGTCAAGTTAAAATTCATCAAAAGAGCAGCCTGTTTTTAACCAAGCCTGTCAAAGACCTGTTCTCTTCAATGTCTTTCAACCTCTCTGGGCCCAGGAAAAAAATGTGAAATTTGCTGTGTTCCATCTCTACGGTAGTCCAAGCCAGCAAATCAGCTAAAAGGTTTATGTTTTTAGTTGTTAATAACTGTGACGTGTAGCTAATTGTCATTCCCTTTACTTAGGAGAAAGGTTGTGTACAAGAATATTTATATTTTACCAATGTATGCCTGTTGAGAAAAAAAATGAAAAGAAAATATTAGTTATTTAAGTTTAACTTTTTTATGTGAATTCAGAGTTTATTTATCAATGGAAATATGTAAAAAGATGCTAAAGATGGAATATTTACCGACATTCCTTATGCATTATACACCCACTTGGCTCAATGGGAAGATTATGTTAATAATAAAATGATTTTTGAATGGATACCGTGTCATTTTGCTTTGCTTTTTCATTTTGAAACTGGATGAAAATTAATGAAAGTGACTAAGGTGTGCAGTTCAGCCTCTGAAACAACAAGGCTGGTGGTTGATTAATCTGATTCTTCTGTTTTATCAAAACATCAGGCTGATTTAAACATGTTATGACCATACTGGGGCAAAAATCCCAAATAGCATATTTTTGGACATTCTCCAGGGTTTGGGGGATGGGAATGCAGAATACATAATACAGCATAATCCACATTGGATGATAGAGCCAGATGCTGTTCCATGTTTTTTAAATGAGCACAATTGTGTGTGTGTGTGTGTGCGCGCGCTTTACAGGTAAATTCTATAATGTGTAGTGAAATTTACTCTCAGGTAAGTGTGAGCAGGATTACAGGCTAAAAGACTTTGCAAAGAGGATGGGTACTCGTCCATATGACACAAAGCAGCTCAGAATGATTTATTTCTGTGTCTCCAGCATAAAATTCAGGGCAGATGTCTGATCTGGGAAAAGGTCCAGATCCATCATTAAATTAGGGGCTCAACAGTGCCTACATGCTGGTTATTTCTGTCAAATTCTTCCAAAAAGTGGTTTTAGAATGTTCCACGTGAGACTGACTGATCCATTTGACAGACAGCAGTCATTTGTTGGCCATGCTTTCTCCCATGCAGAGTTTATCTTTTATTTAGTCTCTTGATTTTGGTGAAAGCAGATACTGACTTTGTCGTTCAGTTAAAGTTTTCCTCTTAAATTGGATCAGTGCACTGCTATGTGAAACAGCGCACTGCTATGTGAAACAAGTTCTTCAAGGAGCCAAGCCGAGTACCATCATAGCATCATATTGTATCTTAAAACATGAGTTAGATTAGAAGAGGCATTGCTAGAACCAAGCTATGGTATCTTCTCAGGGCCCTTCCACACAACCATATAACCCAGAATATCAAGGCAGAAAATCACACAATATCTGCTTTGAACTGGGTTATCTGAGTCCACAGAGCCCCCGGTGGTGCAGTGGGTTAAACCGCTGAGCTGCTGAACTTGCTGACCAAATGGTTGCAGGTTTGAATCCGGTGAGTGGCATGAGCTCCCGCTGTTAGGCCCAGTTTCTGCCAACCTAGCATTTCGAAAACATGCAAATGTGAGTAGATCAATAGGTACCACTCTGGTGGGAAGGTAACGGTGCTCCATGCAGTCATGCTGGCCACATGACCTTGAAGGTATATACGGATAACGTTGGCTCTTCGACTTAGAAATGGAGATGAGCACCAACCACCAGAGTCAGACACGACTGGACTTAATGTCAGGGGAAAACCTTTACCTTTACCTATCTGAGCCATGCCTGGCCAGCTCTGGTCTGCTGGGTTACTCTTAATGTGATCTTAGCTATACAGCTAAGGTCAGCTGTAATTGCGAGGGGTTAAACCTGCAATAACGTTGATACAATGTGCCATTATTTACTTTAATGCTGTGGCAAATAAGACTAATATTGACTCAAAATCGGGATCTGTGATGCTATGGTGTTGCTAGTGATCCATTAGTAGATATCAATCTTGAGCATTCATTTGTTGCCATGAGCCCTAAAGAAAAGCTGTACATGCCTTGTAAATCTGTCACATGTAACATTGGACAGAGTAAGCAGAGTAAACTGCTTACATTGGACAGAGTAAGCAGAGTAAACATAAAAAAAATGACCAAGCCTTTAGAAGGATAAATCTCCCTGAAGAAGAACCAATATGGTTTCTACAGAAGTAAGCCCCTTTTTACTGTTTAAGTTCTGTTAACGTAGGGGTAAGGCCCATGGGCTGAATGTGGCCCTCCAAGGTCATTTGCTCAACCCCTGCCCTTCTCTTTAGACTTAGGGTGGGACTAAGTCTGAAATGACTTGAGGACACACAACAACAAGAATATCAATACAGTCAGCAGAAGAAAGACTTCCAACCAGATACTTCTCCATGTGTTAAAAATAAAAGCAAGAGCAGAAACATCAGCAGGCCACAGTACACACTGATGTTGCATGGCTACACATGCACCATCATAAGAGGAAATAAGACTGAACACTCTGAAAGCCACTCACTGCATGGCTATCAGCCTCCTCCCAGTAGACTCAAATCAAGGAAAAGCTTCATGAGAACCACCACTCCTCTTAATGTTCCCCAGCAACAGCAAGAGCAGCCCTCTGAGCAGCTAAACCAGGAAATCCCAATTGGAGGGTCTGCCTCCAGGGGCAAACCAAGAATGGGCAACTTGGAAGTCCCTGAACAAACTCAGAAGTGGAGTGGGTACATCAAAAGACAGCCTGGTAAAATGGCACTACCTAGAAGAATCCTCCACCTTGTGCAATATGGAGTAGAACAGACAACTCAGCACCTGTATGCTTGTCCACAATGTCCTGCCTCATGTACAGAGGAAGAATTGTTCAAAGCTACAGACAATGCAGTTATTCTTTCCCGATTTTGGTCAAAAGTTATTTAGCTGTTTGTGCTTTTCTTTAATTTTTATCAGTTTTATACTTATGTGTGCAATGCATTTGACACAAATTAAATAAAAGACCAAACATGTTTCCATTGTCATCTATGGAACAACGGGGGTATGAATTTATCTACGGTAAGTTTTGAGAGTCATTTAGCCACTGATTCAAGGAGTTGACAGTTGTGGCTGGCAAATTGATTTAGGTCAATGTTGTACAGAAATTGTAAACCAGTTGACAGATTGTGGTATGCTGGATTATATAACACTTCATGCCACCATGTTGAAGCTTCACAATTCAGAGTTTAGGGCAAATTTTTGCATGGAAAAAAGAGGTTTGACCTTTAGCCCACTGCAGTTGAAAAAGCCAAGCTAAGAATCCAGTCTGGATGTGAACTTCCTTGTTCAAGTATTTCTTCTGTTACAAAAGGGTGCCTTTGTGAATATCAGGATTTGTGTGAAAAGGCTACTCTTGCCTTTCAACTGGAGCTTGGCTCTGCTCAGTGGAAGAAGAACAGGCAGGATCTGTAGGAAGGAGGCAGCCAGCAGGCATAGAGGCCTCATTTGTGCTGCCTGGTAGCATGCACCTAACCATTTTAGCTGATGTTGCTCACAGATTTTCATGGAGAGGAACATTTATGAATTTGTAACCATTCATCCCAAGGGCTTACTTATGTACTTATTTACTTAGGCGATCTCTTGAGGATGATGGTCTTCCAGATGATGGTCTTCCAGAAGTAGCGTCTTGGCAGTGGGGCCATAGGTGCCTGTGGAGCCCTATTCTTAATCCGCATGTCTCTTTTTCCTATCCACCAACATTCTGTTTCCTCTTCTTGAGTTCAGAGTAGAGTAACTGCTTTGGGAGACTGTGATCGGGCATTCGGACAATGTGGCCAGTCCAGCAAAGTTGATGGCGGAGTAGCATCTCTTCAGTGCTGGTGATCTTTGCTTCTTCCAGCATGCTGGCATTTGTCCACCTGTCTTCCAAGAGATTTGCAGGATTTTTCAGAGGCAGCCTGATGGAATTGTTCCCGGAGTTGTATGTAATGTCTGTAGACAGTCCACATTTCACAGGCGTATAGCAGGGTTAGGAGGACAATGGCATCCCAAGAGCACAACACAGGAGAACACGGGAGAGATTGACTTTGCAGAGGTCCGGTTACTAGCATATTTAAAGTAGAGAAAAGAGCAATGAATGCTGCAGTTTGAAAAGTGCCTTGGGATGAATCTCACGTGCATTTGAACAGCTTGGGTCAGAATTCCTTCAGGGCTACCATCTGCCGCATTAACCTGTCCAATTACTGAATTTCCAGGGAGGCTTTTCTTCCAGGTCTTCCTGCCACTGAAGGGGGACTTAGGAGAAGACCTTCTTCACGGTGGTATCCCCGCTTTGGAACATCCTCCAAGGAAGTTCACTTGCTGCCAAGGCTGTTGTCATTCTGGTGTCAGGTGAAGAATTGGCTACTTGCCCAGGCCTTCCAGTACTACACATAAGTAACTTGGTTTTTCTTACTTTGTTTTTACCTTGGCTGATATCACTGATCTTGTTTTAAGCACCTATTTTGCTATTTTACCATATTTAATCAATTCTAAGACACCGTTGATTCTAAGACACTCACTCACTCACTTCAGTATCACTGTCAGAAAAAGCTTTCTTTTTTTCTTTCAGTAATTAGTGCTGTTAGATCATTCAAGGGTTTTAATCCAGTAAAGCAGTATTTGTTTAATACGGAGAGGGGAGTGGGATGAGTTTGATTATATGGCCCACATGCCCAAAATGATCAGTCCTTAAGAGCTGCTTTAGACCAGAGTAAGAAACAAATGAGGCTTGGGCAAAATTGCTTCAGGCTAAAGTCAAACTTCAGTTCTAATATTGCATGACATACTCATAGAGATGTCAATAATTTAACTTTCATATTCCTTTTTTAGAGAGCCGGGAAGGTGCTTTAACCTTCAAAAATGGAGCACAAGAAAGAACCTATTTAAATGCAGTGGGCTTCCCCTAAGAAATCAGTTGGACATTTTTGTTCAATCCTTAAGGTGTTTGCATTCAGTTCAAGAATACAGAAACGAAATTGCGAGTGCAGTCACAATCCACATACAAATGTGCATTCTCAGCCGATTCACCATTGTGAAACCTGTCTTCTAGCTCATTGCTTTTCTGCTGCAAATCATGCCTTACTGACCACTGTTTGCATTTTTGGTCAGAAGAGCCAAGGCTGAGGCAGAGCCAAGCCTTGGGCATCTAGTTCTGCCCCAAGCAAAATCAAGTGGACATCTCTACAGCATTGCTACTACTTGGTATCATGGGCCATAATTCTGTGGATATAATGCAGAAATTCCTCCATGAAAGTAGCTTTATAATTTTGATGGAAATACAAGGGATATTCAGAAAGTAGGGTTGCAAGATTTTTTAAAAAATACAAAGAATGAATATATTTTAATAAAACTTACATGCATTATTTTTTTCACATAATCACCATTCAGTTCAATACATTTTGTCATCTGTGTGATAAGTTTTTTGATGCCTGTGTCATATAGGTCTCCTGCCTCCTTTTTCAGCTAGTTCATCACTTTGATTTTCACCTCATCGTTGGAAAAGTGTTTTCTACACAGGTGTTCCTTCAATTTATTGAACAGATGATAGTCACTGGGTGTGAAATCAGGGCTGTGAGGGGGGTGGCTTAAAACATTGCATCCAAATGAAGTCAACAACTCTTGTGCTGCATGAGTGGTGTGCAGACACGCAATGTCATGAAGGAGACGGACTCCTGCCGTCAGCATCCCACGATGTTTGTTTTGGATGGCTCTGTGAAGTTTCTTCATGGTCTCACAATGTCTTGCAGCATTGATTGTTTCACCTCTTTCCAAAAAATTGATGAGTAGGACCCCTTTTCTATCCATAAACACTCACACCACAATTTTTCTTGCAATGAATCACAGCGGCGTTCATGCCCTTAGCATTTAGGTAGCATATTATAGCGCAAACTTTGCACTTGGTGGGAAGTAGATGAGCTACTGATGACGGCACTGCTCATTTGCTTCCACTGGCTTCCTGCTACACAGCAGTGATAGCAACTTCCCCTGCAAAAATTCCCCGCGAGAGCGACGTGCCTGTAACCTTACTTTCCGGATAACCCTCGTATCTACATTGAGTTGAAGATCAATTTAAATAAAGATATGCATGCATGTTTGCTCTTCCCATTGTGTATTTGGTTGGCATCCTGTTGTGCAGCTTTGCCATTCAACACAAAGTTTGTTTTAACACACTCAATAAGAGATTCTACGTATGAAGATTTATGCTGTACAGCCCTTATGTAAGATGTGAGCCATGGTCTTAAAGAATTCTTGAATTTTTGCCATAATTCTATCTGTTCATATAACTTATAGAAATACACAGGTTGAGCATCCTTTATCTGGTATTCCACAATCTGAAATAGGACAAAATCCAACATTGGCTAAGAAAAGGACACTTTTGGTTTCTGATGGCTCAGTGTTCATAAACTTTCTTCTATGCACAAAATTATTTAAGACATTGTGCATAAAATTATTTACAGGCTAGGTGTGCAAGGTATATATGAAGCATTAATGTGTTTCATGTTTAAACTTGGGTCCCATCTCCAAGGTACCTCATTGTATACATATATGAAAACAGAAGTATTCCAAAATCTAAAAAATCCAAAATCAAAAACAATTTGGGACCCAAGTATTTTGGACAAGAAACACTACTTGAAGGAAGTTCCTGTTTATTGTGAATTGTATAGCTTATAGTTTAGTATGAATTGTATAGCTTATGAATCGTATAGCTTATCAGCTGGTAGGCTGTTAGGAATTGTGGGAGTTGAGGGCCAAAGTTTGCCCAGGCCTGAAATATTCCTTAATGATTGGAAATCACAATGCTGTTACCATGAGAAGGCAAACCTGTTCATGATTATATTTAAATGTCAAAATAAATAAATAAAATGTTATTTTATTGCTGCTTTATAGTTTGATTACTGTTTTATTATATTTTATGGGTTTTAACATTACAGTATTGTACACCACTTTGGGGATTTTTGAAATAGAAAATGCTATAAAAATGTCTCAATAAATACAATAAAACGATGGCTATTTGTTTACAAAATGGGCAATGCCACAGGGATGCAGCCATACAGGAGCTTAAGGAATTTCACCTTTGAAATTACCAGTATAAGCTGGTCTGATCTGCAACTCCCAAACTAATGTGCATTCTCTTCTGGATTCTTCACTTATTATAGTTGACATAGTATTTAAGCCTATGTGTGCTTGTTGTTGCTGATTTGTTCAGTTGCTTCTGACTCTTCATGACCTCATGGACCAGCCCACGCCAGAGCTCGCTGTCGGCTGTGTATGTTATTCCAAAGCAGGGCCATGTGTTGAAGCAGCTGCAGTGGAATCACATTTGTGTTATCTTTTATGTGAATGGGAAACATGGGGCCCTCCAAATGTTTCTGGACTGCAACTCCAAGCATTTCACACGCTTGGCTATTCCACAACATCTGGAAAGCCAATATTCCCAGCTCTTCAGTTAAACTATTTTGGAAATCCTTTTGTATCAAAGGGTTTTAGAAATAGAAAATCAAACATATAGCATCAGATCACATCGGCCCCAGTCAGCATGACCTACAGCCATCAGTGATGCAAGTTATAGTCTAGCATCTGGACTGTCACAGTTTCCACACACATGCATGCACACACATATCCCAAGGGATATGTGTACTTCTTGGATACTATCCTTGCTACAATTTCTTGGAATGGAGTCCAATGTCTGGGGGCCACCCATTTTCCACCTCTGGTTCAATCTCAAAGTACCACCACTAGACTTATGATGACCTTCAGATTTAGCTACCTCAGGATTTTCTTGTCAAAATTTCTTCAGAAGAGAAGTTGGTTTTGCCTTCCTTTGAGGGTGAGAGTGTGTGATTTGCTTGAGGTCACCCAGAGGGTTTCTGTAACTGAGAAGGAGTTCAAACCCATTACACTGGGTCTATAAACATTATGGCTTGATAAAACATCACTGTGTTCCCTCTTCAGAAATGTGGAGGTAGCACTTGTTTACATCTTTCACACATGATCCCCATCTAATTTATGCCTGGTTCTCTTCCCCCAAATCAACACTGTGCCTCCCTGGCTTATGGTTTCAGCCGACCTAATTGCCCCAGAGAGACCACTGACAGCAGACATTGGAAAGCATTCTTCTCCCCGAGGCTCTGCAAACCTGGCTGTCATTGGTAACTGCAGAGAAACAGCAACAGGGCTTCGAATCAAATGCTCTCTTTTCTCCTTTTTAGCGAGAATGTGATCGTTCTAAGGAGCCAGTGGCTGCCTGCGTCCCCAGTCACATTACCCAGGAATGAGTGGGCTATGCATAAATCATGGAAATTAAAAAGTGTGCATGTTTTATTCCAACGCAGCACTCTTGGTTTAGTATTTATGCAGCATGTAAGTAAGTCTTGGAAGAGTTTGCTCACTGCTGAAAAGTCAAGTGATGTAACTGTGCTTGAAATCCTCTGGGGTCGAGAAAGAGGTAGAAGAAGGGTGGAAGCATTTGCCTTTAAATCAAGGAAGGAGGATTTACCATGCTGGATCTCAAAACATTTTACATATTTCATGCTCAACAGCCCAATTCTTTTTGGAGTGTTCAAAACGGCATCCTGAAGGTGATGGCTATCTGTTACTGGTTGTTCCCAGCACCCAGGTTTCAGATTTTTCTAGATGTAGAGACTGTCTCTAATTGTGGAGACCTCACTGTGCATCCTGGAATGGAATGGAGACAAGAGCAACATTGGTTGCCTGCATATGATGTGGTCTTCCTGACGCAGTTGTCTTTCCATCTCCTTTCTTTGCAATTATACTTAATTAGTGTCTTTTTGAATGCTCTTGCAAGGGCAAACACTCAGCCTCAATTTGAGGCAGCTCTCACTGCATCTCATGAATGTTTTCTATTAACTTGCCTCTTTTGAAAAACATTGAATATGTATACGTTGATCTATGGTGACCAACCTCCAAAACATTGCGGATGTATTGCTCCTTACCTGGTGGGGGAGATCCACAAAGGAAGCTTTCTGAGTATGAGGTTCATCCTTTGAGTTCTGGATGTTGCAATTTTGCCAAATGTAAGTTTTGTGTTTTTAGCCATATATGGTTTTTCTTGTGGTTCTTTTTACTCTGTAAATTGTCTTATTTCCCACTTTTGGATAGAATACAGGTTATAAATAAAAATTGACAACAGAACTTGGAAAAGTGGAGTTCTATAGTGCAACTTATTTATGATTTTTGACAGTCCAAGGTATTCCCAGAACTCCTCTCCAGCACCATATTTCAAAATAATTGATTCTCTTCCTGACACTTCTTTTTCTGCCTGGCTTTTACAACCATAACAGAAATCACTATTCAGTTATGCACCTCTTTACTTCAACATCTTAACCAGTTCCTTCATAGCTGCCTTCCAAGTCCTAAAGAATAAATAATAATAACATTTATTTGTATCCTGCCCTATCTCCCCTTGGGGTATCAGAAGTCCTAAGGGCACTTCCACGTAGCCCTATAACCCTATATCAATGCAGAAATTCCCATAATATCTGCTTTGAACTGGGTTATCTGAGTCCACACTGCCATATATTCCAGTTCAAAGCAGATAATGTGGGATTTTATTCAGCTGTGTGGAAGGGCCCCCAGCTTCTTCTGATTTCGTAACTACAGAATATTAAGGATAGTGAGGGTTGTAAGGTGTAAAGATACACACTTGCATGTGTGCAGACACACAGAGCCCAATTAGGTTTGCACATGTTTGGTGGCCACAGAATATTGACTTGGGGGGCAAGCAAAAGATGATGGCAGAATGGAGTATTCTGTAGAGGATAATCCTCATTGAAGGCTTCCTCTGGTTGATGGGATCTTTATCTAAAGTCTGGTTTAAAGGTGAAGAGAATGACAAAGAACATAAGCACTTGGCACCAAGAGTTCAGACTGAGTAGCAAGTACACAGGTCACCTAGTCAAGGTCCCACAGCTGTGAACTCCATTGCTTTGTCATTAAAATTATAGCAATTTGTGTATTAGTATGTACAAATGGAAACTTACGTACACATCGCAATGGATATTCTACCAAATTTGTGCAACGCTTGCTTGTGAAGAGGTTCCCAGGTTGTGTGTACATGACTACCCTACGTGGCTGCTGTGGCAGAGGATTCTGGGAGTTTTCATCCCTCCAAATAACTTTTCTGAGCACTGCTTGAACAATTTTCCATGCTTCTCAAATGTCATTCAACAGAATTTTTCAGTGCTGCTGGATCAGCATTTCACGCCCGCTTTGGTAAACCCTCCAAGACGTGCCCTCTGTCTTTTTGCTGCAAGAGCACAATGCTCCCTCGCTGGGCCGTGGCCTCTACTGTCAGCTCCGCTTGACTCAGCACAAACAGCCTTGTTTCCCCTGCTCTTGGAGGAAGCCAAGGGAGGATGAGCTGGGAGAATGCTAATTGCCTTTTTTGTTTGCAAGTCCCCCGCTCAGGAAAGCACTTGTTTACGCAATTTTAAAAAATCAGGCCATATGCAACAAGCCATTTGAAATTAGCTCTTGATTACAGAAGTAAATGCTCTTGATTGAATACTATATCAACTTTGCGAGCTTCAGGGGTGACGTGGCAATGCTGATCCTGATTTTTAGTACTGGGGACTTTTAGATCTAAGTACCTAGACAGCTATGGATTCAATTGTATGAGTTATAGAGAGTGACATCAAAGAACTTTACTGCACAGGGATGCCAAACCAGCATTGCAACTGCACAATCGCCTTTGCTGACAATCTCTATCGCACAAAAACTTGTACGTCCTGCTGCTAGTCTAGCTCTTCCCCATGATTCCCACATTCCTATCTGTAAATGGCTAAAACTTGTCAATAGATCCGATCTCACAACATTATCATCGTTTACCTTGGTACAATGTATCCCTTTTAGTTCTGTACCAGCAAGCAGGTAGTAAGTTGATGTCAGAGAGCTGGATTCTCCTCCTCTTTTCCTCTCTCCTCTTCGTCCTCACTCTTCCCAAGCTGGACATCTTTCTTTTCTTTTACAGTTATATTTGCCTTTTAAAATTATTTTTAAAAGCTGGAATTGTGCCATTGCACAAAAAAATTAAAATATGGAACAGCAGTAGTGATCTGAGATGGTTTAAAACCATTGACTTTAAAGTGGAGATAATTTATTTTAGTGTTTATGTATATTTATAGTTTACTTTATGTTTCGACATTGAATGTTTCCCGTATATATGTTGTGCTCTGCCCCAAGTCCCCTTCGGGGTGAGAAGAACGGAATATAAATGTTTTAAATAAATAAATAAATAAACAACAGTATGGTAAATTAGGGTTACGAGGGTGTGTGGAAGTACGATCACGGGGTTTTTTTGTTGTGTCAGAAGCGACTTGAGAAACTGCGAGTCGCTTCTGTTGTGAGAGAATTGGCCATCTGCAGAGATGTTGCCCAGGGGATGCCCGGATGTGTTACCATCCTGTGGGAAGCTTTTTTCATCTCCCCACATGGGAAGCTGGAGCTGACAGACTGGAGCTCACCCCATCCCACGGATTTGAGCTGCTGACCTTCAGGTCAGCAGTTCAGCCAGCCCAAGGGTTTAACACATTGCACCATCCCAACTGCTGGGGTGCACATTGGGTAATCATTGTGATTGAATACAGGTGCAATATCAAATCAGGTATTTATCCAGTATCAATGATAGTGCAGTGGAATAGCAGGTTCGTGCGATAAAGTCCTAAGTCTCATCTTCCCTAATTACAACCTGATTTGTGTGAGCCATTAAGTGCACACAATACAGAATCCTATATAGAGGGTGCATAGCAGAAATCGCCATTTGCAGAATTGCACATTAATTGTGCTGTGCTATCCTTGCCTTGAATGGCACTGACAGACCACTGAACCAATTGGTCAACCAAATGTGTCCCTCCATGTGCAAGGCACAGTCGTCCACAGTAGCATCCTATGCACAACTCTGCTTCTCTTACCTGGAACCAAATTTGGACCTTCCATGTTTGAAAAATGTCCAGCCTCTTCCATTAAGGAACTTATGCATGCCTATGGTTGCAGCAATATTCCAACCATATGTATCACCCCTGCATTTCTCTTAAATGGCCTGTTGTGGGTGACGCATAGGAAAACATTATGGATCACTAAAGTGATGTTATGAATACAGGAAGCCCCCAAGTTACGAACAAGATAGTTCTGTCTGCTTGTTCTTACATTGAATTTGTTTGTAGGTCAGAACAGGTACATATTTAAGCGTAGCTCCAGCCAAATATGACAGTTTTAGATACTATAGGGAAGGGTTAATATCCATGTGATGTTTGTTTTGCTGTCCCTGTTCTATCCAGCCCTTCTTTCAAGAAATTGTGGGAGGTATACATAATGTTATCCTAACCACAATTCCACAAGGTTGGTCATGAAATAGTTACCAAGATGAGAACATGATTGCACAGTTGAATCTGGGTTTTTTCAGATCTAGTCTGACACTCGTATTGAACAGAATATAAACTTTTTGAGCCCCCCCCCCCCCAAAAAAAAAAAAAGGATAGAAAGTGAAAAGGATAGACTTTTGAATTCATTGACCTTGGCTGCTAGTTATTTGCTGAAATCTGCCTGATAACAGATACCATTTCTCTAATCTCTGAGTAGAAACTCGCTTTTTGTCAAGCTGAAGCCCTGATGAGCCTATGAATGAGAGACGACCAGAATAAAAATATAGCAGTCCTATTTGGTTTCTTTCAAAACTGAATAAACAGAGTCATTTCACATTGGCTTATTGCATTTGTAGCATTTTTGGTGCTAAATGTTCATGAATATGCTCATGCCTACAACATCCCTGCTCAGTAGACCACAATTATTTCTAATATGGTAGACTCTCAGTTAACCGGTGCCCATGGAGATTGGTAGACACCAGATAAATGTAGTTTCTGGTTGCTTGAGAGTTAGTAAAATAGGCCTAACTAATGCTATACAGCTAATGGGGTATCATCAACTCTATCTTGACTTGGTATTAATATTGAACTATAGCATTTAAAAGCAAATTAAGATATTGTCAAAGGCTTTTATGGCAGGAGTTGTAGGTTTTTCAGGTTGCATGGCCATGTTCTAGAAGCATTCTCTCCTGATCTCACAACCTCTGAGGATGCCTGCCATAGATGCAGGTGAAACATCGGGAGAGAATGCTTCTGGAACATGGTCATACAGCCCCAAAACCTACAACAACCCAAATTAAGACAGATAAAGACAAATATAATATAACACCGTTTTCCTGTATTATAAAAACAGCTTTGTGAATTCAGTATGCATTATTTCTTCAAATTTTAGCTGATTGCTTGAGAGTTCTAGTT